>CM052541.1:23401321-23485265 GCA_028533065.1 Trachops cirrhosus | reverse complement strand
TTTTGCTGTTTTTTTTGTTTTTTTGTCTTGTCAAGCTCCTGTAGTGAGGGGCGGGGCCTTAGGAGTTCACCAGGGCGGGGCGCCCCAGTGGCTGGGTTGTGATGCTGTATGTGGGGGCGGGGTCCGAGAAGGAACAATGGCGCTTGCTCTGCTCTCTGTAGGACCCCAGACCCCTCCGCCACTCTCCGCAAGCCAACCGGGCCCCTCTGGCACCAATTCCGGTGTGGGTGGGCCTGTGCACCCTGTGGGACCTTCCTTTTCAGTCAGTGCCCCAAAGCTCTATTTCCCGGTGCTGGGACCCTGAGTTGCTCGAAGTGCCTTCACAATGGCTGCCTCGCTGGGTCTGCCAGTCGCCACCCCCTGGCTGGGGCCCACCAGCCACCACCGCTTGTGCATCCAGGGTCCGCCTGCTGCGGACTTGCGCGCTGCCCCAGTAGCTCAGCTCTCTGCTGAGCGTCCCTCACCCAACCCGACTCGGCCCCTCCTATCTGTCTGGATGAATGTGTCTATTTTTAAATTCTTGGGTGTCTATTTTTAAATCCTTGGGTGTCCGACTTCCATACACTTCAATTTTCTGTCAGTTCTGGTTGTTATTTTGTTTTTATATTGTTGTTGTTCCTATCTTGGTTGTGCGAGGAGGCACAGTGTGTCTACTTATGCCTCCATCTTGGCCGGAAGTCTCTCTTTCTTAATCATTACATTTGGCTAAATCTTAATGATGGGGAGAAAACACAGCATGCTTTAACCCACTGGGAGGCACACTTTTTCTGTAACTGCCCAGTGGATAAGTGCTTGAGGCTTCGCAGGCCGTCAGGTCTCTGTTAGAACTACTCACCTGTGCGTTGTAGTGTGGAGATACATAAGCAAGTAGAATGGCGGGGTTCCAATAACGTTTTATTTGTGGAAACTGAAATTTGAATTCCATGTAATTTTTACACTTAACAGCATTATTTTCTTTCTACTTTTTCAACCATTAAAAATATAAACACAACTTTTAGCTTTTAGGTTGTGAAGAACATGCAGTGGGCCATACTTCATCTGCCAGCCATGGTTTGCCAACCCTTGTTTCAGTCTAAAACTGGAGAAAGTCGGTAGTGGTCCAAAAAGGAGAAAACTGAGCAGTTGTGGTTAAGAATATGAATAATGGTATTAAATCTACTGAAAACTTATGTCTTGATTTTTCTGGATATTAGAGCTATACATTTTGTGTTATGTTTATATTATATTTTTCAGACCGTTGATATTCATAAAGAGAAAGTTGCAAGAAGAGAAATTGGTATTTTGACTACCAATAAAAACACTTCAAGGACACATAAGATTATTGCTCCAGCCAACCTTGAACGACCGGTTCGTTATATTAGAAAACCTATTGACTATACAATTCTAGATGATATTGGACATGGAGTAAAGGTAAGTATAATTTTTGTCAAGTTTTTTAAAACAATTGCCCAAATTGGAACTAACTTTTTAGAAAATTAAGCTATTATTTTTCCTTCCCTAGAGAGCCAAGTCTTGGCCCAGTTACAGTTCTGAAGATTCCCTGCTACTATAAACTAGTTTTATCTTTAGTTGCTGCTTCTTAGTGCTATGTTCCCCAGTTTTAAATAGTTATCTTTGAATGAATTGCATTTGCTTAATTATTTATGATAACACCTCACATATATGATAAGTGTGGTATAATCTTTCTAATTTTTTAATATAACTGATTAAAAATTATTCAGTGTGTTATTAAAGTATTTATCTTAAAAATTTATTGGCAGACTTTTGGCATTAGTTTTCAGAAAGAACATAATTAAACAAAACTGTACTTTGATTTTTCTAAATTAATTTTAACATTTTGAGCAAGAATAGTGTAGATAAAAGTAGTATGTGAATTAATATTAGTGCTGCTTTTGCATATGTAGCCATTATACTTTTTGGCTGTCTTCTAAGATGTATTTGAGTGCCTGCTATGTATACAAAATACCATGATCAAAATTTGACGGGCATATAAATTTTATTTAAATTGGTATTTGTACTTAAGAAAATATTTGGTGTTTCACCTGAGTATTAAGTTACTTAAATGTTTGCATTTCGTCAATGATTTTAAAGACAATGAAATGACCTATCAAATGTGACTTGGAATAAATATACATGCTTGTAAGTGAAACTAGTTTATGCAGTTGATTTATGACTCTGTAAGCAAATTTAAATTTAAAAAATATCCTATATTGATATGGCTAGAAATCAGTTAAATCTAACTTTAATTTAGATTTAAGTGAATGAAAATGTACAGTGTAAAGTTTTTTAAAAACTATTTTTTTCCTCAGAATTTTGATAACCACTATTATCTGGAATTTGATATTTAATTTTATAATGAACACCTACATCCTTTTAGATTACTGTATTAAAGCATGTTAAAATAATATGTGTAATTAGATGGATAATTAATAACTGAAATTTATTTAACTTGGGAAAACCTTTTGAAATTTATTCAAGGCTAGCAACTGCTAATAGAAAATTTTAGGGTACTGCCAGAATCTGATGACTAAGAGGCACTTAGAATGTATGAGGGCACGCACACAGCATCTTTGTGCTTGCCCTCTTATATAATTAAAAAAGATGATTTCTCCACTCCAATTCTTATTTAATTCTCAAGTAAAATGTTATTGTTTTGGGACTCTGTAGTCTTTTTCATTGTTTGAACTTTTAGTGTTTAGAGGTCACTAATTTGAAGAAATCTTAATAAAGTTTTTGAATAAAACAATGTCATATAATTTCATCAGTAAACTCTTGTTCATGACACATTCTGCTTTAACCACTCTTTCTATGATCTACTGAAACATTATTTTTTAATGCTGAATGCTTAACTTGTTTTTTCTTTGTTTTTTTCCTTTCTCTTCACATCCTGAAGTTCCAACTAACCTTTCAATGCTTTTTTTCCTTACCTCTTTTATTTGCTCCATTTATGCATTAAGTGGTTGCTTAGATTTAAGGTAAGAGATTCCAGGGCTGGATTTCCATTCTTTGTTCTTATGTAGAATATTACATATGGGGAGTGTAGAGATACTTGGCAGTTGGCCTTTTAAAACCAAAGGATAATTCCTCTTTCTATTTATTTTTTATTTTTGTCGTGCAGCTTTGTGGTGTCTTTATGTTTCGTGAGGGCAGTTATTTTGTCTGTTCACTGCCCCATCGTCTGTGCCTCGAACAGTGCCTGACTGTTCATTAGGTGCTTATTAGTAAATATTTATTCAGTAAGTCGTTATTTTGCAATGTTGATATATTTTTCAAAGCTGAAATGTATGTTATCCTATCATAAAATGTCATTATGAAATAAAATTAGCTGGATTTTGTAAATGTACACATTTTGTTATGGATTGGAGAGCCAACGAATATGCTTTATTTAACCCTCCCCCTGTGTAATAGCTTTTTTATTCTATAAATGGTGTGCTTCATTATATATCTTGTGGCCATTATATCATTATCTCTTGACTCTTAATGTAAAGAAATTGAGAAGCAGAAAATATTGTTACAGGATTTTTTTTTAAGTTGCAGTATCATGTATTTTGAAAAAAACAAAATTAGTCTTTTTTCTCAAATTGCTATGTGAAATATGTGCTTTGGGATAAAATCACTTTAAGAGTTTTCAGAGAGTATTATATGCAAAACATAAAAAGTGTATGGTAATGTTTCACAAAATACAAGTTAGGAATTAGAGAAATATTTCCTTTTGTTATTTGTTTCAGTAACATTTTATTGTAGTATTTTGGAGATTTAACAGTAAAAGACATTCTAGTATACTCAAGAAATCTTAGAGAAGAACTCAAGAAATCTACTATTTGATAGTATGTTACTAAAATTTTCACCAAACTGACCCTGCATTTCCTTTTTGGATTTTTTCCCCCTTAGGTGAATTTTATAACTTCTTTTCAAATACAGTGCCTTTCTAATACTCAGTTGTTTGCCATGTCTTCAGAGTAGAAAGTGATAATAAGAAGACAGGATAACTGAGATCTGAATTATAACTAGCTGCTAACCATGGGGTCACAGGAATTTCTGTGGTAGGGAGACATGACTGGAGAAGCCCAGGCAAATGCCCTTCTTGAGTGATTGATTCCCCCAGGGGTTTCCAACCCGTGGTCTGTGGGCCATATGCAGCCCAGGGTGGTTATGAATTTGGCCCAACACAAAATCATACATTTACTTAAAAAACATTGTGAGATTTTTTTGTGTGATTACATGTCGCAGTGTATGTAATATGTGGCTCAAGAAGAACAACTCTTCTTCTTCCAGTGTGGCCCAGAGACGCCAAGAGTTTGGACACCCCTGGAAGAGTGTTGGCTCAGTGTCCTAGTTTTGGTGAATGAAGCATGTAGAACAGTGAGGGTGTTCCTTTTGCATAAAATAGGTAGAACTAGACCCAAAACCATGTGGTTACCTTGGCTCTTTTCCTTTAAAGCCTGTATTCAAATTATGGCTATTGATGTGTTAGCCTCCAAAGTGAATGAAGTACACAGAAATTAACTGAAGGAAACCACACAAATGGATCAATTCTTTTCCCTGAAAGTTTAGACCAGCTTGCCTAAGCTACTACTATTCTGTGCTCATTTCCTCCAAATCCTGCTATGATTTCTTCTTGATCATCCGGGATTCAGGATCTCCATGTAGGAGATAGGCCAAAATGAGTGGGTCCTTGAAAGAAAGATCTTGGATAAGACTCCTGAACATCTTTGCTCTTTACACCAAATAGATCCACTCTTGAGTAGAGTGGCTCTGTACAGTGTAGGTGTGTTTACTGTACCTGAGTGGAGTGGACAGGGTGGGAAGGGTACCCTGAGTTTATCCTAGAAGCTAGACTGTGCCAATGCTCTGTCTTTCTTTCTTCCTGTTCCTCTTGGTGAATATGTCCATCTCTCTGTAAACTTGGGGCACATTAATAATTTCGGGTAAACCAAAACAGTAGAGTGAAAAAACTAGTCTGCATATAGCAGATCATTTTTCCTTTTATGCTGGGAAAAAGAGATTAGTGGTTTTGCAAGGGTGCTTAATGGAACAATTGAATATATTAAGGTATAAAATAGAATTAAAGAAAAAAAAGTTAAAGTTGTCAGGGACTGCAAGTAAGAAACTAGTCCAGTAGTTTTTCAGCTGAGCTTCTTGGTGACCTGTGGATTACATCCGGTGCCCTAGAAGCCGCCTGATGTTTGGTAGGACTATTGCTACTTTGATTTCCTCAGCTCTTCTTGAGCTTTGCTTTTGCTCTCATTGCTGTCAGATTTGATGCCTTTGGGACAGACACTAAACAAAGTTTGTACTTTAGGATCAGACATGTGAGAACTGACTCAGAAGAGACCTCCATGCTTAAAAGTTGAATTTCTAACATTTTATTCCTCATGTTCTGGTGGTGTTTAATGGTTCTTTTCATCTGGCATTTGGGTGGTTTTTTCTTCAGTTTTCTCCAGTTTTCCTTCAGACTGAGGAAAACATTGTAGAGTTTAATTCATAAGACCTTTGAACACAATGTGGTGAAATTTTTACAACAAAAAGCCTAAAAAGCCAAAGGATAGAATCCAATGTTGGAAATGTTTTAATAGGTACCAGAGGCCTTCTTAAAATGGAACGTACCATGAAGTGGGGTTCCCTTTCCCTACCCTTTATTTTTATTTTTTATTTTTTCAATATTTTATTTATTTTTAGAGAGGGGAAGGGAGGGGGGAAGGGAGGGAGAAAGAGAGGGAGGGGAAACATCAATCAGTTGCCTCTCGAACACCCCCAAATGGGGACCTGGCCCTCAACCCAGGCATGTGCCCTGACTGGGAATTGAACCAGCGACCTTTCAGTTCACAGACCAGCACTCAGGCCATTGATTCACACCAGGCAGGGCTACCCTTTATTTTTATAGTAAAAAGAGTTTTAAGACTCTGTTACTGATGTATTTGAAATGGATTTTTCTGCTTTTGAAAGCAGTAAAGTTGTCAATGAAGCTAAACTTAAGTACTTTTTAAGTAAGTGTATTAGTTTAATCAAAAATAGTAAAGACTTATCTGTTAATGTAGTATTTCAGTTGAACATTGCACAAGCCAATTCTACATAATTAACAAGGAGGTGGTTATGAGTTTATTTTATAACTAACATGTTAAAAATATAACACTTGAAAATTTTTCTTGGCATATTGAAGGTCTATAACATAACTCTATGTAAAATATGGGTTAAGTTTTTCACTTGAGTGCAGTTTTTTAGCAAGTGTTCGTTTTACCTACAGGGGATGATAAAATGCTCCTCATATTTCTAGCTTTCAGATACAACATTTATTTAGTACAACATTTGGAAAAAAAGCTCTGTATTAACAGCAACCCTTGGCAGACCTATCTGATTTTGCCTCTTCCAGTCGTGAGCCACCAGTTCTATTTGGCAAAAGTCAGCTGTCAGAAACGATTTTCAAAGTCAGGCAGGAGTTAGTTTGTCTGTCTTTACTCCTGATCTCTTACTCTCATGTCTCTTACTCTCATGTCTCTATCTTGTGTTGTTTCTGGAGTCTTGGCACCTGAGGCTTTTTGTCTTTCTAACTCTGTTAGTAAAACTTTTACCTCTCTCCTGAATTCATACTCGAATTCCTGATTTCAGCTTTAATTTGCTATAGATGATTTCCTGGTCCTTTTCCTGCTAGCCATGAGAATTGAAGTAGGAACTACATTCTCTGAGGAGTGGGATAGAGATTTCTAGGAAGCCAAAGAATTATTTCCTGGGTGGGACTAAAGGCAAACAATACTGGACAGTGATGAAGGAGGCTGAGGGGTGCTTGACCACAGCTTCCTTCTGCCCATCTTCACCACTCCACATCCAGACACACTCCTCTGTAGACCACTCCTCTTTATGTATTAAATCCTGCTCTTTTTAATTTAGTAGTCCCACTCAGATTTTTCCTTATGAAACCTTCTGTAGCTATTTCTCCTCACATTGATATTTCTTTTGGGGGAGATTTCTATATAATTTGTAGACAGTCCTTTTGTTTGAAACATATGAGTTATAAATTCTAAAATATTATAAATTCTTTAGAAGCAATCATTTTATAGACCTTTGTGTTACCTCTGGTGTCCCACTTATTTTTTATAATCACTTACCCCTGTACCCAGTAGTCTGGAAGGTGGTACGTGGTGGAAAAATGAGGGATACACCACAGGTATCATTAAAAATGTGTGTGCCACTCATATCACAGCAGGTCACCTGTCAGAGAGTGGGTTTGGGTTTGCTTTTGTTTTTGTTTTTTGTCATTGTGTTTTGTTTTTGTTTTTGGTAGCAGAGGCGATGTCCTTATTGAAGCTGGCTGGCCAGCTTTATAAGAAATACTGAAGTTCGCAGGGTACTTGAAAGCACTGAGATTTGTAATGAGCATTGTCAGGGTTCAAGGAGGTATTGAATGTACCCAAAAAGGTTAGAGCAGGAAAGGGAGGGGCACTGTAGAAAAAATAATAAGGCATTAGAATGGGCCTGATGGTTAGTGCTAGTTGTAGAGATTTCTTTCCAAAGCCTGGGAGACCAGACCATTCTTTGATCATAAAGGAATTGCTGCTTCCTCCTGTGTTGTGTGTATTTCTTAGTCACGGGCTAGTGGGAAAGTATTTGAGCTGTGGCCGTGCATTAACCTTCATCACCTAAATGAATATTTTTTCTGTTTTGAGGGTTTCTCTCTAGTAGGGAAAAAAACTCCGGGACCTTTCTTACCATTCCTCCTTCCTTGTGCCTAATACCTGCTTTACTTAGCTCTTCTTACTTGATGGAATCAAAAAATACCCACATAATTAAATTATTGTTGTAACCAGCCACCAAAGTTTCATTCTTCCAATTCCCAAATAAAACAGTGAAAATTGTAATGGGCACTCGCATTCGTGATTCAGGACCATTAACTACACATTTAAGTGCCAGATAGATAGTTCTGCTTATGTTTGCAATTTTTTAAGTTTCATGTGGAATTGCTATTATGAACTAGGTGCAGAATTATTTTGTTTTCTTTCTTCTGTGTTTATGGTACATGTGTTCTCATTCCCTCTCATCCTTTCTTCCTCCCTCCCTCCCTCCCAGCTTTCTCTCCCCCTCCCTCCCTCCTCCTTTCTCCCTCTCCATTCCTCTCTGTTCCTCTTCACAACTCACACAATTTAGTTGTGTGTTTTGCTGCTTGTCAGACAATATTATTTCTCTCTATAAACTTTCCTCAAAATAGTTTTTAGAACCATGATGACTATCCAGAAAATATTTTTATAAAAATATTTTAGACTTAAAATATAGTTTCTTAACTTTGATTTTAATACAAATCCTACCTCTGATCAAAAAAATTAAATTTTGTTTGGAAATTATTCCTGTTCTCTTCCCTTTTCCTCAAACTAGATGGCAGGTTATAGTCTATGTAGCATATTTATTATTTTACTTAGCATAGAAGCAGTTTACAAAAACTGTTTTTGCTTAATATAAGGTAGCACAGTATTAGTGCAGTATAATTATAGATTTTTTTCAACATTCTGTAGGGACTCTGGTTTCTTCACTGATTTAAGTTACTCATCCAAACCTCATTAACCAAACAAATACAGTCATATGATGATTCTACAGATATGAAATGCAGCAAGTTTTATTTATAGAAATGTCCACTATATTTTAATTTATAAATTGTGTACTTTATATTTTGAGGGGTAGATTAAAAGACTTAAAGAAGATACTGCAATTTAAATAAAAACACCTTATATACCAAAACCTTAAATCAGAGTTGGAAAGCTGTTTTCAAGTATTTTAGCTGTTCCATGTATAGAATAAAATTCTCTTCTACTTTTTTTCTATTCCTGATCCTCTTCCTTCCTTTATAGCAAATGGATGTAGTTTAGTGTTTGGTTCACCTACTTCTCCCTCATCACTTGAAGTAACCTTGGGATTTATGTTGTTTAAGGTTGAGCTTAAAGGACTTTGGTTACTAATTTAAAAAATCTTCTGGTGTCTTAAATTAAAATTTATTGTTTTAAATGCTATTGGTTATTTGTCATATTACTCCTCAAATTTTCCTGAAATGTGGATTGATTTAAAAAAAATCTTCTGGCATTTTCATTTTAAGATATGATTAGTATACTCCTCTGCTTATTAATGAGGGGGAGAGCAAGGATAAGTTAATCTTTTTTCTTACTTGATAACCAGTTTGTTTTAATTTGTTGTTAAAAAGCAACAACAAAAGGGTTACTGATAAATGCTTCACTTTAAAAATACTGACATTTCAAAGGTACCATTTGTCATTAAAGATTGGTTTATCATCACACAAACTTGCTCACTGGTCTGTTCATTTGAAGAGTTTGTTTCTTAATATCATTATTTCTTACCTATTCAGATGACAAGTAATATTTTAGGATTTAAAACAATTCTATGTAGTTTTGATAGCCTCAGTATTCTGTATACAATTATGATTTGTTTTCCTAAAATTTTTTTTGAAATTACATATAGAAATGTATTCTGATTTCATTGGTGTAATATCTTGAAATTTTATTTTACAAGTGTAATTTGAATACAGTAGACATTTCTTATTACAAAAGTTAAGATCCTTTTTTGAAGTGTTTGACACTCCAAAATATGAGGGGCTGAAAATACGGTTAGGTAGAAACCTATATGGTGAACATTAACTCTAACCCACTGGTAATCTCAAACAATTTGAGATTGCATTTGAATTATATTTGTGAATGACTGCTAATAGCTCCTTAAAATATCCAGATGTTTAGGGCTTTTCGCACAAGTGCTGACATACTTCTTTTGTGGCATCCATTGTTCCCTTATCTCCCAACTTTTACTACATTTGCACTTTCAGTTGGGGTTAGAGTAGTGAGGAGTAAGGCCCAGCTCTGATTTAGGACTGTGTCGCTTCCATCTTTCCTGTGATTGAATTAATCTTCATTTTGGGCCAGAATGGGTTTACTTGGAACTAGGACATTGCCTGTGGTCCCTGTACTGTTCACAGGTGAATGGGATAGCTTGGATAGCTCAGCCCTAACCTTCCAGTGCAGATGTTTAGGAACATGCCTTAACTTCTGGCAGTTTACAGGTAGGTGATTCCTTCATACAAGAACATTAAAGAGATCTGAGTTGTAAGGCTGATCCACTATTTAAAAAAACTAAAATTGTATAGGTATATCATGCAGTTTAACTTCATTTTGTATTCCCTAGTTACAATGGAGCAACACCATAATTGCTTATTTTATTTGAGAAACATGTATTTTGTTTTGTATGATATACTTAGTATCTAAAAAGACAAGACTTAAGGGCATCATTGAGTCTGATTAAGTTTATTATTTAAGGTTTTTATAGTTATCCTATTTAGTTTCAGTTGAATGCAGTATCAAATAGTCCAACCAGTGATCCGTTGGTGTGATGGCCTAATGGCAAATAAAGTCTTTGCATACAAGTTTATACTTATTTGAAAATTTCATGTTAGGAAGAGTCCTTTGAGTACAACTGTAGAATAATATAGAGTAGACACTGCACATGAAATGCATGGCCTCTAATTTTTTTCCTATTTAAAACCTTCCCCTTCTTTGTTAAAAGCGTAATGTTATTTCCCCAAAGTGGCACTTTGTTTCACTGCATACAAGTTGAGTTTTCCTTAAAAATTTTTTAGGTGAGTACCCAGAATATGAAGATGGGTGGGCTGCCGCGTACAACACCTCCAACTCAGAAACCCCCCAGCCCCCCTATGTCAGGGAAAGGGACCCTTGGGTGAGTATATGACTAAGTAATAACTGGAAACCATTTCATGTAGTGTTGTTGAAAACTAAACACTATATATAAATTATTTTTTAATATTTGAAAAGAGAACATTTCCTTCCTAGGATTATCTTTTTGTGTGTAATTTTCCCTTTTCTTGGGAAATATTTTTATACTTTAAAAAGATTTTATTTAGAAATTATTTTTCTAATGAATTTTGCATTTAAGATAAAATACTAGTCCAAGTTCATGGTTTACTATAAATTGCACTCTTAATTCTTATTTTCATAAAAGTTTTAGTCTTTTGTATTATAGTTGGCTCTCATTTATACTTCTTCTGAAAAGCATTGTGTAGATTACAAAATTTGGTAATCTCGCTTTAAGAGAATATGAGCTTTAATTTGGATTTACAGAGGTGGGCTTCGGATTTGACTTTTGGCAAAAATGATCAATTAATAGAAAAAATTGCCTTTTCTTCTATAGCATCATAGTATAAAAACTGGGTTGATCGTGGAGATTTGTGATCAGATGGGCATAATGTACCTCGGAAGCCAGATGGCCAAATTGTGGTCCAGCTCTGCTCCCGCCCTATGGTCTTACATAGTCAGCTTCTTAGCAGTTCAGTTTTTTCATCTGTAAAAGGGGGTAATATCCGTCATCTATCAACTTTTCAGAGTCACTACCGTCAATTGGATTTTTTAAAAAATGTATAAATAAAAGACAAAATGCTGTAACAACCATTGGCTTTATGATTTATGCTTAGAAATTAATTGACAAACTTGTTTTTGGCCCCCTCACCAAAAAAAAACAACAACAAAAAAAAAACAGACATAAATGAAAAGCACCAAAACCCTAATCAAGTGCTGTGGATCAGAACGAGACAAAGATGAGTAGGGGTAAAAAGGAGGATAATGTTGGAAGAGGATATATAGTAAAGACAGTGGGAAACAAAAAAATAAAAATGAATTTCAGCCAGGAATAGGATTTTATTTGGGGTGGACAAAAACATTTCTGCTTAGAGAGGAATGAATCCAGTAAATCAAATAAAATTTAAACTTTGGGGTAGAATGTAAATGATGTGGTAGAATATAATTTTGCAGTGGTAAGAGTAGACAGTCAGATTAAGAGGAAGAACTTGCCTTATTTTCCTGTAAACATCTATTATTTTACCATGTATCGTACCTAATGGATTCTTAGGTTTAAATCAGGGTTGTTAGCAAGCTAACCCACTGTAGTCTCTAATAAAATAAAACTATCTGTACCTCTCAAATTTTGAAGATTTCCTCATGTACCAGTACTTGTCTTCTTTGTGTAGTAGCAAGGGTTTTGCAGGGCCCTCAGAGTCTCTGAGCACCACATGCTGGTTGATGGTCATAGCCTGGCCTTTTTTGCAGTCTCTGCCTAGCCACCATATTTTGTTACTGTGCCCTTGTTTTTTAACTTATATTTATCATTTTCCTCACTGTATAGTTCTCAGTCAGCAAAGGGTTTTTTCTTGGCTCGAAACAGAACATTGAAACATAGAACATTTTTGTTGTCTGGGAAAAATTGTCTGGAAAGCAGATGTTTAGAAATTAATCAGTTTCTATTTTATGGTTTTTTAATACTTACAACATAATTTCAGAGATACCAAAACTTCTTTTTAATATTTTAAATACAGGGTTCTGACATTCTTTTTTCTTCCATTGCCCAGTGTCTCATCTAGTGCCCCATATTTGTTTATTCATTCATTTATTTAGTTATTTTTAAAGATTTTATTTATTTACTCTTAGAGGAAAGAAAGGAAGAAAAGGAGAGAAACATCAGTGTGCAAAGAGATACATGATCAGTTGCCTCTTGTATACCCCCAGCTGGGGACCCAGCCGGCAACCTAGGCCTGTTCCTCGACTGAGAATGGAACCAGTGACCCTTCCATTTGTAGGCCGGTGCTCAATCCACTGAGCCACACCTGCCAGGGCTTTTTGTAATTATTAATGTATATATGTATTTATGCAAGGAGATTTTGAGGGTAGTAGAGTGGATGGGTCAGTGCAAAGTGATCTTACCCAAAATTGGTGAACCATAATTTGAATAACCCATCAGAGCAAGTATTTAAAGAAACCTTGGAAGCTTTGAGGGAGTGAGTTATAGAGAAATTTGAAGTTAAGTGAGCAACATCATTTCAGCAAAAGAAAGCTTTTTAATTTTCACACTTTGAGATCCCAATTTTTATTCTTTTAAAAACCAGAATCTCATCTGCACAATGTCAGTTGAGTGTTTATTACTGTCATAAAGAATTTGGAAACCATGTGTTGTACACCTGAAACTAATACAAAATAACATTGAATGTAAACTAATTGAAAAAATAAAAATTTTAAAATTATATAAATGTTAACACACAAAGAATTTGGAAACCATATTTCCTTTCTCAGTCTTCCTGTTCTCTTACTTTAGAAGGAAATTTGAAGGAAAAAAGAGAAATATGTTAGTAAAACCTCATTTAGAAAGACTTAGGTGGTCTTTGTTTTATTTTCCTTTTAAATGTTGAACTCTGAGGGAGGGTAAAAGGCAAGAGAGATCAAGGTCAAAGTTAAAGGAGGAAGTAAGGTGAGCATGGAAGATGAGATTAAGTTATTTTCATATGTGGATATAGTTTAATTTCTGTGTATTTAGTATATAGAAAAGGAATTTCAGGGTTATAATTGCTGTGATCATCAGTGTTGGGGGTTGTGAAGTCTGTCTTTGAATATCTTTGGTTAGGGAGAGAGGGGTGAGGAAGATAATTAGTGCATTAATGGAATGCAGTTGGGAGACTTTGACATGGTACTAAAATAACTTGAACTCAACCCCAAAAAAAAGAGTCTGGAAAACATTGGCTTACCTGGTGGGAGAATCTTTATGCTCAATGAGAATGAACGAACAAAATTGCATTAGCACAGGGAAATGAGGTTGGAGACTAAATAACTCATCAAAACCCTAATGACAGAGAAGTGATACTTAAAGGAAAGACTGAAATTGGTAGCTGGGTTATGTAAAAACACATCTTTCTGTCTCTGAGTACAAATCATATTTCACTACTGGCAACTCTTTGAATTGATTGTGCCAAGAAACTTGCTAATCACACGATACATGCGCTCTTCTTTTTGTAGGCGGCACTCCCCCTATCGCACACTGGAGCCAGTGCGTCCTCCAGTGGTACCAAATGATTACGTACCTAGCCCAACCCGTAATATGGCTCCCTCGCAGCAGAGCCCTGTGAGGACAGCTTCTGTGAATCAAAGAAATCGAACTTACAGGTATTTTCTCTACCTCAGCGCAAAGTGTGATGGTCATAGTACCATAATTTGTTCAGATAACTTCAGTTAAACCTCTCTCATTTTCCAAGCACTAAGTTCTTTTCCTCACTCTACTCTCCCAAACCTCATCTGATTCCACCTCTCTCTCCTCCTGTTCTGATGCAACTTTGAGTAGTCAGGAAGTTGGGGGGAAAAAGACATGTTCAAGTACAAACTTCTCTGCAAAATTCATAGTTATAGTTGACCTTAAAAAAATTATGGACCAGATATGGGAAATTTCAAGTTGTTTTTTGGTGGAACTTTACAGATGAAAAACTATATGCAAGAAAATATTAATATGGGATAGTATATCAGGATATTACAAATAAAATTAATCTGTTCAGGAAAACTATGTTTTATTATAAAAAGGAGTTTCTTCAGACAGGTATTAAACTGAAGTAAAAGAAAGTATTATTATTTTTATGTGTTGAGCCCATCATTTATCATTTATGTTCATCAAATTTTTTCTTCTTTCTTAATTTCTTTAATATAGGCTTATTAAAGGGTGGTCAAAACAAGTTTCTTGAAGTCAGCTTTTCCCCCTACTAATAAATTCATATTTGAAGTGGATGGCTTCAATTATCTTTATTGTAGCTATATTCATTTTGGAAAATGTTGGGAAATGCTGGAGATCTTACTGTATATAATACTCATGTTTTGGTGGTTCCTATTTCTTTAGCAGCAGTGGGAGTAGTGGAGGAAGCCACCCAAGTAGTCGGAGCAGCAGTCGTGAGAACAGTGGAAGTGGGAGTGTAGGAGTTCCCATTGCTGTTCCTACTCCCTCTCCTCCCAGTGTCTTTCCAGGTAAAACATGAATGGTGCTTCACCTTCACTTGTCCTTTCTGAATTCGAATTCAATTTCTGACTTAATTACAGTGGGCTTTCTTCATAATCAGGATTTATTTTCCTTTAGGACTCCATATATGTTGGGAAATCTTTATTATGCATTTGTGATTTTTAACCAACTGATTTGTAAGTTTATGCTCACACACTTCCCTGTAATTTGGTTTATGTTTTCGGTGCTGTAGGTCAGTTGATGCTTTGAGGTTTCAGGTACCACACTGTTATGCTATATGTTTAATTCCAACTAGTGTCACGACAGTGCATGCCTTGGGACAGAGAGTGGACTCAGTGTGAAAATCTTATGTATGACAAAGGATTGGACAAACATGCTAAATGTTTAAATGTCTGACTGTTCAGTTTAGTGGACTGTTGGAGCTTAATAGTCTCTGAAATGCTACCCTCTTTTCTCTGACACAGAAAAATGTACGTATTTAGTCTAAGGATACCAAAGTTAACATTTAGTTTTAAAAGCAGGACACAAAAGACAAAGGGATAGAATATTACATATTTTATTTATTTATTATAATAAATAGATAATGCCTCTTCAAAAATCATTGAAAAGAGAAGATTTGTGTTTTGCTGAGTGTTTTTTTTCTACCTGGTAAGATATTTATGTCTGGAACATAAATGCTTATTTTCTATTTGTGTAATTCAGAATGGAATGATGTTGTTTCCCAGTATTTGTTTAGTTTTGTAATTAATTAGAGAGAAACATCAATTTGTTGTTCCACTTATTTAAGCAGTCATTGGTTGATTCTTGTATGACCGGGAATTGAACCCGCAATCTTGGCATATCAGGACAATGCTCTAACCAACTGAGTACCCAGCCAAGGCCTACTTTTGTATATTATTTACAAAATGTTATGCTAAAGATTATAATATAAAGGGAGTACTTCTCTTACAGAATAGTGGCTTTCAGATAAAGAATGCTCGTTTTTTGTGAATCAAAAAATCTCTAATTACCCTGGCATCTTGAATTATTTGCTGCACACCTAATAATCCCTTAACATAAGCTTTATTCTTTTTTGCTTTTTACCATTCTCTTCTATTCTTTGGTTAGTGTTGAGCACTGCATATCTAACATTAACTTCTCTAATGCCTTTTCTAGTCCTGCCTACTGGGATTGCCTCGTTAATGCCGCTTCTCACTCCTCTTTCCCTCAGCCCCTGCTGGCTCTGCTGGTACTCCTCCCCTTCCTGCTACTTCTGCATCTGCCCCTGCCCCTCTAGTTCCTGCTACTGTCCCTTCCTCCACTGCCCCTGAAGCAGCTGCTGGGGGTGCCCAGACCCTTGCTGATGGCTTCACTTCTCCAACTCCCCCTGTTGTTTCTTCCACTCCCCCTACAGGTGAGTATTGGCTTATTCCTTGGCAGGCAAAATCCAGTCATCTGGCCCTTCTCTTACCTGGAACTCGGGCTTTATGATTTTTGTTTATTTGTTTGTGCTTTGTGTGTGTGTGTGTATGTATATGTATGTATATATAAATATGAAGAATAATTTACTAAGTGGAAAATGGCATGTGACCAAAATAAAATATTCTGAGGAAATCAGGGTAAAGTTTCTCATATATTTTTCCAATAGAGCAGCACAAATACACATTTTTTTATTACTTTAATTTCATTTACTAGAGGTTTGTGAATTTAATGTGGCACTGTTGTTTACACAGTTTTGAAAAATTGTCATTAGAAATGTTTGTTACAGGTTAAGTTATTAATGAAAAGAATAGTCTATGACTAATTCTAAGGTATATTTGATATAGCTATTTAAAAGTCTCTGTAAGTTTATTATAACGGAACCTGTTGTTTGCTATAGCAGCATTGGAAACACATAGACAATGGATTTTTAAAGAATTTCAGATTTACTTGTTATTTAAGGTTGACTGAAATTATAGCCTAAAATCTGTTTTTTTGATGGGGAAGGAGAAAAGGGCTTAATTGCCACAAAATATACTTACAAAGGTAATAGTGATGCTGGTTAGTAACTAAGTCATCTATTATAAAAATGTGTATGTTTGGACACACATCACCTTAGCTTCACAAATACTTCACAGAATTTATATTCAGCACTGCTGCTATAACCAGATGTCTAAATGTATTAAAAGACACTTTTACTTAATAGGATTTTGGGTGGTGTTTTATGGGATAGCTTCTATAAAAGCACTTTTTAAGAAAAGCTTTCTACAGTGGGCAAATGTAAACGTGGGCTGTTCTTTGATCTCCATGCAGCTCTGTTTGGCCAGACTAGTTAAATAAAGGAACTTTGCTCTGCTCCTGTGTCAGTAAAGAATACATCTTGAAATCATTGTAAGTCCACAAAGGACAAATCACCCCCACGTGTGAGTCAGCATTTTTATAATTTAATAACAAGTGCTGGTTCATAAACACTGAATAAACATTTATTGTATGAGTGGATAATTATAGTTAGTTTTTTTAAACAAAAAGCAAGTCAGTGAATGCACCAGTAACAATTTACGTGGACATAATCTTTTTTATACATTGTTTCTGAATCACCATGTATTTTTCTTTTTATTAAGGTATAATTTATGCACAGTAAAGTTTATACTTTTTAATGTGTATTACTGTGAGTTTTGAATTTTATGCAGTGATGTCAGGACAACTACAGTTAAGATGTGTAACAGTCTTAACACCCCCTAACTGCCTCCAAGCCTCCTTTGTAGGCACTCCTTCCTTTCACTTCTGACTCCTGGCAGCCCCTTGATCTGGTTTTAGTCTTTCAAGTTTTGCCTTTGTGAGACTGTCATGCAAACGGAAGAATATGGTGTATAGCCTGTTGGGTCTGGCTTTTGGGCATGATGCATTGGACGTTTATCTGTGTTGTTGCATGTTTCATTATTTTGTTCCTTTTTATTATTGCTGAATAGTGTTCTGTGTGGATGTAAACAATTTGTTTATCACTTTCCCAGGGGAGGGACATTTGGATGATTTCCTGTATGGGGTGGTTATAACTAAACTACCATAAATATCTGCATGCAGACTTTTGTGTAAGCTTAGGTTTCTATTTCAAAATTTGGATAGTTCATTGATTTTATTTCTTTTGTGGCTTGTACTTTTGGTGTTATATTTACAAGCTCTTTGCCTTGCATATGTTCATAAACATTTTGTCCTGTTTTCTTCTAGAAGTTATTTATTTTAGGTTTTACAATTAGATCTATGATAGTGAAACGAGTTTTGTTTTGGTTTTCAACCAAATGCAAAGTAAATGCCTTATTAATGATAAGAATAGTCTCTGTCTCTTTTATGTAGTGTCTCTGAATCACTGAGGACTTACTTACATGTGAGATTTTAGACTGGATCTAACTATATAAAATTCACAATGCTGTTAGTTATTAGATATTTTTAATTTGATGATCCTTGGTTTGTTTTAATTTGTTACAGAGTAATTACTAAAATGCCAATAGTTTATTTGTATCTGGTGATTTACCTTTTTTTAAATCCTTACCTGAGGACACGTTTATTGACTTTAGAGAGTGGGGGAGGGAGGGAGAAAGAGAGGGAGAGCAGCACTGATGTGAGAAACATCCATTGGTTGCCTCCTGCTTGTGCCCTGGCCAGGCACCGAACTGAAACCCAGGCATATGCCCTGACCAGGAATAGAACCTGTGACCCCTAGGTCTATGGGATGATGCTGCAATCAACTGAGCCATACCAGCTAGGGCTGAATCTGGTGATTTAAATGACAAGATATACATTTTAAATTATAGTTTATGTGTTTTTATATTTTTAAGTATATTTTATTGATTTCAGTTCAGTTGTCCCATTTTTTCCTCCCCTTTATGACCCTCTACCTTTTCCTCCATTCTCTTTCTTCCCCCTCCCCACTGATAACTCACCATGTGATCTCCACTTCTGTGATTCTGTTCCTGTTCTAGTTGTTTGTTTAGTTTTTTTTTGTTTGTTTTTTTATGTTCAGTTGTTGATAGTTGTCAGTTTGTTGTCATTTTACTGCTCATAGTTTTGATCTTCTTTTTCATAGATGAATCCTTTTAACATTTCATATAATAAGGGTGTGGTGATTACGAATTCCTTTAATGTGACCTTATCAGTGAAGCACTTTATCTGCCCTTCCATTCTAAATGATAGCTTTGCTGGATAGAGTAATCTTGGATGTAGGCCTTGCCTTTCATGACTTGGAATAGTCTTTCCAGCCCCTTCTTGCCTGTAAGGTTTCTTTTGAGAAATCAGCTATAGTTTTATGAGAACTGTCTTCTTTTCTTTTTATAATGTGCCTTGATGTGTTCCTCCTTGGGTCCAATTTCTTTGGGACTCTCTGTACTTCCTGGACTTGTATGTCTATTTCCTTTGCCAGATTGGGGAAGTTTTCCTTCATTATTTTTTCAAATAAGTTTTCAATTTCTTGCTCTTCCTCTTCTCCTTCTGGCACCCCTATGATTTGGATGTTGGCACATTTGAAGTTATCCCTGAGGTTCCTAAACCTCTCCTCATTTTTTTGAATTTTTGTTTCTTCATTCTGTTCTGGTTGAATGTTTATTTCTTCCTTCTGCTCCAAATTGTTGATTTGAGTCCTGGTTTCCTTCCCTTCACTGTTGATTCCCTGTATATTTTCTTTTATTCCACTTTTTATAGCCTTTATTACTTCCTTCGTTTGGTGACTGAATTCAATCATTTCTGTGAGTATTTTGATTACCAGTGTTTTGAACTGTGCATTTGATAGGTTGGCTATTTCCTTGTCATGTAATTCTTTTCCTGGAGTTTTGCTCTGTTCTTTTATTTGGGTCATGTTTCTTTGTCTTGGCACACCTATTACATAGTAAGGGGTGGAGCCTAGGTATTCTCCAGGGTGGGGCACCTACTTGGCTGGGTTGTGGTTCTGCATATGGGGAGGGTTCAGAGAAGGAACAGTGTTGCCTGCTTGGCTCTTGCCTCGCTTTCAGTCACTTCCCCTGCTTCCCACAACTGAATTGTGCCCTTCCAGGTGCTGCCCT
Organism: Trachops cirrhosus; assembly: GCA_028533065.1. NCBI lineage: Eukaryota > Metazoa > Chordata > Mammalia > Chiroptera > Phyllostomidae > Trachops > Trachops cirrhosus. The sequence goes on along the minus strand of CM052541.1, from coordinate 23,465,439 downwards.
GTTGCTGATCCCTGGGTGGGTGGGTTTGTGTACATTCTTGGATACAGTAGGCCCCTCCAATGGACTCTCCTGTGAGACTGGGAGTTTCTTTTGCCACCTTAACCCCCACAGATTTTTATAGCCTGAGGTTTTGAGGTTTTATTCCTGGTGCTGGAACCCTGGATTGTGAGGTCTGTCTCACTCCCCAGTTGTTCCTCCCAGTTTATCTGCACGTCAGTGTGAGACTGCCTGGTCTGCCAGCTTCCACCTTGCCCACCTGGTCCTCTAGCCACTGCCTTGCTGCGTGTCCTCTCCGCCCCAGCTGCCTGTTTCCTCTCCTCTTACCAGTTTGGAGGAATGTTTCTTCTTTAACTCCTTGGTTGTTGGACTTCCATACAGTTCCATTTTCTGTCAGTTCTGGTGGTTTTTTGTTTTTAAATTGGTGGTTATACTCCTTTTGGTTGTGTGAGGAAGTGAAGGATATCATCTATCTATATCTTTATCTTGGCCAGAACTGTTTTTATATTTTCAACCATGATTACAGTGTCTTGACAGTGGATTATGTATAAGCTTTAATACTCAAAATTTCTATATAACAGAACTGATTTTTAGGTTTTGATATTGTCATATGTAAGAAGATAAAATTGTATTGTGGTTCTTGAGTACTTTTATAATCTTTATATGAGTCAAGGTTTGATAAGTTTATGGAGTTCCTGAAGACCAATTTTAGTCTAAACCCATGACTAAAATCATGGTTTTACAATCATGAATAACATGAAAAATGTTAAAAAGTTCTTTTCTTTTTTTTCCTCCTCTCACCTTTTTTCCTTCTTCTCTTGCCCTTTCTCATTTCCTTTTCCTTCCTCTTTTCTTTTCATCGTATCCTACCTCCTTCCCTCCTCTTTTCTTCCCCTAATACTTTTCTTTACTCCTTCTCTCCCTCTGTCTTCTTCCTCTCCTTCCCTTTCCTGTCTTCCTCTCTTGCCTGCTGGGGTGCTCTCCTAGATACTCTTGCAGGGGTGTCCAACCTGTAGCCCACGGACTGCATGCTGCCCAGGATGGCTGTGAATGCGGCCCAACACAAAATCATAAATTTACTTAAAAGATTATGAGATTTTTTTTGTGATTCTATGTTGCAATGTATTTAACGTGTGCCCCAAGACAACTCTTCTTCCAGTGTGGCCCAGAGACACCAGAAGGTTGGACACCCCTGCCTAGTGCTTTGTTCATTTGATTGTAACAGTAGACCCCCAGCTGAATGATTTTGAGTGGAGTGGAATTAAGATAAAATTTAAGAGTTGGATAGTTAAGAAATAGTGTCTTTAGTTGGCATTAGTTATTAAAGTACTCCCAGAGGTCAAAACACAGTGAAATGGCTGATAAATATGTACAGATTCAGGGATGATATTAAAAATAAGGTATATTTTGATTCACTTTTTGTGTCTTAGCTTTTTTTCATAATTGTAAATTTCTTGAGCTCTTATTTTAAGACAAAATAACTTGGTTTTAGAGATGGATATCTTTGATCCAATAAAGATATGTTTGATTTATCTCACCTTTTGCTGGAAATATTTTTTAAATTGCTTTGCTACCTTAAGTTTCTATCATTAGCATTAATTTGGAATAAGACTGTGTATCAAACATTTTTTCTTTTACTTTCCCACATGTCATTCTTACTTGTTTAGTTTAATTTTTAGTGTTTAGTGGATTTGGGGGGTGGAGCCAGGGAAGTGAGTCATAAATTTTAATTGATTGTGATGATTTGGAAAGCCTGTCAAATTATTAACTTACTGAAATTGTAATATTAATTAGTAGTCTATTTAGATGTAGCTTTTCCAGACCTAATCATGAATCTATTTTCCTGCTTTTGTACTTCAATGTAATGTCTGCTGAGCGATCATTGTCACCTTGCATCATGTTCTGCCAGATAACTAATTTAGTTAGCTAACATTATTTTTCATAATCTTACTAAGATTCAGGCTTTGTACCTAAAGTATTTCATTGTCTGAGATAATCTTCTTTTAATGGCAAGTTTATGTTCTTTTCCTCTTCCAGGTCATCCTGTTCAGTTCTATAGCATGAATAGACCTGCCTCTCGCCACACTCCCCCAACAGTAGGGGGCTCATTGCCCTATAGACGCCCTCCTTCCATAACTTCACAAACAAGCCTTCAGAATCAGATGAATGGAGGACCTTTTTATAGCCAGAATCCAGGTTAGATATTTATTTGTATTCTATGGAATGTACCTGGTTAATAACCTTTAGTGACAAAGAAAAAAACCCTGTAATTACAAATGATTAGCACATGATAGGTGGTCAGTACTATATTTTTTAGTAAATGGAGGAATGAATACAAGGTTACTGCATTTTCCAGTTCTTTCTCTTGTTTAAAAATATCAATACATGGTTTTCATATAAAATTGTAGAATTTAATTTTCCTGAACAGAATCTTTTTGAATATGCTAGTGATTATTTGCTTTTAAAAATAGTATATTGTGGTAAATAGTATTTCCTTCCTATTTAATCTATGAATAGCAAATAATGACAGTCAAGTATATATGGCCAGAGTTTATAAGTAGCAAAGTAAAAGGGACATTTTTGAAGTTGCTTTGTGCTAGGGAGTTATACTATCTTACTTAATTCAAATACCGAACCTATGATGGGAATACTGGGACTTGGACAAATTGATTCAGATATAACATCATCTTTCAGTTGCATCATGCATACAGAAAACTTAATCTGGCACATATTTAATATTATATAGTAATTTTTGATTTTCCAGAAAGGGTGAGAGAAAAATCTTAGAATTTATGTAGATATGGTATTATTGTAGATATGGTATGCCAACTTACTATGTTTTTATGGATTTTTGTCAAGAGGCCAGTAAATCTGTGATTTTCTCTAATATTAGGAGGTAGCCCATTATATCTTTTTTTTTTTTTAAATTAAGTGTTTTTATTTTTTTATTTTATTTTTTAGATTTTTTATTTATTTATCTTCAGAGGGGAAGGGAGAGAGGGAGAGAAATATCAATGTATGGTTGCTTCCTGTGCATTCCCTGCTGGGAACTGGCCTGCAACCCAGGCATGTGCCCTGACTGGGAATCGAACCGTGATCTCTTGGTTCACAGGCCCGCGCTTAATCCACTAAGCTACACCAGCCAGGGCCCCATTATATCTTTGATATACCCTTAATTTTACGGAGTTCGAATCTATATACTGTGGCTACTACCTTTTGGTGAAACCTTGTTTTATTCTTTGGAGTTGTGTAGAAGAAATTTGAACTCTCTTCTTTCTTTTTAAGATTTTATTTATTTAGAGAGAGGGGGAGGAGGGAGAGAAACATTGATGTACAAGAGATATATCAATGGGTTGCCTCTTACATGCCCCCAACTGGGGACCTGGCCCACAACCCAGGCATGTGCCCTGACTGGGAATTGAACTGGTGACCCTTTGGTTTGCAGGCCGGCACTCAATCCACTGAGCCACACCAACCAGGGCTGAACCCTTTTCTTAAACACAATTTAAAGAGTGCTTTTATATTTACTATCTTATTTGGTTCTTACAATTATGTGATCATTTTCATCTGTATTTTATAGGTGAGGAAACAGACTGAGGTGATGGTCAAATTAGGATTTGAACTTAGGTTATCTGACTCCATATTCTTTCTATTGTACTATGCTACGTACCTTCAGACTTAAAGAATATGTATTTTTCTTACTCATGTGTTTGTTTTGTTGGGAGGGGGATGTCCACATTGTAATGTAAAGTGCATGAGAGCCTGAGCCATTCTTTTACACAGTTATGATTTGGGAATTGTGCTCAATAACTATCTGTTGAATGTAGAATGAATCCCTTTTTCTTTATTCAGATCCCTTCACTGTTTTGGGTTTCTCTTCAAATTAAATGCCATATTTATATTCTATTCAGTGTACCCTGTCATGCCTTACTTGAAATATATTTCTTCCTGCTATCTTTGATCACACTTAGTGATGTTGGCTGTGCCATTCTTTTTAACTCATTTTGAGCATAATTTTGACAAATCTGCCTGTCTTTTCATCCATTCTATTAAATCATGTGTTCCAAACCCATATTTGAATAGGAGTTATTTTGTACTTGAATGAATTTTTATTTTTAAACTTCTGTTTGTTAGATATGGATTAGTTCATAGTTCTCTCTCTCTGGCCCTCTTGGAAATCTAGACAGTTATTGCTTAGGGCCCTTATGCCCTTTCTTATCTTTGGAAGAATTTTGGAAGAATGATGTCAGCCCAAAATGGGGTGGTTCTGGAGTCGAGATGCTTCACTGTTACAGCTTGGGACCAACTGTACATAATACACAGAACATAGTGGGTTGGCCACAAAGTCCATTTAGTTTTTTCTGTAAAAGACACATTTTTCATTTTCACCAATGATTTTATTGATTGGAATATTTTGAGAGTATGTCAGCTACCTCCCACTATTGGCTTCTAGAGGGTAGAGGCCAGGGTTGCTGCTAAACATCTTCTAATGCATAAGACAGCCCCACAGGAAAGAATTATTTGGCCAAAATGTCAGTAGTACCAAGAAACTTCGCAAACCACTTTTCACATGTTCGATCAGTCACAGCACCTTCTCCATACATTGTACAAGTCTTTTTTTGAATTTCAGTTGCATTTTTACCTTTCTTGAAATAATAAAGCAGAACGCGCTAAAATTGTTGCCTGTCATCTTCCGTCGTCAGTATTAAAATGGCTACACAGAAATTCACCAATTTGATACGTTTTCTAAAGTGCATGCTGATATGACAGCTGTCACAGTACAATATAACAAAATTGTTTCGAATGAAGTTAAAGACAACTAAGCACTAATAGAGCCATCATACAGAAAAAACTAAATGAACTCTTTGACTAACTCATTGTATTCAAGGATATTTCATGCCGTGTACATGTACAAAGTATTGGTCTTATGAGAACCCCGTTAGTGGAAATTATTTGAAGGCTATTTAAGCACATATTTAAATATTTTAATACTTATTTCAATACTTCTTTCTTTATACATCTAATTTTAACATACTTGAAAGTATTATTAAAGTAGAAAAATATCTTACTCTTTGGGATCATTTTAATGAAAGTATTTTTTATGCTCATGAAAGTACAGTGAATTGAAATTGTGAGCCTTCAGTGTAATGTGTGAAGCAACTTAGTTAGGTTTTTTTTTTTTTTTGTATTCCTCTCTGTTAAGTTCTGCTTTTCTACTCCAGGGATTTAGTAACTGATTGATTACAGAGTGTAACTACAGCCCTGTTAGTTGATAAGTCAGAGTGCTTGTTCTAGACTAAAAATGTTTTTTACTAAAATATGTTCTTTGAAATTTTGTTCTTCTTTTGCAAGACTCAATACCTTGCAAATCAGTATATTAAGGCTATTTTTTTAAATATATTTTATTGATTATGCTATTACAGTTGTCCTATTACCCCCCTTCATTCCCCTCCACCCTGAACACCATCTCCCACCCACATTACCCCCCTTTAGTTCATGTCCATGTGTCATAAGTTCTTTAGCTTCTACATTTCCCCTACTATTCTTGCCCTCCCCCCGTCTATTTTCTACCTAAGGCTATTAAATATACTTTATTTGCTTTAGAATATCATATAATATGCCTCATGTATTACTCCACTGGTCTTACAGTGGTCCGTGTTTTTTCATATTTAAAGTGAGAAAATTTGTGCTTTTCCAAGTAGCTAATAACCTGATTTAACAAAATGACCCCAGGTATGCTTTATGAGCATATTTTCGGCAATCAGAGGCTTGACATGGATATGTGCTTCTGAAGAAGTGAGCTGACAGGCTGGGATTCATCTGAATGTAATTCACTGGGGTTTTCTTTGAGATGTAAATCTAGCTGCACTGTTACTGGATCTGGTTTACGTTTGAAAGGGTATTATAACATAGGAAGTAAAATGCAGAACACAGGTGTCTAGAGCCAAGTCCTAGCAGCACCGTAATGAAAGGAACACTTTGATTGGGGCATAACCGAAACTTTTTGGTTCTTACTGTTTCTTAACCTAATCCAGCCAAAGAAATTGCAGCATCAGTTTATCATTCATCTTGTCAACACTAAGAGAAGGGTCATCAAAATGTAGAGCTAATCACAAGTTAACAGTGTTTAAATATAAATATGAAGAACCTTGGCGGTAAAAAAAGAATACACACGCACAAATATACATATATAAACCTAATTTGGTAAGTGTCTCAGTTGGGCTTCTGTAACAAAGTTCCACAGACTAGGTGCTTATAAACAACGGAAACATCTCATAGTTCTGGAGGCTGGAGGTTGGAGATCAGTGTGCTAACGTGGTCTCAGTTCTGGTGAGAACCCATTGCTGGGCTGCAAACTACTGTCTTCATGTTGTGGCCTCACATGGTAGAAGAAGAGAGAGCGAGCTCTGTAGGGTTTCTTTTACAAGGGCGCTGATCCCATTTATGAGGGCTCCACCCTCATGCCCTAATCCCCGCCCCAAGGCCTCACCTCCTATACCAATACATTGGGAATTAGGATTTCAAACATAAGAATTTTGGGAAGACACAAACATTCAGTCTGTAATTGTAAAGAATCAATTATGTGGTATTTAAATACTCAGGTTTTGGTAAAACATATCCTATACTTTACTGCTCATATTTTCTAACAACAAAAACTTTAAAAAACCCTCTAATTCATAAAGTAGAATGTTGGCCCCAAGAACTGTGACTGTATACAGTTATATGAGATAGAGTAATTTCTGAATGTTATTTTACACAGGGAAAATGTCATGTTCTAACCGCTGAATATTATTAAAAGCAACTAAAAATAAAAAACCAGTGAAAAACAATGTTGGGTTGGTAAAATTGCAAAAGAAAAGCCATACCACATTAAAATGATAGTTAAGTTACAGAATTACCAAAAATTCAGGAAGAATACAGATGTGGAAGGGCTTAAGCACAGTATGGGTAAAGAGCAGTAGTAAGAAGCTATTTTTAAGTCTTCATTTTGGGCAGTCTTTAGGGTTTGTTAGAAAACGGTTAAGGAGAACAAAAAAGCAAGGTAGCAACTGAAAGGTGTAAGTACATTTTCAAATGATCAAGTAAACCAAGAATACCCTTTACACTGATTATTAAACACAAGCTGTGTTGTTACACTGTCTTAATTTGCTATTTTTCTTGGCATAACAGTATATGGTGATTTTTTTTTTTACTTGAAAAGGAATAACAAAAATGTTCCAATTCTTTTAACCCTTCTGACACTACAGGACTGATAATATTGGGTAACCATATTATTTTCCACCAAAAAGGCTCCTCTTACTGAGTATGATTAACTAAGTTCACTTTTAAATACTCCTTGTTCTAAGTTGCTTTTCATGTTTAAAAAATGTCACTCTTAAAATAAATTGCTTACATAATTTCCTTCACTGGAGTATAAAATATAAGCAACTAAATTTGAATGGGCTATCAAATCTATATGGCCTCTAACAGTAATACTCTAACAGTGATTAATAGTTTTAGAAGTAGTATTTAGAATGCTTATTTTGTTTAATTTTGTCAGTATTTATAAAGCTGTAAAAATAAAATACAAAAACCTGTTTTCAAAACTCTGAACTGGACATTTTAAAACACTTAAACCTCAAAGATTATGCTATACAGGATTTTATAAATAACCAGGAAGGTCACGCTCGGAAAGACTGTGTTTTATCAGCGCAGACCCATCTTCTGAGGTTGGTTTGCTTGCAGAGCCTTTTACTGTTTCTGTACCTACATGCTTCTCTATGCAGGTAAGCTGTAGTTCTTACAGCTGGTCTACTTAAGATCTCTGTGTGAACTTCAGTCACTTGGTGAGCTTGTATCTTCATATTAACTTTATAGTTGTGATTGTGATTGTAACATAGTATTACTGAATCTAAGTTTGGAGATCTTTTAGTGGTCGTAGGAAAGGATCTTTTAATATGAGGAATCATCTTAGCTAAATTAAGTGAAAACAATTTGTAGTTACTTCCTGTTCTTATCTGTTCATGAGATGCCTAAGACTAAAACTGAATATAGCAAACAAATCTTTGCATCAAAATCCTGCTTAAATACTGCTAGAATAGTTCAATCTAACTCAACTCTAAAGAAGATAAATCTGTTCTAAAGTAGGATGTTTTGGTTCACAGGAGTCCTGGTCAGATGAATTCTTACCTAGATGGTCTAGAGAAAATGTTATAGTATCTGAATTGATGTGAACTGTCATAAAAAAAGTTTGGCGCTGGGCAAAAAAGCAGAATTTTAGGTGATCTTTGTAAACTCCATTTGGAATTTAATTTTAAACATTCCCTGGGGCTGGCTCTGGAAAAAAAAGAAAACTCATAACTTGTTTTGTTATAAAATAATTCTGTTTAAGGAAGATATGGGGTTGCTGTAACCACGCATCATGGTGTTTAGCTGCTAGTTGCCTTTATACATGACGAAGATTTGTATTGAAGGAAACCAGTCTTTATTAACAAGGTTCCAGTTTGCGGGAGGCGGGGAGGACTGAGAGCACTCCTGCTCTGAGCCCTTCTCTCCCACAAGACCCAGAACTTCTCTTGTTCCCCAAAAAGTTACAAGCCAAAACCATACCCGGAAGTTCCCCATTTCCTCATCTGTCCTTTCTAGAGCTTAAGCTGGCCACGCAAACAGATCCCCATCCCCTCTGGAATGTGCATTCATGGGTTTCAGAGTCGCCGTTTTCTTGCAGCAGCTCTCCCTCAGGATCTGGGTGCACTGCTCTGTCTCCATGTAGCAGTGCAGGACCTGTGTGCCATGCTGCACTGCATCATAGTGACCCAGAGGCTGGATCCCATTGAGGCACGCAGCCCAGAGTGGGACTCTGCCTCTAGGAGTGAGTGGGCTTCCAGTCATGTGGGGCCTAAGCCCCTGGTGGGCCCAGCATCTGCCCGCCCATCATACAACTGCTCCGTCCTTGCAGGAGGCAAGGGCCAGAGACCCAGAGCATCCAAGCACACCTGCAACCTGAAGTCTCAAGCCAAAGTGCCAAGAGCCAAGAGAGAGCCCAGAAAGCAAGCTAGCTTCTCCCGGTGTTCTTTTTGAAAGGTCCTTTCCCCAGGAATCCCATGTGATCCAGAAGCCAGTGGGAGTGTCCAGCTTTCCAACAAATGAGGGCTAGTGGCAGCCATATTAGCCTTTGACCCCACTCCTGCAAGACTACTAACAGGGAGTCTCTTCTGACAGCCCCTTCCTGCTGGGAAGGCATAGCTGGTCGTAGCGCCTTGGTTAGGAGGTGTGCCTTAGGCACTGTGCCTTCTCTGTTGGCTCCTCCCTGCCTTGGAGAAGACATGGTGCTTTTAATCTGCAGCCTTGGCAGCTCTCCCTGCCCCCTGCCTTTCCCGGCACGATGAGGAGAGCCTCCGTGCGCGGTTTGGGATCCCCTGCCTGAATGGGGCCCCTTGCTTTCCAGTGATCTCTGCCTCCTTAAAATTACCATGATCTCCTATTTTCACTTTCAGAACCAGAAAAGAAACAAAACATACTCATCTTTTTAAAAAAGTAATAAACAGCCTACCTACAAAAAGACTTTATGGGGGGCAGTTGTCATTCAATATTATTTTTATATTAGTTTCCGGTGTACAGCATGGTGATTAGACATTTATATAATTTACAAAGTGTTCCCCTGATAATTCAAGTACCCACCTGGCACCATACATATTTATTACAATTGTTTCAAAAAGACTTTTTTAAGTTAAGGTACCTAATCATTCATTTACTGTAGTATCTGAAGTCTTTTTTTTTTAATTTGGATGAGAAATAATAACTGAAGTGGGAAATGTCCTACTTTTCTGTTACAGGGGAGGTTGGGACCGCTGCTAACAGAAGAGGAACTTTTCATCTTATTTGATAATGAACATTCATGGAATTGCCACTTTTCTAGAACAGTTGCCATTTGCTGTCTGCTGCTGTTTCTCAGTGTGATCTACTCTGTCTGTGGTACCTTCTCTGTTCGTTGAGTCTTCTTACCCCAATTTGGGAAACGGCATAGTGAACATATCAATAATTATTTCAAGCTTCAGTGAGTGGGAGACAGACATACAACCTAAGGATTTATTACCAAGACATAAGACTTTTGGGAAAAACATAACCAAAATGTATCTCTTGAAGGAAGATGTCAATTTCTGGGCTTATTCTTCTCTGTCCCTTAAATCTAGATATTCTTCAGGATTACCTACTTAACTCCTATCCGCTCATCATAGATCTTCTCTCTGCTTTACTGACAGCACAACTGTTAAGCTCTCTACTGATCACTGCTAGCTCTGTACCTCTCAGGTTTTCTCACAGACTTAACCCAGACTTTCCAGTTGCCTCCCAGGTTTATGCCTCAGTCACTTCCATGCGTCCTAGTTACTGTGTTGTTCTCTCTCCCTGACCTGCCATTCCCCAGCAAGGTTAATGTGGCTAGTGGTTCCTCCACTTTCATAGTTATGAAAACTAAAATCTAAGAATTAGCTGTAGCTCTGCTTCATGTATTAGCCAAATACTTAGTTACCAAGTACTCTTTTCTCACAGTTACTAAATTTTTTTCTTGCTGTTTCTACTGCCTTCATTTTTTGTGCTAGGCCCTGACTTAGGCTTTTTGCAAACATTGTGGGGTTTTTGTCCTTTTTAATTTGTAACAACTCTGTAAAGTCGGTTGCATTGTCTCTTTTTTTATATCACATTTATGGAGTAGCACACAGAACTTAATTAACTTGTTCCAATGTCAAACAAAATGATGAATCAGGTTCTTTGATGGTGGCTGACTAAAAAGTCCAGTCTCTTTCCACTAAGTGTCTTTCACCTAAGATGTAAGAGCCTTCCCTATTTACCCACCCACTCACCCTTCTGGGTTCTGTACTTTCTCTCTCTGGGGTGCCTTGTGCTAGACATAGGAAACATTTCCAGTCCTGTGAGCTGGTCACCTCTGAGCCTCTCTTCTCACTTGGCTGTCAGCTTTCTACTCTTTCTTTCTCTACTCTTGCCTGCCTGTCGATCAGACTCCATTTCTTCAAGTCATGTCTGTGTGGTCTTCCTCACTGTTCCCACTCCCAGTAACACTGCCACCGCCACACCACACCACCCCACCCCACCTTCGGGGCATTGCCACAGATACTGCTGGGTTAATGTTACTATTTTGTTTACTATTTCCAGCTAGAATGTGATCACTTTGAGGGTAAAGACTCTTATTTATTGTTTTAGTTCTATTAGTCTTAAATATAGTTTGGAGCTAATGAAGGTGTTCTGTCTTTATAAGAAGATGCATGCCATACTTTATACCCATCCTGAAGGGAACTATAACTGTAGAGTTAATCTTGGGAAATTGTTTGGCACATACCTGGCTTATTTGTATATTCACATATATTAAACAATTGTTGAAGGCTTACTAGCACTAGACACTGTACCAGGTGTTAGAAATAGATGGAAAGACACCGTTTGTTGAGACTTGAGGAGGAGAGGAGGATAATTGGAATGAGGCCAACATTTTTGTGTAGGGTCATAGAGAACATGCACCTGCTTGAGCAGGTGCTGTGAATTGGGATTATGAAAAATTGTAATAACACAGACCCGACTATCAGAGAATGGTTTTGATATTGGTCTCTTAGCAGAGTGCTTGCCACTTAGTAGGAAGTCAGGAAATATTTATTTAATTAGTGAATGACAAACCAGTTAATTTGCCTGTTAATGTAATGGAAAGTCTAAACTTAGGATGTTGGGATGTAGTGGTTTTTTTCTCTTGTTCTGACAAATATTTAAACTTGTAACCATCAGGGTAAAATCCAAAAACCCAAATTAGTTATGGTAGTCTGAAGAAATTATTTTAGAAGATATGTTGTTATTGGTATGAAAAATCAATTTTACATTTTATATTACAGAAGACCTGTATATGATGAATGCTTCTTGTCGTAATTTTTAAAAACTTTCTTGAAACTCCTCTAATACGTTGTTTTGTGTGTAATGAATTATCCCTCAAAAGAGGATCCTTACTACATCTGATAAATGTGCCTAGTAGTTTCCCTCCTTATATGTTTTATTGTATTATCCTTTTCTTTTAATGTAACTCGCCCTTACCCCTTATCCTCCACACCCTTTTTGTTTTTACAGTATCTCTTGCTCCTCCTCCTCCCTCCATCCTACAGGTAACTCCTCAGTTACCTTTAATGGGATTTGTGGCCAGAGTCCAAGAAAATAGTAAGTTTATGTCTTCTTTATGCTGTAGATCAGATTGTAGGCATAAAATGTCATTATAGATGATTGGCTAAATAGTCATTCTTTCACTGATACTTCAAGCATTGAACATTATGAACAAGTCTCTGTATGAACAGCTGGTAGGGATAAGATAATAAAGATGAAATTGCCTACTTTCAGATAACTTAAAATCTGGTAGTGAAGAAGAGACCAATAACATGAGGCACATGTAAGAAAAGAAAGATCACATCTGAGGATATGCTCTTTAGTCACCAGCTGTCCCATCTTTGGAATGCTCAGACAAGTATAGTCCAGTTTCCCGTCACTGGAATTTTAAGGTTTTGTGGCTGGACTGAGAATCTTCCTCTGGTCCTGTGATTCCAGGTCTAAAAATGTCAAGGTAGGCCCCAGGGCACCAAATTGCCACTCTGTTTCCCAAGAGGCCTCATAGATTGGCAGTGAATTCACGTTGACCTGTGGTCTGGTGTTGAGCCATGCAGGATCACATAACTGATTTTATTGACAAATGGAGTCTTCTCCTACAGACATGTTAAGGAAGCTCAGGAGACTGCTGTCCGCATAGCAGGAGGCCTGTATCAACATTCACTGGCGAATGGCTGTCACAGACCAGTGAACAGTCTCCGCCGTAGATGAATTCTCTTGTGAGCAGTCTACATGGGAACTATATCATCATCATAAAGTTGCTTGATGGGCATGGAATCTGAGCAAGGGAATTACTTTGATGAAAGATTTAATGTTACCAGGCTGAAGGAGCCCAGTGTACGCATCTCATAATAAAGATGGCCTCACCAGCGGGACACAGGTGTTTGCACTCTGTTGCTTAGGACTCTCGCTCCTTAGGAGATGGGGGTTGCCAGTGTGAGAATGTAAGCTCCGGGAGGGTAGGGATTTTTGCCTCTCTCATTCACAGGCCGTTTCCCCAGCACTTAGGACAGCACCCGACACATAGCAGACACTTTTAGTCCCTCCTTTTTTGTGCTTCCCTAGCCAACTATATGCCCTCTTTTTATTGACACATTTCTTTCATGTATTTTAACTGATTATAATCCAGTCTTACTGGACTGAGGGCTCAGTCCCTCTTTCAGGGGCCTTTGCATCTCTATTTGCTCATTTCCATGTTACTTCAGTCTATATTGGAGGGTACCCCATGAGCACCTCCAATGTTTACCACAGTTTGATTGCCTTTTGGGTTATATTTTCTCATTTCTTTCCATAGTCATAAACATTTCTCACCTACAAAATGTATAAAATAAGAAACTGTATGAGGTGTGCTGTGGCTGATTTTAAAGACATAGTAGGACTTAATACATTCAAATGAATGTTGTCATGTTCAAAACATTCACCTTGGAAAGATATATCTTATGGGATTATCTTCATGGCTTTCAAATACATTATTTTGAAGGTACCTATGGTAGCAGATAATCACTCTGCATTAATATTGATGTTTGGAAGAAGTCTGGAATTATTTGGAACCAGTTATACTGTGCTAAGTAGTGTAGCTATGATCCTATAATTCTTCTTAAAACTGTCCTATGGCTCCCCATTGCTCTTTGGATTGAGTTCAGACTGTTGCAAGGCCCTTCCTGCTTAGTCCTCTTCAGCTCCTCATGCCTCTTTCTGCTGAACTTGGGTCAGTTCTTTGAAGGAGTCCTGCTTTCTTACTTCGCCTTTGTTTTTTTCTTTACATCTGATATGAAATATCCACCTCCACTCCATCCCACCCCCTGGCCATTAACTTTTACTCATCTTTCAGGTTTCAGAAACCCATGTAAGAGGTTTGGTCTACTTCTGTACTTTCCTTAATGACTTAAAGCACCTACTGCACTTAATCAAAATGAATGTTCGGTTGTCCGTGTCTCCAGGATTTTGCCCGCTGCTCCATTCCCAGTGCTGAGCATAGTGCCTAGCCAGAGTAGGCTTTCAGTTGATGTTTATTGAGTGAATAATAATGAAACATTACTTTAAAGGTAGTGTAGATAATGAACATTGGTTTTCCAGTTTCTGCTCTTCCACTTACTGTAGGCTACTTTAATCTTGGAAAGCCAGCTCCCATATCCATAAAAATGAAGATTAAAAACACCACTTCCCAAGGTAAAGATTAAATGAAATAATGTATTCTAAAGTGCTAGATGAATAATTGGAATATTTTAAGTAAAAGATGGCAGCCTTTTGTTAGTCTTATTAAACTGGCTCTGAGGCAGTTATTAGAAAATGTAAAAACAAGCAGTGGCAACATCTTTGAATAATTTTATTACATAATTTGTCAAGGTGATTGTTTTGAAAGACAGAGTTCCTTTGGATGTATATTTTTGTGGAATTGTTTAAAGGCAGTCTCTTTACCTTATAAATGTAAATAGGATATATTGTTGATGCTTACTCCAACCATATGTAATTTGTCATAAAGTATATGCCAGAGTCACATAGCTGTACTTTTTGTTTATTAAAAACACATCAGGAGTACAAGAACTATTTGTTAATGGGTAACGTTTTGAAGTACATAGACTAGGTACATTGCTGAGTGCAGAGTGGCACAGCAGGCGGGAAGAGTACTGGAATGGGGCGGAGCGTGCAGCTGACGTGGCTGGTCCTCACCAGACAATAGCAGTTTTCTGAAATCCGTTTGATTCCATCAGTGGGGTTAGATAAAAAATGGAAAACAAACAAATGGCTTAGAGAATTTCACAGAAACAATACTGGTATCTGATAAATAGGAATTTGTGGACTGAGCGCCAGCCTGTGAACCAAAACATCACAGGTTTGATTCCTGATCAGGGCACATGCCTGGGTTGCAGGCCGGGTCCCCGTTTGGGAGCCTGCGAAAGGCAACCAATGATGTATTGTGTGCTCATCGATGTTTCTCTTCCTTTCTTTCTTCCTCCCTCACCATCTCTCTTAAATAAATAAATAAAATTATTTAAAAAAAATTTATGCTGTCCATTAAAATTGGACAACTGATAAATACAGCATTTTTAATTTTTAAAAATAAATTTTTTGGTTTTCCAGAGAGAGAAGAAGGGGGATGGAGAGAGAAACACCCATTTAGTTATTCTACTTATTTATGCATTCATTGGTTGATTCTTGTATGTGCCCAGACCAGGGATTGAACCCTCATTCTTAGCAACCCAGGATGACGCTCCAGCCAACTGAGCTACCTGCTCAGGGTTCATCTTTCTTTATTCAGTTTATTTTGTTGTACTGTGCTCAAGTATATACCAAGCATTTAAAAAGCTTTGAGTTCCTGAGTTTGTAGATAATATTTTAGACATTACTTTGTTGATACTTGAGCTGTGGAAGCAGATCTCATTAAATAGACATTGTAAATATTTTAAATAATCCTTGTATATTTACCTTGGAGAAATTCTGCATCATGACTTAGTCTGAATTAGTTGAAATTCTGTATATAAAAAAAACAAAACAAAACAGAGTTATCCAAATTTGTTTGTGATTTCTGCCCTGTTAATTTGGTAAGATGCTAATTTTAAAAATTTATTCAGAGGAGGTAGATTTTAAAATTTGACCATTTCCTGGACTCATTCTAACTTTTTATACATCAAATATAGATATAAATGTCCAAATTATTAATATTTCTGATAACCACTCATTGTTGGATACCATCTAAAACCAAACTATGTTGTATTGATCTCTGAAAAGAGGATTATGTATTAGCCTAAACAGGTTTCAGAGGCTCAGTTAATAATTATTTTGGTTAAACTTTATTCAGCATCCATAAATACTAGCCCATTGGGAGGAGAAAGTCATGGTTGGAGACTGAGAACATTATAGGTGGTGGGGGAATTCTCTTGCCCACTCATTTTTTGGAGAGATTGTTATTTTCAAGTCCAGGTTTATGGTACATGAACACAGAAGCTTAGATAGGAAATATTGAACTTTGCATTAGGTGTAGTTGTATCAGCTTGTACATCCTTAGTTTCAGATACGCCACCACCACCACCACCTGTGGAAGAACCAGTCTTTGATGAATCCCCCCCTCCTCCTCCTCCCCCGGAAGATTATGAAGAGGAGGAGGCCGCCGTGGTTGAGTATAGTGATCCTTATGCTGAAGAGGACCCGCCGTGGGCCCCAAGGTCTTATTTGGAGAAGGGTAAGTTTCAGAGGGATATCTGGAGAGATGGGAAGAAATCAGTACCTAGAAGTGAAATTTACTGGTACTGAAGAGAATTTTGTTTACTTATTTTTTTTACTGATATGTAAATTTTGCTTTTAGTACATGTTCTTATCTCATTTACAAGTTTTATGGTTTTGAAAGCCATGCTAGTAAAATTCTGTAACTTTTATTTTTTATTGATGTTTGTGTATTTTTTCTATTGAACATGCTTTTTATGAATGGTTTCTGTAAGACAAAAATAAAAGGAGGGTTTTTCTGGGATGCCTTCGGAAAAGGAGATTTTTCCAAATTATTAGTTATTCCTACCCCGATGGTTTATAAAGCATTCTTTTGTGACATCTTATATTAGATATTTTAGTTTAAATATCTCCATATCAAACTTCCTTCCAAAGAATAGTGATTTCTTAGTTTCTTTACAAAGTTGTGTTGGGTGTTTCTTTTATTGGAAAATTTCTCTGAATACATTAGCTCACCACCACATGGCACTTTTGTGATGCAAGCTTCCAAATCTTATCAGTGCGAATCAGTTCAGGAAAAAAGTGTGTTATCTTCCAGGAAGTTTTCTGGTAAGGAAATTAAAGCTACTCACTACGTCTCAAAACTGACCCCACATTTTGAATCTTATGGGGAACTTATGTTAAGAAATTGTGGACTGCCACTTTTGGTCAAAATAGAGCAACAGTAACAGATTTATCCACTTTCCTAAAACAGGAATCCAGAAAGAAATACAAAAAAGTAATGGTTTTGAGACATTGGACAACAGACAGTGGTAGACGATGACCCCAGAGAGAAGGAACTCAGAGTGAGCCTTTGATTGTCCTGGCTTGCTACCTGGATGCAGTTTCCAGGCTGTAGAGTGAGGAAGTGGAAACCAAAGGGAGAAACAAGCCTGGGGGTTTCACTGCATAGAGAAGATAGAGATCGGAGTTTTTGGAGGCCACAGACAGATGGTAGCTACACTAAGACAGGACAGAGCCCTGGAGATCTGCAGAAGGGTACCCTGGAGTCTTCGACTGAGTACTGATTTGTGTGTGTGCGTGTGAATAAGCTACTGATACTGGAGAAAGAATACTAGAAAGCAGTAGGCAGAAAAAGTACTGGAAATGACGGAGGCCTGGAATGAGTTCATGCTCCCAAACCAGTTAGAGTAGAAAAACTTGTATTATTACAAGGCATTGAGAAGAAGCCTCAAAACTTTAGTCCTGGGCCACATTAGCCCTAGACTAAAGTTTGGCTGTCCTAACAAATGCTTAAATGCAGAGCTTGAAAGCATCCATCTGATGCAAGTAACCTGAGCTCCAGCACTGTTCAACAAAAATCCACTGCACCAAAGAGTCAGAATCACAGTGTCCAACAGCCAGTCAAAAATTACAAGGCATGTAAAATAGGAAAATACAACTCATAAGTAAAAGAAAAGTCACTCGACAGAAACAGACCCAGAAATGACTAAGATGGTGGAATTACCAGACAGGGGTGTTACATAGTTACTATAAATGCCACATAGGTTCAAGAAGATAAAGGAAAACATGAACACCAGAGAGAATTGGAATATATATATATATTTTTTAAAAGTCCACATTGAATTTCTGGAGATGAAAAATATAGTATCTCAAGCAGTACTTTGGAAGAAAAGATCAGCAACCTTGATGATATAACAGTAGAAACTGCAAAATGAAGCATGGAGAAAAAACAAAAACTAAAAACAGAACAACAGATATGTGGGATAGTATCAAATAGTCTTTTTTTGCAGAAGATGTGATAGCATGTAGAAAATCTTAAGGAATCTATGAAAAGCTGGTAGAACTAAAAACTGAACTTAGCAAGGTTGCAGCCACAAGGTCAATGTGTGAAATTAATTGCATTTTTTATATACTAGCGACAAGTAGTTGGAGATAGAAACTTCTAAAACAACAACTTTTATAATAACATAAAATATGAAATTCCTAGGGATAAATTTAATGGAATATATAAATGAACTGCATGATGAAAACTAAAACATAAAGAGAAATTAATAAAGGCCTTAAATTGAGAGATAAATTATGCTCTTCGATCATTATTAAGAGATCTGTTTTCTCCAAATCCATCTGTAAACTCAATGCAATCCCAATAAAAATTCCAGAAGTTAGTCTTACAGAAATTGACAAGAGGTTTCTAGAAGTTATATGGAAATACAAAAGACTTAATATAGTCAAAACAATTTTGAAAAGAAGTCTAATGTTGGAGGATTTCAACTGCTTGATTTCAGAGTTCTAGTGGGAAGCCACAGTATTCAAGACAGTGTGGTACTGATGTAAAGATAGGAATATGAATCAGTGGAGTAGGATATAGAATCCAGAAATATGACCCACACAAATTGTTTGATAAAGTTGCCAAGGTAATTCAATGAGGAAGAACAGTGTTTTCAACAAACAGTGGGGGAATGATTGGATATCCATATGTACTTTTTTATGTTCTGGGCTGGGGAAAAATACCTTGTAGAGAGCACAGAAAAAACATGAAGCTTAAAAGAAAAAAATGGACAAATTGTATTAAACTTTTCTTCAAATATTTGCAAAGTAATACATTAAGGTGAAAAATAATTTGTAAGGTTGAAAAATCTTTTCATCCTACATTTTACCAGATACATGAATTGCAAATAAGCACATGAAAGATGCTTAGTATCATTAGTCATTAGGGAAATGTAAGTTAAAGACACTGCCCACTGAACTCAGTACCACTACACACCCTCTAGAATGGCTACAATTAAAAACACTGATGATATCAGGAGTTGGAGAAAGTGGGGAGAAACTGGAGCTCCTCTTACACATTTCTGATAAGATTGCTACATGTTTCAGATCAGCTGCTTTGGAAAACAGTTGGCAGTTTCTTATGAAGTTAGACATACACTGACCTTCGGATTTGGCAGTTCCTTCCTATGGCGTTTACTTAAGAGGAATGAGGATGTGTATTCACACAGACTTGAATGCCCATGTGCTTTATTCATAATAGCCAAAACCTGGAAACAGCATGAGCTTCTTCAACTGGTGAATAAACTAACTCTGGGATATCCATCTATTCAGTGAAATACTGTTCAGCAGTGAAAAGGAACCAGATTACTGTTGTAAGCAACAATGTGGAACCTGACACAAAAGTCAGACTCTGTGACTCCATCTCAGTGAATCTAGGTCAGTGGTTTTCAGGGACCAGTCCTGGTGGGTAAGGGAGGGTTCGCAGGGGCGTGAGGAAGTTTGGGGTGATAGCATGTTGTGTGCGGTCCCTGGTAGTCATTGTGCATGTATCATGTAGACAGGTGCATATATTTGTCAGAACTCATCGAACTCAACACTTAAATGCTTGTGCTTTATGTCTAAATTATGCCTCACTACAGTTGTATTTAAGGGGGAAGAGGAGCCCAAGGTAGAATACTAGGATGTGGCCTTGGGCATTGACATGTTTTACAAACTACTTAGCTGATTTTAACACTGTCCTAGACAAAGTGAAAACAGTTCTCAGCTGTGCAAAAGTAGCCCAGTTATTACTCAAGTGAAAAGCACAGTAAGTTTTACTTTCTAAAAATTGATTCTTCAGTGAACGTGTTATAAAAATATGGAGAGATTTCTAAGAGGAAAGTAAGTTTGTTTTTAGTCCAGGTAACTAAAGTTTAGAAGAATATGCCTGAATTGTTCCTTAAGATGTTTTTCAAGGTGTAGTTTATTTCCTTGAAGCTCAGGTCTTTCAAAACATGAAAAACAAATAAGTTCTTCCTTAACTATCTGGCAAAACAGAAACATAACCAACTGTGTTTAGCTTATGATTGTTTTCTTGTTTGCATGTGTGTAAATGTTAAGGCTGTTGCCTAATGACTCATTTTGCTATCTTAGACCTTAGGACTTGGTTCTTTTTTAAAAAAGAATATTTATTTATTTTTAGAGAGAGGGGAGGGGAGGGAGAGAGGGAGAGAAACATGGATGTGCGAGAGATACATCGATCTGTTGCCTCTTGCACGCCCCCAGCTGGGGACCTGGCCCACAACCCACGCATGTGTCCTGACTGGGAATTGAACTGGCGACCCTTTGGTTCACAGGCCGGCACTCAATCCACTGAGCTACACTGGCCAGGGCAGACCTTAGGACTTGGTTCTTAATCCTGCCTGCACATCAGAGTTACCTGGAGAGTGTTTATGTCCGCACCTCCAGACCTATTCAATCAGAATCTGGATGTCGATTGTGTCAGAATTTGTAAAAGTTCCTCAGTTCCAAGATTGAAAACTACTGCCAAAAGAAAGGTTTATCTTAACCATTGATTACTGCCCATACTAGTCAAGAGGAGATAATGTATATATGTATCTTGATTTAACTTGGGTAGAAAACATATTTTCATGTATTTATTTTGTGCCTGGCATAATATAATGTAAGACTTACTACAATATAAGACTTAACTATGTATGTAAGACAGTTTCCCCATCATGCAGACTAGGAAATCAGGTTCAGAATAATTTGTTACAGAATGTAACAGAATATGTTAGTGTTAATCTGTTACAGAATGTAACAGAATATGTTAGGCAGTATGTCATAATAGTTATGAATAATAATAAAAGGAGCTAACATTTATATGGACTATTTACCCTCTACTGTGTATTATCTGTATATTGCCTCATTTAATAGAACAGTGCTTTGAAGTGTTGGCACTATTATAGTTTCCACTATACAGTTGAGTAAAAATAAATTATGTTTTGTGAATTAATAACTGGTAGAGCTGGGATTTGAACTAGGTGGTATAACTCCAGAGCCCGAATTATTTAACCATTGCCCGAAGCTGGAGCTCGGGCAGACGTGGGCTTGACGGAGTCTCGGCTCTATGGTTTACTAGTGTTAAGTTCGGTCCAGCCACCTGTTCTTGTGTTCTTCCAGCTTGTGATGTAACTTCCTGGTAGAAATATCAGCAGTGTATGCTGGTTTATCAGACAACATTTCTGTCCTCAGAAGATGACAACAACTTGTCTTGTTCATCTTTGTCTAAAAATCAGCATGGATGCTCCATTAATAATTGTCAAAAAAAATGAATAGTTGCATTAATTCTATCTGGGGATTCCAGAAAGCTTAGCAGAGGACATGGCATTTGTGATGTGGCTTCAATGCTGAGTGGAATGTCTCAGGCAGGGAAGAGACCTAGGAAGGGCCATCCCAGCGTGGGGGGTGGTCCTCTGAGTGAAGGGGCCTCCTGGGGCCTGGGGAGAGGTGCCATCTGCAAGGAGGGGGATTCCTGTAGGGAGAGTGGCTGGGGCGTGAGTGTTGGAAGTCATAATTAGTGATGGACGGCCTTGAATACCATGCTGAGATGTTTGGATCTTTTTCCTTTTTAAAAAATCTGACGGTAGGAGAAAATTGTGGCAGATTTTAAAGCAGGTCAATAATAAGTTCCCATGTACATACATTGTAACTTTTTAAAAGCTACCTGATAATAGTGTAGAGTACATTAAAAAAGAAAGTGGGAGTTGGGAAGACCAGGTCGGATACCTTTCTAAGGCAGAGATGGGCCTCAACTCAGGCAGTGGGGCTGCAAACCTTGTTCGTGGTAATGAGCAGATGCGGGTGGAAGTGTTTTTCACATGGCACTGTCACTCAGTGCTTTCAACTCCTTCCGAGTTATTTGCCAAAAGTCAAATAATGTTCTGTCTTTAAAAACATTTTATGATATCTCCACTAAAGCCTTAATTTTTGTTAAAAGCAACAGAGTGGAGCCACTTAACTTGTAAAATACCACACCAATATTTTGAATTGTTTCTTTGGCACCCAGAGGTGATTTGTAGTTAAGACAGTGCTCCACTGTACTTTCGTTAAGTGAGAGAACGATAGACAGGAAATGAGAACATTTCTGACCGATGCCTGACTGAAGGTATCATCTCAAACACATCAGTTTTTGGAAGCAGTATTTATAAAATTTGAGCCCCTAGAAGGAGTCTCCCCCAACTCATCTGTCACTCATACTGCATGGGAAATCCTCAGGTCCGCCCAGTGGTGTGTATATCCCAGGTTAAAGACCGCTGCACTGGCCTGGGAAGGGATCCTGATGACGGGGAAGTGCTGGATCGGAGAGCTCTCGGGGGTGGAATAGCAGTACTCAGGGTTTTTCTCCTGTGAGTGCTTTTCAATGGGTTTGCGTTTCTGTAAGCATCAAGAATGTTCTTAACTGAGAAAGATGCTAAAAAATATTAGGTTGACTAGAAATAGTAAATATCTTGTTTTACATTTATTGTTGAACTTGTCATTTAATTGTATATTTATGTTTAGGGGTTTGGTTGTATTTTGAGAAATACACACTAAACTCTTCCTAGGCTCCTCTGAAGTATTTGTAGGTCGTTATAACAGTACATATTCAGAGCTTAAGAAAGCCATTTAATTTTACTAAAGCAGACCAGAAACAGACATTAACTGGGGCAAGTTACACTACATTAAAAAAATCCTACTGTAATTTGTTTCTTACTTGTTGATAGGAGAATTAAAGTTTCATGAGAAATTAAGAGTCAGTATATGCTTCGCAGAATGATGGATAGTTGGAGATTGTTATGGAGTGAAATTCGAAGTGATAAAAAAATACATAAGATCTTTTTGTAAAGAAATGTAAATCTTCAAGAGGATTTGAGCAAACGACAGGCTTGCCAAGTCAACTAAACTGTTAAGGTAGATGTAATCCCTAGGAACCAGAGATTGTCCCAGATATCTTTGGAAGGCCCCAGTTACCAAATTATTTAAGCAGTGAAAATCTCAGGAGACTTATGGGCATCTTGGTTTTCATAACACTTTTAGTCTGTTATGGGGATACGTTAAATTGGTAGCATAATACACCGTGTGTTTTGAAAGACTATATTTAGTGGACTCCCATCATTTGCACATAAAACTTGTGGGAATTCAGCCCTGACTGGTGTGGCTCAGTGGGTTGGGTGCTGCCCTGCGAACCAGAAGGTCACCAGTTTGATTCCTGGCCAAGGCACATGCCTGCGTTCTAGGCCAGGTCCCGGGGGGGGGGGGGGCCAGCGTTTCTCCCTCCCTTCCCCCCCTCTCTAAAAAGTGAGTAAAACCTGTGGGAATTCAACCATTATCCCACTCAGCGACTGGACGTGGGCTCCAGAAAGCAGGGAGACATAAACCTGCGTGCTGTCCCTTTGGTCCACCGCACTTTCTGACTTGCTTCTCATAGTGTATATGTCAGCGCACTAGTATAATCCTGATGTTTAAAGATATGTGTTTTTTTTACCAGTACAGCGCCTCAACACAAGCTCAACCGAACAGTTGTCTTTCCCAGTTCTAGGATTGTGTCTCTCTTCAATGAGGTGTTTTCCCATAGGCTGTTGAAGGGTAATTTGACTGTAAGTTTTCTTTGCCATTTACACAGTTTGGAGCCTAACCTCCCCAAGAAGATGGAATCCCAGCGTACGAGACTGGGTACTAGGAAAAACGTTTTTTAGTCTGTGCTTAGAAAGTCACTGTATTTGAATTGCTACAGAATTTCTGAAAGGATGGATATTCCTTTGGTTCTGTCTTTGTAGGAATGTTACTCTTTTCACATCCTATTTTTTTTCCCCTCTAGTTGTGGCAATTTATGATTATACAAAAGACAAGGAAGATGAGCTGTCTTTTCAGGAAGGAGCCATTATTTATGTCATCAAGAAGAACGACGATGGCTGGTATGAGGGAGTTATGAATGGCGTGACTGGGCTCTTTCCTGGGAACTATGTCGAGTCTATCATGCATTATTCCGAATAAAGCTCAGCAGGGCTGTTTCCCTCACAGAAATAGTCAGGACTTCCCAGATTATCACAAGGCCCTGGGATTCCCCTCCAGTGAAATGAATGAAGGATACAAATGATAAAAACTACTTATTTTTTTTTTACTCCGTTTATCCCCCAGTATTAAAACAAAAAAGCAAGCTGAGTGTGAACAAATGGATTTTTTTCTGTCATCATTTGTACTATGCTGAGCTGTCTGGATTGAAATAAAGTGACCATTTCCGAATATGTGGGAGGTATAACAGCAAAACTATGTAAAACAAATCAGGTTAAGACTGATTCAGAACAAAAATCTGGGATCTTTCTCAGGAATACTGTGCACCTGTGGGATTTCTCCTCCTGCAGAATCCAGCATTGCATTGGATGTTCCTCAGTGCCTGTGCTAAAAGGGTTAGCCAGCCCTGTGGCTACTGCATCCCCTGCACTTTTCTTCCACTTGTATGAGGAGGGAACCAATAGTTGAATACCATACTTAACCATTTTTAGTTGTTTCAGATGGCTCATTTCCTCTTTAACACTGTAAATTCTGCATTCTCTCAGCACTCGGGTGCACCAGAGTTAATGCTGAACTGATTTGCATCCCTTCATGTTTCTCAGTTTGTAGATTATGATGAAATGAGTCTCCAGACATTCTGAGGGTGGTTGAATTGCCAGTTTGAGTTTTACGTGCTGCTGTTGCATGAGACTGCATTGCCGCTAATGGCCAGTGCACCCAGATGAGTGAAGCTCGGAAGCCTGGTTCATGTGCTGAAGTAGGCGTGCGAAGCTAGACACGAAGGTTCTTAACGTTCTGGAAGAGGTTGAACTGTAAAAATGTGCTGCCTAAATAGGCATCCTAAATCCTTGCCTCAGGTGCTGGTTTGAGGAGTAGGATTTTGAAAGTCAGACCAACTAGCTCTTTACTTTCACTATTTAGAAAAACATTCTTTCTGGGAAAATAGTTATTTTCGTTTCTTGATAGTCACTGGGTATAAAAGGCTTGCTACTGTAATCTTGGAATGTTATTAATGGCCAGTGTTAGCTGCTGCTGAGTTGTTTACTCATACTCACTTAACTCTAGAAAAGGCAAATACTCTCCTGATTTTGTGGTTGGCTTTTGAAGTAGCTTCCCTTAGTAAGAATTTGAACCTGGTTCCTCAGACTAAGAATAGTGGGATAAGGCCAAATACTTACCCAACTACATAGATTAAAAACTGATAGAACTTTGAAAGAAACAGTATTTTTTAATCTGCCCCATTATAGCTTCAAGTTCAGTGCAGCTGATAGGTTGATGGCTTTAATCATTTCTGTAATCAGTATAAGAAATACTGAAAAAAATCCAGGAGGGCTTTGCTGCTCAGCAGGTGAACACCTGGTGATGAACTAGCTCATGGTCAGGCCCAGCGCTGTCCCAGTGACTTAGCCTGGAGTGACTCTGTCAGGTGACTTCCCTGTGCTGGGTCAAAGGGGAGAGGCAACAGCTGCCTATACAGTTGACCCTTGAACAACACGGGTTTGAACTGCAAAGGTCCACTTACACGTGGATTTTTAAATCAATCAGTATACACTCCCTCCATACCTCTGGGTTTTGCATCTGCAGATTCAACCAGTTACAATTAAAAACAGTATTTTCAATCTGCGGTTGGGAACCCAAAGATGTGGAGGACCAATTGCGTGCATTGTTTTATGCCATTTTGTATAAGGGACTCGAGCATCCAGGGATTTTGGTATCTGTGGGGGTGGGGTGGGGGGGGTATTGGGTCTGGACCAATCCCCCATGGATACAGAGGACTGACTATAGTTGAGTTTGGGGGAGTCAAGTTATAGGTGGATTTTCAATTGCACAGGTCTCAGTGCCCCTAATTCCTGTGTTGTTCAAGGATCAACTGTAATTCACATGCAGGCCTTGAAGGTGAGGTAGTGCAGGTAGAGGAACTTGACGAAAAATGAATGTGTGCAGTAGTGTGTGAGGGAATTCAGATGGTGAAGGCAGAAGTTAATATTCCACTTGTGAATCTGAGCACAAAACTTCATCACCATTTATTTAACTGAAACCCAGATATAGAGTTCCCTTACCAAGTCTTCGTTGTGAAGTTGCAGTCTGCCCTCCCCAACCCAACACACACACACACACACACACACACACACCCACCCCCGTGTCAGTGATTTTGCCTTTACCTTTGCCTCTGCTTTTGTGTCACCTCAACATCCATTATTTTGTTCTTCTTTCAAGTAAATGCCCTGAGTGTCCTCTGAACTTTTGGCTTCATTATGGACCCAACCTAGCCTATGCGTGTATAGATTAAACTCTTATGGTTGGAGTAACTAGGACAGTTTTTAAAATTAGATGTTCCAATTATTTATTTAAATACCTTTTGCTGAGAAAGCTTAGTGGATTTAATAAGGCAGAGGGATTTTGGAATCCAGCAAATAGTTCCACAGCTCACACCGACAGCGGACGACGGTGCAGCGGGAGTCGGTAGTGGTGGCGGTCGCCTGCCTGTTGGGCCTGTTGGACTGGGGAGCGCAGAAGACACTGCTGAAGTCCTTCGTCCTGGAAGCCTGCAGCGGGGGATCCATGGGTCAGCTGATTTTTTTCTATATTATTTAGTACTAATGTGTGAATTTTGTTTTTAAAAAATACATGTTGGATTTTCCACATACTTTAAATTTTTGTACAGTTTTGAATTCTATATAGTCTTGGAAGGATACTGTGTAATGATGGGCCAGGCCTACAGTAATCGGAGACTTTTAATGTATGTAATATTTCATAGATTGCATGCTACTAATAGTCTGTGAGGGTAGTATTTCTTGTTTTAGCGTAAGTTTCCCCATTGATCTTTTTATAAACCAGACGAAACGGAGGGCAGTAGGAATTCCAAATGAATGGAGAAATCTTACATGCTACATAACACTGTGGCGAAGGTCATCTAAGTTTAAAATGTGCTGACCACCAAGCAACCATATTATCAGGATGGAATCTAATGGGAGAGGGATTTTTTTTTTCCTTCTGAAATGTCTTTTTGACTTGCTGTTCACTCCCTATTTCCTTTGAAAAAATAAAATGTAAAAAGGAGTGACTCAAGAGTTGTTCCTTTTTTTTTTGTATTACTGTTTGAAAGGCCATGGTGGTATGAATGAAAATACATTTGTTGTCATTGACCTTATGGCCAAGGCAGTGAACCTCAAAGTGTCAACTTGTCAAAATCTAGACCTGAGAGATCCAGCCCGCTGTGTTAGAAATACGAGTCTTTTCTGGCTCAATATTTTCCACCTTTTGGCAGTTGGCTTTCTATCTCCCTCAGGGGCACCTTAGGGTTGGCAGCAGTCTGCTACTTTTGCATTGTCCTAGAACTCACTGGGTGAGATGTTTTCTCTCTCCTTCCCCCCTCCTGCTTCTGTTTTTTACCCAACTAGAATTTTACTCTTCTTCAGTGATTTCTGTACAGTAGCTGCTCCTTGGCAGTCTTGGGTTGGTTAAAGATGATTTACCTGAGTTTTCCGAGAGGCATCGAAGTGATGGTAGTTTGCTTTTATCCTTTTGTATTTGTTTTCTTTTAGTAGGTGACCCTTCTGCATTAGGAACTGTTCTTGCATTTTTCTTATCATTTCTACTCAGTGGAGAGCAAGGCACCTTTCCCGTCGAAAAGCATTTGATGGAGGAAATGACAGGTCTTTGAAAGAATGGGGATCTGAATTACTTCCCAGGTACTTTGGCCAGGAACTCTCGAGTGATGTCAAGGTGATGATTTCCCTCACATGATTTACTTAGAAGTATAGAATTTTAGTGCTAGATGAGATTTTAGTTCAATCTCACTTTACTGATGAGGTTAGATGTTTTATTTCAGATAACAGCTAATAAATAATGGTCAAGTTTATGACTCTGTGCCACTTGGTACTCTTTCTACAACAGTCTTAATTAAATGTGCCGTATGTTTCTTTAAAATTCATTAATACTTGATGTCCTCAGGAAGATACTTGAAAAGATATGCTATGTTTCAATAAATACCACCAGAGTATTCAATTTTGTTTAAAGGAGTATACTAAGTGCAACCTTAATTAGGGAAATCTTCATTTTAACCCTTCCAAAACTACACACGATACGAATGTTCTTTTCCAGTAGGTGTATGTGACAGAAACATCGTTTCAGCACTGGCAGGAGCACAGCAAACAGCCTTATTTGTGAGCCTTATAAAGCGTTTCTTTTGTCACACAGGGGCATCGCACTCATTACCTTAAGTTTCCTTTATGCTGCTCTTTGTTCCTGTTTCTCATTGAGAGTTGCATAGTTCTTTAAAAAAACTGACCAATGAAACGACAGGGCCTAGCTTGTGTATAATAATCCTTGCTAAGTATCTTGAAGTTTTTGTTTTGTTTTTGACCCCCCAAAAGTCAAAAACCAAAAAGCATATTTTCACATTAAAATAAAAACATCTTTTGCAACTTCAGAATTCTATGATAAAGCAGTTTTTATCATATTTTGTGTCCCTGCATCTTTCTCCTTAACAACAAAGTGGTTTACAAAGAGAATGTAAACAATTTGTGATCTGGCCAGTTGTACTTTTTAGCTCCCAGGAGTGAGGGTTGGTGGTCGAAGCAAAAACCATGCAAGAAAACCTGAGGGTCTGTTGCCAGTAATGTTTCTTGTGTGTGCCATTAAACCACCTCCATGAGTGGCGGAGCATTCACTTTTTAATTTTGAAATTGTATTTGGAATTGTTGCTGTGTACTAAGACCTTGACCTAAATAAAATCCCATGAAGTGTAAGTGTCTTGTGAGTATATTTATGTGAGTAATCTCTTTTCTTTCTAAGGTGGTAAGTTTAAGTGTGGAAAAGAATCCTTCCCTGTTGCTCTAAATGAGGCAGCTCCTTTTTATTACTTAAGTCTTTAAAATTTCAAGTATTTTAAATGTTGCCTTAAGACAGTTTTCATCTCTGTGACATTTCAAGACAGCTGTTCTAAATAGTTAGGTTTACGTGCAAAAATAGGGATAGAAGTTCTCTCTCATCACTTCCTCCAAATACATGTAATTCTTTTAATACAAAAAGGAGAGCTTACCTGTTGCTGAGTACCCCAACATAAATAGCAAAACCAGGTTCTTAGTGATGCCGGTCCACAAACAGTCAAGTAAAACCCCCATATTTAAATGAAATCTATTCTTTTTTATTAAGGATTGGGTAAGCTGACATAGTGAAAACATGTAATTGAGAAACAAATTTACACTGACTGTATCACTACTGTCCTAAGCCATTACAATAGTTCACTGACAGTGACTGGCAAGAGTAACTTGTAAAATAACTTAATCCAGCAGTAGAACAAAAAACATCGTCAGTAGTACTGAATAGATCTCTCTCATATATCTCTATCTATATATATATATAGGTTTGCACAATCAGGGAGCAAGGCACATAATGAAATGAGAGCGTACATTTAAGCAGAAGAAAATAACAGTGAAAGAAAAATTGTAACTTCATCTTTACCGAGCTGTGCACAATCGTTTGAATAGTGTCCTCTATTGGGTACTTTATAATGCAGTTCCTTTTGCCTTCTTTTTCATGCTTTAAAAAAGTATATTCCTACATTGTATCTATTCACGTATTTATAGCAAAGCTCTCACAGCCTACATATCAGTGTAAGCACTGACTCAATTTTTTTTTGAAGAAAAATGGGAAGAGGGGGAGCAATCCCAGTAAAATATAATGTGCAATTTTCCTTTAAAATAGTAAACAATGTTTTTACACCATTTAACACAAGCTAATGATATTTTCTTTTACATGTACATTTCTATAAAAGTTCACTAGTGGCTGATAATAAAATTAAGGAAAATCATTTGAAACATTCCAGTTAATGCATATTTTCTAGGAGAGATTATTTACAAGTAGAGAAAAAAATATAGGAGACGGCAATCATGGAAAATGGCAGTTTTTGGTATTCAGTTACAATACATTTAAACAATGGACATTCCCAAAATGCAAAGATTTTTTTTCCCTTTAAGTGCTGCAAGTATATTCTGCCTAGGAGGAGGTTGAGGCTTCAACAATTACGAGCTTGGTATTAACAGCCAAGCTTGGTATTAACAGCCATCTACGACCAGCATACTCACTTCTGAACATGGCCGTCCTTTAACTGTGTAGTGTTCACTGTCACCCTGACTCATCTTGCTTCTCTCAACATCTTTGGTAGAAAGCAGCCAGTCCCCATTTAGGTAGATGAAGCCATCTCTTGCGAGATAGTCACTTTTTCTATTTTTGCGTAAACTAGAAATACTCACCTTCTCTTTCATTAGCACCTCAAAGTTTGCATGTTAGATTTTTTTTTTTATGCTCTTCCTCCAAAAGAGTTCAAGGCACTGGGGATTGTAGCAGATCCTCTTTTCCCCTCAAAATGGTTTATTATTTCAACAAGCAAAGAGCAAACCAATTGGAAATTTTGTCCTTCAATTGTTTATCAAGTATATTCTTCGCTTATTTTTATTTAGCAAGTTTATTTTACAACTAAATGTTAGGTTTCTTTTACACATAATATAGACCTTCCAAGGGTATAACAATAACAGAGCACTTGTTTAGGTCGGGGGACAGACTGGTAAGGTGTAGAAATGCTGTTCTCTTGATTTTTAAAGGAAAATAAATCTTAAAAGATAGTGGGGTATTTTATTCTGTTCTACTTGCATCTCTCTGTGGATCAAATCTCAACTTTATGGGTGTCATATATTCCTGCAGGATTAGAGATATCCTGCTTTATACAAATGATGTAAAGTGTATAAAAGAAAACTCAAAGTGCCAAAAGGTACCTGCAACCTAAAGTGATCTTTAGTAAAGAGACAGAATCCTCTTATCAAGTGTATAAACCCAAATTATTATTCCTATTTCATTTAAAGCAAGTCATGGTCATTTCAGTTTAACTGGTCTATACTTGAATAAAATATGTGAGATTACATTAGTTATAATTTGTTAGCTCTGCAGGCATATTAAAACACTGGTAATGTCTAAAACTAGGAAAACGGTTTTGTTTAAAATTACCTTGTGTTTGTAATAACATAAAATTGTTTTTAGCAGAGGGGAAAAAGGTGACACAAGGTTCCATTGGAACCTTGACCTGATAGTCAAATCAAACTAATCCATATCATTACCTGAAAATTCTTCTCATGCTAATCTACAACTTTACATTCTTGACACAAGCTTATTAACAACTGTATTTTCCCAGAATAGCAGCTTCTGAAACTCCTAATTGGATGCACAGCTCCTATTAACCTTGATCTGAGTTGTCACTCTACTAGAATTATTCATGATCCCCTAACTTTGTTTAAACTTTCTGGATAAACTCAGCATTATTTTCAGTGGCAATTAAACTTACAGGGAGAAGGCATTTGTAAGAGTTCACAGCCCTTAGCAGAAGATGCCATCAGTGGCCAGGAGCACCTTGATTTTAGAGGACTGGAAAACGCCATGTCTACATTACTTTGAAATCTTCTGATGAAAATGGTGTCCTATAACTTTCAGGAGTCAACAATCTTTCTCATTTTAAAAAGTCTCAAATTTAAAAAATTTAAGGTAAAAACCTTAAGAATATTTACTTTTCCCAAGTGAGAATTACAGTAACTAAGGGGAAGAAAAATGCAAAATACATGTATTTATTCAAGTAGTAAAAGCAAAGCTGATAACATTTCAATAGAGAATAGCCTGACATTTATATATTATACCTATAAACCTGATGTAGTTGTTGCTGACCTTCCCAGTTGGTGCCAAAACTTTCTTTAGGCAGAGGGTGACCCAATTTAGAAATCATCTGTGGTTGAGTTAAGGGTGTCACTAGCTCTGACAGGCACCTGTCTGCCCTGCCCTGGACAGCAGGATGTGTTTCTCCACGCTGTTCATTTTTCAGTACAGCCAAGTCAACCGTCCAGATCTTCTTTGCCTTGAAGATGCTTGGTTGAGTTAGAGCTGCTGAGCAGAAGGCAGTGGAAAAGGCACAGAGCTAGTGTCATGTGGCAGTCGGTGCTTACCATGAACACACCAGGGAAAAGGAACAGTTACAAAAACAACAAGAGTAATCTTAAAAAAAACAAACCCAAACAAACCCAAAATGAAACAAAAAAAAACCCCTCCCCAAACCCCACAAAGCTAAATGCCAACAAAAACCCACGAGGTTGTTAAACACTGGAGGTATAATCTAAAGTATCATTCTTTTAAAAAAAATTTAGTTGTTTCACATACAAAATAAAAGTTGATTAACAGCCTTTTCCAAAAACAACTGTTGTCAGACAAGCCAATGGATCGGGTTGAAATGTGAGTTCCTTCTCGAACCCTGCTCTCTGGTTGGTGCCCCTAGTGTTGCTGTAAAGATGTCTGCTCCTTCAGGAAGCACCAGTCCAGGGTGGCTGTCCTCAGGACTGACACAGCCAGAAGTCCCAGGAAAGCCCACACTGGAAAAGCAGGCTGTATCTTAGGGTTCAAATCACGGGTGAAGGAAGGTTGAGGGTAAGTGATTTAAAGTTGAAGTTGTGAAAAAAGACCGCCATTGCAACAAAAAACCCCAGTGACAAATTCATCACTGGATTCATATTCTCAACTCTTCACCTCACAAATAAGGGTGATTCTTGCAATATAAAACTGTAGGCAGAGACTATGGGATTATTACTTCACTCATAATTCACACTAGAGCTTGGCAACCTGTACCCATGTTACACAAATTGCTGTGCATGCTTAAATTAACAATGCAGATGTGTTAAAGGCCACCTCATAAGCATAACAATGCACACAAACCTCGTGAACTGAAAAGATCCAAAAAATATCTTTTAAAGAAGCAGGGCTTTACAGAAATGCACAATGGCGTATGTGTTCCTATTGCTCTATAACCGCCTGACTACACTGAGCAGTGTCCCTCTTGTCCATGTGACGCAGCACTGGTGGAGAGTGGGTTACGTGGGTATCCTGTGTGCACCTCACATGTTCCCCTCACGGGGCGGCGTCAGACTTCTGCAGTCTGCACTGGTGATGCCCAGTCACCACGGGCAGAGACTGTCATTACAAGATGTGCTCATTATCATTCTTGGGATGGCTCATTTTCTTTTTTTTAAGAGTAGCTCTGACATTGCATTTTATTCCTAATGGTTAGTGTATCATCACATTTTTTTCAGTAATAAAGGAAAATTTACAGGGAAAAAAGCATACGAATTGCAGCGTGGAGCACACTGTGCCAACACTCACTGTACCTGGCCTGCACCACTCCCCCAGACCCCAGGCAGCCCGGACAGGTCTCCGCACGCAGGCTGCACTGAGCAAGGACCCTGGTGTGCTGCCGTGCCAGAACCTCACGTGTCCCCACCCCATGACAGTCCCGCTCTGAAAGGAACTGTCTTACACGTGACAGTGCATATGCAGCCTGATTAATGATACCTGCGCAGGAGCCATTTTGTCCATTTCTGTAATCACCCCAACCCTCCAGAGATGAAGACACGAAGACATTTCAGAAGGGGACTTTGTTTCTCATAATGATGCACCATATTAGACACAGGATGGGTATGTTTGATCTAGCAACTGTTACAGATACCTAAGATCAACATCTACCTAAAGCACACACTTAAAAGAAGATAACCGGTGACCCAAAAGCACACTGGGACTGAACGTTCCAGGATACTGTGTTGGATATTCTGTTAGACTAAGTCAAAGCAAGGACTGTGAAGCCAAGGCTGATGAAGCCTCACAAAGCCCACGGAAAGATTCCAGCAGTATTAAAGGAACTATCCACGGTTCTAGCACTAAATTGTCCACGGACTGTAGGCAAAGAGCTCACCTGTGACAACGCGCCCTCGGGGCAGGTGGATCGCTGCAGCGGCACTGCAGCTAGCACGGCTGAGCTACGCCTTGTATTTACTTCAAACGCAAAACTGCGTGCAGACAGTGTCTGAAATTCCCCCACCGCACTGTTCACCCGTTCCGTGAAGCTGAGAGACTTTCCTGGTTAAAGTGCTCCTTTATGTATAGCAGTGAAATGTCAGGCAGCTCTAACTTCAGCCAACTGGGGATAAAACAAACACGGAAGTCCTACAGATACACCAAACATTCTGGTTGTCCTCTCAAACTGAGAAACAGCACGTTAGACATCTATTCCTTAATATTAACACGCAACATGCACAGAGAGGCTGCATGTGGAGACTTACAAAATACCTTCTAAATACTCGTCAGAAGTTTTTTTGTCCAACCCACATGACAGATAACAGGTGTCATGAGGGACAGGACACGCCCCCCTTCCGTGCCTCTTCTGCCCGAAATACACAGAATCCATGTTCAGATTAGGAGAGAAAAGGAATAAACAATCACTCCCAGCTATATATATACACATACACACATACATGTATACATATATACATATACACACACAATATAACTGTACACACACACAGCTGGACACTACCTGAATAACATACCAGAAGGCTCTGAACACCTGAATTCAGGGATGATCAGGTGAGCTGATTGTAGAACTCACTACAGATAGCAGGAAAATAAAGTCCTATGGTAGCTACCAGTCTCTCGAGAGCTTGGTGTTCTGGTCTCTCTTGGGGGGAGCAGGGGGAGGTCCTCTCCGCAAGGTCGCGTAGCCTGATATATGACTGCCTCCATAACCAGCTTTCTGTTGATCAGAAAGCAGTTCGGGGGGCGGTGGGGGCAATGCCATGTCATCCATGGTGGCTGTGGGTTCTGCTCTGGACATGCGGGAGGAGGAGAGCGAGCCGTGCCGGGTGATGGACTTCCGTTGCAGTGTCCTGTTGAGGTCTGCCAGGAATCCAGGCTGGACACTAAGGCTGGACTTGGGAGAGGTGGGCACTTGTGGCACAACTGTGGGCGCTGCTGGCTGCTCAGAGGCCTCCGCTTGGGTGAGGCGCGTGCTGTCATTCCGTTTGGGTCGTGTGGGCGGAGGGGCCTTCTTCATGGATGTTTTGGACCACTGCTGTGGTTGAGGATTAACAACTGCCACTTTCGGAGAAACGTTTCCCAAGAATGCTGCTGGGATCTCTATGGGGGGCAGAGGAAGCTCTATTTCAGGTGGAGGGGGTGGAAAGTCTGAGTCCGATGGAGGAGAAGGAAATTCTACCACGGAGTCCTTTCCACGCCCACTCAGGACAGATGCTTTTGCTGCCACGCCCCCCTGTTGGAGAACTCCAGGAAGGTTAACTCCAGAAAGATTTAGTTTTCCAGGTTTGGGGGGTGCTGCAGGAGGTGCTGGGGTCTCCTTGTTTGGAGACCCGGAGGGTTCGGCTGGCGACGCGAACTTGCTGACTAGGCTGTCCACGGAGGGTCTCTTAGGCTCAGGGTGCTCTGCACAACTGCTGGACTTGATGCTGGAGTTTCTCTGTGGGGTCGGGGGAGGTTTCTTTCCCCCGGGGCTGGATGTCTTACTGGTCTTTTTGCCTGGAGATCCACTTTTGTCAGGGGCAGGAGAAGCTGTGGGAGTAGCTGGGGGTGGTGGTGGGGCTGGGACAGGTGGTGGAGGAGGAGGGGGAGGAGGAGGAGGAAACACAAGGCTGCTTTCAGGAGGAGGAGGAGGGAAATCTGGAGAAGGGACAGGGATGGAGCTGGGCTGCCACTTGGGTTTTGCTTTCACAGCAGGAGGCGACTGTGGGGCTATATTTGCTGTGACTGGCTTTAAGGGCTGTGACTCCACAGGAGGAGGGGTTGGAGGTGGGGGGAACTGGCTGGCTATCTGCTTCACTACAGAGGGCACTGGAGACAGTGGAGAGGGAGGTGGCTTTACGCTGAAACTCTGATGCTTGGGTAATGTGGGTGGGGGGACTGGACCAGGAGGAGCGGCGGGAGAGGGTGGAATGTGAGGAAAAGCCGGCTGCTTTTTTGCTGGGGGGACTGGAGGAACAGGTGTAGGTGGCACAGCCTGTGTCCCAACGGCAGGCACAGTTTTGGTGCTGGTTGGTGGCATGGTCACAAGAGGTTTGGGAGGGGCTTGGGGAGGGACAGGAGGAGGTGGTGGGGGTGTTGGAGGAGCTGCTTGAATAACATGCTGAACATGATGAATCTTCAGTGGGGGAGGAGGGGGGCTGAACTGTGGAAGGGACTGGGTGCAAGGTGCAGGTTTTAGCTGGGCCATAGCTGAGCCCGGGGTGGGGGCAGGGGGTGGGGGCGGGGGTGGGGGCACCACTCCATTGGGGGGCAGAGGGACCTGAGGCTTTGCTGGCTGTGAGGTGGTGGACAGAGGCTGCATTACTGAGGGTGGTGGAGGCTTAAACAGGGGTCCTGAATGCTGAGAAGCGTTCTGCAGCCTGGTGATTGTGCTGTACTTGACAAACATTGTGGCTGCCGAGCCCCCAGAAGGTGCAGACTGGCTGGGCAGGGGAGGGGGAGGTGGGGGCGGAGGAGGGGGTGGAGGAGGAGGGGGTGGGGGTGGGGGCGGTAGAGGAGGCGACGGCTGGGAGGCAGTGTAGGGGTTGACTAGTTTAGGTTGTGGGGACAAAGGGGGCATAAGTGAGGTGTAGGATCGATTCAGTGAGTCCATTCTGGCCTAGAAGGAGTATAAAAGGTGGGAGGGAGAGAGAAAACACAATAAAAACAGTTACAGAGGTAAGCTCTGAGTGGGGGAAAGTGAAAAGCAAGGACTCGGGGACATGCACGGAAAGATGCAGGAGCTGGCGATCGCAGTGACGGACAATGGTGGGAAGGCTAAAGTGGACTCCCTGGACAGCACCGGCACAGGGGAAATTCGTTTATCTGACGCTATGTTTCCAGTAGCTAGACTGCCTGATAACCTAGAAACCATATCCTGTAGCGAAAGCTGTCTGAATGGTGACGGCTGCCCCACACGGGAGCCCTCTGTGGGAGGGCCTCTGAGCACTGGACCCCACCCCGACTCTGGCAAGGGCAGATGCCGTAACTGGGTGTAGGGGTGCTGGTGAGGGGCCTCCTGAGGGACGAGGAGGGCTTTTTGATGCTAGCAAGCTGCCACGTGAGAGTATGGGACTGTTCAGCAGGCGTGCACAGTCACACAGGCATGAATGAGCCTGACACACACACTCGAGTCCACGTGAAACACTTGCATCCAACATGCACAGAAGTCCAGCAATGCAGGTAAAGAGGGGGCATTTTTACATTTGTTTTACTGGAAAATAAAGAAATGCTTCATAAACATTAAAGCAAAAGGTCATAAAAGTATCATACTGAAAAAGCCAAAAGAAAGCGAGAGGAAACTTGAGGAGGCTAGGGTAAAGGAAACGCATCAAGAAAGGGGAGCTGGAGTTTGCCAGCACCCTGCTGAGCACCTCCGGGTGTCGCCCGAGTCACCGCATCTGGGCATGCGTTTCACGGAACTACTCATGCATGAATGCGGTTCGAGTGCTTTTGAAAAGAGTAGAGGAAGGACCCTTGGCTTAATAACTTAGGGTACATCTTTTAGGCCTCTGGAACATCCTATGAGGATCCAAGATAAAACCATTTGTTTCCAATTATGAATGACATCTAATTAGCATGGAGAACTTAGGTTAGTGAACTAGAAGGCTCATTACAGGGCTGAATTCTAATGCTCATTAGGACACTAGAATGTTTCTTTAAAAACTGCACATCAAAGTAAAAGCATTAGTCTGCAAGACTTGGTTACAGGAGTCACCCAGGTTAATGTGTTTCCATAGAACAGCCCCTGACCTTAACTTGACCCTGTCTTGGACGCTGCAGGGGTGCAGACCTTAGCTGTGCTGGCCTTCTCACTGGGCACCTGAGACCGAGGTAACAGAAGAAACACACCAGGATCAGGACTCGGACACAGGCGTGCTGCTGGGCAGGGCTCCCGCTCTTCCTGAGACTGCGATGGCACTACTCTAACCAGAGCACTCATGCCCTGGCCTTTCATTTAAAATGCACGTAGAAAACACCATTAAAAATTCAGTAAGGTAAAGGCTTTTCTTCCCCTGTCTGCATTGTGTCAGCCTGCTTCTCCACCATGTACACTGAGTTATTAGTACCAGGTAAGGGGGTTGCTCCACCCAAATTAAGTAGGGAAAAGGAGAGAATTCTTTCTTAAAGCTTCACTCTCTGCTAAGGGAGTTAAGCAAACTACCAGTGTTTTGAGAATTTAGGTCATTAAAACCAATTTTCAAGTATTTACTTCTAAGAGACCCCCACATTGGGTTACTAACACTTCCTCCACCCTCCTGGGGCCAGTTAACTAGATATGCAAATCAAATAATAAAGTGAGGAAAAATATCCACTTAATTCCCACTGATGAGTATACTTGCATAAGTGATTAAGACTAAAGGAAGAAAAAAAAATAAAAATGACTGTTGAGTAAAAACAAAATGGCCAGGCCAGACGCGCCACGGGATTCTCGGGGACGGGCGGGTGCAGCTTCACCCTCGCCCTAGGACACACCTTCGCCCACGGACCTCCAGAGGCCGTCTGACACGGTGTTTTCCAGCTGTCTAAGGGACCTCTCCACGTTTCTGAATAGTCCGGCAATAATTATACTCGTCCTCAGTGTCACTGAAGAAGCTACTAAGTAAGCAAGGCCCAGGGATCCAAAACTTTAAGGGGATAAATTTGAATGTAACCTTCCACATATGCCTTAACTTGAAAAAAACCATCAATGCTCAGAGAAATAAATACCAAAAAGCATACAAGAAAAGAAGATAAAGGAATGAGTGTGAATACATTAATAACAAGTAAAGAAATAATCAGCCACTAGCAGCTTTTCTGGGACAGAATTCGGGCACTGGCACTAAGTGGTGTTGCTCCATCCAAACTGATTAAGGAGGAAGGAAGAAAACTGTTACTTCTTAAAAATCTGAGCCACCAAAAAAGTTAAACTGCCAGGTTTTTTGTTTGCTCGCTTTTTGAGATCTTAGGTCACTGCAGCACATTCACAAATACTCATTTCTGAGGAGAAATCAAAGAAAGAATGAAGAAGCACAGCCAAGAAAGATCCCTAGTGAAGGAGTAAGAGAGCAACAAGCTAAGCCCACGGACGCCGCAGACTTCCTCTAGCAGTGGTCACGGGTGCGTTACCTTGCTGGACTCCTCCAGCTGAGTGCCTCGCTTCCAGGCCTCAGAGAAGATGGAGCTCACGATGCTCTGGGAGCGGACGTGGCCCGCCGGCTGGGTGTCGGACACTCCACTGTCAGACTGATTCGAGTGGTTTGACTGAGACTCTGTGCAAAGTGAGTTTTCAAGAACAGGATCACACAGGTCAGTGTTCTGACAGTATGACTATTTATGTTCAGGTAGATCTTTTACAAAAGACTAAGTACTATATAGAACAGCAACAAGTTACCTTCACTCATTTCATGTAAAGCACAGCCCGTTTATTCCACTAGAAAACTTCCCTTGTCTTAGGAGCTAATAGGAAATCTTGATCCTTTTAAAACAGTTCACCATGAGAGACTGATAATTACAATAAAGGGTTCACATACATTATTGGCATCCTGACAATCTGTCTTGGAAGAACTCATAGCAAGTAAAAAATTAATGAGCCATCAATAAAGAAATGAATTTTTTCAACTGTGTCTTTATTACATTGAGATTCGACCCTTTTATATATCACTGCTCCTGACAATCCCACAGAGCTCTCACTTACAAGTTCAGATATGCACATGATGCTACGTCCTCTTCCCAGCAGTGAGC
This sequence comes from Trachops cirrhosus, assembly GCA_028533065.1. Classification (NCBI taxonomy): domain Eukaryota; kingdom Metazoa; phylum Chordata; class Mammalia; order Chiroptera; family Phyllostomidae; genus Trachops; species Trachops cirrhosus. The sequence goes on along the minus strand of CM052541.1, from coordinate 23,425,749 downwards.
AGTACTCAGAATCGGACCCCCAGGTGAGAGGTGTGTTTCCTAGGGACTCGGGCATAGGCATCACAAGGCGGCCGCTGCTCTGTTGAGCCTGGCCTCCTGGGCAAGGCATGGCAAGCCTTGAAGGGAGCAGGGGATGGCTGAGGATACAGTGTAATCTGACCCCCAAGGTGCGGGAACCAGGGAGGTTACTTCACTGGACTCCGAGTCAGGGAGGGTAGTCGTGCGGAGCACCTAGTTTAATGCCTGACATCTGGGGGAGGCGCAAGTGTTAAAGCTAGTCTATCCAATCACTCTGTGAGAGATGGGTATTTAATTAGATTGCCCAAGATACTGTGCCCTCCAGCAATAATTTAAAAAAGAAAAGCTCATATACCTATTGAATATAATTTAGAAATTAGGTATGGCTCTGATTTTTAAGAATCATGCTGAAGTAACCAGGTCTACTAGCAGCCTATAGAGACACTTTCATATTGCGAGTAAACAGTGCTTCGGGCATTTCAAACTACCTGGGATGCTGGAAGAGCTGGATCCTGACTTAATGCTGGAGCTGGATAAGGAAGTCCAATCGTAAGCAGACTCTGTCCTCTTCAAGGCTTCTTGATAGTTCACGTAGAGCTGCTTCCCATACTAAACAAAGGCAGTAAATGATGACATCTGAGCCTTACAAGGCATGACACCGATGGGTGAGGTAGGAAAGGGTGATACATTTCTGTTTACTGATTCATAGTTTGTATTAAAGTTAATACCCACAATCCTTCAAAAGTTATTTTAACACCAGTAAATTATAATCTACCCTTATTTTTCCTCATTTTTACAAAGGCAGCAAGAAGTTAACACTCGATTGGGTTATTATCAATACAAAGATTTTTTTCCAGTTATTCCTCAAGCCCCTTTGATTTTACAGGTATAATGAAATTTTATTTCTAGTTCTTGGCATAAATATTTCTTCAAGTATTTTGTACAGTCTTCTTCAAGATGTCTTTGAAAATATATTTTTAAAGACTTGCTTTTTTATAGAGCTTGCTTTTCTTTTTAGGTTCACAGCAAAATTAGGAGGAAGGCCCAGAGCCCTCCTATACACTGCCAGCTTGTAGACAGGCATGGCTTCCTCCGCTACCGACACCCCTGCCAGAGGGGTGCGTTTGTTACAATCAGTGAACCCACATTAACACATCAGCGTTACTCAAAGTTCACAGTTCATCTTAGGTTCACTCTTGGTGCTATATATTCTATGGATACGGACAAATGAATAATGACCTATGTCCACCATTACAGTATCATACAGATTATGAATATTCTCACTGCCCTAAAAATCCTGTACTCTGCTTATTCATCCTTCCCCTACCTCAAGGCAACTTAATGTTCAAACTCTGCTATATGAGAATGATATATTATGCACTCCAAAGCCAAAATAATCACTTTGGTGTTACACAAACTGTTACCAGCAGTATTATTCCATAAATACCAACTGTTAAAAGTGTATGCATATGACCAAAGAAAAAAAGACATTTAAAATTAAAACATAAGGCCGGAGAAAACCAGACACTGGCAAAATCATGAACACGAAACAACCAGAATAACTGTCATGACAATCAAAACCTTATCATCAACTACCTCATTATTCTGCTATGAAACCCAATGAAAACCTACCTTGGCGATGCGTATACCATTGACCCACTGGTGCAGGGTCCTCACATCATCGCAACAAAGATACTTGATGTACTGAGATTTCTTCTGGATCTGTGGGTGCTGCAAGATTAAAGACAAAGTCCAATTAAGTCTGCTGGAGAACTGAAGAAAAATAAACTCTACCAAACTTGAACATATCCTGACAAATTACAGGCCATCAGAGTAATGGCCTAGTAATTTATCTCTCTCATATGGCCATAGGCCAAGTAAAATGGCCCATAAATATATTTACAAAATAAATGAGAAAAAAACATGCTCAATTTTAGTCAAGATATCCAAATTAAAAAATACCTTCACAGATAGAAATTCCCAAATACCCCTTCTACATTTCAAAGAAACAATGCCCAGCAACAAAGTCATCAGAATTCTTAATCTATAAGACTATGAAATAAGAAAATAATGTTTCATTTCACTTTGAACCCACAGAAAAGCACTCAGAAGACTCTAAACAAGAGTCTCTGGGAAAGCTTCCAGTGCTCCTCTGGAGGTGACCAACTGGGTGGGGTGGACCGAGCACTGGGCACAGCATCTGGGACAGCACCGGGGACATGATGGGGTGCTCCCACCACTGCAGGGGCGCTCTCTGTGGACTGAGCCCTGCTCCACAGGCTCCTGTACCCCCACACAGCACAGGCCTTCCAGGGAAGGAGCAGCTTATCTACTGCCTCATCTAATTTAGTTTTCACAACCCAGTGTGCTTCTCAGTTGAAGATGGATGGGAGATGACTGACTTGACCTTGAGTACAAAAATGCAAGTGCTAGCACAGACTTAAGGTATTTTTTTAAATCCTCACCTGAGGATTTGTTTATTGATTTTAGAAACAGAGGAAGAGAGGAAGGGAGGGAGGGAGACAGGGGAGAGGGAGAGGGGAAGAGAGAGACAGAAACATCAATCCGTTGCCTCCCGTGCACACCCCGACCAGGGACTGGACCTGCAACCTAGGTAGGTGCCCCGACCAGAAATCAACCCTGCAACCTCTTGGTGTATGGGGAGATGCTCCAACCAAATGAAAGACCCAGCCAGGGCTAGACTTAAGGTATTTTAACTCTACTGGGCCATGACCACTAGTTCCCTGGGAAGAAAAACTAAATCACAGTTGTTTTGGGGTGTAATGATTGTTAATTACTACTTCTCTCTTTAGTTATTCTGAGAACAAATTTTTTACATGGCTATACTTTACCTGAAGTATTTAAATTTATATGCAATATGGTTAAAACTTTTTTAACCATATTCATTTGTTGTGGAAACTCATGAAATCAATAAAATAATTTGAATAAGTTCTCAATGTAGCAGGAATAAATGGCCACTATTATAAATTATGTATCTGCATTGTTAAAGATCCATTTCTCTGAGTTACAATAAGAGAAATGTAAAATCATTTATTTATTCTATTCTATACATTGTTTTACTGAGCTCAGCTCCTATGATAAAACATTTAATACAAAACCAATTTTGTTGTTGAGAGCTATAATCAGTTTTAACCATAACCCCACAATAAGAGGTTAGCAAAATAATACCGAATGATTTTTCTCCTGATAATACAGGCTCCACAGCCTTCTTTTGGAATATATGCCCTGGTCCTCATTAAACCACACAATAAACCACCATAGCAGTCTTGAAAGAGCAGAGGAGGACAGACAGAGGAATATGTATTTTTCTGTAAGAGAAAGGGGTTTTATTACATTCATTCGTTTATTCAAGAAATTCTTGTTGAGTAAGAACTATTTGCCAGATGCTCCAAGCAGTTGTTGGGATATAGTGTTAGCAAAACAGAAGAGGCCACACCCAGGCTGTGCAGAAGATAACACGGGCTGACTGGAAAAGAGCCTTCTTCAGCCTTGCCAGTTAGAAGAGCTCTTTCCGTCTCCTCCTTCCTGAGACACTGGCCACTGGACAGACTTCAGACATTCGAACAAGGGGCTACAGGACAGCTCTCAGCTCTTATCACCACACCTCCCTTCACAGCGATTTACAAACTATTTCTGGCTGATTCCTTCCATTTTAAGGGTTACCAGAATAGGTGTTCAACTGTAGCAGTGACCCTGCATGGGGGCGGTCTCTACGCAAGGGAGTATTTCTTAAATCAATGCAGCATCAAAGAAAATCAAAGAGAAATTAACTTTTAACCTTCTCTCCTCATCTCTCTAACCTGAGATTCCAAATAACACCTGAAGAGTACTATGATACCACTATCTGAGTATTTGCAGATTACTTGCTAGTTTAAAATTTTCATTTTAGGACCCCCAAGATTCTTTTTTCAACCTCCCACATAATAAAGACATTCATCATATAGCCTCCATTATGGTCATTCAGGCTCTGGGCCAATACCTCAGGAGAATGCCTGTTCTAGCTGATACACTGTTAGTTTATTAAAAGTGGCATTTATTGAGCACTCAGTATGTTCACATGTACCAGCTCATTCCATCAAACCCTATGAGCTACATATTACCACTCCCACGCTCTGAGAAGACATGGAGGCACAGAGAAGTTCAGATGGCTTTCAAAGTTACTGGTCAACAAGTGCAAGGACCAGTACTTGATATGATGTGATCTCATTTCCGGGCCCATGCTGTCAAACACTGTGTCATCATATTGCCTTGTAAGTGTGAAATCTTCTTTCAAATTTGCTGCCTCTCTTCTCTGTTTGCCAAATATTATTCCACCACTTTTAAAATCACACATGAGGCAGGACTTCTGGCCAAGATGGAGGCGTAAGTAGACACAGTGTGCCTCCTCACACAACCAAAAGAAGGACAATAATTTAAAAACAAAAAACAACCAGAACTGACAGGAAATTGAACTGTATGGAAGTCAGATAGCCAAGGAGTTAAAGAAGAAACATTCATCCAGACCGGTAGGAGGGACGGAGACCAGCAGCCGCGTGGAGAGGACCCATGGCAAGGCGGCAGCTGGTGGACCCGGTGAGGTGGTGGCTGGCGGAGTGGGCGGTCCCACATTCACATGCAGATAAACCGGGAGGAACAACTGGAGAGCATGATGGACCGTGCAACCCAGAGATCCAGTGTGGGGAAATAAAGCCTCAAACCTCTGATTCAAAACGCCTATGGGGGTTGGGCCAGCAGTGGGAGAGACTCCCAGCCTCACAGGGGAGTTCACTGGAGAGACCCACAGGGTCCTACAACATACGCAAACCCACCCACCCGGGAATCAGTACCAGGATGACCCAATTTGCTTGTGGGAAGTGACTGAAATCTGGCAGATAGCGGAGCAAGTGCCATTGTTCCCTCTCAGACCCCTTTCCCACATACAGCCACACAACCCAGTAAAACGGGGGTTACCCTGCCCTGGTGAACACCTAAGGCTCCACCCCTTACTATGTAATAGGAATGCCAACCACCCCACCCCCCGCAAAAAAAAGGCCCAAACGAAAGAACAGATCAAAGCTCCAGAAAAAATACAACTAACTGACGAAGAGATAGCCAACCTATTAGATACACAGTAAAAAACACTGGTGATCAGGATGCTCACAGGATTGGTTGAATATGATCACATATTAGATGAAAAAAGGAAGGCTACGCTAAGTGAAATAAAGGAAAATGTACAGCAAACCAATAGTGATGGGAAGGAAACCAGGACTCAAATCAATGGGGTGGACCAGAAGGCAGAAAGAAACAAGAATTCAAAAAAATGAGGAGAGGCTTAGGAACCTCTAGGACATCTTTAAACATTTCAACATCTGAATCACAGGGGTACCAGAAGGAGAAGAGGAAAAGCAAAAAATTGAAAACTTATTTGAACAAATAATAAAGGAGAACTTCTCCAATCTGGCGAAGGAAATAGACTTCCGGGAAGTCCAGGAAGCTCAGAGTCCCAAAGAAGTTAGACCCAAGGAACTATACACAAAGGCACATCATAATTACATTACCCAAGATTGAAAATAAGGAGAGAATCTTAGAAGCAGCAAGAGAAAAGGAGACAGTTACCTACAAAGGAGTTCGCATAAGACTGTCAGCTGATTTCTCAAAAGAGACCTTGCAGGCAAGAAGGGGCTGGAAAGAAGTATTCAAAGTCATGAAAGGTAAGGACCTACATCCCAGATTGCTCTATCCAGCAAAGCTTCCATTAGAATGGAAGGGCAGATAAAGTGCTTCCCAGATAAGGTTAAGTTAAAAGAGTTCATCATTACCAAGCCCTTATTATATGAAATGTTAAAGGGACTTATCTAAGAAAAAGAAGATAAAAAATATGAACAGTAAGATGACAACAAACTCACAACTATCAACAACTGAACTTAAAAACAAACTAAGCAAACAACTAGAACAGGAACACAACCACAGAAATGGAGATCACATGGAGGGTTATCAACAGGGGAGTGGGAGGGGTGGTGAGGGGGAAAAGGCAGAGAATAAGTAGCATAAATGGTAGGTAGAAAACAGATGGGGGAGGGTAAGAATAGTATTGGAAATGTAGAAGCTGGGGAACTTGTATGTATGACGGGTGGACATGAATTAAAGGGGGGAATGTGGGTGGGATGGGGTGTGTGGGGAAGAGGGGAGTGAAGGGAGGAAAATGGGACAACTGTAATAGCATAATCAATAAAATATATTTAAAAAATAAAATCACACACAAGATAAGAACAAGTATGGAGATGTTCTTGCTGAAAATCAGAAGCTTTGCATTAAATTCTTAACCACTCCAAAGAGAATATATAATGAAATTGCCCTCTAAAACAAATGAATAGCTATACAGAAAGGTCATTATTTCATTTCTAAAATGATGTTGATTTGGAAAGTTTCCATGTTTAATAATAAAGGTAAAAATTTTGAAAATTAAATAAAAGCATTTAAGATTATGAAATTCTTAATTACTATTTTTAAGTATATTTTATTGATTATGCTATTACAAGGGGAGGAAAGTTGTCCCAAATTTTCGTCCCCTTTATCCCCCTCTATCCTGCATCCTCCCACCCCCCAGCATTCCTCCCAAGGCCTTAAAGGTTCATGTCCATGAGTTATACTTGTAAGTTCTTTGGCTTTTCTATTTCCTATACTATTTTTAACCTTCACCTTGTCTATTTTGTGCCTACCAATTATGCTTCTTATTCCCTGTACCTTTTTCCCCATTCTTCCCCTCCCCACTGATAATCCTCCAGGTGAGCTCCATTTCTGTGGTTTTGTTCCTGTTCTAGTTATTTGTTTTTTTGTTTTTGTTTTTAGGTTCAGTTGTTGGTAGTTATGAGTTTGTTGTCATTTTACTGTTCATAGTTTTGATCGTCTTTTTCTTACATAACTCCCTTTAACATTTCATATAATAAGGGCTTGGAATAATGAACTCCTTTAATTTGACCTTATCTGGGAAGCACTTTATCTGCCCTTCCATTCTAAATGAAAGCTTTGCTGGATAGAGCAATCTTGGGTGCAGGTCCTTGTCTTTCATGACTGTGAATGTCTTTCCAGCTCTTCTTGCCTGTAAGGTTTCTTTTGAGAAATCAGCTAACAGTCCTTTGTAAGTAAGTCTCCTTTTCTCTTGCTGCTTCTAGGATTCTCTCCTTCATTTTTACCTTGGCTAATGTAATTATGATGTGCCTTGGTGTGTTTCTTCTTGGATCCAACTTCTTTGGGACTGTTTGGGCTTCCTGGACTTGCATGTCTATTTCCTTCGCCAGATGGGCAAGTTTTCCTTCATCATATTTTCAAGTAAGTTTTCAACTTCTTGGTCTTCCTCTTCTCCTGCTGGCACCCCTATAATTTGGAATGTTTAAAGCTGTCCCAACAACTTGCCCTAAGCCTCTCCTCATTTTTTCTGACTTCTTGTTTCTTTGTTCTATTCCAATTGGATGTTTACTTCTTCCTTTTGTTCCAAATCTTGATTTGAGTCCCAGTTTCCTTCCCTTCACTGTTGGTTCCCTGTATATTTCCTTTTATTTTACTTTGTATAGCCTTCATTTCTTCCTCCGTTTTGCGACTGAATTCAACTGTTTCTGTGAGCATCCTGATTTACCAGTGTTTTGAATTCTGCATCTGATAGGTTGGCTATCTCCTTGCACTTAGTTGTTTTTCTGGAGTTTTGATCTGTTCTTTCATTTGGGCCATATTTCTTCGTCTTGGTGCACTTGTTATGTTGCAAGGGGCAGAGCCTTAGATATTCCTCAGAGAGGGGCAACCCATTTTGCTGGGTTGTGGTGCTGTATGTGGGGGAAGGGTCAGAGAGGGAACAGTGCCACTTGCTAGCTTCTCAGCTCTCCCCCACTTTCCATCACTTCCCACAAGTGGAATATGCCCTTTCAGGTGCTGATCCCAGGTGGGTGGGCTTATGTATGTTCTAGGATGCTGTGAGTCTCTCCAACAGACTCTCCTGTGAGACTGGGAGCTTCTCCCACTGCCACAATCCCCAGAGGTTTTTACAGCTGCAGGTTTTGAGGCTTTATTTCCCTGTGCTGGAACCCTGGGTTGCACAGTTTGTCTTGCTCCCCAGTTGTTCCTCCCATTTATCCACATGCAAATGTGGGAAATCCTGTCCACTAGCTGCTGCCTTGCCTTGCATCCTCTCAATCCCAGCTGCCTCTCCCCTACCCTATCTCTGCCCCTCCTACCAGTCTAGATGAATGTTTCTTCTTTAACTTCTTGGTTGTTGGACTTCCACAGAGTTTAATTTTCTGGCAGTTCTGGATGTTTTTTGTTCTTAAATTGCTTGTTGTCCTTTTAGTTGTGTGAGGAAATGAAGTGTTTCTACCTATGTCTCCATCTTTGGCCAGACCATGAAATTCTGGATTACTATTGTGCTATTAGATGATTTTTCTCTGTTTATGTCAAAAATTAGATTGAGACTGATACTTTCTAAAACTCTATAACTAACAGTGATGCTCTAAAATCACAATCCAAGTGCTAATGGAAAACCACTGCATGTTTACTAACCATTTATTACTTTGTAAACACACACAGGTTTTTAAATTAGTGCCCTCAACTAATTTGTAAGAAGTTAAAAAATAAAAATATGTAACAATGCACCCATTCCAAAACTTTTGATCCTTCTAAACCTCAAAAAAAAAACCTTAGAAGAAAAATATTCTTAACCTAGGAATTTTATGTATGCTGCAAAAGGAATTAAAATAATACTGCAAGAAAATAACGAGAGTTGGCGATGATGTGGAAAAAAGGAATCCTTATATACTGTGGGTTGGATTGGTGTAGCCATTATGGAAAACAGTATAGGGGTTCCTCAAAAGTTTAAGGATAGAACTATCTTATGATCCAGCAATCCCTCTCGTGGGTATTTCTAGAAGAGCATGAAAACACTAACTTTAAAAGATGTATGCACACCTATGTTCACTGTAGCATTTTTTACAGTAGCCAAGATATGGAACAACCTAAGTGTTCATCGACAGATGAGTGGATTTTCTAGGTCACCACGTGATGCCTAGAACTGCAGTGGCCATCTGTGACAGTGAAGTGAGCCAGCCTGAGAAAAAGCTGATATGCACAAGACGGAACAGGGAACAATGGAAAGAACTTGGGTTCTCACTGACAATCTCGAGCCATTAAAATAAACAACTCTTACTGTCCTCATGTTACGAGATCCCCAAATAACTTTCATTTATATGGGTTATGTTTACTGATATTTACCTTATAAGAAATTAAAACTTAGAAAAAAATTAAAATACAAGAATATACAACGATACATTTGCACTACCTGAGAGCAAAGATATCATCACATGTCATGTAACCTCTTTGAAAAGTCCATTATACATTTGTGGAGAATGAGAGTCTAAAAGGCAAATAACATCTTAGCATCATCTGAAGAGTGATTCTGACATCATGGACCCCTTGAAAGGTCCCCAGGGACTCCCCAAGGATATTGGACCTCATTTTGAAACTGCTGAGTTAAGCTAATTTCTACTGACTTTTAAAAAATTATTTGTTGCTGTAATTTAAATGATAAGATGGTATTCTCTAAGAAAGGATTACCTAATAAAGGGTTATCATTATAATAAACCTAATTTTATCAAAGCAATAAAAATTCTATCCCAAAACCCTAAACAAACACTGCTGCCCCAAACCCAACTGATAATTCCCAGGAGAGCAGAAGCAGACAATGACATGAACAAGTAGGCCTAAGTAGCTACCAAGGGGTTACTATGAGGGAGCCAGGGAGAAAGGCATAATCGTTTCTGTAATTATCCTGGATTTTTAAAAGTGGATTTTTTTAAAAAAGGATTTTACTTATTTATTTTGAGAGAGAAGGGAAGGGATGGAGAAAGGGAGAGAACACAGTGTGTTACCTCTTGCACACCCCAACCGGGGACCTGGCCCGCACCTGAGGCCTGTTCCCTGACCAGGACTCGAACCAGCAACTTTTCAGTCTGCAGGCCGGTGCTCAATCCACTGAGCTGCACTAGCTAGGGCTAAAAGTTGTTTTTATCAGTGTCCCAAAAGATCACTGAAAGTTCACTAAAAATGTCAGTTCTCCAAGTACAGGTATAACTGGTGTGAGAAGCTCACATATTTGGATCAAGAAGGAAAAAAGTCCCCTAAAATCAGTTCAGACATGCGCAAGTTATCAGGGTAGTGTTTGGGGGTTGGGAGACAAAAACTGTTTATTACTGGACCAGATGAGACCAGTCCACTCTGACCTTGGGCACAGTACCCTCTGACAGTTCTGTTGAGTGACAGTGCAGGAGAAAACTAAACCACACAAAATTTCTGTGTCTCACATTTGGCAAACCACACAAAATTTCTGTGTCTCACATTTGGCTCTGATCTACGATTTCCTAAGATAAGCCTGTTATTCAATGAAAGTCTCAATTTTATAATCCAATCTATTTTATATATTATGACTCAGAGCTTACAACCTAGCATCCATTTCTTAGCAGCATCAATCTAATAAAGGCTACTTAGGTAAGGGCCAGCTGTGGTATATAACACACTATTCTTTTCATTATCCTTCATTATTCCTTTAAAAATCTATAGAAAAAAAAGCAAAAACAATATACTCACTGAAGATCCAAACTATTCTAAAATGTGTCCAATAACCCACTCTATATCTAACATCATATTAAAATTACTAAAAAGAGATACATGCTTACCTTTAGCACCAGACAGTAGTCTGTAGGGGCTTTGTATTTGTTCCGATAGTCCTGTCCGTAATAAACGTTCACATGATCCAGCTGGAGAAAGCAGACCAGGTCCCGAGAGACCTAAGATAAAAAACACCCAGACGGAGATTTAACAATAATGTGTAAGCAAGCAAGTATCATAACTGGTAACAGTTTCTAGTAGAAAAATCAGAACTTTACCAAGTAGAAATTACTGCTCTTTTGCAGAAGGCAGTGAGATTTCCTAGAAATGTTTCTTTTTTAATCTATAATGCAACAAAAAAGGCCATCTTACTTAACTGTCTTGCCATTTACAGTGAACACTGACTTGCTTAGGAAAAACCCCCCTACATTTTAAAGAAACTTTAAATACAAGGGGGGACCCCCAAAAACCCAGAATTTATTTATAAAAAAATTGTGTATTTATTCTTACATGTTTAAACTTCAGTCACTTTCAAAGTACTCTCCATTTGACACAATACACCTATTGAGATGTTTTTCCACTGCTCAAAATAGTTTTTGAACTTGTCGATTTTGATGCCTTTCAGTGCTTCTACCATTTTTTTTGTTTCACCTCTTCCAGGTTGGTAAAACATTTTCCTTTGAGGACTTTTTTCATCCAGGGAAACAAAAAAAAGTCACTTGGGGTGAGACTGCATGAATAGGGAAGGTGGGGCACAGAGGTAGCAGTCAGTGCAGTGTGGCATGGTATGCTTGTAAATCACCCATCAAGAAATGGGCAAACTCATTGCAAGTGTCTTCTAAAAAAAAATCACTGAAGCCAAATGCAGCCTCTCACAACAATACCAGCTGGTACACTGATACAGATGTGTTCCTAGATCACTCACCTAGTGGGGGAAGCCTGTACTACAAGGGCCCCCCGCTGAAGATAATTCCAGTTTTGGGGGGTGCCCCCTCATATGGTGTAACAGGGGTCCCAACCTCCAGGCCACAGACCAATACCAGTCCGTGCCTGTTAGGAACTATGCTGCACAGCAGGAGGTGAGCTTGAATGTAATGCAGTAGAATCCATCCTGAAACCCTCCCCCCAGACCCTCTATCCCTGGAAAAACTGTCTTCCACAAAACCAGTTCCTGGTGCCAAAAAGGCTAGGGACCGCTGGATAGTACATTATATACAATACAGTATAATAGAGCTCTTTGGAAAGAGCAAGAAAAGAACGTAGTTCAGTGTCTGTACACACATATACTAAGTACAGCATTTCTCAAGTCAGGGTTTCCTCACCAGTTAAATAGGGTCAACCTCTCGGGATGGCAATACAGACCAGAAGTGATACTGTAAGGAGCTTAAAACAGTGCTGGCCCTCAGTAAGCACAGAGGTGATAGGTACCAAGGGGGCCCTCGGAAGAAGCGTATTACCCAAGCAAGGCTGAAACAGCTATAATCCCAGACAGCTATTCTTCTCAAACAACAACAAGCAAAAAACCATTCTTCTAGAAGTTCCAAAAATAATAAATAAAAGTATGGTTCAAATTTGGCAAGAGAATCGAGATGGGCCAAACTACTAACCAGGGAGAGAACATTTTCAGGTTTTTTCTTCTTTATAATATATCAGGTAAGCAAAGCAATGTTCTATGTGTCCTACAGAAGTTGAAACAAATCAAAGTCTAGATTCGCCTTGTCAACACACTCACTACAAATTAAAATCAATTAGCATAATGAAGAAACTCAAAAGCCAGCAGAAGGGGACACACCTTTGCTTTTCCTTTAGGGACATAGTAAATACCAGATGCTCGCAAGAGAAAATAACGCTTTTTCCAGGACTTCTTGCCATCATCTTTCAACCAAAGGACTCCTTCAATTTCTGGTACAGTTACAGAACTGCCACAAAAACATTCCTGAAATAAGAAAATAAGTAGGAAAGACTTATATGATCCTTGGATTCTCATAACAAAGTTGTGTTTACACCGGTGAAATGCATGACAATGCAATTAAACCAAAATGACTTTGTAAAAAAACCATGCTGCTAATTTTACCTCAGTTAGAATTTTCTATTCTAAACACAATATGGATTTATTGTGGAACTACTATGGCAATCCCTATGAACTTTTACCTAAAAACTTTTTTGAAGAAACTAAGATGAAATGTTAACTGAGTTGCATATAATAGCACTTACATGAATTTGTGAACAGCATACTTATAATAAATTTAATAAAAGTGACAGAGGTAGCATAAGCACTGAACTTTGTTTTCTGTTAAATTATTAACACATTTAGATTAGCTGTCAAGCTAAGTAGGAATATACTTTAAAAGAAAGCAACATGCTAAGTGAATGATTAAACTTTCAAAATTTAAAAATTCTATCAATTTATGTGACTCTAAAACAAAGAGGGCATTTAGTTTTAAAATATTTAATATTAAACGAGCCCTGGCTGGTGTGGCTCAGTCGAATGAGTGCCGGCCTGCAAACCAGAGTTGCCAGTTCTATTCCCGGTCAGGACACAGGCCAGGTCCTCAGTAGGGGGCCGAGAAGCAACCACACATGGATGTTTCTCTCCCTGTCTGTCTCCCTCTTTTCCCCTCTCTCTAAAAATACATAAATAAAATCTTTAAAAAATATTAAATTGAAATAAATGTAAACAAACTCAAAATTTTGAATTCCGCCTATACTTAGAAATAATTTTAATTTTAAAATAAAAAGCAGTCATGTATTTGGTAGAAGATTTTTAGAAATGTTCACTAAACATTAATATAAGATATTTTGAGCCTAAATTAATGTCTCTCCCCAATATACTGAAGAATTACAAATTACAGAGGATTTTTCTTAATTACTGTGTCATGAAAAGCTGAGTGCTGATCTTCATTTTCCTAATTGCCTTATTGCTAAGAAAGCAATTTATTCAGATTTTCGAACATTCCCTTGTATCAGCAAAAGCTAAAAAGCCAAAAATTCAATTATATTTGAATTTGTGTTATTACTCTTCAAAATAAGGCAATGTATGTATTTTTAGAAATGATTATGTTTTTAAAAATTCAGTTATGTAAGACTAAGGCCTGAAATATTTTGTGAACAGCTAATTACATTCACAGCACCATAAAACAGCACCATCACAGGCTTCGCTGACCGGCCTTTTCTCTCACTCATCAGCCCAAACAGCTCCTGCTCCTTGCGGTACGCCAGTACACTACATGGCAAAATAAGTTTTTAAAAGCTTCTTCAGTGGACTAACATTCATACAGTTGAACGCTCTCCATCAGGCTACAGAAGAATATGGTGTTGTCTAGCTACAACTGCAAAAATAAATACACTGCATTGACATACTTCAAAAATGTGCTTAATTTTTTAATATGATAAAGTGCAAGGAAAAAGAATGATGGGGGAGTGGAGAATCATACCTCCAACAGCACTTCTTTGTTCCTGTCAGCCATCTCAGCGGTCTCCTTTCTCCCCAGAAGATAGTTCTGGAAGAATGAATACATGAGAGTTAAAGGATACGTGCGTTCTATTATTCCCATGGCACAAGGGCATTTGTGATTTCTTCTAGAGACACAGCAACTCTGCAGAGTGAGAAGGAACAGTCTTTGAAAAGCCACCTGGGGGTGGACATCACCACTGAATGGTTAGCACTGGCCTCCTTCTCACCTCTATCCACGTGTCTCGTAGAACCACTCTATAAACTCCTCTCCCTCAAACCCTGAGGTGACACTATGTGCAACAGCTGGCAAATGTGTTTTCATGTATCTAATGAAAGCTACACATACAGGACCTGACAGGTTCACAAATTATTAAGTATAACAAAGAAGGCAAATTTCCTTAAAATATGCTGAGCTTAACGGATCCAAGTGCAGAAAATTTAATCTATGTTCTGGCTTTTAATGAAGAAACCCAAAATTCTCTGAGACTATCATAATCTCATTTGGGAGACTCAACTAAACTATAAAGTCTAATTATAAGTCGTATGAAAAAATGTTCACAATCATCCATAAAAAAGATCTGTTGGTATTCCCAGATGTGTAATCTTTACTAAAATATCCAGTGAAGATGTTGCATGATTAAGCCACCTGAAAGATAACTGCTGTGTACCTTTAACACTGCTACTATTTTTCCTCATCACTACTTTTTATAGTGGGGTTGTTCTCTCACCTGATTTTTATAAAATATCTGGGCAATAGGAGTATTAACTCAAACATTATTCTAGAATAAGCAAAGATACCAAATAAATTGAGACAATATATACTAGAATGTGGAACCAGTTATAATCAAGGTTACTGTGATCAAAAAAATAACTTAAAAAAGAAATCAAAGAAAGTGTAAACCAGATAAATGGCTGAAGTAGAAAAACTTAAATAAGTACTTTTCTTTGATGGATAAGAAACCAAACAAACAGCTATTGAACACCGCTCTGGATTAGAGAGAGCAGAAGAAACCTGGTAACTCTTTGGAGTTACTTCTATTTCTCCACGGGCTCACCCCATCTGGCTCTGCGGGCTGGTAACTTCTTTGAGCCTTGACACCCGGGCCCAGCAGTCCTTCCACCTCAGCAGTAGTAAGTGCTCCCATAGGGGTTTACAACCAGTGTTCCAATCAGGTGGATTCCAGTCTTTTAACTCTATTAACTTAGCAGTAATAGAATAATACAAGAATAGTACTAAGAAGTAATAACACAACATGAAGTTAAAAATCTTAAGCCACCCTGGCCGGGTGGCTCAGTTGGTTGGAGCATTATCCTGTGGACCAAAGGTTGCAGGTTCGATCCCTGGTCAGAGCACAATAACTAGGTTGTGGGTTTGATCCCCAGTTGGAGCACGTATGGGAGGCAACCAACCAATGTTTCTCATGTTGATGTTTCTCTCTCATCCTCTCTCTCTAAAATCAATCAACATATCCTCAGGTGAGGACTTAAGAAAAAAAATCCCAACCTCTACAAGTTACTGAGTCTTACCTGTGGGTTTTTGAAAAGTGCGTATTTTTCTATACGCTCCATAAATATAAGCTTGTTTTGACTATCTCTTGTCCAATTAAGAAGATTTTCAACCAAGTTTTCATGGTCTTCAAAGATTCTCTCTGTCCCAAAATAAAATATCAATATTTTGTTAGTATTCACCAGAAGTGCATCAAAGATATGAAACCTTGGAAAGTGATTCACAGCAGAAATATAAAATCTTTACTGACACAACCCTGGGCCCTTAGAAGTTACTGGTTTTCCATCTATTTTCAAATAAGGGAACACGTCTTAACAGTGGTAAGGGACTTCAGCAAGGCCACACAGCTGCTACGCAGAAGAACTAGGACTAGAGCTAGGTCTTCTAACTTCCAGGTTTCCTTCAGCTTTCAACCTTTTCCCACTCTATCATTTAAAAAAAAGTGAGTTGCATTTTCATAAATTCTGATGTTAAGTATTTCCAATAGTATTCAGTTCTTATAATTTTAAAAACTTTCAATGTAAATAGTTTTTTTGATCCATGGGTTTTGTTTAATTTTAAACACAGATGTATTTTCTAATTTGCAAATAGGAGTCAAAGTACATGTCCTTTAGATTGAACATATATTCAAAGAACCTATTTTAGACAATGCTTTGAAATTTTTTGCGAGTTGCTTATGGCTTCATACTTAATTTTTGGAATATTCCATTTCTGCTTGAACAGAATGTGTATTTTTCTGTTATTAGGTAGTGTACTGAACATTTGTAGATCAAAAAAATTACTTTTCAAATCTCCTATACCCTTTTCTGTCTGCTCGATTATACTTATCACTGAAAAGGTTCTACTATGAAGGCTGACTTGTGAATTTCTCCTGGTAGTCATCAATTTTTGCTTTATACATTTTAATACTATTAGCTAAAACTTAGAAGATGGTCTCTTCTTGGTGAATGTGTGTTCTCCTCATCTCTAGTAATGCATTTTACTTGAAGTCTATTTTATCTGATATTAATATAGTTAATTATCTTTCTTTTGGTTAGTGTCTTTTCACATTCCTTTTATTTCCAACCTTTATGTGTCGTTAGGTAATAGGTCTTGTCTGAACAGCAAACAACTACATTTTGTTTATTCACCCTTTCTAGTAATCTTTGTTGTTTAATTGGGTAGTTTACATGTATAATTTGTTTCCACCATCTTATTTTGGGCTCCTAGTAGTCCCTTGTTTTCTTTTATTCATTCAGCAAATTCTGAATAACCACATACTATACTCTTTTTAAATTTTATTTTTCAATTTAGTTTACATTTATTATTTTTTTTATTAGTTTCAGGTACACAGCATAGTGGCTACACAACCAAATACTTCACAACATGGTTCTCCTGATAATTCAAGTACCCGCCTGGCTCCGTACAGACTTATTACAGTATTAACTGACTACATCCCCTGTGCTGTACTTCACACCCCCGTGACTACGTATTTTGTGACTACCAATTTGTAGTTCTTAATCCCTTCACCCTGTTTACCCCTTCCTCTGGCAACCACTCAGTTTTATCTCTATCTGTGAGGTGACCTGATGCTGTACTTGAAGCACTGTGCCACATATGATTAAATAAGACACCATGGTCAATTACATAAAAAGTAATACAGAAGTGTAAGTTTTCAAGCTATGGCCATGGAAATACACACATTTTCTGTGTATCATGATACTACTACATTTGTGAACTAAACAAATTTTCTAATTCATTAAGAACAAATATAGATGAATATTGAGAATATATTTTTATACATGTTAATGAAGTTCTAATAACTTATGATTTAGTTTTGGGAGTTGTGTACACATGTTCTGAGAGAATGGGTTAATAATTAAATTTTTATTTCTCTGGAAATTGCTTTGAATATTTAAAGATAATAAATAATGAGAGAAATGCAAATAAATATTTTAAATAAAATAGCAAGTTAAAATCGACAACAGATTCAATAAAGTGTAATAAAATAATTATTGCAAGGTTTCTGTAATCATACAACTCACACTTTTCAAAAGAGTCATTGATGATATAAAAAATTAGAATGTTTGTAATTAGAAAACACCTTAACAAACTACATATCTTAAGAAACTAAGACTTACTACACCTAGCTAAAAATGAGAAATTTGTGCTTTTTGTTTCCCCTGAGAGACATGCTGGTATAAAGACTTCAATACAAATGGGAATAATAAACTGGGCTTTAGTAAGTGTGCTGATCTATGCAGTTCTTATTTGAAAGGAAATGCTATTTTGTTACCTTAAAAAACACTTTGTTCTAGCGAGATTTTATGAAAGATAAAAAAGAAAAGGAAAAGAATAAACTATTTTTACTCATATAACAGTGTTTCCTTGAGTTACATGTGATTTTTTGTTGATATTAAATATTGATGCAATATTCCATAAACTATTAAATCATAGAACTTTCTTAGTAATCCCTAAATGTCTTCCTGTTTGGTAAAAAAGTTCATGGACTTGGGATATAATACAAAAATCTTTTAACTTCTTTTTTTTTCCTGTGTTTGAAATATTTGTCTCTATTAAAAATGTCAAACATTTCATGTAAAAAAAATCTGGAGTGAACTAGAAATCTCATATTCAAAGGAATCTCAAAATACTTGAAAAAAAGATAATGTAAAAAGCCATAGTTATATTATAGGAAAAAATACATATCTATAAAAATATGTCTCAAGGTGCTTTGATCAACACAAAAACTGCTGGAATTACATAGAAATGAAAACGTAACTGAAGCAATGGGATTACTAACCCATCTGTAACTCAGAGATGGTCTCCACCAGTGACCAGTCGGAACTGTAACCGCAGTGGGACTTGTCCATCAGGTTATCTAGCACTTGTCTCACGGTCTGCCTCTCATCCACCATCATGGTTTTAGAGCTATCATCAGACATGTGGACTCTGATCACCAGCTACAACAGGCAAAAAGAAAATTAAATGCAAATAAAAAATTAGACATTTTAGAAAATTCTCCAAATACCGGGCAATGTTCTCAGTAATATTCTTAGTTAAATATAAATTAAACAACTTTATTACATAAAAATACTTTACAATTAGGTATCAAATAACATACCTTAATAAATTTAAAGCCTTCTTAAAACTATAATAGCAGATAGTATTATAATAGCAGTATTTTGTTTTACTCTTTTAGGGTAACGTAAAACTAGAAAGTTATTTCTTTTATAATGCATTTTATCCATAAAAAATACATGTGACAATATATTAGGAAGAAATAACCCTCTACCTCTTTATATCTTAGAGATACATTATGTAAACAAGGCAATTCTTTATAAATCTGTAAAACTGATAAAAATCCCAGACCAGGAAAAAGCCCAAACATCACCTTTTTCACTTGTGCCTCTTTAATCTTCTCCAGGGCAACTCTGATCTTCTCAGCTTTCAATTTTGCTGCTTGTTCTTCCTGTGAACAAAAGCACTTCAGATAAACTAATGCCAAAATTCTGGGAATATTTCAGAAGTCTGTTTATCCTTAAGGATATTGCTAGCACTGAGTTTCAGTAAGGATATAACTGCACACATTTATATAGAGCGTATTTAAAAAATAACCCTGTTCACAAAGAGCTCACGTATTATAAAAAACACTTTTTTACAGATGCAGACTTGAAGACCTCTTTATAAGACCGGATTCCATATTCTAGAGAAAAAGAAATTGGTGATTTAGTAAATTATGACTTTGATTCTGTCAATCTAAAGCAGATGAATTTCGGGCTCTAGGGTAGGGGAAACATGAGTGTATATTTGCTTATCTATGGGCCTGCCAATTTATTATATCTGTACAGTCCCTAACTCTGAATTTATACCCCCCTTCCAAAGCATGGACAATCTTTTGCATACTAATGTTTTGTTATGGTACACTGAAAATGTATCATCATCATAAAAATAGTAAAAACAAAACCAAACAAACAACCCCAGCATCAATTTGTTTATAACCACATAAAACTCCTCAATAACAAATATAGGAACAATTTCATTAATATACCAATATAAATAGAGGAGGCTGTGTTATATTCTAGGTTTTTACTCTGCTTTAGAAAACTACATAATATAATTAATGTCTCATGTCAATAAACTCAAATTTATTTCCAT
The DNA here is from genome assembly GCA_028533065.1 of Trachops cirrhosus. NCBI lineage: Eukaryota > Metazoa > Chordata > Mammalia > Chiroptera > Phyllostomidae > Trachops > Trachops cirrhosus. The sequence goes on along the minus strand of CM052541.1, from coordinate 23,405,986 downwards.
TAATCCACTGATAAATTTTTTAAAAGTCAAATATAATTTTCCAAATATTTAATTTCTGGTAACTTCTATTTTATAAAATTTAGATAAGTAGTAATAAAATTATCAAGAGCTATACTTAAACCATTTGTCTATTTTTCCTAAAACATGCAGTACTATGATACCAGTACTTACTTGCACTTTCCAGCAATAGGCCATAGTACACTGCAGCATTAATCTCCAGTTGGAAAAATCATGTAAGTAAACCTTTGCCTATAAAGGATTACTTTCTAACTCTAAACTTTGATTTCTTTGGAAAATAACTAAGATAATATAAATTGCCATCTTGTAGATTTCTTTATTTAATATAAAACTTAAAAAAAAAGAAGACAAAAGAAAAACCTAATTATATCAGCCACTTATCTGCTCTGGGTTCTGATTAAAAACCACAATTCATTAAAAACCTAATACTTTCAGGGCAAATACACCAAAACCTCAATTCACTAATAAAGTTATTTACTGTTTTCTAAATTTTGTTGGCTCTCCTGTTTCTGAACTGCTTCTCTTTCCACTTCACATTCTAGACTGTCTCCCTTCATTTCAAGCTTAGTATTTACTACTCCGTGGAACAGAGAAGCAAACAGTGGTTAGGGAAGACAGTAGACTTGTTTGTCAGAAATCTGATCCTTTTCAATGAAAGGAGCCAGGGAATTAACATAATAACCAAGGTCTAGAAATACTATCTGTAAACCCAATTAGACAGAGAACAAAGAACTTTATTTTAACAATGGAAGGGAATAAGATAAGACTTGATTTTTAGACTATTATAGATATATTCATTTGATTAAAAGATCACATCATCCTATTCCCCCTTTATGCAAATACACAGTAACAGAATTATAAAATATGTTGACTGTGTATTTTAACATAATTATTTTCCTTTTATAGCAGGTTAAACATGAGAAAATTAAACTACTGTCAATTTCAATCTCAAAATCTGATGAGGAAATACTGATATACAGAATTAATGCTTTGCGTACTTGGAATATGAACATGAACTTCTAAAAGGCCAAATTCATATTTTAATTAACATGGAGAAGTAAACAAACAAAAAGATGTCCTCTAAGACATAAAACATTTTCAGGAAAAAAATATATTCAAGAGAATGAGATGACAAACAAGCCATAGACTAGAAAAAATATTTGCAAAATATTGATGAGACATTTGATAAAAGACTTATCTGAATTATACAAAGAATTCTTAAAATCAACAAGAAAATGTACAACCCAATTTAAAAACGGGCAATAGACCTTAAAAACAACTCACCAAAGAAGATACAGAGATGGCAAATAAAACTATGAAAAAAATGCTCAAAGATCATATATCATTAGGGAACTGCAATTTAAAACAATGAGATACCACTACACACCTATTAGAAGGGCCAGAATCCAAAACACTGAAAATACCAAATGCTGGTGAGGTTGTAGAGCAACAGGAACTTGCATTCATTGCCGGCGGGAATGCAAAATGGTACAGCCACTTTGGAAGACATTGCTGGTTTCTTATAAAACTAAACATGCTCTTATGATACGACCCAGCAATCATGCTCCTTAATATCTACCTAAATGAGCTGAAAACTTGCCTTCTCCCCAAAACCTGCACATAGATATTTATAGCAGCCTTATTTATAAAATGCCAAAACATCTGTCAGTAGATGAATGGATCAACTGCACTGCATCCAGACAATGAAATATTATTCAGTGCTATTGTAAAAAGAAATGAACTATCCAGCTATGAAAAGACATGGAGGAAACTTAAAAGCACATTACTAAGTGAAAGAAGCAGATCTGAAAAGGCTACATACTTACTGTGATTCAACTATATGACATTCTTAAAAGGGCAAAACCATGACTACGGTAAAAAGATTACTGGTTGTCAGGGGTTGGGTGAGGGAGAGATGAACAGGTGGAGCCCAGAGAATTTTTGTGGGAGTGAAAGTGGAACAATTCTGAATGATACTGTAATGGTAGATATATGTCGTTACACATTCTTCCAAACTCGTAGAATGTACAACACCAAGAGTGAACCCTAATGTAAACTATGGACTCTAGGTGATAATGATGTGTCAATACAGGCTAATTGATTGTAATGTATGGACCATTCTGGGGGGATGGTGATAACAGAGGCCAGGCATGTGTGGGGGTAGGTGGCACATGGGACATCTCTTCACCTTTAATTTTACTGTGAACCTAAAACTGCTGTAAAATATAAAGTCTATTCAAAAAAGGAGAAGAATTTAAATATTACATCTGATATTGGTTATAGATTTTATTACGACGATTTATTTTCATAACTCTTATTTTAGTATATTATTGAAAACACAATCAATGCTATCTTTGGAAGAACTGACATAAAAAGTCATTCAATTAGAAGATTAGCTTAAACCCCCAAATCCGTTTCTGCTCCACAGGCTAATAGGAAAAAAGCTGACACAGTGGAAGAAAGGTTTAAAGAAACAAGAGGCCCTAATAAATTCAGTTAAAGAAAAAGAAACAGGAGATACATGCAACCAATGAACATACACTAAACCAGTTAGGTTTCTTAGCCATGGACGAGAAACCATTTTTAGGGGAAACAGTGAGGTGGGCTATCTTAACATCCAAAGTCCGCAATTCTCCCCTTTGCTTAAAATACTGCTCTATATAAACCGGTCCGCTTAACGCTGTATCAAATTCAAATTTAAGAGCTATGTGCTTTATTTCAACCTTGGCAATTTTTAGTTCATTCTCCAGTTTATTAACAAGGATATCCTTGCTAGGAGCTTTTTAAAGAAACAATTGACAAAGATACCTCTGTTAGGGTCTGAGTATCATCGCTAGAGCGAAGTGGAAATAAAACATTTATACCAAACTGCAAAATTCATAGTATTTTATTCTTCTGGCAGAGAATACAAGCTCTTCCTCAGAAAGTTTGATTTTCATCTACTATATATAAGCCATAATCACATCTTTTAACCATAACAATCTAAGAAAGGAAGAAACAGTTGTAAACTTATAGAGTATTATGCAATATAGGAAAGATCAATAAATCTTTACTGATATATTTTGTTTGTACACTTAGAAGATATCTCGTAGTTTATTTATGAAGGAAATGCAATTCTATGTTTAATGTCTGCAGCCCGAGTTTAGTACAAAGAACAAAGCTTTATTCATCTCATGTTCTTTTCTTTTTGCTAAAGCTGACAAACTCAGGTCTTAAATCTTCTGCCCCTTATCTTTTGACTATCCCTTTCTTCATGCTGTTTGTTCCACAACTACCCTAAATATAAGTAAAAGACACCTCACACATATAACAACTTAACTTTCTCTCCTATCCCTTCTCTTAAAAGAGCAAGAGACAACCCATTTTCTACCTGAAAAACTCCTGTGTGGCTATCAATAATCATCAAATGCCAAGCCTCCTCAAATTTACATAAAAGACAAAAACTTGGTCAAGATCTTATGATTAAATGAAAGCCAATGCTGTGGCTACAAAATGTTAGAACATTGTCTTCAGTGTAAAAATCAGAATACTTAGAGAAAGAGTTACAGTTGCTAAGAGATGGCTAGGGAATTCCTTCAAATAGAAATTATTAAGGCTTTGTGGGTTCAGAACAAATCCAATTGAAATTAAGGGGCTAAAGAGTAATTAGTTTCTTTGGGATCTAGTTTATTTCACAGATTACAACAATAAAAAAGGTAAATTAAAAGAATTCAAAGAAAACTTGGAATTATAAGTAATTTAATATCCATGAAATGGTCTATTCAGTAAAACTGCTTAGAGCCAAAATAATAACAGTAACAACTAGTTTACCTCCCTTAACGTAATCGTGAAATTGATAGACTCACTGAGAAGAGAACGAACATTAACTAAACCCCCTAGAACTTGTCACACACTAATCGGCATGCTACACAGAGTATCTCATTTAATTTTCAATAATGTAAGGCTATTATTATTATTTCCATTGTACTGATTAACTAAGGCCCAGAAAGACTAATCTTTCTAAGATTATACAGGCTCCAAGTGACTACTTGCTCTTTCCACTACAATGTGACAGTCCCTTTTGTCCTAAGGGTTATAACACAAACTTTTGGGGTAGCAGTTAATAAAAACTGCTTGTCAAACATGAAACAAGGATAAGAGTGGTCAACATTACAGCAGTTCTTGGAACCCCGATGGTTACTAAACAACTGTTCTTTCATTTGACAGACGTCTGCTGAGACTGAGCAGGCTTGGGTTTGAGCGCAGAGGATACAGAGTTCCAGCTCGTAAGTGTACATTTAGTAAGAGAGACAAAACAAACAAAAAAATACACATGCCATAAGTTGGTTAGTGATAAGGCCTATGGGGGGAAAATAAAATAAAGCAGTGTAAGAGTGACAAATATGCATTACCAGATCAGGAAGTCAGGAAGGCCTTTAGAATGGTATCCAGAGAGTTAAGGCCACTGGATCAGCAATGTCCTTTGGCCACTGCTCTAACTTATGGCAAAATAGTCCTGTGTTGACACTAATGCCACCCCTAGAAGAAATTGGTTAGCACTATTTTTTGCAGAGTCTTCCAGCTCAGAACTCTGTGTGAAATAGTTATTTCATGAACAGTGGTCTAGTTACAACTGGATTGGTGGGAAAAACAAACACACACACACAC
>CM052541.1:23307211-23400821 GCA_028533065.1 Trachops cirrhosus | reverse complement strand
GTCTACATGCTTGCCTGTGTTTTCTAAATTTATCTTCATAAATAGACTGTGATCTCCTGGGGGGGGCGGTGCAGGGGGGGTATATGGCCATTTTACACAGTGTTACATCCTAGCAGCTAGCACAGTACATGACTCAACAAATATTTGAATGAATAAATAAGCAACGGAAATGGAAAAATTGCACTTAATCTGTGAGCAGTGTACAAAATGGACTAGAGGAGGGACAGGCAAAGGAAAGAGGCCAGTGTATTGGTTCGGGTAAGAGATCAGAGCCTGTTTTAGGGTGGTGGCCATGGGGATGAAAGGGGTGGGTGAAAATAAATCCTGTAGATTACCACGAGCTTCACCAGAGCTTTGAGATCATACATGAAAAGAAAGGCACCAAGAATGGTAAAGGGCTCAGACCTGGGCAATTGGGAGAATGGCAGCATTCTGAACAGAAACAGAAATGTCAAAAGAAAAAGACAAATATAAATTGTGAGGTCCAAAGGTAAGGAAGCTAAAGACCTGTGGGATTCAAAGTGCTGGACATCTCCCAGGAAATGCCTGTTGGCTATCTGGAAATTTGTTGCTCTCAGGTTGAGAGTATGATCTAGAACAGAGATGTTAGTTGAAGCTGTAAGCGTGAACTCCAGCTAGAAAGAGAGTAAATAGAGCAGAGCTGAAGAAAAGGAAAGAACTTTGCTATGGTTATAAAATACATGTCTATTATCTGCTTAGAATTCTACATTTCCCTGACCTTTAAGCTACTTCTAACCCACTCACAGATCTACTTGTAAGGAGCAAGAGAAAGGGTTTCACTGCTGACTCTTGGGTCTTCTCTTTGAGCTGCTTCTCATGGAGATTTTAATTTTAGATTTATCATTTTCACAAGTTTATAAGGCTAAGAAATGAAAAAATATTTAGAAACCTTCTGATACAATAAAACTTAGTGATATTACCTATAATTAATATGCATATTCTTTAGAAACCAAGTCTGACACTCTGGAATTTAACATTATTTAAATCATGAAATAAAAACATGACTTGAAAAGAGGTAGAAAGTTATACCGTCAGCATCCTTATTCTGTTACCCTTAGTTAATGATGACAATGATTAAAAGATTTAAAATTGATGTAAAATACCAGCCCAATGAAAATCTGGCTGGTCTGATTCAAATCATTCTGAAAATGAAGAACTGAGAAATTAAAACTCAACATTTTCTTTCAATCTGATGAAGCTACTGTAAATATAAACGAGGTGCTGGTAATCTAAACAAGAATTAGGAAACCAAGTCTGCTAAAAGCAACTCACAGCATGAATAACCATTAGTAGTAAAAGTTAAAGCAATGATTTTTAGACTTTAAAGTGAAAGACAATGTTAAACTAGAAAAAGTGAAACATACTTGGGAGGACTGTTAGGTATTTATGAAAGTTAAAAACTAGTGAAAATTTACCGAAAATATTTTCTAATCTCAATATATTCTGATAGTCACTTAAGTCAATAAATAATTACCTTCAGTAAGAGAAAAAAATACCTCTATTCAGCACAAAGGTGCTGATACAAAAAAGTACAACCTTAAAAATCTGAGAGCACAATCAAAACCAGAAATTATATTCTACCGACAAGGCAATAAATATTTACATACAGGTGGAAAGAAGAAGTATCACCTTGGTCAGCAAATGAGAAGGTTTTCCTGCAATGTTTCTCAGAAGAAGGGAGGTTTCCCTGTCCAGATAGGAGTGCTTGTGTAGAAAGAGAGAAAAACAAACAAAAAAGGCAATAGAAGTCAATAGAGGGTTTTTTTGTGTTTAAAATACAGAGCAAGAATGATTTTCTATTAATCTTGTATCTCTTCCCTAAACTCACTGAAATGTGTCCAAAAGAAAAAAAATTTTAAAAGAAAAAATAAAAGAAAGAAAGAGAAGGACAGGGAAGTGTAGACACCACTGAAGCCAGCAGGCAGATCCCAGCCCACTCCGGCTGCCCCTCACTCTGCCCCTCACTCAGGGACAGTGGCGCGTACACTGCGAGATCGCAGAGCCAGCGCCCTCCAGGGCAGTGTTTGTGAACGCTGCGCACACAGCGCACATACACAAGCGCTGAAGACCGATGATGTATTCCTTCCTTTGGTAAAGTCTACATAAAGACCCACACAGCTTTAAATAGTGTATTTTTATAAAAACAAAATAAGACTACATCATTTCCAAAACTTCTGCAAGTATTTTTGACCAAAATTCAGTGATAGCCACAGTAATAGGGAACATAACCATAAATATTTTGCCTAATGAATGTCATCTATTTTTAGTAAAATTTTATTAACTCCTTATATTAGGATACTAACAGACTATGTTACACATAGTTACAGTAAAGGACTTGCATAGCAAATGAATATGAATAAAATATTAAGAAGTGTTGTTCCCTTAAATTGGTTAAAATAATTCAAACAATTAAGATATTTTCATTAAAATGACTGTGAAAAAATAGTCCCTAACTATCCTTTTCCCCATTAACAACTTTTTAGTTAGTTGTAAGTTTATGCAGTTGCATTTAAACTCATGTACTATAAATTACAGCTGCTTTGATATATTATGTAATTCAGACTTGCCTGGCCTAAATAATTCCAATTTTAATGCTATGTACTTACTAACTACCATTTAAAACAATACATGGCACAGCTAAGTAGAGTTATAAAAAGTACTGTATAATGTTATATGTTATAAACCTAACTATGTATCAACTGTTATTCCTGAGAAATTCTTTTAACTTACATAAACACTACAGAAGCATCTGCTATCATTAAGTTCTTTGTCACAGATAATAAAACACACTACTTCAAGATTAGAAATAGTTACAAAATATAATATTAACTTAATATTTACTCATATCTCATTATGTTGAATTAGGTTTTTCATATAGATTTCACTGCCTGTTATTTTTTTAGTTTTGCTATAATTCAGGATGAACCTTACAAGAACTGCCCCTTTCACTCACTCCTGGAAAAAAAAAAAAAAAAAAAAAAAAGAAAGAAACCTAAGGTTAAAAAATAATGGATATAGGAGTGGTTCAGTGGATTGAGCTCAAGCCTGTGAAGCAAGAGGTTGCCAGTTCAATTCCCCATCAGGCATATGCCTGGTTTAAGGGCCAGGCCATGTGAGAGACTACCAATCAATGTTTCTCTTGCACACTGATGTTTCTCTCCCTTTCTTTCTCCCTCCCTTCCCCTCTCTCTAAAAATAAAAAATAAATATTTAAAAATACTGGATATGGTCATCAAGAGTAGCACTAACAAGGTCAGACAACAAGGACAGAGACAAATATCCCTAGGTTGTCATTTACCTATATGGTATGATTCTCCTGAAGATACAGATACTAGGTAAGCAGAAATTTCCAAAGGTTTAATTCTTTTGAGGTTAAAAATCAGGACCAAGGAGAAAACTATGGGAAATGGAGAAGCCAAAGAATTTAAATGTATGACCCATGGGCATGAGCTAAGGTGGGGGAATGATAGTGGGGTGGGGGGTTACAGGGCAGAAGGGAATAAAGGGGAGGAAAAAAATGGGACAACAGTAATTGCATAGTCAATAAAATGTATTTTTAAAAAAGAGCAACTATAACTTTCATTGCTCTTACTCCCATTCATTTTTTTGCTATTCACATGTAAGTGGGAAAAAAACATATCCTTATACAACTATGTAAAACACACAGAAAATAAATTATTGAAAAACTCCTATTTATCTTACTGTTTCTCAGGAAAAGATTCCCAAAATGAGTAAACATCAATATTTAAAAAATTCTATTTTAAATTTAAAATATTAATCTGCTTCAGTCTATCAGAACAAACTGTTACTTGGTAAACATAATTCCAGACTTTAAATTCAAGTTTAAACTCGAATATTTGAAGACTCTAAAGTAGAAATTATCCATTAAAAAATTTTACAAGATTTACATAGCTTAAAATAAAAAGGGAATATAGTCATTATAGTTGGTGACTCCAAAATGTGCCACATCTAAAATATGAGACCACTGTCCTGGATGGTGTGGTTCAGTGGACTGAATGCCAGCCTAGGAACCGATACAGGCCGCCAGGTCAATTCCCAGTCAGGGCGCATGCCTGGGTTGCAGGCCAGGTCCCCTGTTGGGGGTGTGTGAGAGGTAACCTATTTGATGTATCTCTCGCCTGTTAGTGTTTCTCTCCTGGTTTTTCAACCTCCCTTCCCCTCTCTCTGAAAATAAATAAAATCTTAAAAAAAATTTTTTTAAATGAGACTACAGACAATAGGTGGGACCAATCATAAATTACTTTGTGTTTGAGACAGTCATATATAGCTATTCACTGGTTAATCACTCGCAGGGAGGGAGGCTAGGTCTACAGCTACTTGTATCTAAGCTACAAGTATTGTAGCAGAATCTATTTGAAATTCCTTTTAACAGCATTAATAACAAATTATTAGTATATTAATGAAAAGATAAAGTGCAGGAATTTCATTGGGCTTCATTAATAAAGATTGTTTAAAATATTTCATATTACTCTGTTTTATTTAAAATGTAGAATGAGAAATCTATATTATAAAAAATCAAATATTGAAATATTATCACTACCTCATTCCAATGTTACTTATAACATTAGTTATAATCAATCGTTATAATCGTTAGTTACTTGTAACGTTATAACGTTAGTTACGTTACTTAAAATCAGGGAATGATTTTGTCATTATATAATTGTAAGCAAGACTCAGATCATTTGCAAGAATTTGGTCCCCATTTTCTTTTCTTTGACAGTCTATAAACTGTCTCCGCGCATTATCGCTATACTGTAGTCAAGGTTATCTGCTGCTTCCTATGGCCATATGCAGGTTTGTGTGCCTGCTGTTACCTATCACAACATGTCTCAATTCTGGTACACCCTACTACATTTCGGCTTTCTTTTTCCTGTAAAAAATTTTCTGTAAAAGAAATTTTAAAACTAAAATAGATATATTATTGTACTACAAATTAATTTTTTGTTAGTTTGCCTTTGTACTAGGTATGAAGACATTAAATTCATTAAAAATAGATATGTAAGTTACATTATCTATCAATTTCATTTAGGATAGTAAAAATAGTGTTATGAATTATTAGTTATAAAATGGGGGTACTGTGACCGAAAGCACTGAAAACTGCTGCTTCAGTGGAAGAAACAAGTAGATGACAATGCAAACAAAGATTGCAGTAAGTGTGGGTGACTGTAGGGTAGGGGTTGGAGGTGAGGTTGGAGAAGTGTTTTTGCCTACGTAGTGCTGACCAATGTAAATATAATATGAGCTACAAATGTAGTTAAAAGGTTCTAGTAACCACATTTTTTAACAAGTAAAAAGAAAATGGTGAATTAAGTTAATATCAGCATTTTTTATTTAACTGAAAATATTCACAATATAATAATTTCAGTAAATAATCAATACAAAAAAATTAGAGATATTTTACATTCTTTTTTTAATATCAAGTCTTTGAAATCCAGTGTATATTTTATCTTTATAGCACATCTCAATTTGGGTTAATCACATTTCAAGTGTTTAGTAGCCACATGTGGCTACCATATAGAACAGTGCAGCTCTGAAGCATACACTGACTAGGTATCTACTGACCAAAGATACATTTTTGATAAAAAGAAATTAGGTTTTCAACGCCCTGGCTGGCATAGCTCAGTGGATTGAGCGCAGGCTGCGAACCAAAGCATCGCAGGTTTGATTCCCAGTCAGGGCACATGCCTGGGTTGCAGGCCAGGTCTCCAGTGGGGACCACATGAGAGGCAACCACACATTGATGTTTCTCTCTCCTTCTCCTTCCCTTCCCCTCTCTAAAAATAAATAAAAATAAATAAAATCTTTAAAAAAAGAAATTAGGTTTTCAGGTAAGCATCAGTGCAAGAGAATCATTCTACTTGATATCCCCATTCTGAAAAACAGCTAAATTTGTTAATATCTTAAGAAATTTACAAAAGACTTTAGCTTCAGGATAAAAAATAAAGCATATGGTTTCAGGTTCCAATACAGAACTTGTCTATATTACATATGCTATAACCTATATAGTTTTACCATGAGTATTAATATTCAATAGTGCCATGTCATAGAGTTGCTCATTTGCTTTTGTTCATTTATTTTTAAGTTTGGTTTAACTTCTAATTGAGAAATTGAGGTATATGACAGGGTTTCATCATCCAAAGTTCTAAAGGATGCATTCCTCTTCACTGATATTTAAGTAGTCCTATGGACATGTTTACAGAACTTACAGGTGTCAGCTCAGCCTGTTCTTCTGTGAAGTCAGTATGATGCTTGGCCTGCTTGCTGGGACATCTCAGAGAAATAGCATGCTGTGAAAAATGCAGGAAGAAGAAAATGATAGGTAAAGGAGGTGGAAAAGGGCAGTTCTCATTATCATGCAGGAAGAGAAAAGATCACTGAGATGAACAGTTGAAACAAAATGGTAATGAAAAGTTGCATGTACCTTTCATTATATTATGCAAAAATAAAAAAGGTAAGAACCAGATGATCCTGGCCTTTAAGAACTTAAGGATAACCTCACTGTATGTATTTCTGGACAGTAGAGCTCTGTGAGTGAACTATGCAGAAACACCGTTCATTAACAATTCATGCTCTGAACCTCAACTGGGCCTCCACTGCTGTTTGACAGCACTCTATATTTCCTCCTCACTCACTCTAAGCTTGTTTTAAGTCGTTTCCAAGTTCTTCAAGCTTCTAATTTCACCCTTCCACCTCTTCACATAATCTCACTTCCCTCCATTACTAAGCAAGTCACATCCATTTATTTTGAGGATCTTCATCACTATTATGTCTCCAAAGCTAAGCATGTCCTAGATCCCACTCATTTCCCCTCTCATATCTCAGTCTCTGACACTCAACTAGTCCAGTTTATTGGTGGCAGGAAGGACAGAAAAAAAATCAAGTCTTCTGGGTACCCTCTTCTTCTTAAAGTGTTATTTTCTCATTTTCACTGCCAAATTTCTTGAATTCAGCTATAGTGTACCTCCTCCACTTACCCGTCAATTCCCCACAATCCAGCATACACCTATTTTTTCCAAAGTCCTTATCCTTGTAGTTATGATGTGTTCTGTAATTCATTTTTGAAGTCACCAATGACCTTTTAACGAAGGTTTGCTGTCTTTCCTATCAGTGCCTACACCATGGTGTACTGAAATTGCCTGTTTATCTGTATTGACACCCTCTCCTCATACAATAAATTACAACCTCATAAGGACATTGTGTATCACATTCAGTTTTATCCCTCAGAGCTAAGTGCTGTGCCTGGGAACATATGAATAGCTATTTTTTGGTCTTAATGCCACTGCTTGGCCAGATGAAGACTGCTTTTGCTTTCCTGCCTCTACATGGTCTCAAACACATTCTAGAGCACTGTGTCAATCACTACGTCAGTGGGAGGACTATCAAATCTATATTGCCAATATCCTCAATCTTAGGAAACAAAGACTGACGTATTAATGACTAAAGTGGCCTGAAACATGCATTAACTCCAAATAGTTTAGGAAAAAAAATGTATGTGTAAAAAGAATAATAAAGTAAATATGGCAAAACGTTAGAAATTAGTGGATCTGAGTAATGAGTTTCATGAGTTCTTTATACTATTCTTTCATGTTTTTGTAAGTTTGACATTATTTCAAAATAAAGTTTTTAAAAATCTATTCTCTCTAGATTGTCACACAAGCTCACATATTTATTGGTTAATTTTTAAAAAATCTAAATCTGAAGTGTTCAAAAAGAAATGACTGCTTCTGTACCACATTAAACAGTATGACTGAATATTGCAGCTATTAAAATTCAACACATCCTTACCAATAATAAATATATGTATGCAAAGTGACAAAAACAATAGAAAATAGTACGTATGCAAAGATTAAATGCTGTTACACTAATAAAGATGAAAAGGGATTATGGAATGATAAAAACAATTTATTTAATGTTAATTAGAGTCCATTTCCACAAAACATTTACTTTCCTACAAAACAATTGTCTCCCCTAACCTACTTTTTATCTGTTCTTCATCACTACTTTAATCTGAACACTATGCTCAAAACACATAATAAAAATGAAATTTGTGAGTCAATCTCCACATAAATTTTGCTCTAACCATTCTCAGTTCCAAATCTTCCACTTGTTATAAAAGTATCAAATTTTCCATCAATCTATTAAAAAAACCTCTCCACAAATCTCTGCAAAGTAATAGATCACTACTTTTTTGAACTGAATCTGAAACGTGTTAAAATGAAGTATGATTTATGAGCCAGAATCTTAGGTGGGATGGGGTGGGAGGAGGAATATATAAAAAAACATTGATCTGAACATAGGAGCCAAACCATAAATCAAGAAATAGCCTTGTACCAAAGTCGTGGTTACAAATTAAGCACTTCCTTTTGATAGCTAACACCTTAGATAACAACTGGAAGTAGAGGTTTGTGAACAAACACTGGTGTTTCAATGAAGCATATTTATGTTTCTCTTTTATTGACATGTGTATGAGCCTTCCGCAAATATTAAAAAAAAAAATAAGGAAGCATAGCATGATGGTTGAGGATGTTGACCTGGGGCTGAAGTGCTAAGGTTCAAGTCCCAGCTCGACTATTTCCTGGCAATTTGACTCTGAGCTTATTATTTAACCTGTTTCCTCAAATGTAAAAGGGGGTTATAATAGCATTTATCTCCAAAGGTTGCCAGAAGTAGAATTCTGTTAGAATTAGATTTCAGCCTTCATCTGAATTTTATAAGCTTCAACTCATTTAGATGACAGCTTAGAGTTGTTCAATTTTAACTGTATTCAGAGATATACTAACTACCACCACAAGATGGGGCTGCTACTATATAAATCTTTTTGCCTTTTTTCCCTCCCGCCCATTTACATTCTGTCTCTTACATTCTGTCTCACCCATTTACATTCAGCCCGGATCTGAGAGTGCTGACCAGTTTAGCTTTGTCTTGGTTCTCCTTCAATTCTGTGATGAAGCAGCATTGTATTGCAGTATGAGCTCTACAATCAGAATGTCTGGGTTCAAATCCTTGGTAAAGTTACTTAGTCACTCCCTGCCTTAGTTCTTCCACTGTAAAACAGGAGCAATGTTTTTACCTTACTATTTCACAAGGTTCCAGGCCGACTGTGTTAAGACATGTACAGCACAATGCTCACCACAGAATAAACACTCAACAGAGTAGCTGCTGTTATTTCCCCTTCTCTTTACTGCTCTCCTTTTACTGGCCATTTTAGAGCCAGTGAATATTTGAGGGTTTTAAAAACTATTTCTTTTGTATTTTATAGTCCCTATTAATTTTAAAAAACAGATATATTTCTATTCTTGTGTTAAGAAGAAGTCTTTTACTAGCTCTCCACAACATAACTTATAAAACAAAAAAGAAAAACAAAACAACCCTAAAACCAAATAAAGATGCCCTTTTACCTCTTCAGAGAAGAAAAACAGCAGATTTCTAAGAAATACACAGAGAAAGAAATCAGAGCATTCATGCCAGAGTTGACTGGAATAATCAATGCGTTTGAAACAGGTTAGTGAGTGAGAACTAGACATTTCCCTTGGCTTTTGCCAAATCCATAGCTGTTCTTTCACTAGGTACGTATTCTTTACACTGTAACCTCACTAGGTTACGCCGGCAAAATCTAGAATTAAAACACCAAGTTGGTACATGTAAATAAATTTCTGTGAGATGTAGCAACACAGCCATTAGAATTTTAAGAGAAATGTAGCTGCAACAACTGAAAAATCAATCAATAACCCCACTCTTTTAGATATGTAGGTCTCAAAGTTTTAGGAAGCCCTGTGCTTCCCTCCTACCCAGTTAATACTCCAGATCAAAGGACTATTTGCTAAGGATAATTCAGTGGACTTCAGTGCCAGTGGGGGTTTCCCTGATGCTGCAAATACAACTGCTGTTTTCTTCCCAACACCTCAAAATTTCTGAGCACATTAATTCTTGAAATAGTTCTGAAAAGTGAAATGAAGGGATTACTTTGAAGCTATGATGCTGTGTTGCATATTATGAATTATAACAGCATGTCCAGGAAAGATTTCACTTAATAATAATGCCTATACATATGAAGAAAATAATAACATTCAAAAGTTTGAGTAGCTCACATTTTTCTATCATTATCTATATAATACAATCATCAAGTATTCTTAATATTAGGCAAAAACATTCTAAATCTGCCATAAACTACAGTGACAGCTTTTAAAATCATTGTCATTTTAAACATACCTTTTCATGTATAAAATTCCAAATTCAGAGGAATTATTAAATTTAAATCCCACCAGAACATAAATATAAAGGTATATTTAAGCATTAACTTTTATCAGTAAACACTATCTTACATAAAATTTGTAACATGCAACTGCCACTTAAATTTGCAAACTGCTGTCTTACTCTTCAATAAGATAGCAGTTTGTTTCAATTGTTTTAATCAGTTAATGTGAAAATACCACAAAGATGACAGAAAATTATCTGCAACACTTATTTCACATTGGTTAAGATTTAAAGAGCCATTATTAGAATTTATTTCAAGCACAACAAATTTTAATTTAAAAAATTAGCTAATAAACATTACTGATGGGTAGCATAAGAATGCTGACTGAAAAGACTTTATAATTCATTTTCATGTTTATCCATGTATAATATTTTTATGCTAAAACATTCTTTAACATTCTGGAAATAAAGGTTTTTAACAATCAGCTTCAATTTACTTTTAAGATATTGATAAAAACTGAAAGGCAAATGCTTAGTTTTGAAATTCAAATAGGGATTTCTCAGTTATTCGACCTACTTAATCTCTTCTTTGGAATAAAGTCCTTACCAAAAGGATAGTGGGAGGCTTAAGTGAGATAACATGTGAAGTGCCTGTGAACACAGTATTTCAGTAAGAGTCAGGAAAGAGAAACTCAAGAGAAAAGAAACACACTCTCTCTCAAGAGAAACTGTATGGTGCCTTACCGTGCCTATCTATCCCTGCTGGCTTTGAGAGACCACGGAGGCAGAAAGAAAAGCCATAGTATTATTCATTTTTAGATGGGCAGCTTGAATATCTGTCTCCAATATGAGAAATAAAACCAACCTCAAACTGATTTTTCTAACTGCTTTTTGTGTCACTAAACCTCGGCTGCCAGTAACTTCTGTCTTGGGTTTTCTTAAAACAGTTAGTTATAATTACTACTCTGAAGAACCCAGTTGTAAAAAACAAGATTCACTTTTCAGGGTTTTCACATGGTACTTCTTTTGTGGCACTCCATCTACCATCTTCAAAGAAAACTGCTTTAACTGCTGATAAGTTAAGACCGCAGACTTCCAGACAAGATGGATTTAATACACGCATATTTGTTCATTCAAATATCTGCATGCTTCTTATGAACCAAATAACATTCTAGGTGCTAAGGATACATCAGTAATCAAAAAATTTTAAAAAATCCCTCTCCTCATGGAGCTTATATTCAAGTGAAAGGAGGCCGATGAGCAGAATAAAAAAAGTAAAATGTATAGTATGTTAAATGCTGATAAAATAAAGAGAATATAAAGACAATAAAGAGAAAAGAGAGATAAGTAATCACAAGGCAGAAGAAGAGGAGTTCAACTAGGGTGATTAAAGAAAGTGATATCTGAGCAAATCCTTGAAAGGTTTATCACAGGGAAGGGCGTTTCCAGCAGAGGACAAGTGAAAAGGCTCTGAGGTGGTCTGACTTCTGGCAAAGAACCACCAGGAGGCAGTATGGGTGGGAGAGTAAAGAGGTAGGGAAGAAAGGAAATAGGGGCAGAAGTAATAGGAAAGCAGATCCAGTAAGGCCTTGTAGGCCACTGTAGGGATTTT
This sequence comes from Trachops cirrhosus, assembly GCA_028533065.1. NCBI lineage: Eukaryota > Metazoa > Chordata > Mammalia > Chiroptera > Phyllostomidae > Trachops > Trachops cirrhosus. The sequence goes on along the minus strand of CM052541.1, from coordinate 23,388,973 downwards.
AGCTTTATATCGACAGATTTGAAAAGAGGAGGAGCAAGACACGAGTTAGCTTTTAATAGGATTATTCTGACTGCTGTGTGGATAACAGACTGTTAAGGGGAAGGTGAACACAGGAAGGCCAGTTGAGAGGCTTTTGCAAAAATCTATGTCAAAATAATGCTGGTTTGGCCCTGGCTGGTGTGGCTCACTTAGTTGGGCATCATACCACAAAGTGAAGGTCACCGTTTCAATTCCTGGTCAGGGTACATTGGTTGCAGGTTCGGTCTCTGAACAGGGCCTGTACAAGAGGCAATTGAGTAATGCTTCTCTCCCTCTACCATCCCCTCTCAAAAAATAAATACATAAAATCTTTTAAAAAAAAAGATAACACTGGCGTGGTAGAATGGAGAGTGTTATAAACAATTAAATTCTGGAATATTTTGAAGGTAAAGGCAACAGAATTTGCTGCTGGACTGAAAGTGGGGGAGGTAAAAAGAAAAACAGTAGATAAAAATGTGAAAGATTTTGCCTGATGAACTAGAAGGATGAAAGAGCCATTAACTGAGATGGAGAAGATTGTGGAAGAAGTTGAGAGAAAAGATCAGAGCTTCTGTTATTCACTAGTTAAATCTGAGCTACTTATTACACACCCCAACAGAGATAAATATCGATACTATGTATGAGCCTGAAGTTCAGGGGACATGCTGGATAAAAAGATCCTGTCTTTCACTGAATTTAAGATGATTTAATGTTGGTACTTGCTTGACCTTTATCAGAAACTGCCAACAGAAGGCATCACAAAACAAAGGATAATTGCCACTTGGCTGACAGTGAGGGATAGGAGAGGAATTTTAGAACTCAGTTTCTCAACCGAGAAACTATTTTGAGTCAGGTAATTCTTTGTTGTGGGAGGCTCTCATGTGCACTGTAGGATTTCAGCAGTACACTTGGCCTCTACCCACTATATCCCAGTAGCACCCTTATATCACTGACAATGAAAAATGTCTCCAGACATTGCTGAATGTCCCCTGGGGGACAAAATAGCTCCCAGTTGAGAACGATTATTTTAGAGAGATAATAATGTAGGGGGCAAAGTATGTCTTAAATAAAAAAAGGGTATTAAGACTTGGGAGTTGTCAATGCATAAGATCACAAAAGGAGTGGCTACAGACAGAAAGGCAATCTGAGAACTGCACCTTGAGCACTCCAGGTGAAGAAACGAGACACCAGAAGGAAACTGGGAGTGGACAATGAGGTAGCTCCACAACCTCCCCAAATCCTACTAAAAAAGGTGAAAACAAAGAGTTTTTTTGGTGTGGTTTGTTTGCTTGTTTTTAAGACAAACTTGCAAGAAGACATGACAAAATTATGGAAGCTAGAATTCCAAATAGCTGAGTGGTAACCAACTCAGCAGGCCTAAGAAAAACTAAGGCGCTAGCTTAGTATTTAGGAGAAAAGCAGAGGAGCACCCCAATTTACATTATGCAACCTCAAAAGTCTCCAGGAGCAGCAGAAGTGAAGGTGGGACTAAAAGCAGGAGGATTGGTTGAAAGCATATTTAAGGTTCTCTCCCTTATTTGCCAACTAGCAGCAGTCTCAGGTTTAGACTGATATTCACTGACAAGACCCAGTGGACCACAGCCCAGCACAAGGTTCCCTTAGTTCCACTGAAAGTCAAAGATAGTACATCAGCATGACACATGCTATCTTCAGAAGATTATCTATACAGCCTAACAGGGGTCTTTTGTGGACCAACCATTGTTGAGAGAAAGAGATCATGTGGGTAAATACAGAAATTACCTGGCTTAGAAAAACTTCCTACTCCACAGGAACCAGTAAGTACATTATCACAGCTAATGAGTGTAGGTTCCAGGGCCCCTCAAGAGATGTGTTCGTGCTAACTTAAAAGAGTCACATACTATGCACCAGGAGAAGTCAAGGTCTGTGTCTTTTCATAGGCTTCTAAAGTTCACTCACCATCTTCCTGATCCATATGCACTCACCAATCAGGGGTTAATTTACCACGCACAATATTACCTGAAAACATTCCACATTTATTAACGAAGTTTCTAGTAAATAAATTCCAGGGGAAAGAAAATCCAAGGTCATTTCTCATGAATAAAAGGGCTCAGACCTGCTATTAACTCTGTATCTAAAGCAGTAATTCTCAAGTGGGGGCAATTTTGCCCTTCGGGGAACTTGTCATGTCTGCAGACATGTCTAGCTGTCACATTGGATGGGGTGTATATACTACTGGCACCAAGTAGGTAGATGACAGGGATGCTGCTGAACATCCTACAATATTTAGTTCCTTATAACAAAGAATTATTGAGTCCTTGTCAATAAACTTATGGTTGAGAAACCCTAATCTAGAATGATTAAATAGAAGATCACATGCTGAACACTGAGGACCACCCCACATCTCAAGCCTTCTTTCCCAAACGGGCTGCTAAAGCACTGGGGGCCAGGCATATGCCCTGCACACAGGGGGACTGGAAGAACCTGCTTTGGAGAAGCTTACCTATCTGAGAGAAAAAAAACCTAACAATGATCCTAAAGACTCCAAAAGACAGAAAAAAAAATTTAAGATGAAATTAATAGAGATTTAATCAACTGGAGGAAAGTCTAGAGTTGAAATATTGATAAACACACAAAAAAGAGATACATATTACAATCTAAAGAAAATCATTAATTCCAGGAAAAGCAAAATATAATGTCCCATTAAGAAAATGTAATAAAAATATACAAAGTTTAGCAATAAATTGCAAGTAATGGTCATGATAATACAAACACTGAACAGCAGTAACACAACTAAAATATATTGGAAGGATGGGGTAAAAAAGAGGGGAGAAGTGGAGGGAGTGGTCTAAAGAGACTCGCTCCTAATCTTCCAGAGTGAGAAGTCAGTAGATAATACATAGTGATACACCTATACATAGTGATATAAGCATAGATTTAATGATCTGGGACGTGAATACCCTAAGAATCAGCTAAAAGAGCAGGAAGTGCTTACCTCTGGGAACAGAAATGGTGTGTGTGTGTGTGTGTGTGTGTATAGGTAGCAGCATTTTTTGTAACAAGTCTTATAGAACCATTTGAGTTTTTAAGCTCCATGCATGCAAAACTAGTATGTTTTTAAAAATTGTATATGAATATAGGGACAATTTGATATATGAGTTTGGGACCTAGCATGCCTCCCTCAGTTTTCGTGATTTGAATCAGAACAAACTACATCCAGAAAAAGGTATATTGAAGCAAGTTCTAGTTGAACCACTTTTCTACTCATCTGGGCAAAGCAAAAGAACAGGCTAAATAGAGAAGACTTTAACTCCTTTCCTTGCTTTATTCCTGGTTTACTCACCAAACCTTGTATTAAAGCCTTATGTTAAACATAATACCACTAAACATTGATATGTTGCCTCTCACAGGCTTCCTGACCCGGGCTCAAACCCGCACCACTAGGCATGTGCCCTGACCACAATCAAACCCACAAACTTTTGGTGTACAGGACAATGCTCCAACCAACTGAGCCACACTGGCCAGGGCATTTTACTTGTTCTTTTACTGTTTGAACTTTTATAACAGGGATATGTTACAGATGGAAACACACACACAGATTCTGAATGATTAATCTGTCCCCATCCATCCTGACCCAATTAAAAGTAATCTAATTGGAAGGATGGTATACATACAAAAACAGAAAAACCAAGAAAGCATATCCCTAATAAAATAATGCTCATATCCCAACAGGTAAATCTAAAAGACATAAAAGACGCATACTATTCAATAGCTGGTGCTAAATGTAATCCCCAGGTACAGTAAGATAGAAATCAGTTTTCGAATTCTCTACAGAATATATACCACTTAGATAAGTTCCATTTTGAATAAATGAAAATTTATTGTTAGATTGATATAATCTGGTTTCTCTAGAAGCAATAAGATTCAAGTTTATCTCCAAACTACCACGATTCATGCTTTCTTTGTGTTCCACATTATCTAATCTAGAACAAAGCTAGGTAAATGGAATTTACATAGAATTACTGAGTGATACAAAGTAATCTAATAAATTAAATCAATAATGTCAATAGGTATAAATTTTATATTTCTGTGCAATTCCTTAAACAATGTTTTATACGATTTTTCCTTTTGGTTTTTCATAAATAAATTATTTTACCCTGTAGTAGAGGGCACTGTAAATACAAATTGAATGGAAAGCTGGCTTTATTTTGTCCCTACTGATTTTCTTCTTTCTTGTTGGTACTCTCTAACAAAATTACCTTCTCCTTCATGAAAAAACTCAATAAAGAATTCACCTTCAGGAGGCTGAGAAGGGTATAGAAGGGATGATGAAAGGAGACCTGACTTGGGGTGGTGAACACACAATACATTGTCCAGATGATATGTTGTGGAATTGTGCCCCTGAAGCCGGTATAAGTTTGTTAACTAGTGTCACCTCAATAAATTCAATAAAAAGAAAAAAATAGAAAAGAATTCACCTTCACTAAGTCAACTTTTTCTAAATTTATTTGATCACAAAGCCATTCCTTACCCTCAACCCATCACATCCAGAAAAACTTCATCTTTAAAAATCTGTTCAGCCCTAGCTGGCACAGCTCAGTGGATGGAGCATGGGCTGCAAACCAAAGAGTCACAGGTTTGATTCCCAGTCAGGGCACATGTCTGGGTTGCAGGCCAGGTCCCCAATAGGGGATGTGCAAGAGGCAACCACACATTGATATTTCTCTCCCCCTCTTTCTCCTTCCCTTCCCCTGTCTCTAAAAATAAATAAATGAAACCTTAAAAAAATAAAGCTGACATCCCATCTTAAAAAAAAATCTGCTCATATGTATCACTGCTGACTCTCTGAACCACTGTATAATGAAGGTAGACCATGTACTATTAGCTCCCTCATACTTATGAGAAACTGATGTTCACAGAGGCTGAATAAACTCACTTAGATCCTATGGGTAGTGAGTGGCAAAGAAAACACTCGGAATGAAATTTTCTGATTCCAAGCCCAGTGGCTCTTTGCACTACACCACACTGATTCTTTGATGATAAAGTAAACCCCAAAAACTAGAATCTTGGAAGACTACAATGGGAATGAATCTTTCTTAAGTTGTTATTTTATAATAAACATATACTAAACAATTATTATCAGCTTATTAGTCATACTATGCAAAATGTCAAATAAACCATATTTTGAATTTTTGATTAATGTGAAACAACTAACATTAATTCAAAGTAGTCACAGGAATAAATGTAAAGACACTAAATCTTTTTTTTACTTTATTTTTATTGTTTTACATTACTGCAGATGTCCCTATATTCCCCCTCTTTGCCCACACCCTCCCTCAACGCCCCCTTCCCTCTGGCCATCACCACACTATTGTCTGTGCTTATGAGTTATGGATATGAGGTCTACCCGGAAAAGGTCCAGCCATTGTTAATATAATGAGAACAGTTTGTGCAATAGCTATGTAAGCTGGCAGCCAAGGAGAATGGACTGGAATGTGCATTCATTAACAAGGACTTCACTGTACTTAGTCGGTGGGGGGGGAGCACTTTCATGCCGTTGAGTGAAAATGTGTACTGTGTGGCTATTGCATTCAAAATGACTGAGTAAGTAGAGCAAGGAATCTTCATCAAATTTTGTATTAATGTTCCTCCATGGAAAATATTTGGATGATTCAGAAGGTCAAAGCTATGGGCAACTGGTGAATGGTACTTCATCACAACAACACGCCCATTCACTGCATCCCAACTCCTGCAGAGTTTTTTGGTGAAACATCAAATTACCTGGGTGACTCAGCCCCGCTTCTAGCCTAGATTTGGTGCCCTCTGACTTCCAGCTTTTCTCAAAACTAAAATCACCTTTGAAAGGGAAGAGATTTCAGACCATTGATGAGATCAGAAAAATACAACAGGGCAGCTGATGGTGACTGGGAGAACTGTGTGAGGTTCCAAGGTGCCTACTTGGAAGGGGAATGAGGAGTCACTGTCTTGTGTACATTGTCTCTTGTATCTTCAACAAATATCTTTTATTTTTCATGTACATGGCTGGATACCTTCTGGATAGATCTTGTATTTGTTCTCTGGCTAATCCCCTCACCTTCTTTCATCCAGCCTCCTTGTACCCCTCCCTTCTGACAGCTTTGTGTGTTTCCTGTATCCATGCCTCTGTTTCTATTTTATTTTGTTCATTAGATTCCGCATATAAATGAGATTATATGGTATTTGTCTTTCACTGACTGACTTATTTCACTCAGCATAATAATCTCCAGGTCCATCCATGCTGTTGCAAATGGTAAGGTCCTTTTTTATGGCTTCGTAGTATTCCATTGTGTCAATGTACCACAGCTTTTTTTATCCACTCATCTCTTGGATGCTTGGGCTGCTTCCATATCTTGGAGATTGTAAATAATGCTGCAGTGATCATAGGGGTGCTTATGTTCTTTCAAATTAGTGTTTTGGGTTTCTCTGGATAAAGTTCCAGAAGTAGGATCACTGGGTCAAAAGGCAGATCTATTTTTAATTTTTTGAGGTATTTCCATACTGTGTTCTATAGTGGTTGCACCAATCTACATTCCCACCAACAGTGCAAAGGGTCCCCTTTTCTCCACATCCTCCACAGCACTTGTTTGTTGATTTACTGATGATAGCCCTTCTGAAAGGTGTGAGGTGGTACCTCATTGTGGTTTTAATACACATTGCTCTGATGATTAGGGACGTTGAGCATTTCTTCATATGACTATTGACCATCTGTATGTCATCTTTGGAAAAGTATCTATTTTGGTCCTTTGCCCATTTTATAATTGGATTGTCTACTTGGTGTTAAGTTGTATATGTTCTTTATACATTTTGGAAATTAACCCCTTATCAGATGTATAATTGCCAAAAATATTATCCCATTCAATGGGTTCCCTTGTCATTTTGCTGATGGTTTTTTTTTTGCTGTGTAGAAACTTTTTATTTTGATGTAGTCCCATTTGTTTAACTTTCTGCTTTGTTTCCCTTGCCCTAGGAGTTATATTGGCAAAAATACTGCTACAAAAGACGTCTGAGATTTTACTGTCTATGTTTTCTTCTAGGATTTTTATTGTTCACAACTTACATTTAGTCTTTTATCCATTTTGAATTTATTCTTGTGTATGATGTGAGTCAGTGGTCTAGTTTCATTTTTTTGCAAGTACCTTCCAATTTTCCCAACATCGTTTATTGAAGAGACTGTCTTTATTGTATGCTCTTGCCTCGTTTGTCAAATATTAATTGACTACTAAAGGCAGGGGTTCGTTTGAGTGTTCTCTGTTCTATATGCCTGTTATTAGGCCAGTACCTGGTTGTTTAGATTACAATGGCTTTGTAGTATAGTTTGTTATCAGGTATTGTGAGACCTCCAACTGTGTTTGTTCTTCTTTCTCAAGATTGCTGAAACTATTTAGACTCTTTTTGTTGGTTCCACATAAAATTTTGGAATATTTGTTCTCTTGGTATCGTGAAATACGATACCAGTATTTTAGTAGGCACTGCTTTGGGTAGTATGGACATTTTAATGATGTTAGTTCTTCCTATCCATGAACATAGTATATGTTTCCTCTTATTTGTAGCTTCCTCAATTTCTTTCTTCAATGTCCTTTACTTTCCTGGGTCCAAGTCTTTCACATCCTTGGTTAAATTTATTCCTAGGTATATTTTTTGTTGTTGCAATAGTAAATGGAATCATTTTCTTAGTTTCTCCTTCTGATAATTATTGGTATATACAAATGTTATTAATTTCTGAGTATTAATGTGTATCCTGCTAGTCTGCTGAATTCATTTATTAAATCTAACAGTTTTTTTGGTGGACTCTTTAGGGTTTTCTATGTATAATATCATGTCATCTGCAAATAATTAGTTTTACTTCCTCCTTTCCAATTTGGATGCCTTTTATTCCTTCCTCTTGTCTGACTGCTATGGCTAGGACTTCCAGTACTGTGCTGAATAACAGTGGTGAAAGCAGACATCCTTGTCTTGTTCCTGATCTTAAGGGAAACACTTGTTTTTGCCCAGTGAGTATGAAGCTGGCTATATATTTTTCATATACAGTCTGTATTATGTTGAGTTATGATACCTCTATTCCCACTTTGCAGGGTTTTTTTTTTAAACCATAAATGGGTGTTATATTTTATTGAATGCTTTTTCTGCATCTGTCAATATGAACATGTGGTTTTTATCTTTCATTCTGCTTATGTAACATATCAATTTATTGATTTGCAAATATTGCAACAACCTTGCATCCCCAGGATAAATCCCATTTGATCATGATCTATGATCTTATTAATATATTGCAGAATCTGGTTTACTAATATTTTGTTGGGGATTTTAACATCTATGTCTATCAGGCATATTGGCCTATAATTTTCTTTCCTTGTAGTGTCTTTATATGCTTGTGGAATTAGGATAATCCTGGCCTTTTAAAAGAGATTGGAAGCCTTCCCTTCTCTTGTATTTTCTGGAATAACTTGAGAAAGGCAAGCATAGTTCTTATGTGAATATATGGTAAAATTCTTCTGTGAAGCCATCTGATCTAAGACTTTTGTTTTGTACACTGAAACAAAGCACTGTACAAAACACTGAAAGTGTTTTGATTACTGCTTCAATTTCATTAGTTGTAATCAGTCTATTCAGGTCTGATTCTTCCTGATAGTTTTGGAAGTTTCTATGTTTCTAGAAATGTATCCATTTTGCCCAGGTTGTCCAATTTGTTGGCATATAATTGTTCATAGTATTTTCTTACAATTCTTTGCTTTATATTTCTGTGATATCAGTTGTTACTATTCCTCATTCATTTCTGATTTTGTTTATTTGGGTCCTTTCTCTCTTTTTAATTTGATGAGTCTGGTTAAAGGTTCATCAATCTTGTTTATCTTTCCAAAGAACCAGCTCTTTGTTTCATTGATTTTTTGTGTTGTGTTTTTAGTCTCTATGTCATTTATTTCCACCCTGATCTTTATTATTTCCTTCCTTCTCCCTACTCTGGGCTTTATTTGTTGTTCTTTGTTCTTTAGGTGTAGAGTCAGATTGTTTGATATTTTTCTGCTTCTTGAGGTACACCTGTGGGTTCACTTTCGTATTTCCAGGTACTTTTTCATCTCTTCCTTGATCTCACTGATAATCCATTATTGTTTAATTACATGCTATTTAGCCTTCATCTGTTTGATCATTTTTGAGTTTTTATTATTGTTGATTTCCAGTTTCATGCTATCATGATCCAAGAAGATGCTGGATATGATTTTCATCTTGAATTTGTTAAGACTTCTTTTGTGTCCTAACATGTGGTCTATCTTTGAGAAGTTCCATGTGCACTTGAGAAGAATGTATATTCTACTGTTTTGAGATGAAATGTTCTATAAATATTAATTAAATCCATCTGATCTAGCCCTGGCTGGATCAGGTGTAGGTTATTTGGTTGCAGCACCATCTGTTCACCAAGAGGTTGGGGCTTTGATTCCCATTCAAAGAACATGCCTACGTTGTGGGCTCAACCTCGGGAAGGCGTGCGTATGGGAAATGGCTGATCAATGTTTCTCTCTCTCTTTTCCTATTCCTATACAAATCTATGAATCTACTTTTTTTACAAATCCATCTGATCTATTGTGTTGTTTCAGTTCACTGTGTTCTTGTTGATTTTTTTGTCTGGAAAATCTATCCATTGATGATAGTGGGGTGTTAAAATCCCTTACTATGACTGCATTGCTATCAATCTCTCCCTTAAAGTCCACCAAGATTTTATGTATTTATGTGCTCCTATATAGGGTGCATGTATGTTGAAAAGGATTATATCTTCTTGTTGGATTGATCCCTTTAATACTATATAGTGACCTTCTTTGTCTCTTGTTACGGCCATTGTTTTGAATGTCAAATATAAGTATTTGACACTGTTCTATTTTGTCAAATATAAGTATTGCCATGCCAGCTTTTTTTTTTTTTTTGTTTCCATTTGCATGGAATATTTTTCCCATTCCTTCACTTTCAGCCTGTGTGAATCTTATGTTCTGAGGTGGGTCTCTTGTAGACAGCATATATATGTGGGTCATGTTTTCTTATCCATTCAGCTACTCTGTATCTTTTAATTGGAGCATTAATCCATTTACATTTAAGGTTATTACTGATAGACACTTATTTATTGCCATTTTTTCTTTATACCTATGTTCATCTCTCTGCCTCTATTTCTTCTTCTTAGAGGAGTCCTTTAATCATTTCTTGCAATACTGGTTTGGTGGCAATAAAGTCCTTTAGCTGTTTTTTTGTTTTTTGTTTTTTTTTTAATTTTTGGTGGGATTGGGGTCTGGGAAGCTATTTCACCTTCAATTTTAAATGATAGCCTTGCTAGATAGAGTAGTCTTGGTTGTAGTTCCTTGGTTTTTCACCACTTTGAATACTTTATGCCAACCCCTTCTGGCCTGAAGTGTTTCTGTGGAGAAATCAGCTGACTGACCTATGGGAACTCTCTTAGGTAACTGTCTCTTTTGCTGCCTTTAAAACTCTCTGTCTTTAACCTTTGCCATTTTAATTATGATGTGTCTTGCTGTGGACTTCTTTGGGGTCATATTTAATTGGGACTCTCCGTGCTTCCTGAACTCTGTAACTTTACCCTCCACCAGGTTAGGGAGGTTTCCAGCCATTGTTTCCTCAAACAGATTCTCTATCCCTTGCTCACTGCCTTCTCTTTCTGGTACTCCTATGATGCAGATGTTATGTTTGACACTGTCCCAGAAATCCTTAGACTTTCCTCATTTCTCTTAATCCTCTTTTCTTTTTGATGCTCTACTTGGCTACTTGCTGTTCCTTTGTCCTCTAATTCCCTGATTTGACTCTCAGCTTCACATAACCTGCCATAAATTCCTTTCAGTATATTCTTCATTTCAGATATTGTATTCTTGATTTCTGACTGGTTCTCTTTTATGGTTTTTATGTCCTTTTCTTTTTTAAATCCTCACCCAAGGATATGTTTTTATTGATTTTTGAGACAGGAAGTGGGCAAGAAAGAGAAACACTGATGTGAGGAAATAATATCAATCAGCTGCCTCCAATACACACCCCAACTGGGGATCAAACCTGCAATGTTTTGGTGTAAGCACGACACTGCAATGAACTGAGCCACCTGGACAGGGTGGTTTCTATGTCCTTTTTAATGCTATCTCTTTTTGTTTATGTTCTCACTGAGATCATCCATTCTTCCCCTAAGATCCTTGAGCATCTTTACAACCATTCGTTAACTTTAAACTCTGCATCTAGTGTTTGGGTTGTTTCCACTTCATCTATTTCTTTTAATTCTTATTCTGAGGATATCTCTTGGGCTTTTTTGTTTGTTTGTTTGTTTGGGACATTTTTCTTTGCCTCCCCATTTGGTCTCTGTGTTAGGTAGATGTACTGTGTCTCCCAAACTTGTTTTCACAATTTTATGCTGAAGGTGTCTTTTTGGGCTCAGAGGCACAATCTTCCAGATCACCTGAGCTCCATGCTGCAGGAGTATTTCTTGTGGGTTATGTGCACCTCTGTTGTAGCTGAGTCTTGAATGCTGTTGGCTCTTTTGTGGATCGATTTAACCCTTCAGGCTGGGAGACTGTAATGTTAAATCTTGACTACCATGTGTGAGAGGCTGTACAAGGGCTGCCCCTTCGGGCAGTGTTGTTCCTAGCTGGGTCTGGTGCCTGCAGGAGATCTCCTTTGGGTGGGCCAGTGGTGTGGCTAGTTTGGTTGAGCTCTGGTGTGGTCTGAAGCTCCACCACTGGTTTTGTTGGTTTGGATCAAATTCAGATACATGTTGTTGTCATTTGTTGTATATAACTGGCCTTGGGCTACCTATGTGTAGCTACCAGGCTGTTCACTGTTTGTGTCTGTGTCCCCAGGACATGGATGTGCATGTGAGGAGCTAATCTGTGTAAGAGAGTCAGCTCCTCCCTGTTTATAGCTGGGGGAAGCTCCATAAAAGGACCAAGGCGCCCTGAGGTCTGCTTCACCTTTCATCTACTCTGCCCTCCTCTGAGGCTGCCTGGTCTTCCTCCAGAGCCTCCCAAAGAGGCCCTCTCTCTTTCCCAAAGAGAGACTGTAGGATGAGCCCAGGATAGCCAAGATTGGGTTTGTGGGTCCCCTACTTTGGATCAAGCAGTCAGGCACTCAATTAAGGGAAAGTAGCCCCTGCTTCAAAGCAAACCCCTTCATCTCCGCCAGAGTCTCCAACTCTAGTTCCCCCTGGGGAGGCTTGCTGCAGATTCAGGGTCAGTACAGCCAGCTATTCCCTATGCAAGAGCAAGCTCAGCCACCCTGGGCTCAGGGGGATAGATCCAAAGAGTCTCCCATTGGGGATGATGCCAACCCAACCCACAGGAAGACGCTGAGCACTTCATCCCAGTCCCAACAAACAATAGCCTCTGAGAGTCTCACACTCTGAATGTCCCTGCTCTGAGCTGCTCTCCCTTCTTACCCGTGGAATTGCACACAGCAGGGTATCTGGGACTTGGCAAGGCTGATCAAAACAATCTCCCACTGGGGTGGTACCCATAAGTCTGTAGGAGGAAATGGGCACTTCTTTTCCTTCACAGGGTAGTGCAGACTGAACTCGCAGGGGAGTTTGGATTTGCATCCCCACAGTGTAGCCACACAGCACAGCACTTGTCCATCTGGCTGGCAGACCGAAGCCTCCCTGGGGACACAGTCCGAAAATCCTAGCTCTGGGCAGCTGGATGCAGCAGGGCAGGGTCAAAAGTCTCAGCTCCACACATGGGCTCCAAACCCAGCAGCATGGGCTAAAAGTCCCAGCCCTGAACAGCTCTTCTGTACCATTGGGGCAGCCTAAATCTTTTCTTAATCATCTTTGTGATGCTGCCATAGCTGGTAATATATTATTTTTATGGTGATTTTAAAACTTTGCTCAGAGGTATCCTTGATAAATTTTAAATGCAGAAAAAAATAAAGTTATTTAAAACTATATTTAAAAAATATGGTTTCCTATTTTAATACTAAAATACCAGGAAAAAAATTCAATGTACTTACCTCAGTAATTGGCTGCCCCTGATGTGTCAAATCCAGTTCTTGAGGGCGTGTTACTTTATCAATATCCAAAGAGTCCATGCTGGAAGCTGCAGAAGTGATGCTGGAGCGAGAGGAGTTACTAATAGAGTGTACTTCAGCATCACTCACTGTGCCTGCCGATGCTGTTCTTCTGTGCTGATTAGTTACTGAGGGCTTAGTATCTTCTAGTACAGATTGCTGAGCAGCCTCATCCATGCTCAAGGAGGCCTGCTCTAACTGTGCAGTAATGTCATCCAGGGAGTAGTTGGCGTGTGATGGTTTTGTTATCCTATTAGATGAAGACAGTCCTTTCAAGGTGCCATGTTTTGATATATGTCGGCTAGGAGGTACTTTCTGAGTAGCTTTTGTTTCTGTGATTTGACGCTTACTATTTCCTGCACCGATACTGCTGAGCTCCTGCTCTATAGAGCAAAGATCGGCCATTAGGGCATCCAGATCCACAGTTTCTCCCTGATTCAGAGCTTCTGCAATGAACAATATATATGATGTTTCCATAACAACTGAACCAGAATGTATACATTCTATTATAAATCAGTTAATGAATTCAGGGGAAGAAACAAAAAAAGTCATCCTATTGGGCCTAAAGCTTCTCAAAGTATAATATTTTTAAGTTTTTGTTTGTTTTACACTCCAAGAGAAATCTTAGAAGTAAACACTCCATCTTTTAAGATTTATAGTAATCAGAAAAGAAAAATACTAGAAAAATTGCACACTGTCCCTAGTTTTAACTGCATCCCCAATGCAATTTTTTACCAGAGGGTCTAAGTTGTTAATATGATCAGTGCCCCGGTAGAGATGTTACCTAGAGTTGACGGCATAAAGAGAAATGTAAAGCCTAAAAAAATTACAGATTGGAATATCAGTTTCAAATACTATAAAGTTAACTAGGTAGAGGACATTAATAAAAGCCAGATGGGCTGATTATAAAATTACTAACAAGTAACTTCACTGGACTTTATTACTTTTTGTGGGGTTCCACCTGAGTATGTACTTTGTCAATTACTAATAACCCAACTAGAACACTATTTTAGCTATGTTCCAATTTGTTTTTTTCTGTGATCATTTGTATTAGTAAAAAAATACATAAATAAATATAAGAACTCAGTCAAGTTATGTACATCATTTTTATATTGAGATATTTGGAATTTTAGCTGCACTGATTCTACATTATATAACTTAGTATACAATTTTACATTTCATTTCCAATTACATCTTACCATTTAAGTTGTATATGGAGAAGCGATAAGAAAAATTGGCCATGTTTGTTTCCTGGCGAAGAGGAGATCTTTTTACTGGTTCCATGGGCTTGTCAGAATCCAAACTCTTTAAAGAAGAAAGTTTTGTTAAGTCATTATTCATTCATTCCTCAATTATATAAAAAGTTAGTTTGTTTTATGATTAATTGTTATGGAACAGCCAATAAAACCTTAGTTTTTCTACGTAACAGCCTTCAGTATAATTGGTTTTCACATTATTTTGGTGATAGTATATTTTTACTTTTTAGATAATAATCTTACTAAGGCACTTGAGACTGTCATAGTTAAGAGTAAATATCTTTCCAAATACATCAAATACAGGCACAATTCATTTTACATCAATTTACATCAAATAAACTAGGTATATAAATGAGCATGGTAAGACAAAGAGGAAGAAAGATGCAAACAATTCTGTTATCTCTTTCCTCAAAGTAGTTAGTTTTTGGTCCAGCAAAGCATCATTCTTGGCATGAAGTACCCTGAAATAAGGTGTAATTCTAGACTCAAAATTAGTGAGACCCAAGATCTTAATGGAGTGGCTACAACTTTAAACAACAATGGGATATCAGCGTTCTTTTCAAGTTCTATGAGGGCACACTGTAACCCAGCTACACTGTTTGTGCAAGTCTGGAATTTCATTGCACTTCAGGGCAGGGTATCTAGTAAGTTATCTCACCGTGTCTTAAAATGACACTTTTTCTAAAATAAGGAAAGTAAGATGTTTACAACAGAGAAATTCAGGGCAAGGGCCATTAGTTATTTAGCTTTTATTTAAATAATTTTCAAATACTGAGATTAGTCTTTCAAAATTTTAATTTTTAGCTATAATTATCAAATAGATTTGAAATAAAAAAGAATGCTAGGTAGTAGAATTGTGGAATTAGATTAGACTGCTATCATCTTTATTTATCTCAAGATAAAACAAATCCACTCAGCAAGTGTCCATCCAGTTTTTAAAACTATCATATGAAGGAGATTTATGACCATTTTAGTGCCTTAGTTCAAAATTTCACAAAGCAGTCAGGAAATTCTCCTTTAACCTCAAACCTAAGTCTTTTGCTGCAATTTAATAACCTCATTTTCTCAGTGAAAATAAAGACTAATATGTAGATAATGTTTTCTATAAAGTAACTTGAATATAGTTGAGGGTATATTAAAAGTCAGTCTACTTACCAGTTTAAATAAACAGATATTTATTTGCTATGTTCATGGTGCTGAGATAACAAGGGATAAAGCAAGAAATACTCCTTGATACAAAGAAACTGGTAATCTAGTATTTTGGAGGGCGGGGATTGGCATTTCACTGAGAATTTGAAAAAAGCTATGCACCTTCCAGAAAAAAATGCAAATACACACTCAATTGTACACATAATTTCAGGAGAGTCACCAACCACTTAAAACTTAAACCTGATCTAATATAAAAGTGAAAATCTATTAACATTGCATGTGTGATACAGGTGCATAAATGACACTTTGTAGTGAACTAAAATAATAAACAAAAAACTTGGGGTTTTAAGTCACTGACTTAGTAAAATTTTTGAAGATTCCCCAAGTGTTAAAAAGCTATTTGTTAGCAGGGAGCCACATTACATAGTTTTTTAAAGTCCTCTCTCTAAAGACAGATTTGTATAATAAAAAGAACAGTTGTAGCATTAGTTTAGGAGCTATTTTGGTGAGTCGCTCTTCACATTTAGATGTCAGGGGATTTAAAATATGAAGAAGAGAAAAGGTACTGGACCAGCAGAAATGCCGTCTGCAGTGGAGCAGCATGGAGTACTACACCTAGAGCGGCTGGAGTGATACCTACCTGTCTTTTTCTTCTTGCCCCCGTTCCCAGGTATGACCATTTAAACCATACAGCCGAGGAAACCCCACACATGTCAACTGACCCTCACATACATTCCTTCATGCACTATTTTCTATTTCCTCTATTTTACTTCCTCTTTCCTTTTTCTCCTCAGCATAGAATTACATATCCCAGTCACCATCTCTAGGCCAAAATCACCTTTTGTAAAAAATTAAGAATTAAACTGATATGGTTTCACAATTATAAATATAAGACCTTTCTCTCAATAAGTAATGTTATTTCTCCTGATTGGAGATGAAGGGAATGATTTTTATGAGATACGAGTGGAATTGAAAGCATTCTCCTCAAAATTCAGCAATAACAGATTATGGTCAGAAACATGCCTGCTTTTCAAAATGATCTAAGATTTATGTGAAAAGTGTATCAGTTACTTACAGTCAGTTATAGAAAGAAACAAACCAGTACTTTAAGTTCATACCTTACCATTTTTTCTAATTAAGGAATCACTTAAATTTCTATTTAAGCAATTTTACACCAAAGTAGATAATTCGTTAATATCTTCCCAGAGATATTAATGAATGAAAATAATTATTGTTCTACTATTCTCATTGCCATAAAGTTAAAGTTGTTTTAATAAATATAACCATTTTCATGTATTAAACATAATGTATTAACTGAGAGAGTAACAATGTACCCTTTATTCTAAAAGTGACCTGGTTTAGAAGATTGTTCTTTAAAAACAAACAAACAAGCCCCAAGATACAATAAAGTCAAATGAGAAAGCTTTGCCACTGTTTTAAAATGCAGCTGGGAACGGAATTTTGTCAGTATTCTGGAATCATGTAATAGAACATATTTGCATGTAAAGATATTATTTATGTTGTAAAATGTTTTCAAATTAAGTTGTGAAACAGGATTTGCTAAAATTTAGACTTTAAAATTTTAAGCTTTAAAACATTTTAGCCAGCAATCTCAATTTATGAAACAGATTTTAATTAATCCCTGTAGATGAACAGAACCTCTGTCACAAGTATTTTTTTTTAAACTCCTTCAAATAACCAGAGAATATCTTGTCCTATAGCACTATTCATTTACTTTTTAATGCTTTGGACATTTTCCCTTTATAGAAGTATTTAAAAATGTAACCTATATCCATATCCTTATGAGTACACCATAAACTTCCAGCACACGGTGATAACTTAGAATTCTCACCCAGTTTTTCAAGCACAATTTCTAACCTGAGTGAGTTTGTCTAGCTCCCCCAGCCAGGCTCCAAACATTTTGTCCAGGTCTTGATCTTCTTTGTCACTGTCTTCTTCGGCACCATGGTCGATCTCTTCATCTGATAGCTGCTCCATCTGAAACACAGTTGTGTAGAATAGACAGTTACAGGTTAATCTTGAGAAAGCATGTAGTGCATGTTCTGATATATAATGCAACTCTCTGGAGTCAAGTCTTCAAAACTATAGAGTTTATATTATAAAAGAAAATTAGAAGTCATTCTGGAGTCAGGGTTGACAAGTGAAAAGAAATGAACAATTAAGTGTCAGATTTTTAGAAAACTGTGAAAGAGTGAACTGTATTAGGTTATGACCAGAGTCACAAGTAGAAATAATCTACAAATTGCAGATTACTCCCATTAATTAGAGGACATGAGAGTACAGTTCTCTCCACTAATAGACTGTAAAACATCCCAAATGCCACAGAGAAACAGTTCCAGAAGACTTTAGTGAAGCAAGTTACTTTTTTTTGTAAAAATTTGTTTAAATACAAATGAGTATTTATCTGGCAAAAATTTAGTCCAAAAAGCATTTCAGAGAAAAGACAAAACAAAAATTTTAATCTAATTTACTTTGTTGAATTAGTTTCTCCTATCCTAGTCTCACTTTCTACCCCATCTATCTTTTATCTTTTTCCCCCATTTGTTCCTGCAAAATCCAAGGGACTAGAATTGAAATAGAAAACTAGAATTAAGTTAGTATACAAAATTTCCCACATGTACTGACTTTTTAAGTATATAGTCTCTTGAATGAAAAGGTATTTTGCTTCTTCCCATTGATAAAACAATGTGACAGCCCTGGCTGGTGTTGCTCAGTGGCTTGAGTGCTTGCGAGCCAGAAGGTTGCCAGTTCATTTCCCAGTCAGGGTTTGGGTTGTGGGCCAGGTTCCCTGGTTGAGGGGCATGCAAGAGGCAACTGATCGACGTTTCTCCCCTTTTGTTTCTCTCTCCCTCCCCCTTTCTAAGAAATAAATAAAATCTCTAAAAGAATTAAATAATGTGGTACCTGACATGGAACTTGCATATTATTTTGTGAAGGGAAAAAAAGTTTACACAAAACAAAATAAAATCAATGACTAACCAGACACATAAAGTCCTTAAAGTAAAATTAATCTAATTAAAAAATATTTCAATATTAAAGCTCAGAAAATTCTTCAACAAAGCTTAGTTTTGTTTAAAACAACATACTCTATATATTCAAAATTATTCTGACCACAAATCTTTTTCCTTCAACTTGGAGTAATACATATAAACTTTCCTAGGGACACAATGAATATCATCATTGTACATTCTATATTCTTGACTCACATTGCTGAAACACATATTTTGTTCTACTGGATCTAGGAAGTATTTGGGATACAACCTGTCAAATGGTTTTAAAAATTCTTCAGAAATTCAAAATATTCTTAATCTCAAGAATTTGTACTATCTTACACCTCCAAAGAAGCAATCAACAAAATTACCTCGGTGATCCTTAAATGTGGTTATGAAATGGAAAGAAGCTAATTAGCTGATGAGATGTCATGAAGTTAAAATTTAAACCTTATTTTGTTATATAAAAATTTGCAGAAAGGGTCAAATGATATTGAAAAAATCAAACTGAAATTAGTTCTAACAATGTTAAAAATCAGACCATATCTCATTTTAATCACTGAAGGTAAATAATCTTCTTAAGCTTAAGAACTACAAAAGATAACAGCTTATCAATATCTCTAACAGAAACCAACTGTTCTAATCTCTTAATGTTACTACTCTAAGCATGTATAAATCAAGGCATTCTACCTTGACAAATGAAAATGAATCCACTAATCTTCCAATTCATAAATGTGGCTCTTAAAGATATTTGGTTTTGAAATTCACTTGTGTTAATACTATTTCTAAGATTTTTATTCATTACTGAATTATCCACAGATTGATCTCAATTTGTATCATTTTCATTAAATTTCTCATCAAAGATATAAAATATTAGTGCAAAGTAAAATCTCATGTGATCAGGTGACTTATTCATATAACAAATGCTAGTTTGAGAACATCTAGGACTAGTAACGCTGTTTTCGTAATGAGGGCCAACAAGCAACAGAACTAGGAAGGATAATGGTCAACTTCTTCTTCCTCCTTAATTTTCAAAACCAAACACATTGGAATAACCCAGAAGCTAAAATATTAGGAGGAATTCTGCTTTGGGATGATACTTATGTCTGCACTTCCCTTCTGAACACACACTGTAACTGCCCATAAGGAAGATGCTATAAAAAAAAAAAACAAAGGAAACAATAGGAATATAATTTCACAGAGCAAACACAACACAGTTCAAAATGAACTTTAGTATTTTAAATGATCACAAAACCAAATAGAACTACAGACTCCACATTAAAGTCTGGTGTGTTTCTTATCAAAATTCAACCTAATAATTATTTACATTTAAAAATCTCTTTAAATATTTTCATTAATAGTTTTGTTTATCTAGACTACTACAGACTCAAGTAGAATTATGGAATAGGAAATTTTGAGGCAACTATTCAACTTTTGCCATTTACATAACTTACCAATTTCAGTGTTTCTTGAATTCCTATTAACCACTTGGGTTACTTTTCTAAAAATTAACTTCAGACATTTATTCGGAGACTTTTCCAATAAATATTTAGGCTCTGCAACATTTAAGGATTTATGCTTTGAAACAGCACTCTCCATTCCTTAGAAGCCGATATTGATCTTTATTCTCTTACCTCCACTATGGCATCATTTCTTTTTATTACACACACTAAATGAAGAACCCCCAGGAAGTTTTTTTATAGTTTTTACACTGTCTAAAGTGAGCAAATCTAGTAAGGAAATTCATTCTTTATTATAGATTAAGGCCTGTCTCCAATTAAATCACAATTCTAAACCTGAATTTCCCAACGTAAAGCCCTTAATGGAAATGATGGCAGCATAAAATGCAAATAAAATAATACAATAGTCGGTCAACTCTCACTCCAAACAAAGGGGAGAGTAAGTAAAAGAACATAGAGCTTATAAATTTTGTTTTTAAAATAATTTGGATTTAAATGAATAGCTTCCAATATGATGCTTTTCCTTAATGGTATACAAATAGGTCTGAGGAAACTATAATTATACTAGAACAAATATTATTATTCTGTGATTATTAGATGAGGTACTTTGGAGAAATATATTAAAATTTTACTTAAATTCCCTGTTCCATTACACCTATTTCCTGACAGAATAAATGTATCCTAGCATAAATGAAAAGGTTTACGCTCCCCAAGATGCAGACATACTGAATACAGATTAAAATCCAAAGCTGGCCGGTCAACAAGGCCCTGTGTAATCCTGGCCTTCAGAGACCTCCCTGACCTCTCTTCCTACTCCTCTCCACGCCAGCCACATTGGGTGTGGATTCTGTTCTGAAGATGTCTGGCAAACATCCAACTGGAAAAAGATGAGGAAGAGTTAAGCTAATGAGGAGGTTTAGTTAGCCTTAATTATTATTTCAAAATCATGTTTTTTACAGAAATTCATAGATTATAGTAATAATGACTTCACTAATAATTTAAACTAATTTACATTTATTTTACTCATGAAGTAAAAGTAGAAATAATGGGGAAATACAACCATTGCTTCTAAGTTGGTTGGTTTCATTTCATAAATAGTGAATAATCATGCTTCATTTATTATTAGTTAAAACATAGTATTAGTAAGCTCCACTACACATAATGAAACCATCCATTTAGTATGCCTTAGTATGAAACAATATTATTCACATTAAATTTTCCATGAAGTTAATTATTTAAGCATATTTTCCTTACTAACCTTCCTCTTGAAAGATATTTTTGTTTACCATTCAATTTCCCTACTGTGAGATGGAATAATGATCTTTATCAAGAAGGCTGGGCTTAGATTAGGGTTTAAAAATTTGAATAAGTGCATTGCAAACAAGAGTGAGATTTAAAAGTCAGGGACTAAGGTGGGACCTGGTCATACAGAACCATGAAAACTCAGCCCCACCCTAGCCCCAGTGCAACTGAATTCTTAAACAGAAATGAAAAGGGTACTTTATTCAAAGGACATGGTGCTTGTATAAGGAGTTACTAGAAAAGACTACTGTATATATTAGGTAGACATATTATGGACAGGGAAACTGAAGTCCTGGGAGGAAATAAACATACATAAATCAAATACTTGGAGGGTAGCAAGAACAATACATGGTATATAGCTGGGGTGTATAGCTAGGGTACCTCTTTTTGTCCCTTTAATAAGTCAAAAATAATTGTTTTGTAAAAATAAGTACTCTATACCTAAAATCATGTGAAAACTCCCAGAATACAGGAAGAGTGCCACTACAGCAAATCTCTAAGTCGAGCATGCTCAATGTCCCAAAGAGGCAAGAAAAGTTGATTGTATATTTACTATACATCTACTATGTGCCAGACACTGGAAGAACAGAAATGAACATGACAGCCTGTGTCCTGAAGGCATATAATCTAGTAAGGAAAACAATGATGAAACACTGTGTTAAGTGCTATAATACAGGTATGTTACATGAGTATAGTGTAACTCAATTTGAGAAGGAAAGAGGAAAGGTGTGATGCTTCAAGTAAGATCTGAAAAATGACTGTGCAAAGCAAATAAGAGGAATAGGGTCCAGCATGTGCAAGGCAGAGGGTCCAGCATGTGCAAGGATATAAAGGTATGAGAAATAAGACAAATGAGAACTCTTAAGTTGCTTAACATTTCTGAAGCACAGGTTGCATGGTGGTATTATTACATGCCATCAAACGGGCTCTGACTCCTGGCGACCCTGTGAAGGAGTGAGCTGTCTCACTATAGGGTTTTTAGGTGAGAAAGGTAAGATTGAGGGGGAAAAAGCAGCAGTGATTTACCATTGTTTTCTGCTGCAGGGTGTGGGTCCAACCCACATGTGCTTGGGTCCATGGTGTCTTAAAGCACCAAAAGCCCATAAAGTGTAAGCACCACTGCAAGGTTGTGTGGTGTAGACCTATGGAAAATGGGGCTGGAGAGAAGGTAGGGGCAAAATTATAAGCCATACCAAGGAATTTGGCTATCATACTGCCAGCAATGATTTTCTAATTGTGGTCTGCTAATGACTTACATCAAAATTACCTGGGGTGCTTCTTTTAAAGTCAGTTTTAAATGGTCTACCCAAGATCTACTCAATACTAATTTCCAGGGAATGGGACATTTTTACCAAGTTCCCACAGGTATTTCTTATGCTCTCTAGCTCTGAAGACTGCTGTAGTGTGTTGTGTTACAATTACTGGGAGGACTTGCCAGACAAAAGTAACGGAGTTTTGCATAACCACAATTTGGTTAAAGGCAGAACCTAGGAGTACTGCCTAAGACCATAAAGAAATTAGGCAGCATCAGATTCCCTAATTAACACACCACAATTACTCCTCCTCTATTACCATAATTCCATGCCTCTGTGAGTTATTCATTTAGAAATAAGTTTTAGTTCCTTACATCCAGTTATGTTTCAGTAGCTCTATCATCACACACGTACAAAAAAAGGTTTTTTAAAACACTTCCTATGCTGCTCTAATTCCATAAATAATTCCAAAGAAAAACAGGCACTAGAGAAGGGGGGCTGTGAAGACTCCCAGGTTCAAGGAGTACCTCCAACTGTGCAAGATAAAACTCTTGCAAAATAAAAGCAAGAGGAAGGAAACCTAAATCAGAAGGTTGGGGCGGGGGCGGTGGAGAGTAAGGGGGAAAAAACTCTGTTAAATTTAGTAAGGCACAAAAGAGGAAGAGGACCCATTAAAAGGAAGAGGGAGGAAGTCAGAGCCCAGAAGGAAAAGGAGAGAAATGGACACAACATAATGTAAAATGAAGTGACAGTTATAGGGGATGAAGGGCCATTAACTGTTCATCTGAATAAGGCACCAGAAGTATGTTTCTCTCTTAACCTACAACACAGCACCTTTAGTTCTGCTGTGAACTAAACAGTATCATTTGTAAACTGACCAAATGGGAACTGGGGATTCAATAAACTAATTGAATTTACACGAGCTCTTTACAGACTCAGATATTAACTATGTGGTACAAGTGGCAACATTTCCCTTAGGTTTTACATTTTATTTTGCAGAATAATCTTTTTTTAAAGACACTGCTAAATGTTTTATTTTTTAAAGTTATCAGAGGTATAAATTCTTTTCCCTTTGGATTCTTACACTATTTAGTTCAGTAAATTCTTCTCCATCTGGTAATCAGTATTTATGTGAATTTTTAGTTTATTATTCATTCTTTTATGTAATTAAGTACTCTACTTAAGTAGCTTAGTCTGACACATAATGTTGAGTGTGAGAACCTAAACTGAATTTTCCCCAAATTTAAAATATTACATCTTTGGTACATTTATTTTATTTATAGATCTGTTCTATACATACATCAGGGTTCTTTTTTTGAGGATCCTCTTCTAGTGTGTGCCTATTCTTAAAAAAACATCATTTTATAGCTTCTGTCATTAATTTATAAAGGAGATGAGTTAAAGAAAATAATGTCAAAATTGGCTTTTCATATATACATCACTAAAGTTTTCTCTCTAGGTTTGAGGCCCTCAAAAGAAAAGGCCCGAGTTCTACTTAGGGTCTAATACTTCAAAATACTTTGCCTACAAACAGCATTACACTAAGTAATATAAGGATACAAAGGAAGCAAAAAACACTTTCCATGACTTCAAAAGATATTAACCCTAACTGTGGGGAGATGGTAAACACAGAAGTATCTTGATTAACAAATTCTGTAAGAACAAAGTTCCTTCCTTTTGTAAGCCTGTACATGAAGCACATTCAAAGGAAGCCATGATCTCCTAAAGATTGAAAGGGACTAGGAAGGAGGCAATGTACTGTGTTATTCAAAGACTTTGCAGTAGCAAGCACAGTAAATTTGGCTATAAGGGAATTTGCATTAACTAAGTTTCTTTCTTTCTTTTTTACCTATCAATGAACACTTTAAAAAAAAATTTTATTGGATTTTTTCCCATTACCATTTAGTCCCCTTACACCCCTTCCCCACTGCAATCACCATACTGGTGTCCATGTCGATGAGTCCTTTTTTCCTTTTTGTTCAATCACTCCATCCCCTAACCTCCCCCACCCCTTAGCTGTCATGGTGTTCTTGTAAAGTTCCCACATGGAACTGTACCTCCCTAATAAAAGGCTCCTTACCCAGAGGACACAGAAATACTAGTGGAGGTGATTCACACCCTTATGCCTTCTCCTGTTTGAACCTGTTTTTGACAACTCAGGATATAACTAACATATCCTCATGTACATTAACTGCGAGGTAACTAAAGATCAAATAAGGATGCATAAAAACTTTTAACAGTTGAAAGAGATTATGATGCCTAAGCGCTATAAATCAAATTAAAGGTAATTCTGTTAATATAATGTTTTATTTATCAAGTACTTAAATGCACCCCTTAGTAAAGGAATTCCTTTTGCAGAATTATGAATCATATTTATTCCTTTATTTACACTTGATTTCTGTTAACACTGGATATACTTAATCTACTAAACCTCAAACAGGAACTACTTATCTAAAGTGCAAAAAAAAAGCCAATCTTAGTTCAATGCTCTAAAGAAACTCTTAACACTCCTATAAATAAGGTCTAATAATCAATTTTATCATTAGTAATTACACAGTACATCATAAACCATAATCGGAAACCACTGAGCAACTAAAAAATAAACAAAAAATAATTGTCAAATTCCTTTGTTTTTATTCTAGCCTTCCAAGTTCATTTCAAAAACTATGAGAGTAAATTTTTTTTAAGCCATCCAGTGTGCGGTGGTTTGTTACAGCAGTTCTAGGGAATAAATGGTCACTGTATCTGTAGAAATGGAGCTTCCATGACTGCTTCCAGAGATGCTCGTGTTGCTCATTCTTCTCTACACTTGGGACCTTTCCCGCTGTACTTACCTAAGTACGCAGTTAACATCTTTGGAAGCAGTGGCTATTGTACATGCTCTGAATTGACTCTCTTGGGTAGGAGAAATTGTCTTGAAGTTCTTGAAAGCCTCATTAGGCAGATAGGTGACTACTGTTTTTCTTCACTTTTGCCCTATTCCCCTACGAGAGAGCCAAATGGATGGCAGGAGATCTAGCCCCTCATGGCAGCTCATGCTTTGGGAAGGGTGGGGGCAGTAGGGGAGTGCCAGACAACTGTAGCTTGTGCCATAGAAGCTATTTGAAGTAAATGTTTAATGATCAGTATGAACTCAAAGTTTCAAACAGAGGTAAAGGGAAGGGCAGAGATAAAGATAGATGTGTATGTGTGTGTGTTTGCAGGTTATGGCCACTGAAAGGGCCTTATGGCAAGGACACCCTAATAGCAATTAGCAAAGCTAGTGCCCAGTTTTTGCTTTCTGATGACATATTCTACCCAAAAAGTAACAGTGATCATCAGAGCAATAATTTCAGCACTGGGGTAGGTGAAAAAGAAAACGAACAAGATAAACCCCTACAACATCTTCTTGTGCCAGAAAGCACTCACTAAAGACTGTCATAAGGCCATAGGAGCCAAGCTTGAAGCGGGTCCCAGGAGCCTAACCTGGGACAATTTAAGCATCAAAATAACTTATGATATAAACAAACTCTAATCCATTGAATAAAATAAGAGCCCATTAATTCATACTGATATAAATAAGTACATGAGGAAGAAAGCTCTTCCTTAGAGTATAATGTCAACAAATTAATATAGAAGAAATGATAGATGATCACCATTTTGCAACCACTGCAGTAACAACTGGTTCAGGTAAGAATCATCAATAGATGCTAAAATTAGTGAGTGAAAATTTGATGAAACTATTTATGTATTCTTAAAATATCTCCCCAAAAAGTAATGAGGACACTGCCTTAACCACTTGATCAAAGTTAGTATCATCAATATTGGGACAAAACAACATCATACGCTCTCTGTAATGATACGCTGAGAAAACATCATTTTGTGGTATTCCTGACAAAAAAAATGCATGACCTGTATCAAATCACAAGAAACATTTTATAAAATAATTGGCCTATAGAATTAAAAAATGTAAAGGTCAAGAATACAAAGGCAGACTGAAGATACGTTCTAGATTAAAGGACACCTAAGACACATGACAAATAAATGCAATGGTTGATCCTGAACCAGAGAAAATATGTAAGTATATAAAGGACCATATTGGAACAATTGACAAAAGCTGAGTATGGATTGTGGGTTAGATCATAGCATTATATCAATATTACACTTTCTGATTTTGATAATAGTACTGCAGGTATGTGACAGAACTTCTTTGCTCTTAGGAAACAAACAATAAAGAACTTGGCCATAAAGGGCACAATGCCTGCAACTATTTTCAAATGGCTCAGAAAAAAAAGGTGTGTGTATACATGTACGAGGAACCACAGAACCCCTGGAATTTATTAAAAACTGTGTATTATTCTTACATGTTTGAACTTCAGTCACCTTCAAAGTACTCTCCATTTGATGCAATATACCTATCAAGGCATTTTTTTCCCCTGCTCAAAACAGTTTTTGAAATCATTGATTTTGATGCCTTTTAGTGCTTCTGCCTTTCTTTTTTTGTTTCTACTCTTCCACATCAGCAAAACATTTCCCTTTGAGGACTTTTTTTTTTTTTTTTTTACCCAGGGAAACAAACAAAAAGTCACTTGGGGTGAGATTGGTGAACAAAGAGGGTAGGGCACAGTGGTCATGATGTTTTGGTCAAAAACTGCAGAAAATTCAAGTGTGCTGTGAGCAGGTGCACTCATAAATCACCCATCATGAAATGGGCAAACACACTGAAAGAGTCTTCAAAACAAAATCCACTGAAGCCGAACATAGCCTCTCACAACGATGCCAGCTGGTACAGATACAGATGGGTTCTGTATCACCCTAGAACACTGACCTATCAGGGGAAGCCTGTACTACCAGGCACCTGCCCTCCAGAAGATAATGCCAGTTTTTTTGCAGTCCCCTCATATGTTAGTGTGTGTATATATGTAGACAGGGAGGGAGGAATGACATTTAGGCAAGATGTAAATAATAGTTGACTCTAGGTATAGGGAAAATGGGAGTTCGTGGTACACTTCTTACAACTTTTCAGTAATCTTGAAATTATAACAAAATATATTAAGGAAAAGAGAAAGAAAGGAATAAAGGGGAGATAAAGAAAAAAACAGTCTCTGCCTTCAGAAAGTTGTACTTTAGTTAGGGACACAGAGTATGACAACTAATAGATCATTTAAAATTCAGAAATAAACTTAAGGAAAAAAATCACATAGGTTGAAAAACATTTTTAACAATTAAATAATGCACTTTAACCTAAGGACCCTGAAAAATATGGTATATTTCTCCAACACATGATTGTTATTATGAATGCATGTGTTACCTTTCCTAAATTGCATTTACCTGGCTTACTCAGTTAACCTTTTTAGCCACCATAAAATTAGTTTTACTTAATGCAAATAAAACATCTGAACATCTTAAAAAAATAATTACTTATCAGATAATTTTTTCACAGAGGAAAAAGACAATCATATCTAACATTTGGGTGGAAAAAAAACAAGTAATAATTAATTTAAAATAAAGTAGGTTAATGTCACAAGTATGTTGGGAAGAAATCAAAATGCAGCTCTAAACAAAGATTAGTATTTAATAAAATAATAAGGCTTTGGGGTTTTTAAAGATACTTTGATTTTTAAAATTTTGTTATTAAACGTGAGAGCAAAGAAAATCAAATAGTAAAACACTTGTACATTATTCCTAACATATTCCCTGACTTCTTGCCAACATCTATGGATTTGGAAAGGAAGTGTCCAAGTTGACCAAACATCCCCATCCAACAAAGCTGAGATGTCTGCTTTCTGCTTCATCTATCTTGTAAATGTAAAACTCCAGGAAAGGCATTTACAACACATTACTGACAGATGATGCATTCAGTACAGTCCCACGTACAATCAACCAATCCACATGGCTAAACTGTAATCATCATAGAGTAATTTATCAGTTTCAGTACCAGGAAGCTCAACTATTTTTCTGACTCCTTATTTTGTTTTTCAATTTGATGACTACTATCTTGGTTCAAACCATACTATATCATCATACTCAAGATTATTCTGGCAACCTCCTAACTGACACTCTTCTTTAATCTATCACAGTCAGCCTAATCTTCCTTAAAAACGCTTCATGTCATGATTCTGCTTAAACACCCAAAAGGGTTCCTTATGAATTAAGTATAAACTCTTTATCAAATGATTTCAGAACCTCTCTGACATGGCCTCAACCTAAATTTTCAACCTTATTTTCTACTCTTCAATCAACAAAGCTAATTATTATACTCAGAAAACAAGGCATGTTTTTTAAAAAAATTATTTATTGATGAGCGAGAGAGAGAAACAGATGTGTTGTTCCACTTATTTACGCATTCACTGGTTGCTCTTTTTATGTGCCCTGACTGAAGACTGAACCTGCAACATTGGCATATTGGAACAATGCTCTAACCAACTGAGCTACCTGGCCAGGGCCAAGCCATGCTTTCTTTTTCTTTCTTCTTTTTTTTAAGTATACTTTATTGATTACGCTATTATAGTTTTCCCAATTTTCCCCCCTTTATCCACCTCTGCCCTGCACCCCCCAACGCTCCAGCATTCCCCCCTTAGTTAATGTCCATGGGTTGTACATATAAGTTCTTTGAATTCTGTTTCCTATACCATTCTTGACCTCTCCCCATCTATTTTATGCCTACTAATTATGCTTCTTATTCTCTGTACCTTTTCACCCCTATGCTCCCCTCCCCCTCCCCATTGAAAACCCTCCATGTGATATCCATTTCTGTGATTCTGTTCCTGTTCTAGTTGCTTGCTTAGTTTTTGTTTTCTTTTTTTTTTAGGTTCAGTTGTTGATAGTTGTAAGTTTGTTGTCATTTTACTGTTCGTATTTTTGCTCTTCTTTTTCTCAGATAAGTCCCTTTAATATTTCATATAATAAGGGCTTGGTGATGATGAACTCCTTTAACTTGACCTTGTCTGGGAAGTACTTTATCTGCCCTTCCATTCAAAACGATAGCTTTGCTGGATAGAGTAATTTTGGATGTAGGTCCTTGCCTTTCATGATTTTAAATACTTCTTTCTGGCCCCTTCTTGCCTGTAAGGTTTCTTTTGAGAAATCAGCTAATAGTATTGGGAACTCCTTTGTAGGTAACTCCCTACTTTCCTCTTGATGCTTTTAAGATTCTCTCTTTATCTTTAATCTTGGGTAACTTAATGATTATGTGTCCTGATGTGTTCCTCTTTGGGTCCAACTTCTTTGGGACTCTCTGGGCTTCCTGGACCTCCTAGAAGTCTACTTCCTTTGCCAGATTGGGGAAGTTTTCCTTCATTATTTGTTCAAATAAGTTTTCAACTGCTTGCTCTTGTTCTTCTCCTTCTGGCACCCCTATAATTCAGATATTGGAATGTTTAAAGTTGTCTCAGAGGTTCCTAAGCCTCTCTCCATTTTTTTGAATTCTTGTTTCTTCATTCTGTTCTGGTTGGATGTTTATTTCTTCCTTTTGTTCCAAATCGTTGCTTTGAACCCTGGTTTCCTTCCTGTCACTGTTGGTTCCCTGAATATTTTGCTTTATTTCACTTTGGGTATCCTTCATTTGTTCTTTCATTTTGCAACCAAGCTCAATCAGTTTGTGAGCATTTTGATTACCAGGGCTTTGAACTCTCCATCAGATAGGTTGGCTATCTCCTCATTGCTTAGCTCTCTTTCTGGATTTTTGTTCTGTTCTTTCATTTGGGCCATATTTCTTTGCCTTGGCGCACCTGTTAAGTTGTAAGGGGGCAGGGCCTTAGGTATTCTCTAGGGCAGGGCAACCCTTTTTATGCATTGTGGCACTGTCTGTGGGGTAGGGGTCAGAGAGGGAACAATGCAGCTTGGTTGCTCAGCTCTTGCCCACTTTCCAATGAACTCTTGTGTAAGACTGGGAGTTTCTCCTACCGAGGCAACCCCCACCATAGTCCACAGTCAACTCTGAGTCTGTTTCCCATTCAGCCAGCCCTGCCATGCAGTCTCGCTGCCTTGCCCTGGGTTCTCTCAGCCAGCCCCGCCTCGCTGTGCAGTCTGGTCCACTGCCTAACCTCCGGTTCTCTCCATCCACCCATCTTACCAGTCTGGTTGTTCTGTCTGACTGTTTCTTTAATTCCTTGGTTGTTGGAGTTCCATGAAGCTTGATTTTCTGGCATTTCTGGTTGTTTATTGATTCAGAATAGTTGTTACCCTCCTTTTAGCTATGGAAGGAAGCAAAGGGTCCTACCTACTCTTCCATCTTGGCCAGAATCCCCATGCTTTCTTAACCAGGCCTTTGTTCATGTTTTCAACCTGAGAGCAACATCTCCACCTGTTAAAAATGTGACAGATTACATTTCTCTCCTTTGCTAACACCCCATTGAAATGACAGTAAACAATTACAAAAGGGAATAAACTCATAAAGGCAGCAGGAGCTGAAGATGACACAGGGATCAAAACACCAGAGATTTTGGTAAATTTCTGGTAGAAAAAGGTAGAATTATATAACCAGATCAACCAGAGAAGGAGCTATAGCTCAAAGCAAGCATTTTTCATTCAGCATTTATTCAACAAATATGTAGTAAGCACACACTACATGCCAAACAAGGGAGAAAAATATTAAATAAAAACAAAACAAATCAGACCCAAGACAAGTGTAGTGATAATTAAATGAGGATTGTGTGGAAAGTGACCAAGTAGCGGCTTTATAGTTGATGAACAGGGAAGGTCTGAGTAGTAATATTTATTTACTTATTTATTTCTTTTTAGAGAGGGGGAAAGGGAGAAAGAGAGGAAGAGAAACATCGATGTGTGAGATACATCAATTGGCTGCCTCTTGTACACCCCCAACTGGGGACCCAGCCCACAACCCAGGCATGTGACCTGACTGGGAATCAAACCGTCGACCTTTTAGTTTGCAGACTGGCACTCAATCCATTGAGCCACACCAGCCAGGCCATGAGTAGTAATATTTAAAGGGAGATATGAATGATGAGAAAAAATCAGATGTGCAAATATCAGAGAGAACACTCCAGGTAGAGGATACAAGGTTGGTATGTTGTGGAATAGAAAGATCAGTCTGATGAGAACTGAGAGCAAGATCATGCAGATTTGTAAAGCAAGAAAAGGAGCTTGGATTTTATTCTAAGGAAGGCTTCTTGAGGGCAATGGGAAGTTATCCCTCACAAAAGGGTGTAGGAAATGTGCAGACCATTCTGCAAGGGGACAGACAGTAGTATGAAAAGGAACAGAGGTGGGATAAAGGAGGCTCAGCAGGACAGCAACCAGTATTACCCACAGGGGCATGCAGAAAGTATTTTTGGCATTTGCTTCCAAGGTTAAGGAAAGTTTAAAAAATAAAAAAACACAACTCTCTTAAGCCTGGTAGCAAATTTAAATGCCTTCTATGGTAAGGTGGCCAATATAAATGCCACTGGTAGACAGATGTAAACAATAGGGAGTAGAAGAGCCCGAGAACTAGAGGGCAAAACCTCAGCTAAAAACATTCAAATTTTTAAAGTTTATTCTGGAATTAGATAGTGGTGAAGTTGCACAATCTAATGAATATATTAAAACCCACTGAAGTTTACATGTTAAAAGAGTGAATGTTATATATGTGTATTGTGTCTCAATTTTTAAAAACTTAAAAAAAAAAATTTAAGCACTGTGCTAGTTGAAAACAAAAAGTTAGATACTACTTCCTGAGAGGCCCATGAACTTTGAACCTCTCTTTGGCATTTATAGCTAATCAGCTTTGTATTACGTGGTGATTATTTGTGTACTTGCCTTATCACCCTCCACACCCAACTAGGTAACAGGCTTCTGGAAAGAGACATGGTTCTCATCTTCACCCCAGAGCAACTAAAAAATAATCATATTCCTTATTCTAAATTTCAGTTTTTATGCATTTATTGGTTGATTCTAATATGTGTCCTGACAGGGGATAAAACCCACGACCTTGGTCTATCGAGACAATTTTCTAATCAACTGAGCTGCTCAGCAAGGCCGATATATATTTTGAATACAAAGAAGGGAGAGAAATTTCAAAATATTAGTGAATCAATGGGAGGGTAGTCGTGGTAGTTAGTGCATGTGGAGTGAATAGAAGGCCTGAAATCTGACTGCAACTGCAAGAAGCATTCCCAGTTAGAACAACCGCCCCAGTTTGAACCACCTAAGCTGAGTGGAGGACAAGAACCATTATCGATACTAATAAAATGATTGTTGCTGTCTTTGCCCACTATGTTCTGGGGTACTCCATTACACAGCAACAGATAATGCAACATAATGCTACTCCTTATCAAACACACACTGTAAGGGGGAGACTAGACTACAGTTCTGAAAGTTGTACAGGACAAAAAGGGTGGCAGGTCTGAAGCATTGGTAGGGAAAGAAGCTACAGGTGAGGTGCAGAGGCTGCTGTAAGATAGTAAAATGCTATATACATCATGTGATCTGTTCCTTGTCAACCCTCAAATTGTCAATAAAGTCACTGAATTTATGAGACCCTTGGTTCATAAAAAATAGAACTTGGTGCCTATATGGTTTAGGGGGAAAGACACAGGAACAGAGAGAGATGAGACCGTAAACAAGTCGAGTCAGAAATCATGGAGAGGAAATTGGACACCCACAGGCTAAATACAACTAAATTATGCAGAGGGACTCCACATGAATTCTTAGGTTAAAAAGTTAGCTTTCCTTTCCAATTAAAAATAAATCCAGAGTTGGGTTTCTCTATAATAAAAATAACACTTTAGGATGGCTGTTACCTGCATGCTTCTCTAAAAAGATCACTAAGACTAAAACTATACCACCATAGCAGAATTCTAGGTTTAAAGAGAATTAACTCTGTTATTTGTACTAAAAAATAGTTATTTTTCACTTAAGAAGATTACTACTTAACAAGAAATAATACTGTTCATTTAATAAGTATTTAATGAAATACTATCATGAATTGAGCACTAAACTGATAAGCACAAGGGAATATACCAGTTTAAAGAGCAGATAAAACTGTCCTCAGGCAGTTTTATCAAAATCTCTAACAAGAGAACACAACTTTTATACCTTTATACTTATACTCTTTATTTTTAAAATTAATGTACCTACATGTTAAAATATTTTGAATTTAAAGTGTTTTTCATCTCTCTCACACAGAGAGGTAGAGGGGTTAAAGACAAATTTTGTAAAGACGATACATTCCCAGAGTAAATAATTTCTACTCTTATAAGCACTCATCAAATTGCCACTGTTAAAATAAAGTATATTTTTACTTGACTACACATGATTACAAAAAATTAAATGTTCCCAAAATATGCTCACAGGAAGTAAAATCAGTCACAGGTTTTGTTTGCCAAATAATCATCTAAATCAGTGATTTTCAACCTTATTCATTTCATGGCACATGTAAACTAATTAAAATTCTGCAATACACCAAAAAACATTTTTTTTGCCAACTGGCAAAAAAGTAGGTATAACTTTGATAATAATAGTAATTACCTACACCTTTTTTAGAAAAAATCAGTTGCTTATACTTGCATATAAGGATTTCTGGTACCAAGAATTAACCAATCAGGTACAACCTTATTACGCAACATGACCAACAAGATGCAACTCTATCATATGACCTATATATTTATGGTTCAAGACAGGGCATTCGTACCAGATGGCTATTGTTGTGTTGGCTATGTCATTTTCTCATTTGACAACCTAAGGGATGTTAGTGTCCCTGACCCTAAGGGATATTATTGCATGTTTTAAAGATTCTTGCAGCACGCTGGCTGTAAATTGCTGATCTAAATTACCTACACAGATACCACAAAATAAGAGTTAATGCATTTTAGGCAATTCTCTGATATCAAAATTCTTTAAAGGCTTTAATTTAATATTGGAAACATTTCTTAATGGACATTTGAAAGAATACAGGTTTCACTGATAAAAAGTTTTTACTGAATATGCTACAGAACCTCATATTCCTTATCCTAATAACTATATTTCTAAAATATGTACTAAAGAAAAAAATCCATTTCATCCTGATTAAGATAACAAAAATAAAAATAGTAAGTGTGATAAAACCAAAGGCTGGGGAGGATGTGGAGTAATGTTCACTGGTGGTAGGGACATATATAACTCATCACTTTGGAGACCCATTTGGAGATTACATAGCTTATGATCCCACAATACCACCATCCTGTGTTTAGGCACTTAAGAGACAGGCACCAGGAGAAATGTAAAAGCATGTTCATTGTGGCATCCTATCTACCTCTCAAAAGGGAAATAGAAAAACTGCCCTATTTGTATAAAAAGAATGACCTAGATCTACAAGAACCAGTATGAATAATGTCAAACCATATGGCTGAAGTAAAAATGCAAAGTTTAAAAGAACAATGGATATACAATAGTTCATCTTTTATATAAAATGCACAAGTACAAATAGCAGTAAGTAAAATTTTACAGGGAGATATCCATTTATATATATAGATGGATAGACAGATATATATATGGCACTAAAACATGAACTGGAACAACACAAATCATTACCTGGGGGAGGATTTTTGTTGTACCTTACTTCTTCAACAAATTATTTGAAGCAAAATGTAAACAACTGACTACCACAGGTGACGAGTATGTAGATGTCTATCATGTTTTATACTTTAAAATTTTTCAAAATTAAAAAATTTATTTTAAAAATAAATTCAAAGTATGGACAAAGTGTGTAAACAAGTATGCTCATCAAAGCCAAACATTAAAAAAAAAAAAAGCAGGGAGGGGGAAGACAACTAAATATCCTACAAAAAAACTATATAAGTTTGAGTGCATTATAGCCATCCTGGATTATAATGCAGATGTTGTAAATTATTCATAAAGCATTTAATGCAAATGAAAATGCTAGTAATGTAAGTTTAAATGAGCTAAATTGTGCATACAGTTATGAGTTACATAAATACATATGCACACATATATAAGAAAATAAACCAAAAAGTTTAACTGCAATGATTTGTAGATGATAGGATTTTATTTTACTCTTATACGTTTCGAAGGGTTGCATATTTCCATTAATATTAACGAAATGGTTGAGGGGGAAAGATGGCAAACTATGAAAAGCAAATTCAAAATCCTCTGGTAAAAATTTAACCCTGATTAAACTGATAAGATTTTGTTTTACTTCTGATTCTAAAAATACTAGACTATGTTAATCAAGTTAAGCCTCTTGAAATACTAATATCCACAACCCGACAAGGCAAAAGAATTATGTCAATAATTACAGTTATAAACTTTTGCCTTCGTGTTTATAAAGATATGTTTCAGGCTCCTCTGTTTCTAGCACTGTCACATCAGAATAGAGGGTCCCTTCATCCATGCATTAGATAAGGATATCATATGGAAAAACATACCAAATCATAATTTATATTATAAAAATGAGGATGTGTAAATGATTTGGCTTTAAGAAATGATACAAATAGGACAGCTGCAGTGTTTATATAATATGGTCTATGACAACTGAAAAATATAAAATATTGCTAAGGGATAATTTCCTAAATAAATGGACAGGAATATCATGTGAATGGATGTGAAGATGCAGTAATGTTATACTGAATCTCCCCATTTCGAAGTAGGCATTCAATGGAATTACAACAAATATCCCAATATTTGATTCTCAAATTCATATGGGAAAGCAAATGACCTAGTGAATAGTCAAAACAATCTGGAAAAATGATTTGGGTTTACACTACCTGACTTCAAGATTCAGCATAAGACTAAGTAATCAAGACAATGTAGTACTGGCAAAAGAACAGAGAATTACATCAATGTAACGGAATGAAGAGTCTAGAAATAGACCCACACTTGTACTGTCAAATGATTTTCAGCAGCATTGTCAAAGTCAAAAGTAAGAAGGAAAGAGATTTTTTTACCAGCTCTACTGAGGTATAATTGACAAATAAAAATAGACAGCATTTTAATCAAATGACTGAAACAAATAGATATAAGCATGGGGAAGGGGGCTTCCATATCATACCATTAACAAAAATTAATTCAAAATGGATCATAGACTGAAATGTAAAAGCTAAAATGATAAAGCTCCTAGGAGAAAACATAGAGAGATGTCTTTGCAACTTTGATGTAAGCCAAGATTTATTAGGACACAGAAAACACTTAGTATCAAAGGAAATACTGATCATTTTGACGAAGTCCAATAACTTCTGCTATTTGAAATACACCATTAAAAAAATAAACAGGCAAGCCACAGACTAAAAGAAAATATTCACAATTATTATCTGATAAATGACTTGTATTTAGAATATATAAAGAATTACTACAACTAAATTTTTTTAAAAAGATAACCCAATTTTTAAAAATCTTCAGCCAAAGATATTTTTATTATTGATTTTAGAGAGAGGAAGGAAGAGAGACAAAAACATTGACGTGAGAGAGAAAAACCAATTGTTGCCTCCCATACGCGTCCTGACCAGGGATCTAACATGCAACCTACATAAGTGCCCTGACTGGGAATCGAACCCAGACCCTTTGGTGTTCAGGATGACGCTCCAGCAAACTGAGCCACCCAGCCAGGGCAGCAAGCCAATTTTTAAAATAGGCAAAAGACTCAATCACCTCCCAAACGGCTAATAAAAACATAAAAAGTGGCTTACAATTATTAGTAATCAGCATAGTAAAACTACAGTGAGATACCACTCCATATCCATTATAGGGGCTAGAATGAAAAAGACTGATAATACCAAGTGTTCGGATATAGAGCTAGAATTGTCATTTAATGCTGTTGAATATAAAAATGATACAACTTTGGAAAAGTTTACCAATTTTGTAAAAAGTAAAAAATACACCTACCCTTATAACCCAGCATGTCCTCATCAGTATTTACCATCAGAAATGAAAACATATGCCCATGAAGAGATTTATATACAAAACTCATAGCAGCTTTATTTGTAAAAGCCAGAAATGAAAACAGCCCAAATATCTATGAACAGGTGAATGGATAAACAAAATGTGGTATATATGCATAATGGAATACATTCAGCATGAAGAGAAACGAATCCAATCAACATGGAACAATCTAAAAATCATTCTTCTTCAGACTAGACACAGAGAATGAGCTAGAGAGAACACTGATTGATTTTATATATGAAATTCTAGAAAGTGCAAACTGATCTATAGTGACAGACTGCCGAGAGATGGATGTGGAGGCCAGCATGACTTGCAAATGGGTATGAGGAATCTCTGGGGGATGATGGAAATAAGGGGGAACATCTACCAAGGACCCAGCAATTCTACTCTCTTCTCCAAGAGAAAAAATTAAACATCTATCCACAGAAAGACTTATACACAAATATTCTAACAGTTTTCTTCATAATAGTATCAAACTGGAAATAGCCCATGTGCCCATCAATAGGAAAGTGGATAAACAATCTACAGTATATTCAACACATATGAACATACATGTGTTGAATATATTGAATATTATTGAATACTGAATATTATTCCACAACAAACAGAAACAAACTACTGATACATTTAAAAACATGCTGAGGAGTCAGAGACAAATGAGTATACACATATGATTCAACTAATATAAAGTTTTAGAACAAGCAAAACTTACATGTGGTTCAGCAACTGCGCTTGCAATTGCTCTGAGGACAGGGAGAAGAGAGGGAAGAGGAAGTAAAGGGTAGTCAAGAATAATGTTTTATATCTTTCTAGGGGTGTCAAGGCAAAAATGCTCACTATGGACAGGAAAAAATTATAAATTTATCAACACTACTGAATTACTAAATTAAATGTTAAATGAGCACTTTTAATTCACCTTGAATAATTACTGAAAGCATGATATAAAATCCAAATGTAAGCTTCTAAAATAAGCAAATAATTTCAATTGTAGTGAAAAATAAATTTTATTAAGGTCTTACTTTGCAGAAATGTACCTAGTTTTCTTTCACAAACATTACTTGCCAAGTAGGATGAGAATCAGAATGTTTTTCCCCCAAGTGCTTTTATTTTTAATAAGGTTTCATATAAAAAAGTATACACTATGAAATGGAACTTAACATGAAAAGCTCATTATTAACAAGAGCAACTTGATAAAGCTGTACAGTGGTTTCCAAAATGGAGGTGACCATACCCCAGGAGGTATGAAGGAACCACCAAGATATAAGAACATGTTAGTTCTCTTTATATTTAATCTTTATCTTAATACACATGTGCATTTAATGTAATATAAAGTGATACTGGCATCTTCATTATGGACACCTGTCATATAGTCACACATCCTATAAAGTAACCTAAGTATTCTGGTACTAAGTGATTCTAAGTATTCTAAGAGTAAAAGCATTTGCTAGATTCTTTTTCAGTAATGAAATAAAGTACTCATCTTTTAATAAGCTGGTACAGGAGACTGGTATTCCACAGAACATACATTCTCAGTAATAAATAAATTTCCTTAATGGGAACAACACTTTATGGAAAAACTGTATTATATAATCCTTCATGAAGCAGCTGCTTTTGATCTCTACAAAAGAAAGTTGGGGGCGAGGGAAGTGAGGTTTAATTTCAAAAGCAACTACTGCAGCAAAGAGAAGTTGAAGCAAAAAGAGTGCCAAGCATTACAGGATGTTATTGATGTGGTTGTGGAATGACCATGTGTGTTGTACCAAACAGGTTTAGTGGCTGTCTCGTGGCAAAGTACTGTATTAAGTGTTGCCAAATTTCAAGGTGAGTTAAACACTTATCTTTTACAAAAAAGAAGGGTCTAAATTTGTAATTTTTTACAAAAAGAAGGGTCTAAATTTGTGATTTTTTACAAAAAGAAGGGTCTAAATTTGTGATTTTTTGTGATAAATAACTGTTGGCAATATGCTACCTAAAAAATATACTGCAAACTACAACTTTCCTTATCATTAACCCATGTAAAAGTCACAAATAAACAGAGATAGTAAGAGAAGCTTTATGCTATAAAATGCTTGCCCTCCCTCTACACAAAAAACAAACCATGTATATATTCATGTAGCATTATGGCTTTCAATGTGTTAAAATCTTATATACATGTACATGAGGGTGCCATGACCATTCAATGGGGAAAGTACAGTCCTTTCAACAAATGGTGTTAGGAAAACTGGATATTCACAAGCAAAAGGATCAAGTTGGACCCTTCATATGCAAAAATAATTCAAATGCATCAAAGACTTCAGGGCTGAAACTGCTGGGTTGGCCAAAAAGTCTGTTTAGTTCTGTAAAATAAAAGACACACTTTTCATTTTCACCAATAACTTTATGGATTTGGATATTCTGAGTGTGTTGGCTAGCTCCTGTGTAGTAGAACATTGATTGTTCTCAATTAATGTCTTGATCGCTATCAACTTCAACTGGTCTACCTGACTGTGGAGCATCCATCAGAGAGAAATCTCCAGCATGAAATTAAGCAAACCATTAAACATTTTCAATCAGTCACAGCACCTTCTCTATACACTGCACAAATCTTTTTTAGCATTTCAGTTGTTTTTACCTTTCTTAAAATAATAAAGCATGATAAGCCAAAAATGTTGGGTATTTTCTTCCATCTTCAATATTAAAATGGCTACACAAAAATTTACCAATTTTGATAAGTTCTTTAAAAATGCACATTGATATGACAGCTGTCACAATATAATTTAACAAAATTGTTTTGAATGAGATTTAAAGACGACTAAGCGCTACCAGAACCATCTTGTGGAAAAAAATCGAATGAACTTTTTAGCCAATCCAATAGAAAACTCCTACGATTGAAGACACAGAGGAAAAATTTCATGACATTGGATTTGGCAATGATTTCTTAGACATGACACCAAAGGGACAAGCAACAAAAGACAAAAATAAAGTGGACTTCATTAAAATGAAAAATTTTGTATCAAAGGACGCTATCCAGAGTGAAAAGGCAACCCACAGACTGGGAGCAAATGTTTGTAAATCATGGATCTGATATGAGATTAACATCCAGAATATATAAAGAATTCTTACAAATCAACAATAAAAAACAAACTAACCAATTTAAAAAATGGGCAAAGTGCTTGAATAGACATTTTTACAAAGGTACACAAACAGCCAATAAGGACATGAAAAGATGTTCAACATCATTAATTATTAGAAAAATGTAAACCAAAACCACAATGACACAACGCTTCCCACTCATTAGGAGGGTTATGATTAAAACAAAACAAAACAAAACACCCTTACACCCAGAAAATATCAGGTGTTGGTGAGAATGCGGAGAAATTGGAACCCTTGTTCACTGCTGATGGGAATGTAACATACTACTACTGCTATAGAAAAAGTATGACAGTTTCTAAAAAAAATCAAACAATTACCACATGATCCAGCCATTCCACTTCTGGGTATATACCCAAAAGAACTGAAATCAGAAGCTCAAACAGATATGTACATGCCAATGTTCAGAGCAGGATTATTGACAATAGCTAAAAGGTGGAAACAAGCAAATGTCCACTTACAGATGAATAAACAAAAGGTGGTACATCCATACAATGGACTATTATTCAGCCTTAAAAAGGAATGAAATTCTGATTCATGCTACAACATGGATGAAACTTGAAGACATTATGCTACGTGAAATAAGGCAGATACAACAACAACAAAAAAAAACAAATATTGCATGATTTTACTTAAGTAATCATGTAGTTAAAATCATAGGAACAGAAAGTAGGAAAGTGGTTACCAGGAGCTGTAAGGGGAGAGTGGGTGGAGAATTGCTGGTTAATGAGTAGAGCTTCAGTTTGGGATGATGAAAAATTCTGGAAATGGATCATGATGATGGTTACACAACCACGTGAATGTACTTAATACCACTTAACTGTACATTTAAAAATGGTTAGAATGGTAAATATTATGTTGGGTAAATGGTAAATATTATATTTTACCACAATAAAAAATACTCGTGTGTTATTTTATTATGGTGGCAGTGTAGGAATATGGTTAAAAATACAAGCTCAAGAATTATGCTATAAAGCTCTACCACTTTGTAGTATTCTTTGCCTGTTTTCTTAGACATTAACAGAACTTAATAGTATTATATCAAGAATTAAGTAAATTAATACATGTAAAGCACTTAAAACAGTGCATGTCATATAATAGTGACTTTTTGATTATCATAGGTTTAAAGTACATTTTTAATGAGATTTAAGTCAAATACCTTCAGAACTTCTGAAAGTCCTCAAAATTCCAGAGTTCAGTAAAACACACTGAAAAACAGTGATCTAATCCAGCAATCTGCAACTGGTGTGCCGCAAGAATTTTTAAAATACACAATATCTGAGTATTTATTTAATCAGGGGCACTGACCTCTTTTTCCTTAGACTGTCAAATGAAAAAATGACAACAGCCAACACAACAATAGCCATCTGGTGTGAATGAATCAAAATTACACCAACTTTTTTGTCCGATCGGCAAAAACCCACATTTTTGGTGTGCCGCAGAATTTTAGTAGTTAGTTTATATGTGCCATGAGATGAAAAAGGTTGAAAGTCACTGAACTAATTAATCCATATTTCTCATTTTATAGGTAAAGAAATTGAGAGTCACGTATCTTGCTTCACTAATATTAATTTTCCTAAAATAAGAGGTTGGGGTTGATAATACGAATGCTGACATTCAACTACTTGAGAACGAAGGCAAAGCCATGAGATTCGTGTCTAAGTCTATGAGGAGCCTGATAGTCACCCACCACACTGATCTAATAAATAATTACACATGACTGGGAACCAAAGGTAGCAAAACCAAAAGAAAGCCATTCTAATTATCTTCAAAGACAAGAGTTAAAAACACCCCTGTGGAAAATTAAGTGTTAAAGTATTTGTGGAAAAAAATGATATGGATTAAGAGTTTGAGGCACACCCAACATGTGCCCACTACTCCACTCCCTTCCGCCAGTTACTTAATACAGTCTTGGTGAGATCTTTAAATCTGAAAAACCAGATGCTTTTTCTACCAAATAGAGGACTTATCTACAAATCATTCTTTATTAAATCCAAATAGAAGATAGTAGTAATCCAAGTAACACAAAATGTCTAATCCAAAAAAAATCATGGGCTAAGCTTTGTGGACATCTGTCTGTACTTCAACTGAATAGGCTAGATCTAGTTTCTGGGAAATTGACAACACAAAAAGCAAAATAACAGGGACGATCTTTGAAGGTCAGACTCAACAACCGCTAAAAACCTTTGGAGTGTCTGTTTTGCCCTTCCCCCATCGCTCTTCCTCCACAGATCGGCTCTTAAGAAGAGCACCACCTCTGCTTGGAATGTCCTCCCCCTCCAAATCTACATCAGCTGAAATCCTACCCATCCTTGAAGGTTCCACTTCAATGCCGCAGTTTCCCATCAATTTCCCCCCAGCGCTGCCAATCTTGAATTAAGTTCCTTCTTCTACACTCTCTCCTACTTCGCACCTCTACTTCAACATTTTATTATATAATTCATTGCATTACAGTTGCTTAACGTTTACTTCTTCCCTCTCCTTCCCCTAAGAAAATCCCAAGAGCAGTAGATGAGGGAAGAAAGGAACGGACATTTGTTAAAACCTCACTGCCAAGCAAGGTGCTAGGCACTTTGCACACATTATCTCGTTTACTGTTTGGCGACCATCTGGGGAGGGGAGCAGGTGGTGCAGTTCCCACGTTACCAACAGAGAGTTCAATGGCTCATCCCACGTCACACCGCTGAGCCAATCACAGCGCTTCGTGGACCCGCCGGCTTCCCCGGCTCCGGAGGGCTCCTTCCACCACTGTGAGCCGCAGGTCTTGCTCACTTGTGTCCCCCTCCTTGCCTAACAGACGGTTGGTATTTCACAAATATTTGCTGAATTTAATATCCCTATGGACTCGGTCCCACCCGTTTCATAACCTGATTCCGCCCCACCCCTGACCCGCCACCTTTACCGTCTGTTCCTTTACAGTGGACTTGACACACACAGGCAGCTCTCCACCTTTCCACAGAGAAATGCTGCAGACATCAGCCCGCACTGGGAGGCACAGTGAAGACCTTCCAGTTCTCCCGGACTTCCCCAACTGTTCTTCCCACAGAATGTAAGAAATGCACACAGCATACACATCTGATGTAACGCCTATGG
This sequence comes from Trachops cirrhosus, assembly GCA_028533065.1. Taxonomy (NCBI): domain Eukaryota; kingdom Metazoa; phylum Chordata; class Mammalia; order Chiroptera; family Phyllostomidae; genus Trachops; species Trachops cirrhosus. The sequence continues at coordinate 23,345,396 of CM052541.1, read as the reverse complement.
TCTTCCAAAAAGCTCTGAATTCATACTGAACCACGTCGTCGTGCTTACAGGCAATAAGGCTTATGCGGTTTCCAGCTCCCACTGTGGGGACACCCGAAGATACCGTCTGAATGAGAAAATCACATCTTTCAGACCGTCTTAGAAGGAAGGCATCCCAATGCGATCACCCTGCCTCCCTCTCCCCCCACCCCCACCCATGAATTGCAGTTTGGATTTCCGGCGGGAATACACACAGAAACATGAAATGGGGCTCAAAAGCAACGGAGCAATTACTTCGCAGCCTGCTTAATTAGAAAGAAGACATAGAAGGTGCCCCGCCTTTTTAAGTCTCTGCACTGAACTCCAACGCGAAAGACGGAGTGGCGGCGGGGGAGGTGGCACCCAACCTGAGGAACCCCAGACATCGAATCGCTGCCTTCTGCAGCCAGTCGGGGGAGAGTCCTTTCCTCCCCACGGTCCCGGGCCACCAGCTCCCCGTGCCGCTCGGAGGAGCCCAGCCGCACCCTCCAAGGCCGCCCTAAATCTCATTGTCTCCCTCGGTCGCGGCCCCCAGGGGCGCAGGGTGCTGCCCAGGCCCCGCCGACTCCCGTCCACCGGCCGGCCGGCTGCCCTCGCCGGGCGAGGTCCAACCAGCCCCGGCCGCGACCCCGCCCCAGGTTCGGCGATCCGCACCGCGCCCGGTTGGCGGGGCCGGGCGCCGGGAAAATGGAGACGGGAGCGCGGCAGCGCCTCACAGCCCCGCGCCCGGCGGGTTCCCCCCGCCAGCCCCGAGGCTGAGGCTGGACACTCACCGCTCCAGCCGCTCAGTCCTCCGCCGGCCCCGGCTGCTATAGCGGCCCCGGGCCGGGCAGCCGCCGCTCGCGCTAGTCCAGCCGCCGCCACCGCCTCCTCCCCAGGCGCGGCGCTCCTTCCCGAGACACGCCGCGAGCGCCCGCAGCTCCCGCGCCGCGCGCTCCGCGACTGACTGACCGACGGACCGGGCGGCGGCGGCGGGGCGGGAGCGCGCGTCGGGCGGGGCGGCCGCAGAGCCCAGCCGCGGCGGATCCCAGTGCGGCCGCGTCCGGCGGAGACACAGAAGGCGGGGCTGCGGGCCCGGCGGCCCACAGGCTGACCGACTCGTGCCCGGCCGCTCGCGGCCCCCACCCGCCGCCAACCACTCACTTCCGGCGCAGGCGGCAGCGCCCTCCCGCGCCGAGCCCCGGCCCACCGCCCGCGCCCTCTCCCCGCGCCCCCAGCCAGCGCCCCCAGCCCCGCCTGCTCACCTTCCCCGCGGGCGCGGACCGCACCCAGTGCGGGCGGTCTCCCGTGCTCCGCCTTTCCTGCGCGTCCCTGGGAGTCACCTCGGGAACCTGTGAATCAGAGAATGAATGAGTGAGGACGGAAAACCCCGGCACTGTCCCACCCCCCTAATCGCCTTCCCTAGGAAGCAGGCCCCGCGGCCTCTGTCCGAGGACCCTGGGACGCTCGGAGGCTTTGAGCGGTCTGTCCCGGACCTACAAGCCTGCACCTTTAGGCAGGAGTGTTCTGGGACTCCAGCAGCACATCAGATATTGTCTTAGGCACCTAAAGGACCATTGTCGTTGCAGTCTGTGAGGCCTTTTAAATTTTTTTAGGAAATCCCATTTTGGCCAACAACTCTCTGCAGTTTCATACACTATATTGGGAAGCTCTTAAAAACTGGACATGTCAATTATCCTGAAGTACTTTTAAACTTTGACATTTGCTTATATTGCTTTCTTAATAGCTGGCACCTCCTTACTGAAATTCTTTAGGAGTAAGGTGTTGGCCTGTTTTCCTTGTCGCTAAGCTCTAAATTACTCGTTACTGCTTATTTTGATGCAGGCTCAACTTGTAAAAATTAATTTATATCTTTATTTTGACCTTATTCTAAAGTTGATTAAAGGAAGAAAAAAATAGAATTAAATCATTTTTGTCCCACTACATGCAAAGCAAGTTTGTTGACAGCATTAAAACAGTTGAAAAGTCAGGAGTGTGACCTGGAATTAGTTTTAGTAAATACTCCTTTTTCACGTTTAACCAGCTGCTTGCTAAGTAAAAGTACCTGTATCTTGAATTTTCCCAAATAAAGAATTGAATGCACATTTCTGAGATCTTGGCTCTCTTTGTACAAACGAGGGTGTTCATTTCTCTGTCCTGGGGCCAAATCTTAGTTTTGCTAGTTATGTTGCTTCTTTCTGATATTCTTGAGGACTTTCAAATGGTTTTGGTCTTTTTTTTTTGCACAATCTGTTCCCAATTGGTAGACAGTCTATTTCAAAACTGGTATTTAGAGCCACACAATACAGTCATGAGATACATTTAACTCTTGAGCTATCTGTACTTAAGAAACATAACCACTTTTGTGTAAGTCAAGTACGTGCTTTAATATCCTTGTGCAGAATAATGTTTCTTCTATATGAAGATGGTGCTGCTGACCCATTACTGTAGCCTCTCTTCCTTTCTTGTGGAATTCATCATTCATTACCTCTAACTATAATTATTTCAGTAAGTTGTCATCTTCCCCAATAAATGTAATACAATATATTCATCCTTACATCTTCCATAAATAGTACCTTGCACAATAAATATCTTTAATAAATGAAACTATTTTCATAAGTGATAATTTATACACATCTTTCTAGAGCCTTTTACCCCATTTCCTTTATGACCAGGTTTGCTGAGGTTAGACATACCTGGGTGCCAAACCAATAAATCCCTATTGTCATCAAATGCTATTACTAGGCTGTGATACTACTGTACAAAGAAGATAATTTGACTTTATCAAAATCTCCTTTAAGAATAGACCCATGATTTTTAGATAGCTCTTAGCCAGCCCTCTCTCCTCTCAGTGGTTAGGTTGGTCTAAACTAATTAGAAAAGGAAACAACGTAACTTGCAGTCATTGAGAAATTACCTAAGCATATTCTCATGGGTTCCTTTACATCATGAAATTATTCATTCATTCCACAAGGATTTATTGAGCTCCAGCTAAGGCCTAGAAACACAAAGACAAGAAAGACATGGGAGGTGGTTCCTGGCCTCAAAAAGCATATGGCTTAGTGGATAAAGGAGACAAGGAAGTCACTATTAGAATACGGAGTCCAGTCCAAAAGCAATTAGAAATGCTTTTTCTAATTGAACATCTCACAAGATATATTTTCCACAGAATACACTTTGAGAAATGCTGACCTGAGGCAGATTTTTGGTTTATAGAGGAGAAAACTACAGCCCCTGGAGATGAAGTGACTTGCCTAAGGTTAAAAAGCTACTGCTACTGGAAGGTAGTGGACTAGAGCCTATAAATTCAGACCCCACTCACATGCTGTTTCTACTACATAATGCTTTATGGGCTATAAACTCATTCTAGCTCCATCAGTAATCAGGGGGAGAAAAATATTATAAAAGAATATGGGATATATTCTTTTAAATGAAGTTTCAAATCAGTAACTTTTGAAGCTATGCTAATTTTTAATGATTACTATTTACATAAGGTGAGAAGATTTGTCCCTTAATACCTTATGATCTTTTGATAATTGAACAGGAGCCTTGTAAAATTAAATTAACAGACTGGGGCATCCATCTAGTCACCTAGCCCTGACGTAGCTTTAAACAAAATAAACTTTAAGGAATCGATAGAAACATTAAAACTCTTCCCAGAAATTTTAGTGTTGATTTTTCCCTGTTCATACAAAATGAGAAAACAGGTTCTAAAATGTGCTGAGACTATGAAAATCCACACCAGGTTTTGACTTCATCTCTGGTACAAGTTCCCAGATTTTGAATACTCCAACAGCTAAAGGATGGGAAGGTTTCATATCCTAAATTCATAGTTCTATTCCCCAGAGGAGAAATTTTTAGTACTTCCTATTTTTAGAAAAATGAGATAAATTGTTTGTTCCCAAGAGACTTCTTAGGATTACACTATGGCTTTCATTTTAAGATAGCTTCTATTCACATTACCTTTGAAACTAGTTATCAGTGTCTTAATTTATGACTCACTAATTTATAAAATATTTGTTTCATTTCTAAATGCTATATTCCTTTTCAGGAAGCAGACCAAGGATCATTGCATATAATATAAATGTGTAGAATGAATGAATAATTATTAACTTAGAAAGAATCAGTAGTGCTTTAACCCATGTGACTCAGTTGGTTGGGCACTATTCTATGAAGCGAAAGGTCACTGGTTCAATTCCCAGTCAGGGCACATGCCTAGGTTGTGGGTTCAGTCCAGGTCTGGGTGATTGGTGTTTCTTTCTCACATTGATGTTTCTCTCCCTCTCTTTCCCTCTCTCTGAAAATAAAATAAAATATTTTTAAAAATCAGTAGTCATAAGTAGTGAAAAGAATACTACTTATTAATCAATTTATCAAAACTATGTTTTTAGTGTCTACTGTGTCCCCGGCTCTGTTGAATCACTTAAGAAGTATGAGAGAAATACAAGAAAGAGTCTCTAATTTTTAAAAATGACCCCACCCATTTATCGGCAAGGGAGGGAAATACACCCTCATATCATGCAGGTGGAAGTATAAATCATGGAGGAGAGTTTAGCAATAGACATTAAACCTTAAAAATATGCATTTCTTTGATTGAGCAATTTCTTTTCTATGAATGTATTTCAAGGAATAAGAATAAAACATTAGCTAGGATATTGTGGGATGATGGTAAATAATTAGAAATCTCCTAAATATACAGTGATGAGATTAAGAAAATGATAATTTCTAGAAAATAATTTTTTGATATGAAAAGATGTTCATAATGTGTTAACCAATAAAAAATTATAAACATGCCCTGCCTGGTGTGGCTCACTTGGTTGGGTGTCATCCCACAAAGCAAAAGGTCACCAGTTCAATTCCTGGTCAGGGCACATGCCTAGGTTCTGGTTCTTCCAGGTTGGGGCGTGTGTAGGAGAGACAACCAATCGAAGTTTCTCTCTTACCCTGATGTTTCTCACCCTCTCTTTCTCTCTCCCTTCCCCTCTCTCTAAAGATGAATAAATAAAACCTTTAAAAAATTATAAACATGTACAATATGAACTCATGAAAAAACATGATATAGGAAAATCTAGAAAGAAATACAAGAATCCAAAAATGTCTATTGCAGAGTGGTTTGATTATGGTACACTCTTTAATTTTTTTATTTTTAAATGATGATTTTGTATTTTTAATTGGCAATTAAATTTAATGAACTAAATCAATGTTTATGTAGTTAAATAACTCTCTAAACAAAATGTTGAGGAAAACAACACACAAAGCATTCATTATTTAATAAAAAATTAAGTTACTTTTAATTGAAAAAGGGACCTCTGCATTTAGGAAATTGTTGATGATAGAGGAACATGAACTAACCACAGAACAACAAAGTACTCGGCTCTGATACAAACTAAATACAGTACGTGTTAAGAGAAGAGGGAAATTGACTATGGTTGGAGCAGGTTAAGGTGACTTCATGAAAGAAAGGAGACTTAGCTGGCACTTAGAATCTGAATGCCATGGAGAGAAACAGAGTCAGGGCAGTAATACAAGGTGAGGCAAGTGCCTGGTATGACCTATTCTACACATACCTCACCCCTCCCAGTCGAATTTTAACTACAGAACACTAGATCTTTGACTATAAAGGTATTTCTGCTTCTTTCACACAAGTGGGATCGCATGCTGTATATAATATAAATATGTAGTAAATAGAGTATTAAATATTCTTTGTAATACATATTTTAAGTTATAGTAGATGATTTATGAGTAAGCCTTTGGCAGGGGTATTTTTTAAAAATTTTGTAGAACTGAACATTTCCAGATATTGACTTAGAACAAACACCAACTGTTATGCAAGAGCAGTTATCACAACCTTGCAAGTGTTCTGACGTTCCCAATCAGACCATGAAGGAATTTAAGCAATCAGAACTCAGCAACCCTCTGCATACATATTACAGAGTGTTACTTTTAAGTCTGCTTTTGAACTCAATAACTAAACTACTAATAGTGATATTAGCTATACATATTAAGTGAACAAGTGAATGACTTATGTTCAGTGACAAATAATAAACTAAAAAAGTTATGCCCATCTCAAAAATGTCTGCAATGGGAAAGAACAGGACAGAATGTGAACTTTTATCAAGTATTCCTTCAGAGTGGGGTATTGCCAGGCATAGAAGGGATGGTGCAGCAAATGTATCAAGCAGAAAGTAGCAGGTTACTTTTAGTAAACAATGGGTACAATGGTTTAACTAGAGCTGTAGAGCTCTGTGGAGGAATAGTGAGATGAAAAAAAAAAGGTTATGAAGGCCATAGGAGACTAAGCTGTAGGTTTGGGAAACAATGCAACAGAATACATGATGAAGTTCATTCTTGAATGTACCAGCCGTTTTCCCAACTCTGAGCCTTTACAATTACCATTCCTTCTGTCTAGAATGTCCTTCGCCCTTCACTATCTGGCCTGCTCCTATATGTTACAGTTCAACTGTCTCCTCTTTTATCCCCAGTTCCTCTGGATAAAGTTATTTGCTGCACCTATGTGCTCCCCCCAGATCTGCACATTGGTATTATAACTTGGTGTGTGTGTGTCTGACTCCTCCATGTATGGTATCTTGTACATAGCAAAGTTCAGCAGTATTTGTCAAATTAAAGGATGATAAGAGACAGAATTAAGAAACATCTGGCAACCTTTTGAAGAATAGGTCAGAATAAAGGAAGTAACTGGAAGGCTGGTTTTGTTAACCCAGGTATGAAGTGATGAGAAAGGAGGGGGACTAAAACACATTTGGAAAAACTAATGGCGTAGGTAACAAACTGGACAAAGACATGAAGGAGAGAAAGTCCAAGATGACTCCAGGGTTTCAAGGTGGAATGAATGCTAAAAGCAGAAGACTGATATCACTGCTAAATCAACAGACAGATACTGAGTGTCCCTCACATTCGAGGCTCTGTGCTGAATAACAGGGAGGCCCGAGATATTTATCTTCTCACAGTTCTGGAGGAGGCTAGAAGTCCAGGAGGCTGAGTGTTAGGTGTCAGCAGGCTCGGTTTCTTATGAGACCCTTCCTTGTTTTGCAGATGGTCGCCTCTTTGCTGTGTCTTCACATGGTCATCTCTCTCTGTGTCCTAATTCCCTCTTCCTATAAGGACACCACTAATATTGGATTCAGGCCCACCCTAACAATCCCATTTTAAGTTAACTGCCTCTTTAAAGACCCTATCCCCCAAATTGACTGTCTACAATGGGAAAGAATAGGTAAGAGCATGAACTTCCATCAAGTATTGCTTTAGTGGAGGGATGATTAGGGCTTCAATATAGAGGGATATAATTCAGTCCGTAACAGCGGCCTAATAAATATTTGTTGAATTGAAGGGACAGCACCCAAGGCTGAAGATGTAAATATGCACCTGGTGGTCATAAAGACTACACAGCAAATAAAGACTGGAAACACACACACACACACACACACACACACACACACACAGGGTCCAGCACAAATAACGTCCCCCTTTTTATTACAAAATCATAAGCATGTAATTCTGTAACATAACATTATCACACTCAAGCATACCCTATGACATTTTAGGTGAAATGTTAAAACTATAAATTATTACACCTATCTTATTACCCTACCAGGGTAATAAGCAGGCCTTACTTCTGCCATACCCTGTATATTATATATATAACAAATTACTTATTGGTATTATGATACATGATGTATTCAATGACATATACATTACATGATATGTTTAATGTACTGTTCATTATCAGCAACATATAATTCAATGTACTGTGCAAAACTGCAACAAATGTGGTGTATTAAGGCAGTCTTTCCATTGACTCCTGCACAGCCATCTGTAATTCTTTGCTTCGGATGATTTGTGTCTCAGATTTTCATTGAATAAACATGAATCTCTTTAGCATACCCCAGAAGAATTAGTAATCAAGAGTTTTCCATTTATACAAAAATAAAATATAATCTAGGTTTCCAGGCTTTATGGTCCAAATGTATACATGCAATGTGTAGGTAAAATGTGCTTTATTAGAACTTTCAAAGTCTATTATTTTACCAAAAACAATTTTAGATTCTCCTATTATATATTTTTTAAAAAATTTGCAGTTCATCTAGGGGATTGATGAGAGAATTAAGAAATGATTCTCTCCCTTTGCTGCCTCATGGTCATTTGTAGGATTCTTTGAACTGATTGTGAAAAGTCATTTGAAAAATATGTCATGGAAAAACAATCAAAGTAAACAGATGAATAGCTGATCACTAGAACTTTTGTTCAGTTATGTGCTTTGAGACAAGGCTGTGCCAAAAACATGACATCACCAAAGTGCTGTCACTGAGTCCCATCAGTCAGGCTCTTCAAATGCCCCTTATTGTCACTTCTTCACTGCTCTCTCTGCTACCACTGATCTCAAGATCTTCATCATCTCAAACAAGGGATCTGCAAAAGCCTGGGGGCTTATCTCCTGCTAGCCTCTCTCTTCTCCCTTTGACATACCCTGCAAAATATTCCTAGCCAACCTCTGGTACTACCAGGACCACTTTCACCATATCATTTTTCTGTTTAAAACAAAACAAAAAATTACTATGTTTTTATTTTGAAAAACACACATTACAAAATATTAAGTACAGTATGATCCTGATTTTGTTGAAAAAAATAAAAAACAAACCCAAACCCGCAAACATACATATACATCCATTGCATTGACCTCCTGTTGCTGCTATAACAAATTAGCATAAACTCAGTTATTTAAAACAACACAAAGTTATGCTGTGGCTCAGTGGCTCAGTGGATTGGAGCATTACCCATACAGCAAAAGGGTACAGTTTCAGTTCCTAGTCAGTGCACATACTTAGGTTGTGGGTTTGAGCCCTGGTTGTGGTGCATGCGGGAGGCAACTGATCAATGTTTCTCACAGCAGTATTTTCTCTCTCTCCCCCCACTTCCTCTCTCTCTAAAATCAACAAACATATCCTTGGGTGAGGATTGGGAAAAACAAACACATAGTTATTATCTAATAGTTCTGAAGGTCAGAAGTCCAAAATCAGTCTCCGCTGACTGAAATCAAGGTGTCAGCAGAGCTGCATTCCTTCTGGAAGCTCTGGAGAGGATCTGTTTTTAGCCTTTACTAGCTTCTCGTGATTGCCAGCATTCTTGGGCTCAGGGCCCCATCCTCCATCTTCAAAGCCAGCAGCAGCACAGCACCTCCCAGTCTCTCTCACTGACTCTCACCCTCCTGTCCGCCTCCTATAGGCACCATTGTGATTATATTGGAAACACCCAGATAAACAAGAATGACTTTTCCATCTCAAATGCCTTAACTTAATTACAACTTCAAGTGCCTTCTGTTGTATAAAGTAACATATTTGCAGTTCCAGAAATTAGGACATGGATATCTTCATGTCCTCATGTGTGAAAAACTGAAAGAAAATAGCATGCCAAAATATTAACAGGTTGATTATCTCTAGATTAAGAGATTTAGGCAATTTTAATTTTTACTTCTTTGTGTTTAACCAATATTCCCAGTTTTCAAAATGATTTGTGTTATTTTTTATTCATAGAGAATGACAATAACAGAATCAGTAGATGTCACTATAGAGGACATTTGCTATTTTCTCTGCCCTGTTCTCTTTTCTTCTTCTGGAGACTGTATGTTTCCTCTGGAATTGCTCCTCCTGACCCAGCCTCCAGCTCATCCAAGTGGTTCTAAGGGTTGCTGCTATTCATGGTACTGCTTCACCCTGGTTACAGGTGAGAGCGTGCGTTCCCCACTGGGGTAACCAGAAACATTCCCAGCATTTTGTTCTTTCTTTTTCTTAACTAGAATTAGGAGAAAGAGTCAATTCTTCTCTGACGGGATACTCATGAAAAGATGAAACAGAAAATATTGGTGACTATGGTTCTAATATCATAGAAAATATAAAAGCAAAGTACAGACTAAAAAAAAACAGAGGGGCAGATTCCTAGTGGTATTTGCATCCTTGGTTGTGGTTGTCTGAGAACCAGCTAGCTATTTTTCTTTTTTTCCCTAGGTTTGGATATATAAACCGAAAGATTACTCTTTCTGCCCAAACTGGCTATTTATTTCTATCATCTGCAGTAAGAGGCGGGTGAAAACAGTTAGGAATGTTTTAAAGCCTGCAATGATGCCCTGTTGTCTGTTACTGTCTCAAATTAGCTCCTCTAACTGGCTTCAAAGCTTTTCTCAACCCCCGCCTTCTCTGCTCCCACTTCTCAACATTGTTTCACTCTGGCTGCCTTTTCATCTTTCCTTCCTTGCTGTGTGGCATTAGCTTTTGTGGCTTTGCTCTTTCTTGCTGTTCTCACTGTCTGGACTATCTTCACCTCCCCTCGCTGCCCATCCAAGTCCTGTCCCACCTTCCCAGCCACCTCCAGGACACTCCCTGAAATGCCCCCCAAATCAGCAAGGGAAGGCTTCCTTCTCTGAATGTTTGTTATCTGCAAGGTCTGCCTATTACAAACAAGTATGTCCACTTTTTTATGGTTTGGGTCACTCCCAATAAATGATAAACCTCTTAAGGAAAAAACCCATACCGTGTTTTACAAGTTTCACTCATAGAGGTAGTTGTTCAAGCTGATTGATTAAATTATATGTTAAGCAGAAACTCAGATATTTTAAGGTAGAGTCCCTCCTTGGAAGAAAACACAGTGGCCACTTGGGTGTTTACAAGTTAGAAATGGCCTGGTACACTGGAGGACAGTTTCACAATTGCAACGTTGTCATTCTTATGCTGCATGTTTTCTCATCATTTCCATAAAGATAATTTAAGAATAGAGAGTAAGACCTGATAGGAAAAGATGAAGAAGCCAGAATCATTTATCCATGAGACAAAAAAAGGAAGTTTACCTATCAACCATCTTAACATCTGTGAAAATTTGCTATATAGAAGATAGGGTTCTTTCTCCCTAGAAATTAAGACTGAGGTCAGAAATAAGCATATAATCACGTAATGAAATTTAAGTGTACTTAAGATAGATTTTTTACCATAAGGGTATCAAACAATGAAATGAATTTGGAACTTTGTAGAATGTATATCTACAGTAGTTCTTAAAAGAAAGAAAAACAACTTTTGAAAATGTCGTATGGGTGTTTCTACCAAAAGGCAAGGAGTTGAATAAGATTACCACAAAGACTTACTAACTGTAAGGGTCTATTATAAAATTTTATACAGAAGAGAAAAATATTTTAAATGACATTTAAATATTATAGCTATCTATACAGGTGCTTCTATTGCTTTCTCCATGAAAGGAGAATGTCTTGTTCTAAATACATACAGGAATAAATAAAAACCTTTATCTGATTTATTCATCTGCTTCCTTCCAAGGAAAAACTTAACTGTGTTCAGATGTAACACTACTTCTGCCTTTGAAGTTATTTCTGCCTTTTTTTCTTTTTTTGCATCGTGAAAGTCTAAATTTAAAGACCAAGTCAGGTACTAAAACCACTAAAAAAAAATGTTCCCTACCTGGACAGAGACATCTTTCTCCCAGTAATTCTAACATCAGCACAAAACAGAGCCCAGTTCTGTACAGTACTGTCCATCAGGACCAACAGAGCATCAATGACATGCCTGCCACCAGGCTAGTAAGTGATTCCTGGGGGAGGAGGGGAGCAGGGGGTACGTGGGGCACTTTTAGGGCAGTTAAACTATTCTGTGTGATACAATAGCGATGGATACATACCATTACATATGGGTTTGTCAAAACCCATAAAGTATATATAGAACACAAAGAGTCAATCCTAACGTAAACTATGGACTTCAGTTAACAATAGTGTATCAATACTGCCTTATTAATTATAACAAATGTAACACTAATACAAAATGTTACCAATAGGGTAAACTTTGGGGGTATGGTGGTAGTATAGGGGATGTATGGAAACTCTGTACTTCCTATTCAATTTTTCTGTAAACCTAAAACGGCTCTAAAAAATTTTAAGAAAGTGTTTCCAAACACATGAATTAATTGTTAATTAGGGAAAAGAAACTAAGCATAAAACAACTATAGTGCTACCTTTTGTTAAGAATACTATAGATAATGAATATCCATCTGTAATAGACTGTCTCCCCAATTTTTTTAAACACCCAGGAGAGCCCTGTTGCTGTAATGATCAGAGTCCCATTGAAAATAAATTAAATTTGAAGCCATGAATTTTTTTTTTGTGGCTTTGCTTACTCACTATGGGCCAATATTAAGGCTAATATGTAATTGTCCTCCATAAAAAACAGAAAGTACTTGTGACAAACTTTCCCCTTTCCTTTCTACCTCAGCAATAACTTAGTATCCATTTTAACCTTTTTTTTTTTTTTAGGGGGAGAAACATATTGGTATTAATGCTGGCTCATCCTGGATAGAAACTAGTTACTATTTTTATTCATGGTTCTTGTTATTATACTGTATTTTAGAACTTGAACAAATGATGGAGATACCAATGCTTTAGAAAGAATAATTCCTTTCAAAGCCCCTTCTCTTATGGGCTGTGCAGCCTGGCGCAGAAGCCGGACACCAAGTGTCATTACAATACTAAAGGCAATGAAATATGCTCAGGAATGAATGTTGTGTGTGAGCTCAGGGAAAGAATGAACGGGAGGTATGAAATGATGGCTTAAATGAACAGGGAGGTTTGAGCAGTGATAGGACTGTATATTTGAATGTACACTGGTAAACCAAATGCTTCATATGTATTTCAAGATCCCATTCTCAAATGAACACTGCTAGTTCTTATGTGTGGTTCCCTGCAGTAAACAAAACTGGATTTTTACCTAAAGAATATCAGTTGTTGGTGGAAGGGACTACTACTCTTTTTTCAGTACAGGAAGGAGGTATATCTTCCTTTCTGTGTTTTTTTAGCATCTATATTCAGTTGTTCTGTCTATCAATCTCAGTCCTTCAACTCTAATGTCCAAAACACCTCGTATTTCCTGTCCTTGAATTAATTTTGATTTGGAGTCTGCCATCTACAAGGTAGACCAGAAACTCAACCTCAGTCATTCCTGAGGCTCCCCTCCCCTGTTGTCCACACCCCACGTCAGGGAAGTACAGAGACTTCGCGTAGCCTTGAGGCACTGGGGAGGTCCCTTGAGTCATCCACCCACCCTGGGTTCTGTGGAGGCGCCCACTGCCTTAGTTCCCCGAGTCCCTCAGGTCCAGGCCCCTGCTGCTTTCATGCAACCGGTGGGCACAGGAGTCTTCCTGAGCTGGAAACGCTTGGCCAGTCCGCAGGGTTACTGCCAGGAAAGAGAGGGCAGGAGAGCGCAAAGTGCACAGACACCTCTCATTTCCTCCACAGCGTACCCTTCTCCCTCAGAGGCAAACCCAGTTCTCTTTTCCCTTCAGGGAATCCAGCAGAGACTTCTGGGAGTGGGGGTGGTTTAGGCACTTGGAATAAAAACCAAGAAGGGAAGTGTCTTGCAGTCAACTTCTGCTTTCCTCCTGTGACATGTTAATACTCTCCCCAGGCAAAGAAGCCTGCGGACTACTAAAACACCGGAGGTGCCCGGAGACACGGATCTCCAAAGCCCCATCCTCCCACACAGCCAGATTGCCCAAGCTCCTGCAGCTGAGTGAGAGTATTTGGCCGGAAGCCTTATTGCAAAAGAGCTCATGGACACGGACCACAGCGTGGTGACTGTGGGGGTATAAGGGGCATAGGTATAAGGGGCATAGGTATAAGGGGGATAAATGATAATGGAAAAAATACAATAAAAATATTTTTACCATATGTGCATTAAATATTAAAAAACAAACAAAGGGTCAATCACTAGTAAACTACTTGATACCTAACCTCTTGTACAAATTCAGACAGAAATTCTGACTGAGAAGAAAAACATCAAAGATCAGAGACATAAGGAAAATGGGCACATGGAATTATTTTCATAGTTCACATTTGTTAATACAAGATTAATTCTGGCAGATAAAATGTTAGAAGTATGAGCACCTATAATATGGGTCAATAAATAAAGTTAGAAAATTTCTCTAGTGACTCCATCTTTTGAGGGTCTCATCCTCCCTTCAAAAATGTTGATGAGAATGTAATTTACACAGTTACAGTTAAGCTGTGAGAAGACTCACACTAGATGATTTGTAGCAAATTCCTTCACGTACTTGTCTAACTCATTCACCCAATTTTTTCCCCTAAAATAACTTGGTAAACAGCAAGGCAAGTCACTACCAGCAGTTTCTTCAGTGACATACGGTATTTGTAACTTTGGTAATAACTTTTGCTGCATAATTGTTGCTGTTTTTTTTGTCCCTAGAAGCACCCAAGTTGACAAAGGGAAACACAGGACTCTCCATGTTGACGGGAGAGTTTGTATTCTCAGTTCCTCTGCTTCAGTCTTGGATACGTGTATGCATGTGATAGTAATGCTAAGTAACAGTTATAATTAGAATATCATGGTTCTGTAGGATGAGTAATATCTATACATATTAACAGAGCTTCTTTGCTGTTACCACAGCGAATAATGGGAAACCACAAGGGCCTCTTATGCATTTTTCTTTTTGAAGGTTTGTCCATGTAGAATATGTGTCAAAACTCTAAGTGAAAAAGTTTTCCCTAAATGTTTTTATCATCTTTTAAATTTATATTTTATGCCTTTATTTGTGTAACAAAAACTTCCTTTCATTTAAATATTATCCAAAGGGATCGTGGCCTTTAAATATCAGTGCATGTTTTACTGCTCCTTTGTTAGATCATATTTCCTTAAACCTATTCTGGAAGAGAAGATATGTACATCTGCCACCGATTATCCATGTCTATATATCATGGTTCATAACATCAGGGACATTAAAACTGCATGCATGGAAGGCCAACAAAAAACTTATTAGCTTCAGTGTAATGTGAGGATGTGCGCTTGATTCTTTCCTTAAGTTTCCAAGAAAGGGGAGAAAAATATTTCTCCACCAGCATTCTCTAAGCAGCATAGCAACCGAAGAACGAATCGTCCACATGTAAATTTTGGTCACATAGAAACATGTACTCAGAGTGTCGCACAGAACAAAGAATGATCGTGGATGGTTCCCTCGAGATTTCTGACTTTGCCCAACTGTGTCTCACTCTACTCCATGTCTATCAGCTAGACACAGACATTCATCATTCATTAAAAAATAAACACTTTTTTGAGGGCTTATCACGAATCAGATATACTTTCAGAAACATAAGAGCAACGGCAGTCCGAGATTGACATGCTGAATTGTCTCTGAGGATGAGTATGGAGGCTCAGCCCTACTGGCTGGTTTGGCTTAAAGGGTGGGGGTGGGAGTCTCCAAGTTTCAGACCAAGCACCTGGCAGAGAGTGGGTGCTTTGAGGATGAAGCCCACTAAAGTGATAGAAAGCTGTTCAGTCAGTCTCCTGAGGGTAAACAGCCATGCAGTCATGTCAGAGCAATGAGTAGAAAACCGTGGGCCGGTAGTCAGCAGTAGAAAAGACTGGAAGTGGGTAGCCCTGCCCTGGTTGTGGGTCTGGGCTTCAGAGCACTGTTTTAGTTCCAAGGAGAACAAAAGCAAGAAGGATCCCGAGCCCAGAATAACTATCGTGGGAACTACAAAACATACTCTTGCTCGTTACCCAAAACCATCCCCAGCTTCCCTCCCTGGCAGTCAGGGGTGGCCATGTGATCCAATTCGAACATTAAGGGATGCCTGTTGGGAGGTAAGGAGTAACTTTTGGGAAATATTTTGCTTTACTGATAAATAGGGATAAATATTATAGGCAAGAACCTTTTCTCTTTTTTGTTTTTTGACCTTGAATACAAATATGCTGCATGCTACCTCAATACATAGTGATCAAAGGCAACATGCTAAGGGTGGTAGAACAAGAAAAGAAAATAAGGCTGGGTCCTCGACATAGTGCAGCCCTACCCCAGCCCTGAACACCCTGCCTCCAGATTTCTTGTAAAGAGATTGAGAGAGAGAGAGAGAGAGAGAGAGAGAGAAAGAAAAGAAAAGGAAATACTTACTTGGTAAAATCACTTTTGGAATTTCTGTTGCTTACAGTCAATACATTCTTAACGGAAAAAAAAAAAAACACCAGGATAGGAACTTCATGAAAAATAAGGGTAGAGATGAGAATTTAGCTACTGAAGTGGGGGTAAGAAATGGGAGATAGCTTACAGGGAACTAGGTCAAAACTAGAACTAGGGAATGTGTCCAGACAGAGCATAGCTGGCAGGTTGATTTTTCAGGCTTCTTAAAACCCCTGTGTCCAGAAGCAGGATTGGACTCAGAGCCTAGAAGACAAAGGGTTTAGTTTAGGGTGTAGAGAGTTTTGGGGCCAGAGAAGTCAGAAAAGTATCAAAGACTATGACTATCATTGTGAAATTCCTCTTGAAATTTCACCCCATTGTTTAAAAACTCCAAGATAATGTTCACAAAACCAAAAAAGTAAACATTATTTTTTTTTGGAGTTCTTGGAAAGTCTTGGTTTATTTTCCCATTGATAATTTGATTAAAATGATTGATCCAAATTACAAAGATGCGAGTCATCAGATCCAAAACCTATGAAGCCTATGTTACAGGACTAACTCCTATGAAGACTTCTTTTCAGTCTAAAAAAGTATAGTAATACTATAAATGTACTATTAATTAGCAAATAAAATGAATCACATTTAAATTTGCTTACATCCTTTACTACTAAAAAGTAGAAAACAACATAAAAGATATAACATGTAAAAAATAAAGTTGTCATTGGAATATTTAATTAAATTCTAATTGGAATTAAAGAAAACATTCTGGGAATCCACAGTCTATACCTGGGAGTCTTGGGAAAAGGAAGGGAAGGGGCGTATCAGGGATTGAAGGGTAAGCACACAGCTGAGCTAGAGGGAGTAGGGAGAAGTGCTAGGAGGCAGAGGGGCCCTGAGGACAGATTGGGCTCCACCCTGGCCATTAATGGTAAAAATGAGATTCTTTCTCCTATGACCCTATTATGTTCTGAGAATAGAACTCTGGGAGCCAGAGTCTAGCATCCTTTCCCAGAAGAGCAGAAAGTCATTCAAGGGGTAGGGAAGTAGTCACTGCTGCCATCTCCCTATTCTCTGACTGGCAAGATTGTAGCTAGGATAATGTACCAGGCATAGTTTTACAGATTGGAACAGAGCAGTAGCATCTAAGGGTGAGGACAGGCATGAGGTGAGGCAGCTACAGGCAAAAAGTCTACCTGAATCAGGCCAGGTATGGGTTGGATATGGTGGTGGCTTTAGAGTTTAACTGTGGGTTGAGGCAGATGTATGCTTACTGGCTGGCTATTTCTGATACTAAAGTGCCAGGCCCACCTGAAGAAATCTCTGGTCTATAGAGTTTCATGCCAAACCCAGAAAGCGTTTGATCCACTGGATAGAGCCCAGGGTGTGAATTGTCTCAAACAAAATATAAGGTCCTACTGAGGTCTCATTCCTAGAAAGCCTGACCTTGTTGACTTTGCACCTATACAGAGATGTTTTGCTGTTCAAAAGACTTTACTCTTTGATTTCAGACTTGTTTCCCGGGATTGTTTTGTTTCCCCAAGAGCTTTTCAGCCAATTGATCACGTGGTTGACCCCTCCAAGAAATCTGAGCAGGGATATGAATAAACAGGAGGCCTCAGTTTCTGGCCGGATTTGGGGCCACATAGAAGTGACCCCTTTGTTGGGGCCATTGGGTAAGATAGTTGAGGAGACCTGTGCTCCTCCTATCAGGGGAATCCTTCTCAGTAAAAAACTGTTGTTTATTCAAGGCCAGGAAGAAGGACACAGCCCAAAAAAGACTCTTCCCACTTAACAGATAGAAAAATAAGTAATTCTTTCAGACTCAGCATACTCTAGGGGTGTCTAAACTTATGGAATCTTTGGGCCACACTGTAAGAAGAAGAATCATCTTGGGCCACACATTAAATATGCAAACTCTAATAAAAACCGATGAACAAAAAAGTTTTTAAATAAATTTATGATTTTGAGTTGGGCCGCATTCAGAGCTATCCTAGGCCACATGTGGCCCATGGGCTGCAGGTTAGATACCCTTGGCAGGGGATTCCAGAGTGTCCTTAACTCCATGAAGACCTCTTTAGCTGCTTGTCTATGCCTGAAATTCTTCTTCTTTACAACTCCTTCCATGGGCAATTAGAGACTAAAAAAAAACAAAAACAAAAACAAATGCCTAGTTGAAGAGATTCATTGACAGAAACTCATTCATAGCAGGTTAATAGGCCAGTTAATCAATAAACCTAAGAGACTGATTTAGGGAAAGCTACTAGGTCCTTGAAGTGGGGGATGAGGTGGAAAGAGGCCTGCACAGAGCAGAAAGATTCAGATGAGTCTTTTTTAAAAAGGGAGATGGGGATTCTAAAGGCAAATGTCATTTATTCCCCACAAGAATATTGCTTTTGAGTGGCACAATGCACACTTCTCATTATGTACAAGATTATGTGTGTGTGTGACTTAATTGTGTCCAACTTCACCAAAAAGCAGTTTCATTCCAGATGGAATAGTTCAAGGTTCCCATAGTAAGCTATTATTTAATCATTGCTAGTTATTATTTCTAATAATTGTAATAATGATGATAATGCAAAAGTATGTATGACCACACAAGATGTGCAAATTCAGATGATTCACCCGTTGTCGTCTCAATCTCTTTTTTAAAATAAGAAGTTGAAACCCTATTATCCCTCTACATATTTGTGATGCTCTTTCCCCTTTACTTTTACTTCTTAGGAACTCACTTCTAATGCCAACTCAGGAGTTTTTCTTTTCTGTTTAAATCCCTGACTAAATGATTTTTAAAATATTGTTTAAAGTGTTCCTTTTTATCAGAAAATTATTTCATTATGAATCTGCGTTATGAATTCAAAATGAAAGTAAAGAGCAGAAGTTTGAATAGGTGAGTGTTCCATATGAATTAGGTTGGAATTTGATTGACATTCTTCCTGCTGTACATTCAACATATGCTGTGGGCATGGTATACAATAGTAAGTTCTTATATCTAGAAAAAATATTGGAGGCCATTTTTGTCAACTTGATGTTTTGTTTCTTGATGTTTTAGAGTCTAGAAATGAATTCTGTGCTTCTTGAATCATTTTAAATCCCATTTGAAAGTATGATATTTGGAAATTAAGGATGTAACAAAAGTAAACAAAATTTATTTATAAAAAGAATCTTAAAATAATTTTATAGTATTTTTGCCAAGTACATTTATGGTACTGAAGAGAATGAAAATTTAATTTTATGAGAAGTCTGAATTAACATTAAATATGTTTTTAGAAACTGTTTTCAAGTGCTGTGGCAGAGGTGGCCAGCTGGCCACCAAAATCCCTTCTCCTTTTCATGGTTACATCTGTTACTGGAACACGGCTGCTGAGCCAGGGTCTAGATTTCCCAGCCTCCTGGCGTGTGGGTGTGACCACATGAGAGTCCTGGTCAAAGGAATGTGAGCAGGAGTGACCTTCGTCACTTCTGGGCTAGGTCTCTTAAGAAGCAGGTGTACCTTTCTACCTGCAATCTCCTCTTCCATTTCCTCTTCCGCCTCCTCCATGTGGCTGGAGGAACGTGGCAATGGGGGCCTAATTCAGGTGGAACTACAGATGACCTGAACCTGGGTTCTTAAGTCGCTACCTGCAAGAAAGCTGCCTGCCAACCAGAAGCACCATGTGAGCAAGAAGAGCGCCTCAAAATGTGTAATATCTATAAGACAGTAGAAATTTATTCATTACAGCTGCTAGTGTTACCCCAGCAATGCAAGTACCTTTGTGATTCTACTCTACTGGAGATTTTTGATAAGAGATTCTGCTGTAGTACTTACTTTAATGAAGGGATGAAACTCATTAGCAATCAATAGGCCATTTGGACACAGATTTTATTTTAAATTGTGATAAAAAACACATAACATGCATTTACCCTCTTAACAATTTTGAAGTGTACATTAGTGTACTGTTGGCTATATACACATTGTTGAACATTAGCTCTCTAGGGCTTTTTTCATCTTTTGACTGAAAATCTATACTCATTGAACAACAACTAGACACATATTTTTAAAGTCTTTAATAATAATTTATGTTCTTAAGGAGATAAACTGTTTTTTTTAAATAAAATTTATAAAACTGAAAGAAAACTATGTCTAGAGATCTCTTCTACATGGAATGGAAAAAGCAAGGTAAGAAATTTAATAAATAAGAGCAGGAAAAAAGGGATGGCATTTAAATTTTTTTAATTGTATTTTTTCCATTACCATTTAATCCCTTATATTTCCCTCCCCCTGCAATCACCACACTGTTGTCCATGTCCATGAGTCCTTTTTCCTTTTTGCTCCATCCTTCCACCATGTAAAATCCCCCCCCACCAATAGTTGTCATCATGTTTTCTATCTATGAGTCTACCTTTATTTTGTTTGTTAGTTCAGTTTGTTCATTAGATTCCACATATGAGTGAAATCATATGGTATTTGTCTTTCTCTGATTGGCTTATTTCACTTAGCATAATGTTCTCCAGGTCTATCCATGCTGTCACAAAAGATAAAATTGCTTCAAAAAGAATAAAATACCTAGGAATAACTCTAACCAAGGATGTAAAAGACATGCACTCAGAAAATTATAAAACATTGAAGAAAGAAATTGAAGAAGATACAGATAAGTGGAAGCATATACTGTGTTCATGGAAGGAAGGATTAACATCATTAAATGTCCATGCTACTCAAAGTGATCTATAGATTCAATGTGATTCCTATGTCATATTTCACAGAACTAGAACAAATATTTCAAAAATTTATTTGGAACCACAAAAGGCCCTGCATAACAACAGCAATCCTGAGAAAGAAGAACAAATTTGTAGGAATCACGCTACCTAATATCAAAGTATACTATGAGGCCATAGTAATTGAAACACCATGGTACTGGCATAAAAACAGACATATAGATCAATGGAACA
Source organism: Trachops cirrhosus (assembly GCA_028533065.1). NCBI lineage: Eukaryota > Metazoa > Chordata > Mammalia > Chiroptera > Phyllostomidae > Trachops > Trachops cirrhosus. The sequence goes on along the minus strand of CM052541.1, from coordinate 23,324,501 downwards.
GAATAGAGAACCCAGAAATAAACCCACACCTTTATAGTCAATTAATATTTGACAGAGGAAGCAAACACATGGAATGTGCTACAGATAGTTCATTCAGTAAATGGTGTTGGGAGCACTAGACAGATACTTGCAGAAAAATGAAACTAGACCATCTTCTTACACCTCACACAAGAATAAATTCAAAATGGATTAAAGACTTAAATATTAAACCCCAAACCATAAAAATCCTAGAAGAAAACATAAGCAGTAAAATCTCAGACAATGTTTGTAGCAATGTTTTATCTGATACATCTCCCCAGACAAGGGAAACATAAGAAAAAATAAACAAATGGGACTACATCAAACTAAAAAGTTTTTATACAATGAAGGAAACCATCAACAAAATAAAAAGACAACCCATGAAATGGGAGAGCACATTCACCAATACATCTGATAAGGGGTTAATATCCAACATTTATAAAGAATTTCAAAACTCAACACCAAAAAAAACAAATAACCCAATTAAAAAACAGGCAAAGGACCTGAATAAATATTTCCTCAAAGAGGACATACAGATGGCCAAAATAAATAGACCTATGAAAAGAGGCTCAATGTCACTAATCATTGGAGAAATGCAAATTAAAACCACAATGAGATATCTCCTCACACTTGTCAGAATGACTATCATCAATAAATCAACAAACAACAAATGTCAGGGAGAATGTGGAGAAAAGGGAGCCCTTGTGCACTGTTGGTGGGAATGCAGATTGGTACAACCACTGTGAAAAGCAGTATGGAGTTACCTCAAAAAATTAAAAATGGATCTACCTTATGACCCAGCAATCCCGCTTCTGGGAATATATCTGAAGAAACCCAAAACACTAATTAGAAAGAATATATGCACCCCCATGTTCATTGCAGCATTATTTACAATCACCAAGATGTGGAAGCAGCCCAAGTGTCCATCAGTCAGTGAGTAGATAAAACAGCTATGGGACATTTACACAGTGGGATACTACTCAGCCATAACCTGTTTTCTTGAAGTCTTCATTTCTGAACAAAGCATAACATAACATTTAACATTGGTTACCCCTTGCTACATGCCAGGGACTCCTCTTAGTGTTTTTTATATATTATCTCAATTTAACAAAAAAATGTGCAAGCCTCCTACTGAAGAAAAAAAACTGCCATGAGAGGCAAAACTCCTTTTTATTATCAAACCTAGAAATGGTTATCAGATACTTTATATTAATAAATCTGAAATAATGAAGTTTAATATAAAGAAGGATATTTAAAGTAATTACAAGGTGATTTGTTGTCAATATAAATGTTCATTAAGATAAGTACACAAACATGATGTTCCTGATATTTCCGATGTTTTACTGCTTGTGGTGGTAACTGTGCCAATTTTTCTTCCTGAGATGCTTTTCTTGGTAAAGGCTGTCACAGTACATTAATGTTTCTGCCCTAGACTCAGGCATCTATTAAAAGACTTGGTGAACGGAATGATTGTAACCTCAGATCAATCTTTGTCCAGAAAGAACACCAAAGCCTTCCCAATGGATCTTCCACTAGAATTAGGAGTTTAATCCTCTGCCACTCTCTAGAGTGGCAAATCAACACAGAAAAATACCAGGCTTACCCCTACCTGTGAAGAGTGAATTATTATAATCATTGGAAGCACACTCCAAATAATACAAAAATGTTTATTTTAAACGCACCATGACTACTGTTCAACTTGGTTACATTTTCCATTTCAGTTCTGTGGATTTGGGAACCTTAAACTCCCCAGTTTAAATTTAGATCAAGCTCCCATATCAAATTCCCACACCCCCTCTTTATTTTAAACTCCCAGAATAATGCTCTCTTTAAACTTTTGCTCTCCTTCCTGCTTATCTGCTTTCATTTTTTCCCTTTTATCCTAATCCACTTTATAAGATCTGTTCAGGCTTCTATCAAGGCTAACGCTTTTGTCTCCTCATGGCTCAAAGCAATCTCCTCCCTTTCGGTTTCAACGGCTGAGATCCAGAAGTCTTCACTTACAGGCTCAGTCCTACACTTATGTTTGGGAACAACTCTGGGTCAGGTCTGGGTCAATTTAAAGAGCCCTAGATCAGTATCTGAACAACTCAGCCTCAAGTCAGCCTGTCCGCTGATGCCATTTGAACATTCTCCTTATATTTATTTAACACTAACCCACCAGCATTCATCCCCTACCATGTGCCAGGCATTGTGTGAAGCACTGAAGACTCAACACATACTGAGACATAGTCCTTATCTTGAGGGTCTTGCAATTGAGAAGTGTAGACAGACAAGTTAACCCACAATCACAGCAGAGCGGTAAGTGTTGTGACAGTCCTGTGAAGGATGCTGTGGGAGCACCGGAGAGAGGCACAAACTTGTGAGGGTGGGGTGGGTGTGGAAGGGAGGGGCAGAAAAGGCTTCCCAGAAGAGCTGATTTCTTTACAAAGATCTGAAGGATAAATAGGAGTTACCTAAACACATAGGGCAGAAGGGTGTGTGTGTGTGTGTGTGTGTGTGTGTGTGTGTGTGTATGGAGCGGGGAGAGGTATCAGAGGATGAGCAGAGCAGAACACGTTCCAGGAACTCTAAGCAGCTCTCTCTGGCAGTATAACATAGGAGTTAAGATCATGATCTTAAAGCCAGACAACATGGGTTTGAATTCTAATTGCTTCTATGTGACCTTGGTCAAGATAATCTCTTTTTGCCTCAATTTCCTTATCTGTAGAATAGGGATAATAATAGAACCTGCCATATAGGATTATTGTGAGGAATAACAAACCTTATATACAAGTGCTTAGAATGGTGCCTGGTATATAACATAATAAAAAGGGCTTGTTATTATTTAGCTATAGTTTCAAATGAAAGATGGGGAGTGGCCAAAGAAAACTTTCATGTGCCATGGTAAGGAGTTTGGACTTCACAAACATTCACTGAATCCCTGTTGCTCTCAGGGTAAATAGGGAAATTATGTGTTCAGTTGCTGCTTTGAATAGATCCCCTGCTGGTGTGTAGACATCTGCTTGGAGGGGTCCTGGTAGGAGGAAATTCTGTTCTGCCCACAGTTCTTGCTGGGAAGGACTTCTCATTCCATTCCTTGCTCCACTGAGTGGCTACTGGGAAAGGTGATACCTAGGGATGCAGGATGGGCTGGGAAAAAGATGAGATTATGAATGGCCTTTGAATTGCTTGTGGAAGCAAGTGTAAATGTCTCTTAAGGAGCTGGATATTTAGTTCTGAAGACAAGATTTGGAAGTAGTCAGCATTAAGAGGATACTTGAAGACCTAAAGTAGAGTTAAGATTATCTGGAGAGGCTGAGTGTTTGGAGAAAAAGAGAGGTTCCAAAAACCCTAAGAAAGTCCATCACTGAAGAGACGTGAAGAATAAGAGCCCTTGAAAGATACTGAGAAGCAGTAACTGGAGAGACAGGAGAAAATCCAGCCAGTCAGCCAAAGGGGAAATCATGTTAGAAAGCAGGAGTGGTCAACACTGTCAAATGCTACTAAGAAAGGGCATGCAGTAGAAATGAAAACCGGTCCATTTTTGGTAGGGAGGACTTTGGCCAGAAGAGTTTTAGTGGCGTGTTTGCTAGATACCAGGTTGTAATGGGCTGAGGGGTGAATCAGAGGTGAACTGGAGGAGCCTGAATAGGATTCAGGAGGGAAGGTTCAACATGACAGTGAGTTCAGGAGGCAGTGAATTCAGGAATCTTAGAGGTGAAAAGGAAGAGATGGAGAGTAGTGGGAAAAGTCACCTGTGGAGTTCAAGGGTGAACTGTTTAAATGCTGGTGGTAAAGAGCCAGTAGAGAGAGAAGGTAAAAGGGGTATAACTGCAGAGAAAACAAATGTCTCTAAAGTGGGTCAGGGAAGGGTGAAGTGGTGTTTATCTTGGATAGGAGCAGGGACCCTTCTTGCATTGGGGCAGAAGGGAAAGAAACAGAGATGGGTATGAATTCAGGAATACGGGAGACTGAAACAGAAGGAGTCTCATCTGAAGGTCACCACTGTGTTGGGAAATAGGGAACTCAGTCTTTGGTTCAAAGGGTGGGGGGGCCAGGGATGGAGTAGGAGGTTTGAGGAGAGTGAGGAAAATGTGAAAGAGTGAGAGGGTTCCCTGGAAGAAACTGTGGGTATGGTTGATGTCCCAGTTTTTATCTGGAGACCTTGTAACCTTCCCAGTGGTTTAACGCAACAGAAAGTTTATTTCATGCTTATATAACATTTCTGAAGGGTGAGCAGGTGAAGTCCATACATTTTAACAGCTTCTAGTATACACAGCCCTGTCTTTTCCTCCAGCAACCCTCAGCAGCTGAAACAGGAGTAGAGAAAACAGGACTGGGATTTTATTAGATACATGAGATGGAAAGGCAGCTGAGGGAGAGAATTTCAGGGATTGGCTGAAGTAATGAACTATGGATGAAAACATAAAAGGCAGATTGAAGAAGAGATTTACATGGCAGGGAGAGGTCAAGTAACCAAACAAGGATGCTGGTGCCTTGTAATGATGTCTCCTCAAGTAGTATACAACCTGCACAAGCTTTTTGTTGCAACCCTGTGGGATAGGCAAGGTGAGATTAGCTATCCATAAGATCTGTAAAACAAGGGAAAGAGGAATTTAGATTTATAGGAAGGGGCTAATCATGACCTAGACTGATTATTTGCTAAGGGGACACAATATGGATTAATTAGCACCCAAGTCCTTATTGCTGTTGGAAATAGCAGTGGCTCTGTGTGCCCTGGGCCCTAGGAGTAGGGGTGGGATAAAGGGAGGTATTCCAGATTTTGGTCTTAGCAGCAGGGTTGCCTCTTTGTTAATTGTATTATGTTTATAGTATAATATAATATATACACGATAATTATAGTCATTAGGTCCCTGACTTGCTGTCTTTTGCCCACATTCTTTTCTGGGGACTGACCCTTTCTGAAGTTAGAGTTCTACCTTACTCACTAGGGTTCTTAGGCCTGAATTCCTGGCCCTCAGCTCCAACCACACAGCAGAGATTGGTATCTGCTGAGCCCTCTCTGTTTCTGATGATCGTCTACCTCCATCCCTGCTTCTGGCCAGCTCCTGAATTCCTCAGATGCTTGAGTTCTTATTTTCTGAGCCTCACCTGCACTTACGTGGAAACTTCCAGACATTGATCCCTTCTTTGTCTGGGCTTCTGCCCAGCATGGATCAGACTCAGAGCTCCCAGGCCACAGGAGCGCCTCTGGTGGCTCCCTGCATCCTAGATTCGTGGGCTCTTTGGGTCTTACCCATCTCACACCACTGACCTTCAGTTATGTTGCTCTTAAGTTTTTCAAAATATTGCTGCTGTGCCTAAAATAGTTTTCCTCTTTTGTGATATCCTTCTGCCACTACTATCTTTCAGGTTTTTATTTTAAAGGATTGTTTTTGGAACCATGGGACACTGGTGTGTGGAAGGAAGTTAAAATAATACTGTAAAAAGAAAGAAGGGTGATTTCTGCAGGCAAATGTTTAGGAAATACTTGGTTAAATAAATCTGAACAAGATTCTTTCATAGGACTTTCCAGAAACTCTAGTAAGCTTATATGCATTGTAAATTCTCTAGAAGGGTATATAATAAATAATTCTCAAATCCACTTGCCAGTAGAAACCACTTTTATCGTATATTTCTTAAACATCTTAGAAAACACTGCTTTAAAGGAATAAAAGAGGCACTATTTATAAATTTTGTATTTATTCAATTATGTTTCATTAATCCAAATAAAAAATTACAGAGAGCCTGCAATCTCAGACATGGTGTAATATACTACAGACACTATGGTAATTAGCTTTTGAGAAACTCACAAACAGATATAAGCATGGCCATGTCCTCTGGAACTCATACTTCTTATCAATAACTGATCTTAAACATGTCTTACCACGGTTAGAACAAGACAACAGGCCCAAAATTTAGTCAGTTACGCTAAGCCCCACATCACCAAAACAAGACAATTACAGTGTTGGCTGTCCCAGAAACAGACTCTTAGACCAGTCAGTCAGGAATCTTCTGATCAACACTGCTTAGGTAATCCGCCTGACGGACCCCTTGTATTCCCTTAAAGAAAAGCAACCTTGCAATAACCAATCAGCTTTTTTGCTAGCTGCAGCTTCCTTGTTTCTGATCACTTCTGCCTATAAACGTATTTCATTCTGTACAGCTCCTTGGACCTCCTTCCTATCTTCTAGATGTGATGATGCCTGATCCAAATGGATTTTTGCTCAAACAAACTCTTAACATTTTTAACATGCCTCAGTTTATCTTTTAACATTACTGACCGACCTTATGCAAAATTTGATATTTCTAGCAGTTTGAAGCAGTTGGTGTAGTGGAAAGAACAGTGGATTTAGAGGAAAGTCTGCTTTAATTAACACCCTCCTGGGGTTGGTTTTCTCATCTGTAAAATGGGGATAATTACCTATCTGGTGGGATTGTGGTTAGAATTAAATGAGGTAAATATATATGAAAGTTATTTGTAAATGTAATTTTTATTTCAGAGGGGATAACTTACTGAGTGGAAGAAAACCATGATGGCATCATTAAATTATAGTCAGAGTTTCAAGTTTCTTTTTCTTTTCTTTCTTTTTTTTTTTAGACAACCCTCCTTCCTAGGCAAGAAGCAATACTATTGATTCAAATTCAAATCACAAAACAATCTCACATTTTTCAGATTTAACTTTCCAGGAAGCTATAGGGCAGTCCTGAGCTTCTGCTTTCCCTCCAAAATAACATTATAATGATTATATCTGCAACCCAAACTTTGGGGTAGTGGTAGTTAGTTTCTTTCCAACTAAGATATGCATTTAATTGTGTAGGAAGTATATTAAAGAAGCAAAGAACTTTCAATGCTTATTTTGAGAAAATGCTATTTGCAAAAAGCAGGCCTTTTTAAAAAATATGTATGGGACCCGAAAATGTTTACTAGAAGCAATTTAATTGCCCTGTGTGAGGAAAATGGTCAGAAGAATGTAACCCTGTGAACTGATGAATCTGTGTTTCATGGGAAGGGAATTCACACATTGCGCTGAGAAGGCAGTATTCTTAGCTGTTCTGTGTTTCTTAAGCCCAGAAGATCTACTAGGGTCTACTAGGGGACTTGCCCTGTGAAAGTGCTCTGTTTAAATCATTAGTCAACAGATTTCAACACAATGGAGCTGTAAAAACAGTTTAAAAAGACCTAGAAAGGTTCTCAGCTATTCTGCCTTCTGAAAGAAATGGCTTGTTATATGGAAAAATATCTAGTTCCTGTTTTTTTAAAATTATAAATTAAACCATGTGGGTTTTCATTTAAGTCCAGGGACTTTATTAACATGGAAAGACATGAAAGAGTTGCCCAAGGTAAAAGTCATATTGCCACTGATTCGTTGCAATTAGCTAATTTGACTAACCCTTTTTCCACTGAAGGAAGAGAAAGCTCTCTGTGAGCTGGAAAGGAACTGAGCGATCATTTTTTTAACACACGAAGAGTCTCGGGTAATCTGTACTAATTCAGAATTATGGCAATTTGCATATTTATAATACCTCACTCTGAGGCATCATTGCTTATTGCACATAAGGAAAGAGAATTGCTTTAGGTATGCTTTTGTCTGACTTGTTGAGAGTCAGCCATACTTGTATATATAATTCTAATTACAGTAAAGAACGATGTCCATATTTAGTCATTTTTCCTATTTGCAAGTAAAAGAACTCTGAATCCTTTATTTGAAAAAAAAACAACAAAACTTTTCCTTGCTGTGCTTAAAATGCCAATATGCAATGCTTGTTTCTTTCTAGCAGTTTTTTCTTGCAACATTTTTCTAATCCTCAGAATATAAAATTACATCTTTGGGGATGAAAATACTTCTTTTATTTACTTTCCAAATAATGAAACCAATTCAGAAAAATAGCATTGGCACTAGCTGGAAACCCCACTAGTTATGAAATCATACATAATTTGTACAACCTTGAAGATTGGAACTGTTTATGGAAATTCATGCCATCATACACTCCAATTCAAATTCAAGTTTGTTAACATCACTGCTGGCTGTGTAATCTCATATGCAGGCAATAAATAAATAAATAAATGGAAGCACTGGTGAAAGATAGCAGCGCTACCTATAATTCCCATTATTTGAAATTCACTCTTTGAAGTAAAATATTGTATTCCAGGAGTGGAGGATTAAAATTTAGAAGCCCCTGGATGAAATGCAACATTGGACCATTGTCTGTGATTAGCACCTTGGGGATAAGCAATTCATTCATTTTGGAACGAGAGGCTGGTAAGAGGACTGATTGCTCAAAGTCACATAGATATTTATGACCAGAGTGGTAATTAGAGTTTTGGTGTCCTTAGTGCCCTGGCCAGTGTTCTACTGTAACACTGGTCTTCTGTTTTTAGATCTCTGTTCACATTGGTAGACTGAATGAATTGTTCAGCTCCACAATTTTATCAGCTCTACAAATGTCTACAAAATGTCTACAACTCTGTTGAGAAAGAGAAGGCAGAATGAGGTTGAACTGGTCAAATGGAGCAATGATAGTTTTGTCCCTGATGTTTCTGTCTCCGCAAAGCCAGGGAACTTGAAGGCCAAGTCCCGAAGCAGCTTTCCGATTCTTGCTCAGCTCTGTGGTTCTAGCTTGAGTTGTTGTCTCAGGTGAATAGTGGTTTCAATTGAAGAGCAAGGGCCCAGTGGTCATATTCACCCCACTCTGATCCCCACCTAGCCTGGCTTATATTCAGCTTTTAAACTTTTTTGGCATAGCTGTGAACCCACTCCTTAATAACACTCTACTCCTCAGTTTGAGCATGAAATAGCCAAAAATACCTCAATTTCTTCTGCTCTGTTGAGCGCTAAGTCTCTGATTTACTCCTGCCTTTTTTTCTGGGTGGTCAAAATTGCGCTTTGAAGAGAATGCATTGAGTACTGAGGCTGATTCTAGTGGACTCCTTTCAATGGTAGAGGTAGTTTATCCAACCTCCCCTCTCCCCCTTAAAAAACCAGCTTCTTACAAAATGCAGATACTATGTGCTTTCTGATTTTTGAGAATCATTAGGTAAATGTGTATTAAACATTTTTTTCTCACACTTCATCTCATGGTCAGAGAAAGGCCAAGTCTGTCACTCTTGTTTTCCTTTGTGTCCCTTCACGATGTGCTCCATGGGAAGAGAAACCATCCAGAATGTGCACTGGAATGGAGCTGTTGCTCCAGATCAGAGCGGCAATGGGATACAACCTATTTGCTGAGCTTGGAGAACTTTAGCCCCAAGTTTCTTCCATATTTCATTCTTCCTTTTGTTCCTTCCTTCCTTCCTTCCTTCCTTCCTTCCTTCCTTCCTTCCTTCCTTCCTTCTTTTCTTCTTTCTTTTTCTTTCTCTGTCTCTCTTTCTTTCTTTCAAAAAGTAATGTGAACAAAGCAAATAATACAAGTAAAGAAAGAGAATCCACAAGGACGCTTCCATACACCTTTCCAGAAGATTTCAATGCATATAAACATGCACACACAGCTTTCTTTTCTTCCTATGTTTCTTTTTCTCTTTTTATCCCTCCCTCCTCCCTCTCTGCCCCTCCTTCCATTCCCTTTCTTCATTCCCTCCCTCCCTCCCTTCCTTTCCTCCTGATGAAAAACAAGGAGAGGCTTTTTGAATCTCTCACCAGAATCTGTTTTTATTTATTTATACTTACTTTTACAGATTTATTAAGATACAATTGACATATAACATTGTGTAAGTTTAAAGTGTAAAGCATAATGATTTGATATATGTATATATTGTGAAATGATTACCACAATAAGGTTAATTAACACATCCATCACCTCCCAAAGTTTCAAATTTTTTTTGTGTGTCTGGTGATCACTTTTAAAATTTTCTCTCTCTCTTATTCTCTCCTTGATTTTTCATAAATGAGCTCATACTATTCATCCACTTCTGCTTTCTTTTCTATAGTTGTATGATAGATACTTCATTGTTTGGGTATCCTATAATTGATTGAATTAGTCCCCAACTGATGAAAATTTTAACTCGCTTTTGGATTTGTTAGATGGATAAGTTTGAGAGCATAGACAAAGAACCCTCGCTTTTTAGAAAGTCAGCTTTATGAAATTAAGTCGGAGTAGAATACATGTCTTTTTCAGAGCAGAGACCCCTTATTCGTTTCCTGATAAGTAGGTACAGTCTCTGTAGGCAAAACTTTCCTTTGCTGTGAAGTCTACATGATACCTGGTAGGGTTGCTTGTATTACCTGTGCTTGGAGTTTGTTAACATGATAATTACTGTGTTTCATTTCAGAGGAAAGAAGTGATCAAGCTGCAGGATGGTGGGAGTGGGCCAAGAGTCAACACTTGGCTGTTGAACTAGCTCCATACTCATGAATTTCAAGGACAGTTGCTACCGTTATCATCCAAATATCTGGTTTCAAGCTGACAGGTATACATACCAACAAGAAGTGTGATAAATTTCAAGACAAAAAAGTCTAAAACACAAAACATAAAAAAGGTCCATGTCAGAAAGTGAAAAAGGAACTATTATTATTATTGGTATCATGATGCCCCAACTGAAATGAAATGATGCATATCACATTGTTATGAATTTATATACTGAAAATAATTGAGAATAGGTCCTTGCAGGGTTGTTCCTCAGGATGAGCAAAACTACAATTTTGTGCAATTCTCTATTTTTAAGTGCCTCTTCTGTAATTCCAGGAAGATGTGATTTGAGGTGCAGTGAGCAATACCAATTACCACGTTTCTGTTGTGGGCTACAGCTAATGCTCATCTTCACCTTCCTCCTCACTAAGACATGCAGCAGACATCAATCATCATTACTGCACAGCCTGTCTGCATCCGTAATTAGGCTGACACAGTAGAGCTTAGTGGCAGACTATGCAATATTAAGCATTTAAAAAAATTGCTTGGGGTAAGAAGCAATCCTAAATACATCGGACAATAGGTTGTGTACTGTGAGCCCAGGATTCTAAAAAGTCTTAGAGAGCTGAAATCATTTTTCTGGTAAAATTTCAAGAATCTAATTGGACATATCCTGCTTGTCTAAGCAATTTCCAATTATGTTTTTGAATACAAATAAGGATATTTTGGGGGTTATCACTCATATTTTTATGGTAGCTATCCAGGTTAATTTACCTTGCTGTGATTGCTTCATGCTGTTTCTTAGGCTGTTTATTTGGCATCTGTGCAATATGCTGTTGATGGTTCCAGCACAATGAGAGATTATTACTGGATGGGAAAACACCGTGATTTATGTCTTATCATTGACCTGCCGCTCTGTTGTTGCGTCATATCATCATGATTCATCTTGGCTATTATTGAGCAAGAGAATGGTGGAAGTTATTCTGATTTTTAAAAAATAAAGTCATTTAAAACTACAGCAGAAAAGGGATAGGTAGCTAACATTTACTGAGTACCTACTGTGGTCCAGGCAGTACTTGAAAAGCAGTTTCTTGTTTTATTTTCACAGTTCATCTGTGAGGTCTTTATTATCTCTGTTTTACAAAGGAGAAAACCTTAAATTCAGATTATATAAGTGCTTGATGTCATGCAGCTCACAAGCAGTGGAGCCACGATAGGAATGCAAATTAGCCCAACTGCTATAATTCAGTTTCTTCAAACAATAATAGTATCTTATATGTGAACAGAGCTCTAGAGTTTGCAAAGCACTTTCCCATATGTTGTTGCCTTAATTTTCCCAACAGCTCTGTGAGGTATAAACTATTACAATGTTTTACGTGTTTTTATATATATGCCTTTGTGTTACAGAACAGAGTTTGCCCAACCAGCACTAGGAGAGCCGAACACTAAACACCCAGAATCGCAGTGGAGAAATTATGATCGGCGCCACCCAGGAGAATGGGAGATTAGTGCTCAAAACCTGAACTCTCTGATGGCATGTAGGTTACAGATTACACAGGGCAAAATCACAACACATGGTGGGCTAGGGCTTCTAGGTCATGCTAGGAGCTGATTGGTAGGAGGTGAGGTCAGGGTGATAAATCATTTCTTCAGGCCTGCAGGACAACTCTGAGGTCTTTTCCCAGCATCCTTCTGTCTGTTATCATGGGAAAGTAGTCATCCACCTTAGGGCTCAGGAATCAAAACATAACTGAGGTCATGATGTTATCTTTGGCTTGCCAGAGGTATGGGGCTGTGTGAACATTAGTCAGCTACAAGCTGTTGTCTTCTGCTGCCTCCAGGGTTGATTATCTGAGGGAAAGGCCAGGTCTCTAGAGGATATACATATATGGAGAGACAGAGAAAGAGAGAAAGAGAGAGAGAGAGAGAGAGATATGGTTTTGAGAGGTAGGATTTAAAACTAAATTTAATCAAAGTCATAAGGATCCTTGATTTTAATTATATGTATTGTATGAATGTAATTATCATATGTAGTATTAATTACAATATAATATAATGTTATTATTATTAGATTTTACAGAGGAGAAAGTGAAGTTCAAGGAAGCTATGACTTGCCCAAGGTCAAACATAATAAATAGCAGGGCTATGAGTGGGAGACTTATGAATATAAGATAATCAGTTTTTCCATGACACTACTAAGCCTTGGGGCAAACCAATTCTTATTTAGAAAAAGGCAGATTGTTTTGCACTATGTTGTGTGTTTATTTATAACTCTATGTATCTATATATCCCATGCACTTGGAAAAATAATTTGTGAAAATCACAGCTTAATACATAGATGTTGTTAAACAATTAAAGCCAAAGTGAAAAAGACCAAGTGGTGAATTGGTTAATTAGAAAACCTAGGCTAAGAATACACATTTGCAGTTGTACATAAAAGTAGTAGAAGTTAGACCTGGGGTCTTAAACAAATGGGGGCATCTTCCTATGGTAGCATTAATGATGTAATTAGAAGCTTTTCAGTCTTGTTTAATAAAGGACTCTCTTGCCCAAGCAGACAACTCATTAAAAAGTTTGGAGTGGGGAGGAAGCTGGGGGAGCAGGAGGAATCTTTCTCTACTTTTTTCTTAGTTACACTTCCTAACTCCCTTTTATTTGACTCCTCCTGCTCACCCCCCAAAGATGTTTACCTAATAAAATAATTGGCACCAAGATGCGAATGACTGTTGTGCTTACCTCTTCAAAGAGAAATCTGTTAACACAGTTGAACCTCTAAGTGTCAAAATGGTAGAATGTCCCTGAGAGGTTCTTTTGAGTAGTTTCTGTTGCTGTATGATTATTTCAAGCAGCCGCATCTCTAAGCTAGCCTAAACTCACTCAAAACACTCAACCTGCTTTCAGCAACACATGTTTACCGAGTACAATTTGTGACAAACACTGTGCCAAATGCTGAGGAAAATGTTAGTGAGAAAACAGACGTACTCTCTTACAGAATATAATCTCCCAGAAGGGAAGCACAATAATACACAGAATTAGCATTGTTTTGTACCAGTCACAATCCCCTTCTCACTTTGGCAAATGACTGTGTACTCCCTTGGACTCAGTAAAAACAGAGAACTAATAGCATATAGATAGCTCATGGGTTAGCAGATGGAATAATCAAAACCATGATGAATACTGATGACACTAGATTGCAGCATCCTTCCCCTCCTCCTTACTTCCCTTCCTCTCTCCCCCCCCGACACTTTTTCTCTTAGTAACACTAAAATTATTCTTGGAAACGGAGATGGACTTACAGAAATCAGGCTCCAGGGAGGACCTTCATTTTGGGTCTACCACACAGCATAGACCTTGCCCACTTTCCAGCTATGGGTCCCCGAGGTTCATTTGTTCCACCTGTTAAGTGAGGATAGTTAATAGCTCTCTTGTGCACATAATTGGTGCTCAATAAATGGAGCTTTATAATCACTACTATTTAGATTAAGAACTCTTCATTAAATACTGTAATTTATTACCTTTTAATATTGGAGGTGTTTTCTTAAGGCATTATTTGTAGAAAGATAATGTTTATATAAACAATTCTAAACATTTCCCATTGTAATGTATTACTTGCAGGACTTTTATTTAACATATTCATAGCTTAGGTAGGTGCCTTATATTGTATTAGGTGAGCTAAGCAGTTGAAAACTCAAAAGATATTTGTAACACATATAATACTTGCAAAATACACATTTGCATGACACAGGAAATGGGGTCTACTTCTTTATCTTTGGTTCTTGATCATTTTTTCTCCTCATGACACAATATAATGTGACAAAATGATGTGGCTTAGCTATGCCCTCTCAAGTACCCTGTGAAGTCCATTGTGTTGTCTTAATGCCCCCAAGTTCAGGTGCAGGTTCCAACTGCCTGTATACCTGGTTTGGAGAGAATTTGATGAGATGTAAAACAGCCATGTTGGAGGCCCTAATTCATAAAACTTTTGGCATGATTTAGAAAAACAGAGAAATCCTGTAGTACTCAAACCAAATTAAACTGTATAACAGGAAACAACTCAAACATGTGGACCATTCTCCAGCAGCAACTCAGCGAGGTATGCTTGAAGGTTTGGCTGAGTCCAATTTGGCCCTCAGATCCAATGTTTTGGCTCCCATATAGTTAATTTTCATTAGAAGGAAGTATTAATTGAATACTGTTTTTAAAAGGCAATATACATGAATGCAAGAAAAAATTCCAAATGACTTTTCTATTTGCCTTTTATAGTTCTTTTGGGAAATATGGTTAGTGTGAATATGTCTAAACATAAACATTCTAAGTCTTTTTTCTGTTCCCAGTGAGATTATACATTTACTCCTATTACACTGCTATTGTTCAAAATAAGCTTAGGAGAACCTTCAGGGCCTCTCATATCTTCTTTGAAATGCCCCCTGTTGCGAAAAATTTCAAAGATGGATGTGATTTTTCAAAAATTACCAATGTTCATTTGGAGCCAGGTCTGGGTAATTAAGCTGCATAATTCCACTTGAGGTTAAAACAAACAAAAAAGTGATAAATATGTTAAAATCTGATAAAACGTTCTAATAAATATGCCATATAAATTGACTTGAATGGGACTGGGTGAAGGGATTGAGCAAAGTCAATCAATCAACCAATCAATCAATCAAAAATAAAAACAAAGAAAATCCTGATAGACACAGATAACATTATAGTGATTACAAGAGGGAAAGGCAGGTAGGAGGAGGTAAAAAAGGGTATAGAGGGGATAGATGGTGAAAAAAATTATAAAACAGAAAAACAAGTCAAAATAAGAGTTCTAAAATAACTTTAGGCAATGCCAACATCATTGGAATTACATTGCCTTCCAACCTGTTTTAAAAATTTAACTTCTGACTTTTTTATGAAAGTTAGTCTTGTGACTTATTAGTAATACTTCATGCCAATGTGCTGACTCAGAAGGAAATTCCAAGAACTCAGGAACTGTGCTTTCAACAATTAAGGTACATTTTTACTCAACTGCTTAGTATGATGCCAAGCATTCTGTGGCAAATGAATAAACAGTAGACAATGATGACTGGCTTTGATATCAATGGACTTGATAATGTAAGAAGACTTGGCAAGACATTAGTGACCATGTGTGCTGGCTGTTTCAGGATTGCTGACATTGCCTTAGACTGGAAAAAGTAAAATTGCCGCTTACAGATAGTTTTTTGCTTTTTTTATGGCAATTTATAAAACATGTGTCTCATGCTTGCTTCTAGTGCAACTTAACGGATATTGTGTAGTAAAGTCATTTTATACTGAAGAATAACAATTAAAAATAGATAACTTTGGCACAGAGCAGACATGGAGTGGCATATTTTGAGGAAAGAAAGTCAGGAGAGGCCCTGCTAGTCATATCAATAATGTTAACCCCAAGGGAGGACTCAGAGATTGTCAGTCCACAAAGCACAGTCAAGCTACTGACAGTTTTCCATTCTCATTAATACCTTGGGAAACATTTGTTCTTTAATTTTGAGGTATATTAATGATGTGTGCAAGCAACAATTGCAACATATGCTCTAAATATACCAAAAAAAATTTCCTTGTGGGTTTTTTTCCTGAGGGAGTTTACATGTTAGCAGGGGAAATTAAGATGAAAAGAAATAGTTTTTAAGAAAAGCAAAGTAGGAAGTGATGAAATTGCTTGAGAGGCACAGATATAGTGAAATTGGTTGGAAGAAGGCAAGTCAAAGAATGTCCTATGGAGGAAGGAACATTCGAACTGAGATTTCGGAGTGAGTCAGAAAATAGCACATCATACACACAGAAGCAGAAATCCTTGAGGTGATGTGGGGGAAGGATGAGTTGTTCAGTTGGCTGGAATGTGGAAGTGTGAAGTAGGAGGGGTTGGAAATTGGTAGGAGAAATAGATGTGACTTAGACTGTAGGGAGGGAGGAGGAGTAAATAGGCCCATCATTCGCTTTGAAGTTTGCTTCATTAAAAACGACCTGGCAGCACAGTTTTCTGGCGAGCTCTCTTTCAGCTGAGGCTAAACAATGGCTCCTTTCCAAACATGAGCTGGAGATGTTGTCCACCATTACTAGATGTGAACCAAACTTGAGTTCTGAGTGTGTCTTTAACTCTGTGGTTGTGGCATTCCTGATTGATTTAGTAAATTAAACTTCTCACACATGACTGGTGTTGGTGTATATGTGTTAGCGTTACACTGTCCACTAGCTGGGCATTAAACAAAATTAACTGTTGAGCTGGATAGAGTGTTCTTAAAATGCAGGTTCAGGCATTAATTGCCTATTTTATTTCTTTCTAAAAAATGATGAATCTGGGGAAATCCTTAGCACAGAGGTAGGACTCTATTTACTTACCTGTTTACAGCCCTTTAAGTAAGAAGAGGATAGTGGAATGGTTTGTTCCAACTTTCTTAAACTTCTGTGTCAGAATGCAGGTTCGGGCAAGCTTCTTTTTAATTCCCCAGGCTATATAAACCCAACATCTGCTCTCTTCCTATTGGTGGACTTAAAGCCATGTATTTGGCATTGGAATGTAGGCCAGGATATCAGAAAGCTTGACTATGCTACCTTCCATTACCCTACTTATTCCGATATCAAACAAAACAAAAATCAACCCCTGAAACTAAAATTTGTGATTATGCTCAGTTAACAGCAAACCCCAGAGTCTATGAAGATATCAGCAAAAGTAGGAGTGTGGGCCTCGTTACAACACCGAGTCACCTTCAGAGGTGCGTGCTTTCACTGAATTAAAGTTGCAATGTTTTGAGCAATCTCATACCAAGTGTGGGAGTAATAACAGAACAAACAAATTACAGGGAACTGGAGAAGGGATTCCACTACTGAGGAAGCAAACCTAAAGAATAGCTTTCATGTGAAATGTGAATTTGGTTCCCCACACATTTCAGTGTTCCTTCCAAATACAGAATTTTTTTTT
>CM052541.1:23273054-23306711 GCA_028533065.1 Trachops cirrhosus | reverse complement strand
CCAATAAATGCTCAATTTTACCTTTTCAAAATACACTTACATGTGCCAGACTCTGTGCTAGACTCTTCAGGGTGTACAAAGTTGAGGCAAGCACAGCCGTTTTTTTCAAGGAGCTTATATCTAGTGGGGAACCTGAGATAAATGTACAGTTGACTAAATTACAAGAGAGGATATGTTAAATGAATGCCATAAGTGAGCTTACAAGCAATATAGCATGATGGCTTGGAGCAGAAGAACATCCAGAAAAAGTTAAATGGAGGCAAAAGGCATGAATCTCCAAAAACCTGGGTGTCTGGGATTATAGTGACCCCATTCATAGGAATATGGAAGTCAAAAGGAAGAGCAGGTTTGCTTATGAATGTGTTGATTTTGAGGAAGCAATGAAACACAGGTATCCTGGAGATGGTTAGAAGCCTTTCTAAACAGAATTTGAGAACAGAGATGTGAATGGACATGTGGGGATAAGAGTAGAAATTATGGAGGAGATAAGATCACCAAGAAAAAACAGGGAGAAAAAAGAAGAGCACTGGGAACTTTTAGGGAAAACCTGATTTTTAAAGGACGGAAGAAAGAAAAGGAAGTCTTAGGACACTGAGGAAATGGTCTGAGCAGGAGGAGAACCTGGAGAATGTAGTGTGATGGAATTGAAGAGATTATTTCAGGAAGAATTTGAGCAACACTAAAGATTGCAATTGAGGGCTCAAGGAGGATGTAAACAGAAGAAGAAATGGTATTTAGTGATTAGAAGTGATTGATGCCTTTAAGAGAGAGGCTTCGGTAGAATTACAGGAGCAGAAGCCAGATTAATTACTATGATATGCTGAAATATACAAAACAAATTATACAAAGATCACACATTTTCATGTTAGAACAAATACTCTGCCCTTTAATGTTAAAGAATTAATGCAATATCTGGAGGAAAATAGCTGAGTCTTTCTCACACATGCCAGTGTAAACCCTTTGTTGAGATAACTGAGTGACTTGTCTTCCATAGTGTTCACACTTGTTAATACTACAAATGGAAACTTCATATAGCTAGGCATTGAAGTGGGCGATGTCTGGAGTAGGTGATGGAAATGAGCAATAAGATTCCACTTTAAAGGGTTTTAGTATGTGAAGTCAATGTGTCGGAGTGCTGATTTCTCCTCCTGACTTCTGTGCTTCTCTGTGGACCCCATGACGTTTTCTTTAACAGTGTTTTGAGTACTAGCAGACTCAGTAATGGGATTATGGTTACGAACCTCCCTTTTCCCTTCTTCAGTAGGGTTAACCAGCTGATGATTATGGAAACAACAATAAGACTGAAACACCAATATCTTTTACTTCTATATGGCTTTCTACCTCTCCAACCCTATTGCATACATGCCCCCGCTGACCTCGAATCAGTTTGGGGGAGATAAACAGAAGTCTTTGGGCTGGGAATAAAGGACGGAAGGAAAAAAAATTTTTTTAATTGACTCTTTCCAGGACCATTGTAAACTCTGTGTCCTTTTTTAAGGCAATTTTTCCTTCTAGTTAAATTAAAGATCTGTAGATAGACAACATTTCTGTACCATTATTTTTAAAAGCTTATGTGCTCATAGACATTGGGTAATTAGCTATAAGCAATGCAAACATTGTTGAAATACAAGTAGGTATTTTTTTTTATTTATCGAAATTAATATTGAACATGGAAGGTCCCAACACTAGAAGGGGGTAGAGTCAGACAATTTGTCTTGATCTTATTCCTGAAAAGTCTTCCCCCTTTCTATTCAACAATCCGTCTATGAAAGCCATTTCAGTTAACATATAATAATACTTGGAGTTATTTAGAGTTAAAGAAAAAATATTTAGTTTGAAGATAAAAGGGGGAGGTTTCAGAGAAGGAGAATCATTCATTCATATATTCTTTAATTCATATTACATTTATTGTTATCACTCTGTGCCAGGTGTCATGTTAGGTCTGTGATTCTTTTGAGAGGAATAATTTTTCCTGAAATCCTTGAAACCACCCTCATGTTGGAGAAGAGTTTGCTGGATGCTGGTGGCTGAAAGAGTGGAGAAAAAAAGGGAAGGCTGACAGTGAAATTCCTGAACAAGATGAGGGGTAGGCTGCCACTGCCAACTTCTTTTCTTTTCCTCACAAATCTCTGAACCTCAGGAGGAGACACTGTTTGCAGAAGGAGGATTGGAGAGCTGTGAGGTAGAGCTTTGAGTTGAAACACTGCTGGGCTACAGCAAATGGTTGAGGAACTGTCCTCTGGTTATTCTGCACCACTAAGACTTCATGATAGGTTTGAAGAGAGAAAGTCAAGAGCAGCATCTAATTTGAAACAATGAGAAAATTTAAGCATGAATCAAGATATCTTTTCTATCATAATCCTTTAGTAAGTATTGATGTTATTTTAAAAAGTCAAAGTACGTCCAGACTGGAGGGTCACATTTCAACTAGTGTGTTGATTTACTTCTTACTCAAGAAAGAACAATGGCATTTGGATCAGCAACCCCAGTTTATGTGGAATCAGATTTCCCCCTCTCCCTCAAAGCTCTTATCTAAGAATTGTCCAGGGTGAAATGAAGGGTGACAAGTTTATAGCCCAGAAGGAGCAGTGTGTCTCTGGGCTGTAAAAACATCAACTGGCCTTTCAGCTATTTAGTGGGGATTCCCTGGAAAATCTCTGGCTTCTAATAAATACCAAAAATATGTGAATGGGAACACTAGAGTTGGAAAGCTGTCTGTAGGACAAGAAAGTACACCGATGACAGAACACACGTGTGTATACCCTGTGAGTTGGCAGAAGTGTGTTGACCGTGTTGACAGATGACAGAGTCAAGGTCATAATATCTTTGAGAAACTGCTTTGAAGTTGGGTATATATTTCTCTATCATAAAGTGAGGGGTATTGGTAGTAGTGATTGTCAATTCTGCACTGATAAGAAAGACATAACCCCTATAGAGTTTCCACTTCGGCTGGCTCCACTCTTGGCTGATGAAGCAAGCTGGAATGACTCGCTCTTCTGGCACTTATCTGAGCCAGTCTGCACAGGTCTCTGACTGCTGTGAATCAGCCCTTATGAGGTTCCACGGGCAGTAAGGAGCCAGAAATACTGGTTTCAGCCAACTCCTAAGGACTCCATGGACTGGTGTTGCTAACAGCAGCTTCAGACTCTTTCTGGGAGGAGACAGAGTTTATAAATAAATAGAAAACAAACACAACTGACGCTAACTGAAATTTGTGGCTTTGGTTTGATGTGGTAGACATATTCAACCTAGCCAGAGAGAGAAGGTTGGAGTGTATAAATACATGTGATCAGTGTCCAACATGGTCTAAAAGAATTATTTACGCTGCTGAAAATAACCATGTGATTAATCGAATGATTAATAGTGCTCTGCAAATGAGAATATAAAGTGATAGTGAGTGAAGAAGAGTGTGAGGCAAGAAAAAAAATAAGAACATGTTAATACCAGTCATTAGGGTATTACTCATTGTATATGCTTCCAAATTCTGTTTTTAATTGTAAACAGTGTAGCATTAATTATAAAATTACTTCTTCATTTTTCTCCTCTGCTTATAATTAAGTTCCCTTGAAAAAATAGTAAAGTTGGGCAGAGGAGGGCAAAGGGGGGAAAATTGGGACAATTGTAATAGAATAACAATAAAAAATGATTTAATAAAGAAAAGAAAAGCTTTTTACAATGAATCTCCCTGAAGTTAAAAAAGAACAGAAGCAGCAGCAGCTGAGTCAAAGACTTTTTTTACATATCACGTAATCCTCAGTTACAAGATTATATACAAAGGTGCACATATTCGTGTTTCTACTGCTGTTGACAGCCATGGGTGTCTGAAGTTGGTGCTGTTTATTTTCCAGAGTGATACAGCAGACATTGCAGTTCTGTGCACACCCCATGCCCCCTCAGTTTCTGAGATTAGGGAGACAAAAGCTGATCTGTGGGGACAGCGAGTTTTCTGGAGGCACAGGCAGCTGCTGGTAGCAACCAGCACGTGAGCCAGTCTGACTGCAGCGCTGACGTTCACCCTCAGCCTTTCAGACTTTCACATCAGGGCAAACGGAAGCAGATGCTGCCAAAGGGTCTTCTCATTCTTAACTGTACACATCCAAGGGTAAAGCCAGAGGTTCCCTCGCTCATTTTCATCCCAGCAGCCTTCTTCCTGCATCATTTGTTGTCAAGATCTTGGGTAACCACAAATTAACCCGCGTAAGGCACCTGGATCCCACTTTATTTTAAACATAAGTAAATAAGCTCCTCTCAAAGATTGTTGCTCTCCCTTTTATGGTGTAGGAACATGGAGACTTAAGTGGGCGATTTTTATCTTTTCGTGCAGTATAGCCCTTTCTATTTCCAGAACAGATCCATATAAGTATTAGATGTTATTTTTGCTATTCCCAATACATCTAATACTATTACTGTAATTGGCCCCATCATTTCAGAATTTAAAACAGCAAATGCACAAGAAATGTCTGACTTCTGGAAAACTAGAGAAAAGAGAAAAGTTCAAATCCAAGTAGAGTGATTCAAACCACCCATACATTAGCCTATGCCTCACTCCACACACTGACCTTACCCTGTATTCCATAAAGCTGTCAACTATCTGGCACATCATACAGATGTCTTGTTTTGGCTCACCAAATTTCAGACTTAGCTGTGGATACTCACAAATGTGTTCATTAAAAATTTAGCCTACATTACTGGTTGCCTCAGAGTATTTCAGCAGTAATGTTGTAGTCTTTGTTATAACTAGAGAGCGAGACTAATCTGGCGGTGGAAGCCAATGGCTGGGAAGCAGCTCAACCAGGGCTCTTTCCCTGGTCTTGCCAAGACCGAGGAACACAGACGGATGATGAATTTCCTCTGGGGAGTGTCACAGAAAAGCAGGGAGAGTTTGCAAGCTGGCCAGGAGGAGCTATTTAAGTGGAGATATTACACATAGTCACCGTTTAAGTAATTCTGATTTTTTTAAAAAGGTGCTTTTACAAAACTATTAAATCTTTACAGACTCCAGTAGAAAATTCGATGTGTTTCCCAAGTTGTGCATTTGCTAATTGAATAGGGTTGGATGGCCTTCTCCCTGAATTTCAGAAGTGCTAGAAAAACAAGCAATGTCTGGCTGGGTGATTTTCCACATTCGTCCTGTTTAAAGGAAGAAGCTTGTTCTACCATAAACAGTTATGGGAACTGTTTGCTTTGGATGGGCTTGGTCCACATGGGCTGAGGAGGGCCTTCTTAATTTGGTTTCTTGCCAAGGTGAAAATTTGATGCCAAAGGCTTCCTAGTCATGTAAAGACATCCTCAAATTCAAATAAGTTGAGTCTGAAGAAGTGTGGTGGGGAGCTGAGATAGAAGTAGCAGCCTGAAGAAACAGTCCCTTGAAATAGTAGCTTGGGCTAACCTAGCAGGGAGCAAAATTTATTCTCCTATTTGGATTAAATATTTCTTGGATCTGTTTTTGCCTCACCAATGATTAGGAAAAACTCTATCCTAAGACTATACTGTACATCTATGGGAGTCTTTGAGATCTTTACACTCCTTACATTTATTAAATCTAGAGCATAAACATTCTGGGTTACTTAGCATAGTCTTGAGCTCCAAATGGGTATACAGAGATGAATTGGGTGTGGCTGCTAGAAGTCAGTTTTACATTCTAGTCATTCCATTACTTGCTCTATTCAGAGTGGATGATCCCAATGGAGTTGTCTTTCTAGGCACAGGCCCCAGAGACAAAGTGCC
Source organism: Trachops cirrhosus (assembly GCA_028533065.1). NCBI lineage: Eukaryota > Metazoa > Chordata > Mammalia > Chiroptera > Phyllostomidae > Trachops > Trachops cirrhosus. The sequence goes on along the minus strand of CM052541.1, from coordinate 23,300,984 downwards.
TTCTGTGTGAACCCTGCTTCTACTGACATTTGACGTGTGGCCTTGGATGAATTGCCGATGTTTGCCAAGCTTCTTTTTCTGCCTCAGTAAATGGGGAGTGTCACGAGGTCTCGGTAAACACTTAGAATAAAACTCAGCACCAAGTAATTGCTCAATAAATATTAGCTACTTTTATTTTCTCCTTCTCTTGAAGTTACAAGTGATGTCAAATGATTACTGATTCACTGTCTAGCTCAGTGTTTCCAGTGGGAGGGAATTATAGAGAAATGAGAAATACATGGTTGTGCCATCTGTCTACCGTAACTCCTGTGTGTATCCAGATCTGTGCACAAAAGCATAATCAGGCCCACTGAATGCTCGAACATTTATGAAGATGTCTCGTATAAGTGACCTTTCTGGCTTTTATGCAGTTAGGTGGATCATTTCTGTTTTAAATAGTGTTCTGTTCTTTGCTGGTTGAATTCAAACTGTGCTTACTATAGCTGACTCTTACCCAAAGGTTGCTATGTCTAATCCTGTAAGACCATTGACAATGATCTATGGTAATAGTCATTTCCACACAAAAATTGTGGTTGACTAAATCCATATATTCTATGAGGTGTGGGGCAGAACCTCTAAAACACCAGATAGCAAGTGGGATGTGGGGCATTTACAAGTAGCAGATTATTGTATAACTATTTCCTGTGTCCCAGCCTCCTCTGACCTCAGCTGCTTTTTTAAGTGACTGACCCACAGCTCCTGTTATGAGCCATATCTGCACACCGCCCCCCATGCAGCTTCACTAGCCACTCCTGTTTTGGATCCTGGCTGCTTTCTGTCACAGTCTTGCAGATCACATTAACCACATCCAGAATCCTGTTGTTCCCTCTGTCCCTGGTGTTTGTGTTTTTGATATGCCAGGCCCGTAATCATTTGTTCATTTATTTATTCATTTATTCAGCCATCCATCAGGGCTTTACTGAGGCTCACTATGTACTAGTCACTTCACTAGGCACTGGAGATGCAAAGATGACCCAAGTTCTTTACCGCAGAGACCACATCTTAGACTTTAGAGGGAAGAGAAACACAGGTAGATCATGACACAGGTAGCAAATGTTATCAACATGGTTAGAAACATGGACTTTGAGCCTCAGTGCTTGAGTTCAAATTCTCGTTCTGCCACTTCCTATCTGAGTGACCTTGGACAAGTTACTTAACTTCTCTATGTCTAGTGTTATTATTTCTGAAATGGAAGCATCATTGCATCAACGTCATAGGGTTGTCATTGGAATTAACGTTCATGAAATATTTAGGAGAATGCATGAAATACAAGTAAGTGCTATATAAGTCTTTGTTCAATAAGTAAGTGCAATAATAGAGATATACACAGCATATTGTAGGAATACTTTCTTCCATTAGGAACACCAAAAATTTTTTTCCACTCCTCCTTGTCCCAGGTCTGAGGGCCTTTTTCCCTTCAGGAGAACAGAAAAAAACCACAAAACAAACAAACAAACAAAAAAAATGGGCCAGAGTTTGATATCAAGCATCAGGGTAACTCTTAGAGCAGGTCAGCTTGTTCGGATCTTGTACTTTATTTATAGAAATAAGACTTTTGCCCTGTTCCTTGGACCAAATTTTTATCTTGTATCCTTGGTGTAGTGACTGCATCTTTGACTTATTTCTCTGCATCCTTAATTTCTGCCTTACTTTGTAGTCAAGCCTTCAGTTCCTCTGGAGCAGAGGTTCTGCCTTGACCTTGTCAGTCTGCCCTTGAGTGCCATTCTCCAAGCATGGTTCCACCTACCTGCTGCCAGACCTTGCTGTTGCCTGCTTTAGGATTCTCCATTGCTATGTCAGCCACTCACTTGCCTATTCTACTGTGTGGACACCATGCCCTACCCACAAGGCCGGTCTCTCCTACGTGCCTGATTCCTAACCATCTCCTTAGCCTTCAGAGGCATGTGTCTAGTCTCTGGTCTTTCCATCTCACTGAAAGGCTGTTCTAGCAGTGCTTAATCTTCCTACAGGCAGAAAGAAGGTAGCAAGGAAGAAGGGCTGAGTCATACATTCTCTGTGTTGCTCATGAAGTGACCTATGTAGTTTAGTTGTTGGTTCAAAGGGATTTTGGGGATGTGTGTAATAGAGGTAGTTATAGTAAGTGATTGTGCATAGGCAAAGGTGTACTTAGGAGGGTGGCTGGGTATAAAGTTTGCTACTTGGAGACTTTTTCTTCTTGATGGAAATTTCTTTACCAATTTATCTCCTTGGGTAACCAGCCTTATTCAATATAGTCATTCAGGTTGTCCCAGAACTCCTATGTTAATGAAGTCACGGTGCTGCAGTTCTGATTTTTGACTTTGGTTTTTTCTATATATTTTTCATTCTTAGTGTTTACATGTGGGTTAAATGTTTCAGGAAGCCTCAGGTTTCCCCTCTGTTTTCTCTCATTCCCATTTTGGCTTCCTTTGAGTTTTCCTAAACTTGAGTATCATTTAAATGTCAGCCCTAAGAATTTCTTTTTCCATGGACTCACTTCTGTTGAATATGGTCACTTTCTTGAATAAGAACATCTAATCATCTCCATTAAGATAATAACCTCAAAGCTCCATTACTGACTATGTTGTTGTGAGTCAATATTGGAAGGGAAATAAAAGGCATGGTATAATTCCCACTTTTAATGACATAACCTAATTTTCATTAGGCCCCATGTAGCCGTCTAATTTCCATTAGGCACCTGCTGGTTTCTCTAGTCCCATGCACAGAAGACGATCTTCTTTTCCCTTCAGTCAGTCTTATTTGGTATTTAGATTTAATTGAAAACTTAATTATAAGTGCTAGGAGTCATCTGCAGAGTGTTTCTCATTTGTGAGTTATTTTATTATCCATTTTATGGTATGCATTTATTTTCTTTTCTTCCTTTTTTAAATTATGTTTTATTTATTATGCTATTACAGTTGTCCTGATTTTTTCCCACTTTGCCCCCCTCCACCCACCACCCCTGACTCCCTCAGGCAATCCCTCCACTGTTGTTCATGTCCATGGGTCATGCGTGTAAGTTCTTTGGCTACTCCATTTCCTATGCTGTACTTTACATCCTCATGGCTATTCTGTATCTACTTATTTGTACTTCTTAATCCCCTCACCTCCTCACCCATTGGTCCACACCCCCTCCCATCTGGCAACCCTCAAATTGCTCTCTGTATCCATGATTCTGTCTCTGTTCTTCTTGTTTGCTTAGTTTGTTTTTTTGATTGAATTGTTGGTAGATATGTATTTTTGCAATTTTATTATTCATAGTTTTGATCTTTTTCTTAAGCAAGTCCCTTCAACATTTCATATAATAATGTTTTGGTGATGATGAACTCTTTTTTTTTTCTTGTCTGGGAAGCTCTTTATCTGCCCTTTGATTCTAAATGATAGCCTTGCTGGGTACAGCAATCTTTTCATGACTTTGACTATTTCTTGCCAATCCCTTCTAGCCTGCAAAGTTTCTTTTGAGAAATCTGCTGACAGTCTTTGGGAACTTCTCTGAGGTAACTAACTGCTTTTCTCTTGCTGCTTTTAAGATTCGTTCTTCATCTTAATCCTTGGCATTTTAATTACGATATGTCTTGGAGTGGGCCTCTTTGCATCCATCTTGTTTGGGACTCTCTGTGCTTCCTGGACTTGCATGTCTATTTCTTTCACCAAATTAGGGAAATTTTCTTTCATTATTTTTTTCTAATAGATATCCAATTTATGGCTCTTTTTCTTCTCCTTCTGACACCCCTATGATGTGAATGGTGGACCTCTGGAAGTTGTCCCAGAGGCTGCTTCCTCATAATTTTGGATTCTTTTTCCTTCGTGTTGTTCTGATTGGTTGTTTTTTGCTTCTTTATGCCCCTAATCATTGATCTGATTTTCAGCTTCATCCACTCTTCTGTTGTTTCCCTGTATATTGTTCTTTATTTCAATTAGCATAATCTTCATTTCTGACTGGATATTTTCTATGCTGCTGAGGCCCTCACAAAGTTACTTGAGTATCCTTATAAACAGCGTTTTGAACTATACATCTGATAGATTGCTTGTCTCCATTTAGTTTAGTTCTTTTTCTGGAGTTTTGATCTGTTCTTTCATTTGGGCCTTGTTTCTTTGTCTCCTTATTTAGGTTTCTTTGTCACCTTGATGGGAGACATCTCTGTCTCACCCAGCATGCCACTGGTACCTTCCAAGCTGCTACCCTGGAGCCATAGCCCAGAAGGAGTCTGAATAGGTGAGTCCATGTGTGGGGTCTTTAAGAGGAGCAGCTTGAGGCTCCAGCAATTTCTTCCATGGATTCAATCCCCAATGGTTTTTTGCATCCAGACGTTGTTGGGACTTACCTTCCTGGCACTGGAACCCTGGGTTTGGGAGCCTGGTGTGGGGCTAGGACTCCTTGCTCCTGAGATATCCCTCCTGAATTTTTACCCACCACATGTGAATGTGGGGCCAGTCCATTCCGTGTCTGCACCCCTCCTACCTGTCTGGATGGATGTGGTTTCTATAATTCCATAGTTGTCAGACTTCCATTCAACTCGATTTTTGATTGTTCCCAGTGATGGTTGTTCTATATTTTAGTTGTAATTTTGATGTGGTTGAGCAAAGAGGCAAGCTATGTCTGCCTATGCCTCCATCTTAACTGGAAGTCCATAAACTTAACTGGAAGTTTATTTTCTTGATTGAAATAATTTTTATTTTAATAACACCTGACATTTACAGGGTTTTAAAGCACATTCACATATGTTTCCACATTAATTCTTACAACTGCGCTGTGAGGTAGGCAGAAGTGTTATTATTCCTATTCTATAGATGAAGAAATAATGGCACAGGGAGATTGTAGGTGTTTAAGTAAAAAGTGCATGGAGGGGGTTGCACTGGGGGGAGAGCCTGAGATCCAGCACTGCTTGTAGCTCTGGTGCTAAGTGTGTGCCTGCAGACCTCTGCTTCTTCACCTGAAAAGTGAGGGACTTAGATTTGATGCTTCATAGCCTTTCTCCTGGTTGTAAGTCTGGATGATGTTGTGCAAACACATATACTCATATTTACCTTCCCTACTCAACCTCTGACAAGTGATGAATAGGAACACACACACACACACCTGAGTACTTCTATGCACCGAGAGTTGTGAAGGGTGCTAGCTGAGAGAACAAGGGAAAGAGGGCTGTAGGAAGAGATGACTCATTCATGAAACATATGATATTCATTCTTAAGGAGAGTGAGGTGGCAAGTCCTGGTTGGGACAGTGTGTGATCTAGTTCAGTGCAGATCTGAAGGAATTAGAGAATGGAGAAGTTGAGAATGTATGTCCTTTTAGCGGAGAAACAAACTAGGTATCAATGACAAAGTTTCACTGCATGGGTAGTAGAAACATGGTAACCATTAGAATTTTTAAAAAAGATAGCTTAAGAACAGATTCATGTTCACAGCAAAATTGAGAGAAGTGTAGAGATTCACCTTACACCAGGGGCATCAAATTCATTTTCACCGGGGGCCACATCAGCCTCACAGTTGCCTTCAAAGGGCCGAATGTAATTTCGACTCCTTAACTGTTAAGGAGTAGTTACATTTATACAGTCTTAAAATTACATTCAAATAGCCCATGTGAAGGTTGGCGGAGACACTGGTATGTACATCTTTGTTACTCTCAGAGCCTGGAAGTAGAAACCAGTGTAAAATCACTCGATGGGACTTGCCTGTGGTCTCAGGTTGAGATGCTAAAGCAGAAACAGCAGGGAACAAGTATCTTCATATTTGACGCAGAGGAGCTAGACCAACACAGGGGCTTGCTGAAAGTGCCCTGAACTGTTTCTGTCACCTGTTGTTTATCACCCATCTCCAACAAGAATTTTTGGGAGAATTTATTTAAATAGCAACTTCATTGACATATAATTTACATACTATCAAATCAACCCTTTTAAAATATAGCATTCAATTGTTTCAGTATACCTACAGAATTGCATACCCACCATAGCCATCTATTTTTAGAACATTTTAACCGTCCCCAAAAGAAACCCATACTCATTAGTTGTCATTTCCTATCTCTCCTTCTCCTGGCCCCTGGCACTAATCAATCTGCTTTCTGTCTCTATGGATTTGCCTATTCTGGACATTTTCATTTAAGTGGATTCACAATATAGGTGGCTTTTTTTTTGTCTGGCTTCTTTTACTTAGCATAATGTTTTAAGGTTATCCATACTGTAGCATGTTTCAGAACTTCACTCCTTTTTCATGGCTGAATAATGCCCCACTATATGTATATACCACATTTTGTTTATCCATTCATCTGTTGAACATTGGGTTGTTTCCACTTCTGGGCTATTATGAATAATGCTGCATGAATGTTCATGTTCATGGTTTTGTGTGGTCTTGGGAGAATTTGGCCTGTTGCCTGGAGTTTGTGAGCACAGGGCATGGAGTCTGCTCCTTGTCTGTACACAAGGCAGGCTGGAACTGCCCCTTGTAGCAAAAAGAAGAGAGGAGGTTGTAGTTGGGGTATCCTGCAATTCCATGATAAGATAAGGGTTGTGTTTTATAAGGACAAAGCAGACACTGTGGGATGTGTAACTATCTTGAAAAGACCCTGTGGTTACCATCTGAGCAGGAGCTAAGGGGGAATCCCTAGTGGTCATCAGGGGAAGATACCATCCAGGAGAGGGAAGAGGAAAGTATTGGAAATCTCTGGTAGGGGTTGGGGATTTTCCTAATGAACACACAAGTTTCCCACAGCAGAGAATCAGCCGGAATTTATCCTCCTAGGGGATACCACCTGCTTAATAATGACCTTTCTGCTTCTTTACTTCTCCTTCCTCCACCACACCCCAACTTGAGAGGAACAACTCACAAGATTGGGTGTGGTTGGAATACGACCGTGACCCACTTCCCTATGGCAGGTAACTGGAACCTATGAAGACCTGACCTGGAATGTAGGGGAGGCAGATGTGAAGAAGAGAAAAGAGCTAAGCTTGGCTATTAGAGAAGATAGAACTGGTATGATACCCTGAAATAAGACTGCTACAAAAGTAAAAAGCAACGGGAGAGTCATAGAGTTTACTCAAGATATTGTCTGGGGTCAGGAATAGGAGATCTGACAGCAGGGCTAAAGCTCCATAATGGAAGAAAAATAAAATAAAGCTACTTCCTGGTTGTACTCCACAGAGTCCAGCCTGATCAATAAACATGTTTTTGTCACAGTAAAGTTATCTCTGAATTTGTACTGCTTAGGACCTCTTTGGAATTACTGTAGAGATGCTTCGCTTTAGTGGGTGGTGGTCTCCACTAGTGGGCTGTCCATCAGAGGGCCTTGTTTCCCCCAAGGACAGGTAGATGGTCAGGCTGACCAGTTAAGAATAACCTGTTTCCAGTGACAGCAAGGGACACATGACCCAAGCAGTGGCAAGCAGAGTCCTTGGAGGAATGTTGTAGATCTTTCTCTTCCTGAGATTCTCCGCTGTCAACATCACCCAAACCTGTATTTCCAGGGTCATCCCTCCCTCCATGTGGATAGAGCTTGCTGGAGAATGAAGTCAATGTAGAGTGGAGTGAGTTGAGAGTCAGAGCCCATCTGACTTGTGATTACATTGTTTATTGAAAAAATTCCTTAAAAATCATTGGACCATTGGTATATGAGTTAATCATACTTTTCAATTCTTGGCATATATCACTATTGGTCTGCAAAAGATGCCTCTCATTTTAAAATTATTGTTCACCCTCATCCCCCATCCCTTCTCCCATACTTTCCCTCTACAGGTACCTACTTAAATGTATTTACATATTTTCAAAAGTGCATGCACATCCAAGAACATGTATTGGCATGGTTTTATGTGTTTGTTTTAAATATAAACAAATGGCATTGTATTACGGACTTCACTAAGGTTTTTCCCTATTTCTGTTTTTAACCCAATCCTGTATTTTTTAGTTAGAACTGACTAGGTTAGTCTTCCGGGTCAACTAAAGCTCCCTGCTTCCATACGGTGCTGTCAGTAACATCTTCGTACATGCTGGGAGTGTACCCAGGGGTGGGATTGCTGAAACCAACTTCTGGATGTTTCAGTTATTACACAAATCAATAAGTTATCTTTTTTTTTCCTTAAGCTACTTGGTGATGGGTTTGTGTCACTTGCAACTGAAGGATTTCTTTTTAATCCTTGCCTGTTGGAGGTAAGGGGCACCTTGCCCCCATCTGCCTGGCCTCCCTCCTCTAATTCCCTTTGCAGAGGCCAAGGGTGATGGAGCATTTCTGGTGTTCCTTCAGCTTTCTCCATCCATACTTTCAGACTCAGCAATTGGCTTCTCCTTTGGGAAAAAATCTCATCAACCCTGTTTTACATTATGGATAATGTGAATCTGTAGGTGTTACTTTATTGAAAAAGTGTTTTAATTAAAAAAATCCATGTTCAATGCTTAGAACATAGAAAAATATTTTCAAACTTTGGAACTGCAATTATGTTTGTGACTCTCTAAAAGTGGAAATGTCTGTTAATGTTAAAAATACTTCACTAGATCAATCATTTTAATACTAAAATCTTATTAAAACAATCTTTTCTCACCACAGGAATGCTAGTTATGAGACTTTGATTAGGGAGATTTCCTTCTGCAGTACATAGATCTTTCTTGAAGTGCTTTTGTTTACTGAACATTTTGGGACTTCTCAGAAGTCTGTCTGTCACACACTGTTGCAGAAACTCCCATTCAAGACACAAAGGTCAGTTGAGGTAGCTGAAGAATAATGAAACAGCAGCATTTTATTCCTTGTCAGTGAGCTGATACCAATATGATGAAATTAAATAAAGATCAATTCAATGGAAGTAACTATAAAATCATTGATCATCATCCTAACATTAAATGAATTCAGGAAGGGTAGACCTGGTTTGACAGCGGTGCACATGAAAAGGACAGAGGTGTTAGGTGGCCTTAACCTGACGTGTGTCTGCAGAGACTATTAGAAGCACCAATGCAATCTGAGGCAGAGGTAATCGAACTGTTGTGTTGTGTTCTGCCTGGGAGGCAGGGGAAAATCATTCCCTTCTCCTTTGCTGGTTTTTACCATCCCTGGGGTATTATTCTGAGCACCAATCTTAAAACAGACAATGACAAATCAGAAGCTTATAGATGAGAACATTGGGCATAGAAAAGTAATCTAGAAACTATCACGCCAGCAAATACAAAATACAGGGTGGGGAAAAGTAGGTTTACATTTGTTCATATGGAAAAAAATACAACAATTAATAAAAAATAATACAAGAATAAACTGTGTTTCGCATTCTCACAACTGTAAACCTACTTTTGCTCTGTCCTGTATTTGGAGGGCTTGCACGTGAATGATGGTAACGCCCTACATTAAATATCGCACCTCATGATTTTCACAGCTCTTTTCCATTTTTATTATTTAACTTGATACTTCCAAAAGCCTTGTGAGGTAGAACAGGCAGACACTGCTCTTGCTGTATAAATGAGGAAACGGAGGCCCAGAGAGGGTGACTTGATTTTGCTCAACGGAGCATGGCGCTTGAATGGAGATCCTGGGATGATTACAAATCATGTTTCTCAACTTACATTTAGTGCTCTTTCAATTACCTTAAATAATTGAAGATGTAAGGCTTCCACATTCTATGACTTGTGGAAGGCAAACCTAGGACAAATGGGTATCAGTGAACCAGAAAGCAACAAATGCAATATAAAGAAGATTTTTTAAAGCTGCTAAGAACTTTCCAACAATGAAAGGGGTGCCCCCCCCTAAAGTTATGAACTCTATCACAGGCACTCTTCCAGTGGTGATTAAATAACAGTCCTCCAGTGATATTGTAGAAAAGATTCCTGAATGGAAAAAGACATTGGTCAATCTCCTTTGTTTCCATAACTGTCACTTTGTTTGTATTGGATTGGGAAGAAGACAAACATATAAATATTCTGACAACTGCTTTGTTTTCATCTGTCAGTTTGCTAACTAGAGCTGAGGTCTGAAAACAAAATTCCACTTGAAAAATTTTATTTAGGCTGGTGGCAGATAAATGACTCATTGATATATTTATGTCAGTCTTATTTCTGTTTATCCATGGATCACGAATACATTGGTATTGACGTCTCTTACACTTCAGCCATTTCCCTCAACACCAGTGACACGTGGAGATGAAAGAATACGAGAATAATCATGAAAAGTCAGGCTCTGCAAACCGAGTTGCCTGGGCTGAGGGATAGGGCCCAGTTACCTCAGAGGCTCACAAAGTCCTTTGTTTCTGCATCCTCAAGTGTCTTTATTTTTACTGTGTGTCTGAAGCTTATGTCATGATCGAGGTTAGTAACTATGGAGACTGGAGTGATTTATTTACCACTGAGGAGGTTTAGCACTGACTGAATCAGAACAGGATTCCTCATGCAAACACAGTGTCTGCTCATCCTTTATGAAGAAGATCTATGGAAAAAAAGGTGGATTAATGGAGCTGAGAAATCTGAGGGGATATTTTACATGAAGGCACGGAAGAGCACAAGAGATAAAGGGCTTGAAGAAGTACGGGGACTGACGTTCCTTCTCACCTCCATGTCTCTGCTTGTCCCATTTTCTCCTCTGGAATGACCTCTGTCGTCCAGAGTGCTGACCTTCTCCTAGTGTACCCCACCAGTCCGAAGCCCACCCTCTCTGCACAGCCTTCCTAGTAAAACTAACCAGCGTTTATTTCTCCTCTTTCCGACTGGCTATGGCAGATAGTTTCTGTGCCATGCCTATCTGCAATGGATTGCATTGGACTGAACATTTTTATTATTGTTCCTAGGGCTGTCCCACGTGTCCCACATGCATTTTGTGTTCTGCTCAAGAGCATCTGGACAACAGGTTGAGCAGGGGCTGAACGCCAGCCCATGCTCCTTTCTCCATGCCAACAGCCCATCTAGGGGAGGGAGTGACTTTTCAGACTCTCACAAGACATCGAAGGACTAGTGGTGGCTCTGACTGTTCCTAAGTATTACCCTTGTATTTGCTATATCTCCCTAATGTGTTTTTATCCCCCTTGCGGGCAGGGGGTCTGTCAGACCTTTTTATACATTCCCCACGGGGCCTAGCCTTAGATAAATGCTCTTTTGTAGAAACAGGCCTTAACTGAGGAAATGAAGCACAGAGAAGATGGTCTACAAGAGAGACAAGGGAGAAGGAAAAGAAAGGGAAAGCAAACAGTTTGCAAATGCAGAGAACGTTTCTTAATCCTGCTTTTTCCCTTGTGCTTCAAGGGCACATTGGTTTTCCATGGTGTTTCTGACTCCCAGTCTCTCGCCCTGTCTGGTGGCTATGGACACATGAACAAGGGCTCTGAGCGTGTCGGGGCTCTGTTAGCCGCCTCCAGGTCCTACTGATTGCCAGAGCGGGGCTGCCAACGGTGTGTGTGTGCGGGGGCGGGGCGGGGCGGGGGTGCATGGGGGCAGCGGTGGGAGGGTTGGTTGTCGGGTCTGAGTGAAGAGGCCAGGGCTCAGCGGAGATTTGGAGTTACAAAAGGGAAGCCACAGAGATCTGCAGAAGATGACCGCACATACCTCACTGAATCCTGTGGGGGAAACCCTAAGAAAATCCTTCCTGTCACAAACAATGTCTCTTTTTACTCTGCAAAATGGAGTTGCCCTTCGTCATGCCTCAGGCACAGCTACGTCTTCTGCAAACCAGGTTCTTCAGGGGGACTTACCAGCGACGCCTATGGCAGAGTCAGGCCTTGCTGACCTCCTTACATTTAATTTCACTCTTTTCAGTGTCAATATGAGCTGTGCATGTGACTTAAGAAGAAATCACAGATGTCTTTGTTTCTTCCCCCAAACTTCCCTTACCTCAAACCCCAAACCTAAAATACGGTCAACTCACCGCTCCGAGGAAGCCGCTGGAGGAGCTAGAGCACGCCTGAGGACGGACAGGGGCCAAACACCAGCTGCAAAAAGAAAGAAAGACAAAGAACTTACTAAAAATATGAAAATCTAAGATTTGCTTTATTTTTTAGGCAGCAGGAAAACTAGATTCATTTATTACAGGCAAGACTCATCAGCTGGGATGGGTTCTGAGTGATCAGAGGAAGCCAAAAAAAGCTGCTGTCACTGTGAGGACTAATGGAGTCCCTCCCTCTCTGACACAAGCACAGACCTCATTAGCTAATGTCTTTCACATCTGGGTAGAAGCAGCACAAATAAGGCCATGGTGGGATGCAGCATGAGCAGGCTGGGTTTTTACTAAATAGTTAAAAAAATAAATAAAGCATAGCATGAAACCCCTGCACCCTTAAGTAGACCCTTTTTGTTTAAATGCGCCGTGATATCCGTAAACAACAAAAATGAAGATCACTGGAAGTAGATGTTGCAAAAACTGTCCAATGTTTATTCATTAGCAACAACCTAAGACTTGCTCTGTGGTATTCTTCCCAGTGAGATGATGAGACCTGGGTTCTTGTCCTCCTGAAGGAAAGATTTCAGTCAAAAGACAAAGTGCAGTAAAGCAAGCAAGAATGTATCGGCTCCAGCAAGGGCACACTTAGGACAGAGAAACAAGGGAGGGCTTGGCATAGAGGCAGCAACAGCAGAGCCTAGGCTGGGCTGCTTCAGTTCACCAGGAAGTCAGGGGAAAAAGGGCCTTGGAGGCAGGTTCAGCGGTTCAGCATGTGGACTCCAGTGCCAGCGTGTCTGTTTGGGCATCCTGCCTGTGCTACTTACTGGCTGTGCACCCTTTGGCAAATTACTCACCCTCTCTGTTTTTTCTGTTTTCTAAGCTGTAAAATGGGGAGGAAAACCGCCAACTACCTTGTAGGGTTATTGTAGGATTAAGTGAAGTAAGTAAGGCCCTAGAACACTGCCAGGTTTAGTGAGCCCCATAAAAAGTGTTAATTCTTTTCATTGTTCTGCAAAGAGAACTTTGTTCACTTACCTTCTCCTCACTCCCTACCCCCCAGTCTTGGAATCCTCAAACTGTGTAGTTCATCCTCTCTTTGTAAATTTGAGCTACTAGAGAAACCTCAGTTCAGAAAATCCCACTTCCTGTCTCCTGGAGGACCTCAGCAGGAGCACATCCAAGGTGAGAAAGAGGTAGCAGCAGAAACCTTAGCTGTGCAAGAGCCCTGATAGTTCCTTCCAGCCCTCCCCCTCCCTTGGCTTAGCCCTGAGTGCTCAGGGGCCTGTGTAAATTCCAGTGCCTTAGTTTCGCCCAGGTTCTTGAGGAAGACCCAAAGGCTCAGGGCGGATTCCAGGGTGGATGTAGAGCAGAGCAGAGCTTCCAGCTCCATCTGCCAACTGGATGGACTTTAGGTGAATTCCACAGTTTGGGACAATTCAAGGCTTATCAAGGTCACCTAGAATTGGATAAGTCAAAGAAGGCTTCAAGCCTGGAATTTCATCTAGGAGTAGAGAGACTCTATTTCCTAGCAGTGGTATCAGGGTGATAGTGTCTAGATTTTTCTCAGCTAAATTGCATCATCAGCTTCTGTTTGGTATTACTGTCATACAGAAATCCAGTCTTGAAAACCTCTGGATCTTTCTGTTCATGATCTGTGGGAAAGTCAGCACTAGCCAGGAGAGAGAACCGAGTGTGAGAAAATGAGTCAGTTCCGGGAAGCACTGCAAATGTGTAGGAAGGGAAATCAATCCTTAATGACAACCTGCTATGTGCCAGCCAGTGTGCTTCATAGGCTGTGGTCTCTTTGAACCCTTGCAAGAGCCCTAGGATGCAGGTGGCACAGTTATTCCCATTTTATGAATGAGGAGCTTGAGGTTCCAAAGGACCACACTAACAGTGGTATGTGACCGAGTCTGGAACCAAATCCCCTTCTGTCTGATTTCAAAGCCCAGGCGAAAAGTTTCCCATATTCCCTCTCTGGCCTTCTCCTTTTACAGGTCTCTTCTATTCCTCTTTCCATCCTCTTCAAAACCTCCACAGAAAAGGGATTTACCACTGACATTTAAGTCTTTGTGTGAATTTAAATCAACATGCCACAGTTCTAAGGAGATTGTCTCATTTTAAGAATCTTTGCAATTCTAAAATAAAAGGCTTTATTTCATTGAAGGCATTTGGAGCATTTTGGGAACACTACTTTTAAAATAATATAACTCTTACTCTAAAGTTGGTCTTGCTAGTTACAATAGCAGCAGCAGCAACAATTATAATATTGCCTGCAACAACATTGGCATGGCATGTGTGAGGGTATAATGTAAATCATTTGTTTAAATAATTTATGTAAGTTATTTTATTAAATCCTCACCACAATCCTTGCAAGTGGATATTATTATAATTGATATAATTATCAATTTATGAATAATGAAACTGAAACTCAGAGAGGTTAAGTAACTTGCTTGGGATCATACAACTAGTAAGTGTTAAAGGGTAGGGGTTTGACTCTAGAACTGTAAGCCTTCAGAAACTGGGTGTGGACTCACCCTCTGTGCCATACTGGAGAGAGCTAAGCTTTGAGGGGACCCTTTTGAAATAAGTCAGAGGGCCTCTTTACCATTCTTTTTTTTCCTGTAGATTTTTGTGCCCTTCTTGCACAGATGGCCATATACATGAGATTAAGTGGTGGCTAATGTCTTGATTTCCTATCTCATAGAAGTAGGAATGGCATAATTCTGTTTCTGGCATCCCAGGGTATGGACTTGCAAGTCCGTGGTTACCAGATCAGCCAGGTTCGACGCTGTTAATCTGGAACCTTGTCTCAGTGGCATGACAGTCCCAGACTCTTTTTTTTTTTTAAATCTACATGGGTGATTTATACTAAGTGATTTTCCTGAAGAGAATTAGGCCAAGGGTTGGATTTTAAACACGCTCAACTAAATGATCCCAAATTAGAGTTGAAGCAGTTTATGGTCAGAGATTTTATAGGATAATGTTTTCCCTGTTTTAGGTTAAGTCCCCAAGACTAATACTCAAAATATACTCAATTATTCATGCTTTCTTGGAAGGACTGAAAGTTTGTAAAATATAAGAGAAAGCCTGAAGACCATGCTGAGTGTTTCACTGCCTCTTGTGATGTTCTCTGTAGGTTCTGTTGACAGATGCAAAGAAGGTCCATGTTTTATAGCAATCTATAACATGTTAAAGAACAATAGAGTAAGTGAAATATATGATGGGAAAAGACAAGAATGGTACTTTAGAAGGGGATGGAGAGAGCCAGTCATAATCATGGCACCTCTGGGCTGACCGCTATGTCATCCCTACATTGACCACCCACTGGGAACACCCCTTCTGGTCCCACATGTCCTCTGCCCAAGAAATAAACAGAAAAGCAGAGCTACTCAGCAGGCCAATTGGGAGGCTACAGTAGTGGCCAGGTGAACTTGCCACTGTGTCTCTTATCAAGGTGTGACATTAGCCCAGGTCACCTTCTGTCCAGGAGCTGCCTTGTTGCAACCTCATCTCTGGTCTTCATAACTATGCCATCAGGAGAGGAAAGCTAATGTGAGGGGTACACAAACACACACAAAAGTATGAGTGTGGTCCTTCCACACACTTGCACCTCATTATAAGTGTGTTCACTTACCCCATCTCGTTTCCTTTGCTTTTATGATGCATTTTAAATTATTTTATTAAGCCATGAAATTTGAGCCTATTCAGTTTTGAGGCTTTGAGCTTTTCTGTTCTGTGGCCTCAGGGATAATTTGCCTGGTAGTGTTCTCAGAGGCTACCTGCACATCAAGGTAAATGCCCACACGACATCTGTGTTAGGTTGTTTCCACTTGGATCTTTCCACCTGCATCATCTGTTTCCTTGGATGAGACTCCAGCTGTGCGTTCTTTCACTCCGTCAGAGGACATAGGAAAGAGCTGTGCCAACAGAGTTTGCAATGGAGGCAAAACTAACTTTGGAGAGCTCCAATGTGTGTTGAAAAGGACAGCAGTCAAATGAACGTGTTGTATCTCATCCTGAATATAGTCTGAGGCTCTCTGCCAGGTAGTCAGTGAACATTTTTTATGAATTTGATTTTTTTTCCATTAGGAAAATTACCAAATCTCTGAATTAACCAGAGTAGCACTAGGGGACGACATGTCTGTCATTCATTCAGAGCACATTTGGGAGGAAGGAAGAACAATGGTTTGTAAAAGTGGGTCCATAAATAAATGATTTTAATAACTCTGAGTGACTTAGTTGTTCACGTTGAGTGACCTCCTCAATATATTATTTATGCTTTTTGTGTTTTTTCTAAAATAACGTCTCCCCCCCACTGCTGTTGCAGCATTTACTGTTGCCCATTCACTGTGTTTTTAACCACAGACTTCTTGCCACTATCAGTCACATGGCTCTAAAATGAAATATAGATTATAAAAGGAAACACTTCCCACGCACTTATGAAATGATTTCCAGCTGGTCTTAAAAGTGCCTCCAATTCCCTCTGGATGTAAGTGTTTATCTGCTAATGCTCAGCATTCGGGACTTTCCCTGCCCAGTTTTGAAAGTGGGAACATGGAGATAAAGCCATTTTAAGAGATTAGTATTTGAGAAAGATAAAATTGGATGAAATAAACATCACACATGTATAAGAAGAAAGTTTTAATCACTATATAGTGAAATTACACCTTCCCCTAAACAAACAAAAACATAAAATACCACCAATATGAAACTTCTCACTGTGTCAGAGAATATGAGACTTGGTGATTTTGTGATCAGGAGGAATGATGTGTGTTCAGAGAGGTTAAGGTTACAGGTGGGTGTGCTGAAATCCCAAGCCATATGTCAGTTCATACAGTAGACCCCAGGTCACTGCGTGCAGTTCCTGTGGGACATGGTCTGTTTGGCAAAGAGAAAAGGACCTATCAGGCACGCTGGACACACTCCAGATGTGCTGCTGTGTCAGCGGCTCTGTAGGTTTTTCGTGCGGCTACAGGTTTTTGGGACCTGGAGATGACTTCTAGGGGACTTACTAACAGGAAAGGAGTTAGGGAGTCATCACTTCCGGGCAACTTTAAGGCACAGAGAGACCCTTGGGCCTAAATTTATAGGGTTACATAAATATTCATTTTTTCCCCCTCTGGCCCAACTTGCTCCTGCTGCCTGTAGTGGTAAGTTTATGTGTTACAGGGTTCATTTAAAGCAATCCAATTTTGGACTTCAGCAAGACAAATGATGGCATCTACCAGAGACACAGTGGAAAAATAATCCTCAAAAAGATAAAGCATTTGGTACAAAGTAATAAATTCCAGAGAATCCCTCCAAGCTGTAACTCTGCTTCTAAAAGTCCTCTGACTTGGATGCATCCATCAATCAAGGGCCTACTTTAGCTTCATTTTAGCTGTTGTGGCTAAATGGGTGGGGCAGGACTCTCTGCTTTCTATTAAAGGGCAAAGCAGTATGATTTATGTCAGAAAGACTTTCTGAAAAGGATGGAGTGTCCTCCCAGAACCACCCAGTTTCTCAGCAATAGCATCCCCAATTGAAATCGGGGTGGCACTTCCCAAGTAGGATTCCCCAGAACACTAACTGCTTAAATTGCTAGTATTTTTGTTTGATTGTTTTTTTTAAACCATTGTGTATGGTAAAAAAAAAAGTGTGTGAAAAATTCTTGGTTGAATAAATTTCAAGGAACTACCTTTCTGCAGGGCATTAAAATATGTTTAATGTGCTAATATGAATCACATGCTTGGAATCACTGGCTGCAGAACATAATTGGCGGATGTCAAACAAGGGAGAGTACTTGTGATGAAGTGGCCCAGGCCAGTTTGCATGATTTACTCTTGACCGCCAATGGTTAAGCAGTACCATTGGAGGTCCCCAGGTGTGACGAGGGTACAGGTGTGAAGAAGGGAGCATGGAAGCAGTATAAAACAGAGATAAATGTGGTGGCAGACTGGTCCTGATTGACTTTGATTTCTGACCCCTGTGTATGTAGGATTAAGGGCCCTATTGGGTAATTCCCACTACTCTTCCTATGGACCAGAATTTATTCAGGGAGGAAAATGATTTCCCTGGCCCTGACCAGGGTGGCTCAGTTGATTGGGTGTTGTCTTACAAAGCAAAAGGTTGCCAGTTCGATTCCCAGTCAGTGCATATGGCTAGGTTTCAGGTTTTGCTCCCATGTGGGGCGCGTTCAAGAGGCGACCTGATCAATGTATCTCTCTCACATGGATATTTCTCTCCCTCTCTTTCTCCCTCCCTTCCCTTCTTTCTAAAAATACGTAAATAAAATCTTATTTACTTTTTTTTAGAAAACATATTCTATTTAAAAAAATCATTTTTCTGACCCTGAATGTAAAACTTGGGAAGCTCGATGACTTTTCTGATACAGTGTCTTACAATTGCTTTAAGTCTCCTGATCTCCATTCAGAAATTAAAATATCCAGTTTGAAATAAGAAGCCACACTCTAATCATCATTTAAAAGTAAGGTGCCTTCCATCCCCAGGTAGGCCAGTGGCAGACTGTGGTCATTTTTTTTCTTCTGTCTTCCCTTGCAGTAGCTACTGTTTCTGACCTGGGGCAGGGAGAGGAATGAGAGGTCAAAGCAATGAGATGGGTAAGTTCTTTCTTACCTGCTATTCTCGTAAGATCAATGGGCTGGCAGTTTCCAGCTCAAGAAAGTACAGCATGAAAGGAAGAGAAATGTGGGCATGGCCGAGCTGGATGCTTCTGCCTCAGGGACCTGCACAAGGCTGTAGTCCAGGTGTTGTCTAGGGCTACAGGCATTTCAAGGGTCCACGGAGGAGTGATATGCTCCCCAGCTCGCTCACATGGCTCCGGTCCTCTCTGGCTGTTCAATGGAGACATCTGTTTCTTCGCATGTGAGCATCTCCGTAGGGCTTCTTACAACCTGGAAATTTGGCTTAATTCTCCAAGGGTTCGTTAGGCCTACGTGGCAGGCCCAAATAAAGTTTTGGTCTAGCATAATGACTTAGTTCCCACAAATATGACTTCTGTGGCTTCCATTCTTGTGGGCAGTTGAAGATCAACACTCCCTGCGGCCCTTTGTTTTCTGCAGTCCACTCCACACACTCATGTTCTGCTGGGGTTCTATCACGGCCAGCTGGTGGTCATGCATAGCTTCCCTTTTCGCCCACCCCAGGAGTTCTGCATCTGGCTCCTGAGAGGCACACATGTTTAATCCATTGCATCACTTCCCAGACTAAACCCTCTCTCCTGCTGCCAGTCACTACAGCTTTCTCAAATGTGAGTGAGGAGCCAGTCCCTTCTGCCCTGAACTGCAGGGAGCCCTTTGAATTTTCTTCCTGGGACTTGAAGTGAAAGGGAAGCACCATTTCCCCCGTTGGTGGGGAAGAGGGACCCACCAAAAAATTTCCTCCCCAGTCACTCTGTCCAAAAACTCCTTACTCTCTCTCAGCCCTTTTATATCTCCAATGTGAGTCAGGAGTTCAAAAGTAATTTAAACACTTTTCAGCAAAAATCTTATAAAACTTTGCATTTGGACTCCCACCTCCTTTAAAATGCAGCATATAATATATCTTTGTGCCTCAATTGACGCTTCAGTTATTTTAATTCCTGTTAAAAGATGTTTGTACCTATATCTGAATTTCTCTTAGGATGGTAATTTATCTTAGGTTGGTTTTCCAGAAGGGGAATCATTGACTCAGAGGATTTGGAAAGAAGGTTTTCACACTAAACTCCTGGTTGTTTTTCTCAACCTTGACACTGAAAGGGAATGGCTGGGCTGACTCGAGGTGAAACAGATTGTTATGGGGAAGCTAGACCCTGTGTTAAGTGGTGCCAGGGTGGGTACTGGAATTTTTCTAGGTACCTATAATTTGCTTACCTGTTTAGTGCCAATAGTTTGAGGTTCTTCTAAGCAACTCCCTGTGCAGGAACGGTTACAGAGAGACAAGGCTCACATTTGAATGGAAATAGGAGAATCTTAGATGTCAGTGATTAGTGGAGATTTAAATAATGATAGGTAATATTTATATAGCACTGAGTATGTGCCAGGCTCTGTCTTAGCTGCATCAACATTTAGACCTCACAATGCTATGAAGAAGCACTATTATTATTTCCGTTTTACAGATGAAAGCTGAGGCACAGAACAGTTAAGCAACTGACTTGGTTAGTAGGTGGCACAGCTGGAAGTTGAACCCAAGCACTCAGGCTGCATAGTGTGAGTCTAACCATCGCAGGAACTACCTCTGACTCTAAACAAACCATTATCTGCTGTGATTATGCTCAGAGGTTTTTGTCACATTCCCAGGAAACATTCTGAGAACTAACCTGATTTCCAAGGCAGACAGGTATGAATGTGCAAAAAAAATTGTAAACTAGTTGGGTGGGTACAGGCTCCACCTTGGTGGTATCTGGCTTTGTTTCTCTTCTCCTTGATGGGGAAGCAAGACACAATACGACTGTTCTTGATGCATAATACATGCTCAGAAAAAGTTAGTTGTATGACTGAATGAATGATACAGTCTACATACATAAGAACATAGATGTCTGCTTTCTGCATGTGTATTTTCCATCTCATTATCTTAATCATCATAGCAACAGTATAACCTAGATTATTATTTTCCCTGTATTACAATGAGAAGCTGAAGGTCAGAGTAAATAAAGGCTTTATCTTATCTGAGGTCATTCAGCTAGCCAACCACAGATGCAGGTTCTAGACCATATTGAAACCAGAAAAGTTGTCATTCATGCTGCCTGTTACCACCAGAACCAATAAGCAGAAACAAGGATTAAATCTTCATGGGCATTTTTTTCAGATGGCTGGCAATCTAAGATGACAGGTTCAGTACCCTCTGAAATCGACTTAATATCTCATATCAAGCTGACATCTTTATGGGGAGAAGAAAGGGTAGGTAAGGGGTTTGGAAAAAGGGTTAATTGGATGAGAGTTGCAGTCTGGCAGCAATTTTTCTAGTACTTCTTTATCTGTTGGTCAACAATTCTTTATCTGCATCACAGATGATCTCTCCCTGGAACACAATGGCTCAGATACCATCTCCACGACTTGCAGGAAGGTTGAATTGCTCAACTTGCTGGAGTCATGTGGTCGTGCATTCCAGTTCCTGGAATAATAGCTTTCCACATGCATTAATCAGTTCCGTTTATCAGCTTCGACTAAAGCTAAAGTCTTTGACTCTTGAGTTCTCTTATCAATATCAGGCGTTTTTCTGTTCACCTCATGTCTGCCACTTTTGTCCTGTGACCTGTTACAAGAGTAACATTAAGTATTAGCTTGTGTCTGTCCCCTTAAAATGGTCTATAATTAAAAGACCTAGCAAGTTTATCCCTATTTAGTTCTCTCAAACACCAGTCTTGCTATTAAAATATTTCCTTTGTCTCTCCAAACTGATTGTTTATATCCCTTTCATTAAAATTAAATCAGAATAATTTCTACATAATTCAGAACACTACTGGCTTTGTTAGAAAATCCTGAACAATTTTTTCACAACATCTTTTTGAATTAATTATTCCATTATGTTATATCCTCTCTCTAAGCACACACACAGCAGCTCTGTGGAAGCCTGGGAAGAACTTTCTTTCTCTTGCCTTCTGAAGGTGAAGATGTCCTGCCTCCAGCTTTACAAGAACAAATGCCTTGATTTGGCATCAGAGGACCTGAGTCCTCCTGCTATGCTGCCACTCTCTAGAGTGGGAAAGTATTTTAACTGCTCCTGACTTCGATTTCCTCCTACATGAAATGAGAAGGCGTGACTAGGTCAGAGAAGGGGTTAGGTGTGCCCAGGCCAGGCATCACTAATTACTTCTGGAATTCCTCCTGCTGACTCTCAGTGCAGTTCCCCTGGCAGGTGTCATGGATCCACTGGAGGTGGCACCTGAAGTGGCACCTAAGGTGGGAAGTGAAAGCCAGTCACTGTCTTTGATAAATATGAATGTTCAGCTCCCACACAAGTCTATTAGTTCTAATGTTTGTGGTCTGGGACAAGAGTACAAATGGAGGCCCCATATTATTTGTCTAAATACTTTAAGGTTATAAATCAAGCTAATAAACTATTAAATAACATATGTTTTACTCTCTTACTGTGAAAAATATAGCTTCATTACAACCTGAAATTCTCCTACTCCTCAGAGTTCTATGTTGGAATGTGGGGGCATGGGAAGAAATAGTCACTGGCCCTTGCTTACCACTTTTCTTCTAATGCTGGCAAATTATGAAGGGCCTTGTGTGCAAGTGTGATGTCACCCCAACCTGCGTATCTAAGCTCTGTTAACTCTGCTGTGAACAGCTCCCCCGCTGCAACTCCTGAGGCCTAGGTGTGAACACCCTGGTGGTGCACTCCACCTTCAGGATTTGGGCAGAGGACTATATAAGCCTTGGAAGGTTGGCAGGGTTGCATGATTTATTTTTCCTGGAAGAAGCTAGCAGTGCAGGGTAGTGAGCAGAGGAGGTAGTCTGTTGAAATGGCCTGGGGTCAGAGTTTTAGTTAGGTAATGTGCAAAACAATTAGAAGAAACAGGTGTGCATGGCAGTGAGGGGTGCAGGTAAGAGAGCAGGGTAGGTAATCCACTATGAGTGGTAGGCTTGGAGGTTGGGTCAGGAGAGGTATGAATGCCAGAAGGACTGACCGATGCTGACTCCTTGAAATCATGGAAGAGCGTATGGACCTGAAGTGCAGGTATGAGAGATCTGGATGATAAGGAATATTTTGAATGTAGGTGCTCAAGATTTCAGAGGTGGAGCAGTTACAGGTTGATGACAAAGCCCTCGATAAGGCCATTATAATGTGTGACTTAGGTGGAGTACAAGTGCAGAGTAGAGTGGATGGAGATCATGGAAGTTTGCTGCCAAGTTTGATTAGATTTTATACATTGTTAAGTAAAGACTAATACAGGACTTGAATAAAACAGAAAAGTAAATAACATATAAAATTCTCTCCTTATTTCAGACACAAGCTCTTATTTAAGACACAAGCTATTCACTCTACCTTTTCATTTCGATCACTTACAGAAGTGGAACACCATGGCGGTGTGGGGGTGAGCGTACAAGGCAGAAGGAGATGAATTGAGAGGATTACACTTTGGCTCCTGTCCCAGGCTGGCAGAGACTTGTGTAACTTTGAAATGGGGTGGTGTGCTTGGTGGTACTGGTCAGGACTAGATCTTACTGGGGAAGCGGGGCTGTTAGGTTCCACACTGGCTCAGCAGCCTGGGACTTGGGGATGTTGAGATGGGCAGTCTCTGGAAACACAGCTTTGTGAGGTTGGTTCCTTGAACTGGGATAAAAAAGGAAGAGGGAGGGGAAGGAATTCATGTCTATTAAGGCTCCATGGAAGGCACGTCACATACTTCCATTTAATTGTCATGATAATTCTGCAAAGGAAGCACGATTATCCTAATTTTTAAAAAAATGTTAGCTTGCCTTAACATGATGTAAATTTCTATGTGAATGCAGATTTTTCTTCTTGAATCCCCAAACTAAACAATGCAGAAATAGAAAGTTTAATAATACAGAGAAATAAAAAGGCAAGTCATAAGCAGTAGAGCCTTGATAGCTGCCTTCCGTTTCTAGGCAATATTTTCTTGTACCTTTTCTGTTGCCTTTGTTTAATCTTGGCTTCAAGGCCTACCTGTTTTATCATTTGACAGAATTCAGAGTGCTATTTCTAATCTTCACCAATAAAATTAATCAAATTGCATGCTTTATAGAGAAATTTACTTCAGAATCTCTCACAGTTGTGATGAACTGAGAATACTGGATTGAGAATCAGAACCACCGATTCTGATTCTGGTCCTTGCTACTGACCAACTATGAGACTCAACCCTTTGAGTTCCCATCTTTAAAGCAGGGACACACATTGCTTACCTTCTAGGATTGATGTGCAGGTTAACTGAGATGGCAAACGTGAAAGGGATATGAAACGCTAAGCAGGTGGCCTGGACTGGTGTTCCAGAGCCAGGGCATTTCAGAACCACCTACTTTATGTCACATCTCAGACAGTGTACAACACCGTGAAACAGGTCCTCGAACCTTTATCTGAAAACCCTGTGGCCAAATGTATTTCAGAATGAAGCAGAGATTTTTTAATTTTAGAAAGGAAAAGCAATTCCCATTGTGTATATTAGCACCTGGTAATCTCACACGTGAATATTTCTTTAGCAAAACATGACTATTCATATTAGGATGGATAAATAAAGATCATAAATAGCTTTGTTTTTATTTAAGTCAGTACAGTAGGTTGAACAATGGCCACCCAAAGATATCAGGTCCTCATCCTTAGACCCCGTAAAAGTTACCTTATAAGGAAAAAGGACCTTTGCAGCTGTGTTTGAGTGAAGGATTTTGACATCTTTGCTGGTATGATTGATAATGTGAGATTATCCTGGATTATATGGGTGGGACTTAAATGCCAGCAGATGTTTCCTTATAAGAAGACACTGGGAAATTTGATGCACCTGGAAGAGGTGAAGTCGAAGTGACCATGGAGGCAGACTGTGGAGTGATGTGGTCACAGTGAAGATATGATGGCAGCCACCAGAAGCTGGAAGAGGCAGGAAACAAATTCCCCCTGTAGCTTTGGAGAGTGTGGCCTTGCTGACACCTTGATATGGCTCAGTACAAATGATTTTGGACTGATGTATGAAACTGTGAAAGAATAAATTTCTGCTGTTTTAAGCTACCAAGTTTGTGGTAATTTGTCATAGTAGCCACAGTCATGTTTTGCTGCCTAATACAGTCAGGTTTTGCTGCCAAATGACTTATGAAAAAAATGTGGGGGTTTCAGCTTTTTTGAATTTGGGAATTGCAAGTAAGAGCTTATGAACCTGTATCTAGGACTGGTACCCAAGGATCTTTCAACGTGGTTGTTATACTGTCTTGTCCATTCACAGCTAGTCAGAATTACTGGGGGCTAGGTGGGCCTGGAACCACTGCTAGCATTGCTCACTGACCTTGAGGTACGCTAGGGAGAAGGGCAGGGTGGGCCCATCCAATAGCAAAGTTTGAGCTAGGAGGGCAAGGTGTTTCACCTAAGGGCCACAGCAATCTCTCAATAAATCAGGCAAAAGCTGGCTTCAGGGATTCAAGTAGTAGCAGGATATACAGGTGATTCTCAAGAGCCCAGGTAAATAAACACAGGTAAGAGAATCTGGGTATCAAGGACAGCTCAGAATCAGGGCAAGGGCCAGGACATCAAGGGACATAGGTTACTATAATAGAAACTGAAACAATATAGACTGATACAGAAGCTCAGTTATACATTGTGTGTGTGTGTGTGTGTGTGTGTGTGTGTGTACACGACACTGGCTGGGATACTTGAGTGAGAGAGATTCTTTACTAGAGAGTATCTTGAAGTAGAGTGGGAATGACGATTTGGGAAGAACATGGCCTCTGCCAGTGTCCTGAGCTGGACTAGCAGCACGAAAACCTTGAGCGAACCCCCCAGGAATATGACTTGGGGTGCAAAGCAGGAACATGGGTTAGCACTGAAGCACACTTGTCATGGGCCAGAACAACAGGAGACTTGATCAATAACACTCAGCCCAAGGAGAGGGGTGCTGAGGCCCCAGAGCTCTCGCACCAGGCTGGACCAGGAAACCTGGGTGAGCAGACTATGAAGGGGTAAATAATTGGGCCCAACAATGGAGGGCCAAAAAGGCCAATGAAGGGAAATCTGTGCTGCTGGGGGCGGGGGCAGAGAGGGGTTAGGGGGCAGAAGGAACAGCCACTGATGTTTTCTTGGTCTTTGTTTGTTTTAAAATCAACTTCCTGATGATAAAATGGCCTTGTATCATGATAGAACTGTCAGTCTATGATGAAATTACTTAAAATCTCCATTTTGAAGCTCATTAAATTTATCTTCAGGCTATTTAAAAAGTTATGATCTAACCTAAAGGACCAACACAGGGCCTGGTTAAGTAAACCATGGGCAACTACACAGCCAAACATTTTACAGCTATTAAAACTATGTTTATAAAGAGTTTCTAAAGGCCTGAAGAAATGTTTATGTTATAATGGTGTCTGAAAAAGGCAGGATACAAGATTGTTTATAGAGTATGATGAAACAAAATAAAAACTATGCATGAAAAACAGTCTAGTAGGAAATCCATCAAAATGTTAATACAATGATAACTTCTAGATAGTGGGGCTGAGAGTAATTTTTGAAAAACCATTTTTCTAGTTTTCTATTTTCCAAATTATCTGTCCATCACTTTTTCTTTTAGTTGTTTTACTGTTTTTATATACATTACTTTTTTTTAAAAAAAATGTACTTTTAAAGATTTTATTCATTTAGTTTTAGAAAAAGGGGAAGGGAGGGAGAAAGAAAGGGAGAAAAACATCGATGTGAGCGAGCAGGACATCAAACTGGCGGCGACCTTGCACTTGGTGGGAGGACGCCCAACCAACAGAGCCACAGTGGTCAGCGCTGCATGCACTACTTTTGTAACAGGGACTCAATATGCTCGCCTTTCTGAAAGAGCTACCTCACTGTCTTGAACTTAATCTAAAGCATTTTGTGTTTCAAAGGGCAACAGTATCTGCAAAAAAAAAAAATGGTATTGCATTAACATTTCCAATTATATAAAGTCGAGACACAAAACACAAACAGATATCCCTCCCACCTCTCCCCAAATCAGGCCTAAGGAGAAACGGGCATATAATTTTCTTCTTCCATAAAATGAAACTGGCAAGAAACCTTAGGCTGTGGAAAAGTACTCAGAGAAGATCACAATGTGGTACATGGCTTTCATTTTGCCATTTAAACGCTTTTGCTGCAGGAAGAGGCTGCTTTTAGAGGTGGGTGTGGTAGAGGAGAAGCTATCTTCCATTCCAGCCTGCAGATTTCCCCTAGGGAGAGAATTCTTCAAAACCTCTCAGGCATTATCTCTTCCAGGATGCCCTATCATAACCCTGAGCTGGGGAAAGTGTCTTTCCTGCTCCCTCAGAACCCTGTGCCTGTCTCTGCCACTGAGCTTATCACTTCATTTCACTGATGAGGCTGTGTAAGAGTCTCACAGGGACAGAAAATATGTTTCACTTAACACAGTCTCCCTAACACCTAGCAGAGGCCCTGGCAGGGAGGAGATGCTGAATAAATGTTTGTTAAATGAACTGAGCAATTCTCCAAAACTGTGAGAGAAACTCTATTAGCTTCCCAGGGTTGCCATGACAAAGTACAACAAACTGAGTGGTTGAAAATGACTGAAATTTATTTTCTTACAATTCTGGAAGCCAGAAATTAAAAATCAAGATGTTGGCAAGGTTGTTTTTTTACTGCAAGGTTCTGAGGGAGGGTCTGCTCCACACCTCTCTTCTAGACTCGGGTTTGCTGGCAATCCTGGGTGTTCATTGATGTGGAGGCGTCTCACCTGACCTTTGTTTCCTGTGTGTGTCTCCTCTGTGTGTCTGTGCCACTATGTTCCAACTTCCCTCTTCTTTTAAGGACATCAGTCATATTAGATTCAGTATGACCCTAACTCAACATGACCTCATTTTAATTTGATTACATCCGCAAAGACTCTCTTTTCAAATAAGTCATATTCATGGGCCTTGGGGTTAGGATTTGAACATATCCTTTTTGGGAACATAACTCAACCCACAACAGACGCTATAGGGAATTTGATACTGAGTGAAGTGGCAATAACCAGCTGATGTATCCAGCATAACAGAAGGGCTGGGTTGAGAGGGTGCTTCAGATGCTATCAGCCCAGTTAGCCGGGGGCAGAGGAGCAGAGTGACCCATATGGCACAACCGGGCAGGAACATGATGAGCCAAGCAAGTTGGTACTCAAAACAAGAAAGGAAGAACCTGAGTTTTAGAAGCTGGACATTGTCACCAGGCATGGGGAGACAGGAATGTTGATGTAAGAATGTTCAAACTTGTAAAGAATTTTATTTTTAATTAATTAGTTAGTTAATTAACTAACTGTTTATTTATTTTTATTGAATAAATTGGGGTGACATTGATGAATAAAAATTATATGGGTTTTGGGCATACAATTCTATAACGTATCATCTGTACATTGTATTGTGTGTTCACTACCCCAAGTTAACACTCTTTCCATCACCGTTTATCCCCTCATACCCTCTTCTACC
>CM052541.1:23240700-23272554 GCA_028533065.1 Trachops cirrhosus | reverse complement strand
GTAAGATGTAGGACAGACCTTAACATTTCCATTTTAAGAGACTTCATCTCTTATGTTTGTGATGCCTTGCTATACATTTCTAGTTCAACAATATCTAAATTTATGGAGATTTTCAGACTGGAATATCAGAAGGTAAAAGGAAAAATTAATGAGTTGAAATGTTCTTGCTTTGATTAGGACCACGTCATTTGAGCTGAGTTTAGTTGAAGTAAACATATTACAAGTGGAGGAGAAAGACAAGGAGAAGGTGGCATGCGGGAATGCTGCACTACAAGAAGGGGAAGATCTAGGATGGACATCTATCAGAATTCCAGGAAAGGCTGTTGACTTCCCAGACTCCAGAACAGGAGGTTGGGATTTGCAAAGGCCAAAAAAGATGAGAGCTGGGGCTTGTCAAGTGCAACCAGGGTTTTCAGTTACTTCATGCATGCTTTGCGTCTGTTTTGATAACCAAGCGTCTCTTTTGTAACCCTGGAATAAAGGAAATATTTGTCCTACTAAAGGCACTGGACTGGATTGTGAGATAGGCCCTGAGAATTCCAGCCTCAAAGATAATTAAGACCCAAGAAGTTTTCTTCTTGAGCAAGAGTTCAAGAAAAGTTTATACTGACTTCTCAGTTGGCGCCAACCAAAAGTCTCAGCACCTTTTTATTTAAGGTATTAACTTACTTGACCTTCAGTTTGCATGTGAAAACTGGCTGAGGAGAAAGGGGGCAACACGAAAACAGATTTTAAAAATCTGGTTTCAAACTATGCATGGTATGCTAAAATATTTAATTCTTCAGAACTTGGCATTTAGAGAAGGGGGTGGATTTTAAATAGAGGATGGCCAGCTGGCTAATTACATGTTGCCAACATCTCCCTCTGGCTACTTACTGGATGAGTCCTGTTTATGTCAAAGGCAGACTCTGTCCTTTACTCTCTTTCATGGCCAAAAACACAAACAAACAAAAAAAACCCTAACCCAAATGAAATACCATGCATTTTACTTAAATGAAATGTTCCATGAGACCTAGAACAAAGCCCACTTCACTCTCCTGGTGGGCCTGACAAGGCAGGTGGTACTAGAGGAGCAGGGCGGGGAAGTTTTGGGACAGGCTGAAAATTATGAACAACTAAGATTCCAGCTTACCATCATCTCCATCTTCTTTTAGAGAAGGTCAGGTCTTATTCTTAAGATATTTTGTGAAGCCAAAAGGTACTGATGGCACATCCAAGGCTAGGTTTTTCAGCACGAAAGCAGAAACTAACTTACTGAAGCCCCACTGCCTGGGTGAGCCCTGTGGGTAAAGCGAGGGTTCAGATAAGCAGAGTTCATGAGTGTGAAGTGGGGATGGCCTCTTCCCATTGCATAATTTTAAAAAATAAGCCTCCAGGGACCGCTGAGGTATATTTAAGAAGAGGAGCCAAGTATAAAATTGGTAGAGTCTT
The DNA here is from genome assembly GCA_028533065.1 of Trachops cirrhosus. Classification (NCBI taxonomy): domain Eukaryota; kingdom Metazoa; phylum Chordata; class Mammalia; order Chiroptera; family Phyllostomidae; genus Trachops; species Trachops cirrhosus. Next base: position 23,271,123 of record CM052541.1, on the reverse strand, counting down.
GAAGAGAATGATGTACAAAGGTAGAAGGTATATGAGGGCATGCGTGAGGGGTATTTGCTGGATGTATCATCTAAGGCCATTCATAATAGGTCTGTCAAACAGACAGACTCTGGTAGGCATAGCAAAATCAAATGCCTCTAGGCAGGGACTGGAAGATACTATAAGTGTTAGAGTGTAAGACCATAGGAAATAGTGAGGACTGTGTCAAACTGCAGAACACATATCTAGTATAAAGGCAATTCCATTTAAACAAAAATTAAAAACACAGTGTTGACCAAACAAAACATATTTGTGAGCTGTATTTTTGCTCAAGGGCCACCAATTTGTGACTGCTATCTGGTGAGAGCTCAACGTAGAGGGTCTGAATTTGGGGGCTCTATTTTTCTTTTGAAAGTGGCTTGCAAAACTGCTTTATATAAGGGAACACTATTGTCTAAACTTCCTGTCACAATTTAAGATCATGTAAAATTCATTTTTCCTCTGTCCTTTTTCCATGTCCGTGAAATGCAGAACATGTCCTTGGAAGGAAGACGTTCATCTTGCAGACTGTCAGAGGGGCTGCCCTTCACTTCCTCGATGAACAGCTAAGAGTAAACACTCAGAATATCCCCCTCCGTCCCCCATCCCAACCTCAGGGGTTATCAGCACATCACTCTGGGCCTCTCCTTAATCCAAGGCACACTCTGCTCTCTGCTGTGTTCTCTCCAAACCCCAGGGGCACCATAAAGGAAGCCAGTCATCATAACCGTGAGTTTTAAGTCAGTTTTGTGAATGGGGCCAGAAGTTTTTGTTGATTAGAAGGAGAGATTACTTTTTAGCTTTGTGTAAATAAATCAAAACAAATTCTTCTTCAGCTGGGTGCCCCTATGAGTGGAAGCTTGAATAAACAAGAGTTACAGTTAAGATAATATTTAGCCAAGCACACACTATGGCTTTTTAATATCTCCAGGCCTCCAGAGACTTATTTTCAGATTTCTCACCTGAGAACTTCTCTGTAAACTTCTCAATAGGGATATTATTTTTAAAAAGAGCTTTAATACATAATATGCATTTTTTGAACACTTCAGAGGCTACACACTATGGTACTCTATGCTACTGGCCTTAGCTTACCCCTGTTACTATTGCCAAGTTTCCCAGGATGCACTGTGAGGAGGCTGGAGTTTCTGTGCAAACCTCTCTCTGGTTAGACCACAGCCTCAGGGTCCTCTGCCGCAGTCAGACATAAACATTCATACTCCAGGCTGCCGGAACAAAAATAAGGCTGGCAACCAGTTACCAAGCACATGTTGTATACTTAGGAATGTGTGCATGAAAAGTGAAATAGAAATATTGTACCAGATGGCTGATGCCAACAAGAGAGCCAGTCTAGCTGGAGCAGGTTAGTAAAGCAGATTGGAACCAGACTACATAGGCAGCTTTGCTAGCTCGACTGAGGACTTCAGACATTTCGTTGGATGTAGGGAGTCCTTGAATGTTTCTGAGCAGGAAAGTGAAATGGTGGAAGAGACTTTCTAGAAGGCTTGACATGGCCAATCTGCAAGGTGGTGCAGAGAGACTAAAGGTTTGGAAATCAAGCATAATAACTTGAAGTATTAAACCATCTAGAGAGGTAAAATTACAATGGGATACTTAGTTATAATGATGAATAACTAATATTCACTTCATTCTCTCTATGTGTGAACTACTACTGTACATGCTTTATAGGCATTAATATTTGCAACAATACTTTGAGATGAATGTTATTAAATATCACTCTTTTCAGACAAGAAAACTGAGGGATAAAGAAAATCGCTCAGAAAATCTGGTGAGAAAGTGTCAGAGCTGAGACACAAACCAGCTGGCTGCAAAGCCCTCACCTTCAGCCAGGTTCTACACTGCCTTCCAGCAATCATAGCTGAGCTTCTTGGTCGCTGGCCTTGCCCTGCCATTGCAGCAAGCCTGGGACACAGCCTGGGGCCACTGTCTGGTAGGTTTGTACACAGACCTCTCTACCCCAGGTGGCATGCTTGTCCAGGTGTTGACTTCAGGACACTGCAAACGCATGCTGATGCTTGCATCTATTTCAAAGGAACCTGTGAGCCAAGAAGGGGAAGATAAGGCACAAATACTTAAAAATGTACTCCCCATGACTCTTCATCACATTCTAGCAGAAAGAAATGAATTTCTTTCCTCCCTGTTGCTTTCCACTAGATGTTAATGAAGTTACTTGCCTGGCCTTCTTGGCCTTCATTCAGTGGTTCTAGGATGCATTTAATTTCAAAATGGGAGTTTTGGAACTCACCTGATGCCAAATGGCTCGGTGTTTTACTGGCATCTTTCAGTCTGCATCAGATGAAGAAAATTTACTGTAAACTCAAACTGACTGCATGTTTTTCTCAAAGCTGTTGTGGAAGGTCCCCAAACATGAGCCTGTCGATAATCCAGACCGATACAACCTTGTAAGAACAAAAACCGGAATAGCTGTTTGCCATTTCAGTTTCTTCTAACACCATCATTACAAATTAAAAACCTGATGCAGAGTCAACCAGAAGGTGGTCTAATTAGATCACGTTTAAATTAAGATAATTCCATACAGGCTGTATAAAACAATTTATATATATATTTCTCACTATGGAACTTTCCTATGTAGAGGTAGCCATCAACTCAGAGGACATCAATTTTAGGTAAGGCTCTAGACTGATACACTCATATTTACTTTTTAAGTATTTCCTAATAATAAATAATACAGTGTTAAAAGGATTCTGTTATGGAAAAACAGACCATACCTTAATTGTAGACTAAATTATTTGTAAATGACTGTTATCATATCATATAATGGAGGAACTTACAGATTTGATTCCATATCAATTTCAACAAACAGTTATTGAGGACCTACAAATTACCTAACTCACATGACATCATGTTTTTGCTAGGTTGGAGTCTCTGTGCTGAGTTATATCAGGAATACATTGTTTACCATTTAAGCAGGATGCCCTCTGGTCAGGCCTAGCTACATTGTACTGCATCAGCAGGCCCACCCTTTGATGAACTGTGGGTCTATTTTTAACTTTAAACTTTGGCCGGGCAGTGATTGAAATGGAGTTATTTTTGTAAATACAAAATTACAAAGGCAAGCAGATTTAGGACTATTGAGAAACCCTGAAGCCATTTTGTTTGGAAAGTTCAACAAACGTATTGATTCCATGAAAGAAACACCTAAATCAGAATAGCTGCACGATAGACGTTCTCTGACTTTCAGCCCTTAAATATGCATTGATAAACTCGCCAGGTATCTGAACATGTGTTATGGAGAGAGGTACGGTTAAGGTTATTAGAAAACTCATGCAAGTAGTAGTGAATTTTTGAAGTAATTCTTATTGGATTTAGTATGGGTCCAACTTTAGTCAGAAATGGTATTAAAAAAGCAGGACTTCTTTTTAACAGTAGAGAAAGGTCATCAAATTCCTGAGGAAAATCTTAACATTTGGGTCACTCTTCCTAATAATTTTGGGTTTGTAGAATTGATATCGATCGAGAACTAAGAATTCTATTTCTGCTTAGGAGCTTTAAAAATTGATTTCAGAGAATCAATTTTAAAAAGATAACCTTCCCCAAACCCACATATCTTATTCAATTTTCATTTGTATTATTTTACTGTATTTTATTTAATATTTGGCCTATAGAACTGAGGTGTGGTTTTTTTTTCTATTTAAACAATAAAATTCCTTAAAATGAGTTTAGGGCAGATGACGGGTTAAATACAATCGATTTTAAAAAGAGTCGATCTATATAATATGCAAACATCTTACAATAAAACATTCAGATGGTATTTTTGAAAGACCCCCACTCCTTCCCCATACTGCCTCTGGCTGCAACTCTGTCCCTGACTCTCAGCCCCTTTCCAGGTGTTCGCACACACGTACAGCAGGGTCAGCAAACAGACACACGGCTTTCCAGTTTTCCCCTCACATTTCGATTCCATTTTCATAAAATTCATTTTGTTGATAAGGCAGTAACAGACTTAATAGGACAGATAATGTTTATCTCTTCCAAATAGTTAACAGTAAATTAAGTTGAAAGAACTAATTAAATAAATGCATCTCAGTAGGGAAATGCAGAGACGTGCCACACTGTCAGGACCATTAAACCATTTGCTTCTGTCCCACATTATTACCTTTCTGATCAGAGAGAGGTAAGGTGTCGGAAAGCCTCACCTGATGACCTTCCACTATGCCCTCTTTTTCACATTCTGTCTTGCCTTCTCTTTTCCTTTCATCCTTTCCTTTTCCTAAGACTGCCAGGCACCCATGCTTGTTGTTGATTTTCGGGTAAACCATACATGTATTTTACAAGCAGAGTCATATTTGCTTAGTGGGTTACACCCAAATGCCAGTGAGCACTGGCTTCCTGGCATTGTGGCACAGAGAATTCTGGGGTCAGAGAGAACCAAGTTTGAATCCAGCTCTCATTGGCTCTGTAACACATTCCTTAATTTAGCTAACCTTAGGTTCCTCTTTGATAAAATGGGGGTAATAAAATTGCCTCATATGGCTGTTGTGAGGAAATAATGAAATTAGGTTATTAGTACCCTGAAGTCAGCACTTGCCTTGTGAATGGCTGGGGAAGATAGGGAATCGTGATTGATGGCTTCGCTTCTGGGGAGGCACTTCCTGAATTTGCAACATCTTTTGTCAGGAAGTGAGAAAGTGGGGATCCAATTTAAAGTGACCTCAAAAATTCAGTTGGTAAGATATTTTGAATCAGATCAAGTTTAAAGGGGTAAGTACAAAAAGTTTACAGGACAAAATCAAAGTACTGCTATGCAGGATGGGGAAAGGTGGACTTTAAGCCAGTATGGCAGACCTGTTAGAAATATCTAAATAAGTGCTGTTTATTTATAAACCAATAAGATAGCGAGATGCGTGTAAGGCAAAGGGCAGGAAGTGGCCTGTCAGCTTTTCCTAGCACTGGTCTGACTCCAACTGTGGCTACTTTGTGTCTCCCCTTCAAGGAGGATGTGGGGAACTGGCAGAATTCCAGAGAAGAGCGAAAATGTAATTAAGGTTTAGAAAATAAGGACTAAGAAGAAAGGCCAAAAAGCTGTGGGGTTATTTAGCTTAGAGAATAAAGGTCTAACAGATTTGAAGGGTCATTATAAAAAATACATTGGTTGTTTCCCATCTCCATTAGTAACAGGACAAGAGGAAAGAAGCTTACATTGCACTTTGGAAGGTTTGGGGCCATGAAAATTATTAATAAGGAGGCTTTCAAGGCTCTTACTGGTAATTGTAGAGAAAAAGATTGATGTACATCTATGGGTGTGTCCACTAATTCACATTTACCTGCAGAAGAAGAATAAAGGTACTTTTCAAATACTAGCTTTTGAGTTGTTTGGAAACAAACCAGCTATTTTTTGTTTGAAGTCATTTAGTTATTGACTACCTAAATCCAGTTATTAACAAAAATTTAGTTTGAAGGTATAGAAGCAAATTAGATAGGTTCAGGATTTTATGAGACAAGGCCTTGCCCCCTTATATTGGTTTTGGCTAACACCAATTAAAATGTTCTACGAGGCTAGGTTTATTCAGCACATCTTGGACGAATCCACTTTGGTTGTGACTTTTAGGAAGAGTTTGATAAACCCCAGTGGTGTGTTCCTATTATTGCACAACAGAGTGCAATGAAGGGTTCCCTGCCTTTCATTTACGCTCTTTAGATGGAGATAGGAAGGTGGGGCCTGGCAAGCACTGTGAGAAGGAGCCTCAGCTCAGGGTGTGGTGGTGTCCGAGTTAGAGGGAGAGGAGTACATTTGCTTCAGTAAATATATGCTCTGACAGTGCTTCCTGCTGTCTTCCAATTTAGGTGGTTGGTGGCTGGCTTCAGTTTGGATACTTCCTCCGCTGAGGCCTCACATGGTAAGGATTTAAAAACCTAAAATAGCTTTATTTGTAATAGTCCTTTTCTCCCTTCCAACTAGCATTCTTTCTAGCATCACTTCTGTTATTAATTTTCAGTTACATCAGTAATATAGCACAATATATTTTGGAATCTTTCCACGTTAGGATATATGAACTACTGCTTTTTTGTTGTTGTTGAAAATTCCTGGGTATAGATATATTGTCATTTATTTTTTCTATTTAAACGTTTAAGATTAGTGATAACTGTTGAAGTCAGAATAATTGTTATTACCTCTGGACAAGTATTGATTGGTGGTGGGCATGTGGGAATGTTCTGGGGGTCTGTAAAAGTTCCATGTTTGGTTCTGGGTGCTGATTACATGGGTGTATACATATAAAAATGGTCTCATTTGTGTACTTTATTGTACATTAGTTATACCTCAATGAAAAGTTTTATTTAAATTTTTTTTTATTTTTTAATAAACTTTTTATTTTTGTTCAAGTACAGTTGTCTTCATTTCCCCCACATCATGCCCCCTTGCCCTAACCATCCCCACTCTCACCCTTGAACCTACCCCCTTTGACTTTGTCCTTGTGTCCTTTATGCATGTTCCTTGATGGCTCTTCCCCTATTTGTCCCCCCACCCCTTATCTCCTCCCACTTTCCCTCTGGTTACTGTCAGTTATTTCTTTCAATATCTCTGGTTATATTTTACTTGCTCGTTTGTTTTGTTGATTAGGTTCTACTTATAGGTGAGATCATATGGTATTTGTCCCTCACTGCCTGACCTATTTCACTTAGCATAATGCTCTCCAGATCCATCCATGCTGCCACAAAGGGTATGAGCTCCTTCTTTCTTTCTGCTGCATAGAATTCTATTGTGTAAATGTACCATAGTTTTTTGATCCATTCATTTACTGATAGGCACCTAAGTTGCTTCCAGCACTTGACTATTATAAATTGTGCTACTATGAACATTGGGGTGCATAGGTTCTTTTGAATTGGTGTTTCAGGATTCTTAGGGTATAATCTCAGCAGTGGAATTATCAGGTCAAAAGGCATTTCCATTTTTAGTTTTCTAAAAACCAAAACTAAAACTAACCTCTCCATCACTTGTTATTTGTTGATTTGTTAATGACTTGTTAATAATTTGTCCAGTGTGAAGTGGTATCTCATTGTGGTTTTAGTTTGCATCTCTCTGATGGCTAGTGATGCTGAGCATCCTTTTATATGTCTCTGGGCACTTTGTGTGTCCTCCTTGGAGAAGTGACTGTTCAGGTCCTTTGCCCATTTTTTAATTGGATTGTTTGTCTTCCTGGAGTGGAGTCATGTGAGTTCTTTATATATTTTGGAGAGCAAACCCTTGTCTGAGGTGTTATTGACAAATATATTTTCCCACATGTTTGGTTCCCTTTTCATTTTACTGCTGTTTTCTTTAGCCATGCAGAAGCTTTTTATTTTGATGTAGTCCCATTTGTTTATTCTTTCCTTTATGTCCCTTGCTCTGGGGAACACATTGGTGAAAATATTGCTCTGTGGAATATCTGAGATTTTCCTGCCTATGTTCTCCTCTAGGACTTTTATGATGTTGTAACTTTATTTAAGTCTTTTATCTGCCTTGAATTTATTTTTGTATATGGTATAAGTTGGTGGTCAAGTTTCATTTTTTTCCATATAGCTGTCCAGATCTCCCAACACCATTTGTGAAAGAGGTTATTTTCACTCCATTTTATGCTTCTGTCCCCTTTGTCAAATATTAATTGACCATAGAGACATGGGTTTATTTCTGGGCTCTCTATTCTGTTCTATTGGTTTATGTGTCTGTTCTTATGCCTGTACTGTTTTGATTATAGTGACCTTGTAATAGTTTGATATCAAGTATTGTGAGCCCTCCCATTTTGCTCTTCTTTCTCAAAATTGCTGTGACTCTTCAGGGTTGTTTATGGTTTCATATAAATTGATAACTTTTAAAATGTGTTTAAAGTCATTACACTTTAAAGATATTATAAAGTATTAAGTTATATTTCTGAAGAAATAGGACAAAGATAGAGAAGAGTTGAGAAGGAAGTGAGCTAATATTTATTAATTACCTTCTATCTTGTAAGCATATTATATAATTTCTCTTTTAATTATCAACAACAACTCTGTGAACAGGGTATTCTTATTCCATTTTTGTAGATGAGAAAACAGACTCAAAGGGTAAGGAAATTGCCCAAATTCACATGTACTTGGTAAGTGCCAGGGTCAGAAAAGAAAATCATCTTATTTGGGGGAAAGGGGAATGTATCTTCTTCTAGACTTACACATCGTAAAATGATTGATATAATATATTCCAAAAATAACTTTCCAAATATTGTTATTGAAGTAGTCATAACTCACCTTTAACAAAACATTTTCTCACTCTGGCTGGGTGGCTCAGTTGGTTGGAGCATCATCCCCTACACCAAAAGGTTGCAGGTTTGATCCCTGGTCAGGGCACATATGGGAGGAAATGGATCAATGTTTCTCTCTCACTTCGATCTCTCTCTCTCTCTCAAAATAACAACCACAAAAACAAAAAAGCTTTTTCTCTGTCAGATCATAGATTGGAACTTGCTTGATGGATTTGCCATAATCAGAAAATTGTGATGTGTCAAAGACAGTGAGCATGAGGTTGGTCTTGGCTATCTTGTTCTTCAATGTAGAAATAGTCACAAACAGCCATATACATACAACGTATATTCTAGCAGGGAAAACATAGGTCTATACCTTTTATTCATGTCTACTTTGAAGCAACAAGGAATAAAATGTTACTCACTTTGAGGGCATTTCTAAGGTGATTCTATTATCCTATAATCCAGCTTCATGTGGAAGAGTCCACGTAGCTGGAAGAAAAACATTGTACATTTGTTCTTTTCTTCATTCTTCTTCTTTCTTCCCTTTTTCTTTTTCTTCTCCTCCTCTTCCTTCTTCTTCCTCCTTCTTCTTCTCTTCCTCCTCCCCTCCTTCCCCTCCTCCTCTTCTTCCTCCTTCCTCTTGTTCTTCCCAGTGATTATATGCTTATAAACTAAGGGACAAAAGGGCCCAAAGGCATTCCCAACTTTTCATACATTACAATACACACCTACAAAACCAAATCAACTGAAGAAGCACACATTACTCATTTAATCAATGATATAAAGAAGCCACATCATTTACTTTGGGTTATATGAGTCAGATTACTGGCTGATGGAAGAAACCAATTTGTACAAAGATCTCTGGGCTTTTGTTTTCTCATGTGCAAAATTCAGCCTCTTCCATAGCTAAAATTCTAAGATTCCATTGTTTGTAGCTCTAGCAAATGTGCTCTTCAGGGTTTAAAAGTTGTCTGGTTCTCAATAGATAACATTTCAGAATAGAATCTTTTCCAGTTATGGGAGTACGCAGATTATATGAGGAGTATGCATTCTTGCTGCATACCTGTCATTACTAAAAGAGCTCAATTATCAACCTCTGAAGCATGGGTAAGTGGATTTGATGTAAGCAACCTCATGCCAAGTGCTGAGATGTAATGAAACATTATATAACTCAGTAATGAGAAGAGGGAAAAATTATCAATGGGAGGAGAATGAAAAAACCCTGTTTTTAATAATAAAAATTATAGGAAATGGAACTTTTAGAAAGTTTAGTGAATTAAATTGAAGGGAAATATCTAGAAAACAGAAAGCCAGTTTCTATAACAAAAATGATACGGAAATTTATTTATTTGTTTATTTATTTATTGTGAGAGGGGAGGGAAGGGAGAAAGAGAGGGAGAGAAACATCAATGTGTGGTTGCCTTTCACACGCCTTCTACTGGGCACCTAGCCCGCAACCTGGGCATATGTCCTGACTGGGAATCGAACTGGTGACCCTTTGGTTCTCAGCCTGCACTCAACCCACTGAGCTACACTAGCCAGGGCTGATATAGCAATTTATATAATTTATACTTTTATATGAATATTACTAAATCATCCCAGATCATCTTCTTTGTCATTTAAACTATTCTTACCACCTTTAAATAAATGATGTATATCACCCACAAATTCCAGAACAAACAAAATCTTTAACTCTCAAACACATTTCTGAGGTTAAAAACCAAATCATTTTCTACAGAAATGTGTAATTTTCAAGTTTTCCCAGGACCAAAATGAAAGGAAAGTTTTCAGATGCTCAAGTAGTTTAGGTTATCCTCTCATAATGTTTAAATATTTACATGTTTGACAGCAAGAAATTCCTAAAAGTTCCTCCATCAGTTAATCCTCACCTAATGCATTTCCTTCCAACACAGTGAAAAGAATAACGCTGTTAAACACTCTGAAAATTGAACAGAGAAGAAGTAAGTTATTGCACGAAAGAGCAGTGGGCTTAGAGACCAGTGGGCTTGCTCATGGCCTTAGTTCAGGCAATTCACTCAGCCCCTGAGTTTTACCTTCAACATTGTGATCTGTCTTTCCTTTATAAATTCTACCAATTTTCATTGCTACCAAAGAATTTGAGAATATAGAAGAAGAGTTTTTTTATATATATAGTTTACAGACTTGGAAGCCTTCAAATATTCAATATAAAGAGTCATTAATTTTGGCAAACACTTGTCAAATGTTCTTAATGAGGAGATTAAAACAGATGTGATAATGATTAGTAGGCAAAACAAGTCTTTCCAACTGTTTGCCAAGCCGTCAGAAAAATATCCTTCTTCCTCCACCCTCTTACGTACAATAATTTGTGTATAACTCTATAGCAGCACTTATTTGCCTTTGATTTATATTCTTAGGTGTCTTTCCAGTTAAAATGTTTGCACCCTGAGGGCAGGACCTGCACTGCAACTCTGTAAGGATCTCTTAAAGTGTGTCTGTCCCTTGGTAAACCTTGTGGGCCAATAAACAGCACAAAAATTTCCATTTGCTTCTCCCCCATTTAGCAACTTCCACCTCCCTCTTTTTCCTTGTCTTTGAAATGTAAGTGTAATATTTGCCCAGGGCAAACAGACTTGGGAGGCAACGTTGCATAATGGACTTAAAAGTCAGCCTGGTTTTTAACTCTTTGCTCTCTGATTTATTAGCTCTCTGACCCTGGGAAAAGTGCTTAGCTCCTTTAATTTCTTCTCTGTAAAATGAAGATAATAGGTTCTACATTATGAAGTGTGCAGATGAAAGGAGAACATGTTTTAAAGACGTTAGCAAGTTGCCTAGTATAACACTTGATAAATGGTAACTATTAACTTGCTATTTCCTCGAAGGGACAGATACTCCTCAAAACAAAAAGCAAAAGCAAGCAAACAAACAAACAAAAACCAAAAGATCATTGGCTAGTTCTTGCCTTTCCCTCTAGTGGATACAACAACTTCTGTATTGGATGGAAGCAGAGGCTAAATGTTAACAGAGATTAGGTCTGAGACTCTTAACAAAGGCAATCTGGAATGTATGTCTGTTGATAAAAATTAGGCTTTTATGTTTTCAAAACTGAAAGAGGTGCTCAGAGTATTGAAATAAGGGGAAAATAGGGTAGGGTGGGGTAGTAGTAACCACAAGAGCATTTCACAAGGGTAAAATATAACTTGAGGCAGTCTCTAGCCTAAAGCACCAACCACATTATACAACTCCAGGGAATGAATTATAGTGACCTTTTGTTCTTTCCTAACTAGCAAGCAACCCTTCAGAATAACAACCTACTGAAGCTGTTTTGCCCTAGGACCATTATTGGTTTTCACCAGGGTTGCCTTACTGTAGGTACTTGAGCACACATGCTTGAGTTTATTTTCCATGTAACAGCTGAGTGTTAAAAGTGGGGGAACCTCTTGTGGACCTGCTCACTAAATTTCCACCAGGTGTCTGCATTTGCTGCTGGAGACGGCTCAAGGAAATATGGCGTCACCCGTGTGTTATATTTCCAATACTTCCTCCCTCCACCTGGATTTCTTGTATATTAAGCCAGTTATAAACAGCGAATGCACTTCTAAAAATCTATAGAGCAAGAGATGGCAACATCTTCTGCACATAATCAGCATTTTCAAATCAGGTCAAATATAGCTCCCTTTGAAAGGCAGAATTTAAAAAATGATGAGCAAAATGCATACTTCATGAGGCCAAGTGAATGTCTTCTTCTGTGGAAGCAAATACACACTTCTTCCTTTTCCTTTAAGAAGCCAGATTCTGATTCATTTTTTTTTTGTTCAAGACTCAGCAGAAACACAATGCTTTATTATTTTATAGAGGCTTATTACAACACGATGACAGCACTGTAATTTCCTTCAGGGCGAAGTGCGCTACTTGGCTTTAGGCCAGCCAGGCTCAGCGTCATGTAGCAGTTCTCTACCTTCTGACACAGGCAAATACTTTTACGTTTAGGTATTTTGTATTCTTTTAGGAAGCATTTTTTAAAACATTGTTTTAACAGCACCTAAGTAGAAGCAGCAGGTGGATTTTGCATGTGAACCTGGTGAGGACATTCAGTCTATAAGTGATTGCAAGTGACTGTGCTACCCACTTTTCCTGAGGCTGACACAGTCATAAAATCGGTTTGGTGTGCAGAGGGCCTTTTGGTTCTTTTGTCAAAGGAAACCTGTAATTGTAAAATTCCTCCTGGATTTCATCATTTACGTAGACCTGAATAATATTCCCTTGTCTTTTTTTTCAGGTATGTAGTCATTCTTGCTGTTTATTTTGAAGTTATAGGCAGTTAAGTGAAGATCTGAGGGAACTAGCTAAGATCTAAAACTAGGAATACTTCATATTTTTGTCCATTAAAAAAAGAAACAAAGATTTTTCAGAAGTCTTCTGCCCTGACCTCCACCCCTGTCTCGTTATCGCTGTGGACTTCTGCCCCAGGAGACTGTGTCTCTATGTAGGAGTTGTGCAATCCTTACTTCTGAGAACTACCTGAGTGTTACTCAGTTCCTCAGTACCTGAGTGCTCACTTCCTATGTGGACAGGCACGGTGGCTGCTGTGTGTCTAGTCCTGCAGTCCAACAGGAGACACGATGGAGAGGGTGAGAGGCGGAATCCTCAGTGGCAGGCACAGCTGTGTAGCAGGGCTTTGATCCAACAGCAAAGCAGGGGTTGAGCATATTGGAGTCATCTCATTCTCCTTTAGCAATCTGACATGACTTGCTGTAACTACTTCCAAAAACTTCCTGTTTTCTGCTTAGATTGGTGTTGGCATGAGGATAGAAAACGAGAGGTCTACAAGAAAAAGCAAAGTATTTGTTTCTTCATCCGTTTATTAACTATAAATGCAAATATTTATTATCTGCTCTTTAAGGGTCAGTCACTGTGCTCAATGTGTTACATGCATTCCCTCTCTTAACTCTTACAATGATCATCAACTAGGTAAAATTCAACCTCTGTTTAGCAGTTGAGGAAACTGCGCCTTTGGAGAGGGTAAGAAACTTGCCCAAGGTCACACAATAAGAGGCAAAGCTGGGGCTTTATTCTGATGTGATGTCAAGGCTGTGCTCTTAACCACTGTGCTATACTGCCTCCCTGTGTTAACATGCTTTATCTTTTCTCCTCAGCACCCTGACAGACAAATAGAAGATAAGAAACCTGCTAGATGCCTGGAGTTACTATGATATGCATTTGTCATTACATTAATACTATATCATTATGGAATGGTATGTTAAATTGTTATGTTTATATGAAACTACTGGGAAACTTAAGTAGGCTTCAGAACAAATGTAATTCAAGCTGTTTGATCTCTAAAATGTGATTATAATGATCTCTTTCTGTTGGACTCTGTCTGTCTGTCTCTGGTGTTCTGAAGCGATCTTTTGTTTTGCATGAACAGTTGTTACTGAGCAATACCAGCTGCAGGAAAACAATTCATGGCATTACCGCTCCCCCTCCCTTTCCTCCCCACAACCTCCGGTCCTGGCATGCACTATTATTTTGAATGAATGTGATTGACAGAGACGGGAAGCTCTCACATTTATTTCTCTTATAAAATTAACTGAAGCAAAAGCTACTCCAAGAGAAGTACCAGCATTGTATCTGGTTCAGACACAAACCTTCAGGGAAGAAAAAGGCTGCCAATAGAATTTGGAAGCTAGAGAGGCAGAAGGAGGAGGAACACACATTTGGGAATTTTGAGCACTCTCCTATTTTTGGTGCCCTGAGGGATAGTTACATGTCAAAGCACAAATTAGAGAAAGGACAACTCCTTCGATTATGTAATGCCCTCAGTTAGACACATCGGATTTAGGGTTGGTCTAATTTACTTTGACTACTCATTTCTGAAAATTGCCTCTGGGATGTGCAGAATCTGTCCTTAAATGAAGCCTTTCCCTTAGTCCACATTCTGTGTGAGAGAGTATGCTCAGATAACCACAATCTGTATGTATTTTCCAGATCTGGAAGTTCTCAGTCTTCTGTGTTCATAGTCTACGTTAAAGTGGTAGAATTATTGGCAACATCAATGAAGGGCTTCAAAGAACCAAAACACACCACCATCCCCATTACAATAAAACAGTGTCTCTTGGTGTCCATACAAGTAGTTACAGCAAGGGCAGGGCTTATGTGCTTGTCTTTCCACGCCCTGTGTGGTGTGTGGACAGCTGTTTATTACCCTTACCTTGATGTCTTACATGTTTACACATTTCAGAAAACATACAGTCTTTCTTTGTTTCTGGTCCTCTCTTATGCCACAGCTTTTACCTCTGAAAGATGAATCCTGCAGACCTCAGTAATAGTATGTATACTTGTTTGCGGCAAAGATACATTTTACAAAATTTGGTAAAGGGTTCAGATGCTGGGGTGTCATAGCAAACTGTTAGAAAACCACTGCCTCATGTACCTCAAAATTAAATCACAATAAAAGGAAGAGCAGATGGCCCTACATCTGCTGGCTGAAAGCAGACCATTAGCCTTCTCCTCGTGGGGTGACAATGCTAGGTTGCTTTTTGATTTAGTGACATTCCGAGTTGGCTGCCTTGGGGAACATATGGACATGCGGTAGCTTGGTGAAGCCTGGACAATGAGTCAAGAATTTCAATGGGTTCTTATAGTTTGATGGTTTAGAGGTAGATACATGGAAAATAACATTAAATATGTATACTTAAGAGTTGGCAGTAGTTCAGTATTAAAGTATCAGATTGGCAAGTGCCTGCCATGCACTTAGAGAAGCTTGTGGAAGTATCACTCCGTGTTCAGAATGACCCAAGTGATGTGAGAAAGATTAGGCAAGTTTGTTTTATTTCTATGCACATGAATTTAGGAATTTGACTGGGAAACTTTTTTTTTCTTAAAACAAATATCTAAAGTTGATATCATTTAAATATGGCAAAGTTCATTCTCTTCAACTCTCTTAGTATTGCAGCCAAATTAAATCCTGGGTAGTTTTGAGAAATGGGCCCAAAAGAGAAGGGATGAATAAAACCCAACAAATTTCATTCAGAGTGAATGATGTGCTTAGTGCTAATATGCAGCATGACTAGGTTCAAATATTTATTGATGGTCTATCATGTACCAAGTCTATATTCTAGGCTCCAGGGGTGAAACAGTGAACCAGACAGATGTTCTGCTGTTGTTGATCTTAAATTTTAGTGGGAGAGGCAAGCGCTAAACAAGTATACAAATAAATATTAATATATAACATATTAGAGAAGAATAGCGAGTTACAAGGTAGGAAGGGAGCCACGAGTGCCAATTCATAATGGGTAATTAGGGAAGGACTTCTGATAAGGTGACATTTGAACAGAGCACTGATGAGCCATCTAGTTACCTGTGGCAACCATATTCTAGGAAGACAAATATGAAAGGCAAAGAACCTGAGGCAAGCTCCCATTCTGACTCTGGGTTCATCCATGTGACCTGCTTTTGCCCATGGAATGTTAGCAATCATGAAGGCAAGCAGAGGCTTGAGAAGTACGTGTGTTTCCTCTTTGTGCTTTGCGTGATTGGTTGTATCCACTTTTTCATCTCTGCCTGTCATGAGAGCATGCCCAGGCTAACCTACTTCAGATGTGTGAGAAAAATGTGGAGAAGAGCCAAGACCATTTAAACCAGCTGAGAGCCAGCCAACTGCCAAACACGTGAGAATGCTCAGCTAAGATCAGCTGAAGTGCCTCCCCGATGCACATTTCTGACTCCAGACATATCAGTGTCCCCAGCTGGGACCAGGAAAGCCACCCTGCCAACCTGTAGACTTATGAGCAATTATCAATGGCCGTTGTTCTAAGCCTCACAGTTTAGGGATGCTCTGTTATGCAGCCTCATTGCGGCATAGCGTGTGTTACAGACACTAGTGGTTCTTCCCAGTGTGGCCTGCCTACCTCTTTAGCTTTATGCCCCGCCACCCCAACGAACTTTATGGTCCAGGTACTTGATTTACTTGAATTCCTGAAATGGGACATGGTGTCTTATGCCTTTTGATAGTCTATTCTCTTTCTGAAATGCACTTCATGACCAGACCTCCTGGACTACCGTCCTTCCAGGGCTCAGCTCAGGTGCTGCTCTTCTGGAAAGTCACCCTGCTGCCCCAGGCTGGGTTAAGAGCTCCTTCCTCATGCCTGTGTGAGCATCTCTAGCACAGAAGGCACACACATGACTCTGATTTAGTAGGTTAAGTTCCCTCCCCCCTCATTAGTGGAAGCTTCCCA
Organism: Trachops cirrhosus; assembly: GCA_028533065.1. NCBI lineage: Eukaryota > Metazoa > Chordata > Mammalia > Chiroptera > Phyllostomidae > Trachops > Trachops cirrhosus. The sequence goes on along the minus strand of CM052541.1, from coordinate 23,254,655 downwards.
AGGCAGAAACTCTGTATTCTCTGTATCTTGAATACAGTGTTTGGCACAAAATAGAATCTCCATGTAAACTCGTAAGCTTAATAAAAACGTGTATTTACCTTAATGTAACAGTTTTAAGTATCATAAAGGAGAAATTACTAAAAGAACAGGGAAGGTTTCTGAGAAAAGGTAGAATTTGAAATGCCTTTTAGATTTACTGGTGGAGATGGTTTGGGAGTTGAAGAATATTTCAGGTTGAAGAAACAGCCATGAAAAATGGCAAAGTGGGACACTGGTGGTTGGAATGCCCAGTATTATTACAGTGGAGGATTCATGAGCAGGCATGATAAGGGATGGGACTATTTTGTGGGGCTCGAATAACATGTTCAGGTATTTGGGCTTCATTTTGCAGGGGAGTGATTCCATAAGGAACATATTTTGATGGGTTACCTTGGAAACAGTATGTAGGGTATACTGGGGGTCAGAATAGGAAGAGACTGGTTATGTGGAACCATTTCTTGGCTTTTGGAACAATTCAGACAAAAGATAATGGTGGTAGTGTGAACATGTAAGAATATATAGGACACCATAACTATGTGTGGGGGTTGGGAAAGGGGAGATAATTGAAGATGGCTTCTAGATTCCTCTTCTACTGTCAGGAAAAGGAACAGACTTGGCAGGAATGTTAAGTCCAGTTTGGACATACTGGGTTTGAGATATATATGGGTGGAGATCTCTAGCATGCCACAAGAAATGTGGACCTGGAGCTCAGATCAGAACTGGTACATTTGGGGATCTTTCGTCTGCAAAAGAACATAGCCCAGAGAGATGAGAAGGTCAAGAACAGATCAATGCATAATGCCTTATTCCTGGGACAAGAGAAAGCGGAATCTGCAAGGGAGACAGAGTTAGAAGGAGAAACTAGTCAGGTGGGAGAGATGGTCGACAGTGCAAAGGAGGAGACTAACTGGATGAAGTAGACTAACTGGATGAAGTACACGTTTCAGAGACAGAAAGATAAACCGATAGAAATGAGGGCTGAGAAGGGACTAGTGAATTTGATCATTAGAAGGATGTTGGTGTCTTTGAGAAAAGAATGTTTTGGTCTATAGTTAATGGGGTTTGAGGTCCAATTGCAAGAACTGAGTTGGGTTAAATGAGGAAGTGGAGGCAAAAAGTATAGATTTCAAGAGATTTATTAAAGAGAGATGAAATAGTAGCTGAGGGTTGAGAGAAGACATTTATATGACTTGGGTATTTGTGTAGGTAAATGGGTGGGAGTGGGTGAGGTTAGAAAAAGGGGTGGCTCAAAAGCTTCAGAGAAAGTGGGGAAAAAGTGGAAATGAGAGCCCGTAAATGAAGGTTTGCCTTTAGCAGGGAAACTACTTCTTTTTCTGAGATGGAAAATAGAAGGGGAACATTTACCTCCACATTATGGGGGATAGCTATGGCTGCACACAGTCCATTTCTAGGCCATGCTCACAGAGATAAAATATCAGTACACATGATCAGCCACTTGACATGGTATGGCATTGTCATTTCTTAACTTCTTATCTTAGAGGTCAAGGCATTTAAAAAACTAAATGTTAGTATTTTAATCTCTTCAATAATCCACTTGTTTATATGACCAAGAAATGTTAGACTGCTAAGAGGTTAAAAAAAACAAACAAACACAAAAACTCTTCAAAGTACATTGTTTTCTAAAGGGTGGGAAACAAAGCATGTGATATTTATCAAATGCTTATTGATCCATTATTAACCAGTTTTTTTAATGTCTACAAAATTTGGGGGTAATCAGAATAGACAGTAATTTTGGTGTAATGTAGATATGACTTTTATATGCTCTTTAAGCTAGTCATCCCTTTATTTGGCTTTTGTACTTTATAAAATAGAAAAACATCTTCCCAGTAGCTTCAAAAATAGATCCATAACTGGGTATGTAAATATTTACTTGTTCATGTAATTAAGCCTGAAGAAAATATGTGCACATGAACATATTTCTACTAAAATTGTAGAAATTTTTAGGTAACTTAAAAGCTTATCCATCAAAATTCTCTTCTGTGTGGTCAATGCTTTTATGATATAAAAAGAATATCGAGTTGATGATGTTTGAACCGAGGTTTTATGTAAAGAGCAATTGAAGTGGGGTTTCTCATTGTTATGTTCGTTTGGTTTAAGGCAGTTCCATTACTCTGCTCTTAGAAAATATTTTATTAAAATATTTGGGTGACCTTTTTCACTGCAGATGCTAAGATAAGGAAGGAAAAAGACTAAGGGCGAATAAAGCTGTTGCAGGTGGGTGGACATTCTCTCTAGTTGCTTTCATGTCGTTTGGGAGGAAGTGAACTGGCCATCCCCGGCCTCAGCCCTCGCCCGTCTTTCCTTTCGCCCTGACACAGACTGCTGCTGATGTTCTGTAAGGACAGGCTAGGGAGCTGAGGGGTCCCTCAGAAGGAGGGCTGCTTTGATCTCTGCTGGACCTACAAGCAACCCTGATCTCTTGGGTCATTTCTGTCTTTTAGGGGGAAGGTCATGTCTCTTTTCGAGGCTTCCTAGTTCTGATGGTGTCTGGACAGGGAAAAAACACTGTCCCTGTGCTCCTGACTGTGGGGTGCTTGGCCTCAAATACCAGTTCAGATTCCAACACACCCTATTGAAGAGGAAGCCTTACAAGTCTGAACGTTAGTTTGGGCAATGAGAATGAAAGCATTTTTCTTTTGAATCCTTTGTGCTTTACAAAACACCTCAAGGGAAATGCCTTTAATACTGGAGCCCTAATAAAGAACATAGGAAAATTTGGTTTCTTTGATGAAAAAAAACCCTGATGCATGCAACAGATGATACAAGTAACTCAGTCTCCTTAAATGCTGTTACTTCATCTATTTAATACATTGGGAATTGTTTAGAGTTAAAGCAAGATGTAAGCAAAAATTGGAGAGAAAGGAAAACAATAGTTGGGGTTTTTTTTTGGTCATTACTGGTAGAGACACTAAGATACGAAAATTATTCCTGGGATGTCTATAATTCTTAATAAAATTCTAAGAAAATCTATTTAAAAATTGCAAACAAAGCCAAAGAGGAGAAGTCCACTTCCCAGGGAATTCTCCAGGGCAGACATCTTAATGGGGTGTCACTTAGGTGTCAAAGAGAAAACCTGTAGGTCACTCAAATTGAGCTCTCCTACTTCTATTTTCTATAACTCTTCCTCAGAGCTGATACTGAAACTAACAGAGGGCTTCCCATTTTCTTTTTCTGATGGTTCCCAGGTCAAGTCTCTGTTTCCTCCAGCTTCTTTTGGCCCTTCTCCCTCCTGCAGACAGCTAAGGGTATGAAGCCCTTTCTCTTCATTCCCACCTATAGGGAGGTAAGACCTCAATTAGAAACCACACACTCCTACCCTCTGACAGGATATGATCACTAGTAAGCTAAATCCTAAGGTTTAGTTTTAGACTTCAAGACCTGATGGCTTTGGGGGCTTCATTCTTGATATTTTGAATTTATTATGTATAGCTACTCATATGTGTTCATACATATTGATTGAAGTCCATATCTCTCCCTTAAATACTTTAGTGAATTTCATCATCCTGATATAAAGCCCAAGCTCTTAGCGTGCCTGGAATCTCCTACTCTCATTTGTTGTCTGGTGGACCCTTGTTCTTCTTATGCGTTCAGCTCAACATACGTCATTTACAAGAAACGTTTCAATAACCAGGATGTGAGTATAGGTGCCTCATCTTTGCTCCTGTGTTATTTAGTATATGATAATTATATGATTATAAAGTAATTCACTGATTGATATTCAGTAAATATTTATTGAGCACTCACTCTCATTGGCCTAGTACTATAAGCTCCACCAGGTCAAGGTGGTGTGTTATAAAACAGACTTTAATAAATATTCAAATAAAATGGATATATGTTATTTTTAGTTTTAGGAAAAAGCTTAATTGATTACTCATGAATGAAATTCCCATTATAGAGGTAATGTGATATGGTTAAAAAAAAAGACCCCACTAGAGTTACAAGTAGAATAGTTAGTGGTGGTGGCTGAGAGCCTGGATTTCCGAGTCAAATGACCTGTGTTTAAATCCTGGCTCTTCTGCTTGCTGGCTTTATGACATCGGGTCCGTCATCCAGTCTCCTGTACCTCACATGTAAGATGGAAGTCATGACAATACCTGGTCCACCAGGTTATTGAGAGCGGTAAGTGAGGAAAGTACAATTAAATGAGGTAGAAGTGCATTATAAACTTCACACTGTAGTTATTCATTTATTTATTTATTTATTCAGATTTTTAATTTTCTCAATTTCATCCTTGATGGTTCTCCTCCAGCTTTAATGTATACATACAAATCACTTGATTCAGTATGTCTGTGGGGCCTGAGAGTCTGCTTTCTAACAAGCGTCCAGGGAAAGCTGATACCCTGGTCCACAGATCACGCTTTGGTCTAGTCTAGAGTTGTGGTTCTAGCAAACGTTACTCTGCACCAGCATCTCCCGGAGGGCTTGCGAAAACATGATTGCTGGGACCCACCCCCAATTTCTGTATCAGTAGGTCTTGGATGGAGCCTGATTTGCATTTCTAACCAGTTCCTATGTGATGCTAATGCTGCTAATCTGGGAATGACATACTTTGAGAATCACTGATTTATTACAGAAAACAGAAGACTGTTTTACTTGGAGAGTAAATTACTTTTCTGTGTTACAGGAAACAGGAATTGGAGATGTAAGACTTACGTAGATTCTGACTCTTAAATTTTAGTTCTGGTGCCTGAACAGATTTAGTACTATTTGAAAAAAAAAATAATTGGCACAAGTCTGTCCCTATGGCTTTGCATTTTCTAAGGCCTGCTACAGCTGTAGCAGTAATAATCTATCCCCAACCTGGGATCCCTGACAAGGATTGCTCTGAGAGCCAATGGGATTTTGGCTCTTGACCAGGTGTCCTCTGACACGAAGGAGCAAAAGAGAGGAAAATATTTTAGTTAAGGTTCTCATTAGGCATTGTGAACACTGGCTCATGTTTTGATAGCCTTTGCCATAGTAAATAAGTGCAGTAGGATAATGGATTCTCTTCCTGAATTTAATGGAACAGTTGGTGTGCTTGAAGGACAGCATAAGCTACATGACTCTTCAAGGATTTACTCACAGCAAATCATTAACAAAGAGCGGGGAGTGGTCAAATCTGTCTCTAATTAAAGCAGAAATTAGAAATATACAATATTAAAATAGACTGAACTGAATCATTGTATGTTCGTTGGTACTGTAGCTCTTTGGAGTAGAGAGATTTTACTTGCATATTCTGGATCAATTGTCTTCCTGTGTCAGCCTGGTACTATTAGGCCAATCAACCCCTTAAGTTTAAAGAAGAAAAATAAAATGCCCATGGAACAAAACATACTTCCTCCTCCTGAAAATGGACCAACTATGTATATTTAACATTTACTATTCCCTCTTCTGTACAGAATAGAGTGCTATGTTCTGGGAGTGAGTTCAAGAGTGGTTTTTGTCCCCAAGATTTTTATAATCTTAAGAGAGATGAGGATTTTTGTAAATAATTTCACTATAAGTAGAAATGGGATAGCTGGTATATTAACCATACTACCAACGTGAGGAGGGAATGCAGAGGAATCCATGATAAATTCTGCTTGAGGAAGTTGGAGAAAGTTTAAGGAAGATGTAACATGTGGGGTGAAATTTTGAAACTTAAAAGCATTTCAGTAGACAGAGGCCTGTTAAAGGATTTATAGTGATATACTTACTGAACTTAGAACTGAAGTTTGTACTTATTGTGCCTTGCAAACATTGTAAGGGTTATTTTTCCTCATCTAAGTGGTGCATAATGCAGAAAAAAATGTAAGTGACCTTTACCAAAGGAAGTGTGTGTTACATTTTGTTACATGAAAGGTTAGTGGTTGCTTAGATATTTTTTTAGATTTCTGTGCCCTGATTACCCTGAGAGCCAATGAGGTTTTGGTTGTTGACCAGGTGGCTGGATTTTCTATTGGCATCATCTGCACAACCTTCCAATAGAGTTCAAAGCTGACTCTGGTTTAAAGGCTGGTAACTTCCTAAGACGCACTTCAACTTTGGAGAACATAGGTGCAAATTTTTCTTTACATCTTTCAGAGTTCTATAGAATATTTATAGTAAGAAAGTTGGACAATTAGGAAAAAACTAATGGCCTGTTTAGATATAAATTTCCACTTGATGGAAAGTCAAACTTGTCTTTTTGCTCTGTGCCATCACACTTGCTGTGAAATCCCACTAGACTAATACTTCCTCGGCTATTCTGTTTCCTCAACTGTAACATTTCCTCCCTATCAGCAGTCTTCGGGCATCATTTCTTTATGCCAATCTAGACTCTGTAACCTATCACTTTGACCACTCTCATCATTTTATTGTACTTTTTTGACACTTTGTCCTTCCATTGCCCTTATCCACCAAATCCTCAACTCTGGATTAATCACACATCTGACTAGACATTTTTATCCTTTTACTTTAAACTTGTGTTACTGTGTTTAGGTAAGTTTCTTGTAGTATACCAAACCTGCATTTCGTTTTTAATATAATCTGAGAATAGCTATTTTACATTGGGGGATTTGGACTTGTTAATATTTATTGTAATTACTGACTTTGGGGGCATATTTATATCATTTTTATTGGAAATTTTATAATGTTTTTCTTTTTTCCCCATTTCTTTTTTAGCATCAATTAATTTTTTCCTCTAGAAGTATTTCTTTCCTCTTTATTAAAAGCTTACATTATTTTCTTATACTTTAGTGGGTTACCTTTATATATTTAACAGGTTTACTTTACAGGGCCTAACATTAATAAATATTTTTATTCTTCCTCAGAACAACATCAGCACTATAGAAATGTTTGACTCTGACACCCTTGTCCCATACTTCATGTTATTGGAATCTAGAATTGTAGTTCCATTTTTTTTCTTTTTAAGATTTTATTTACTTATTTTGGACAGAGGGGAAGGAAGGGAGAAAAAGAGGGAGAGAAACAGCAATGTGTGGTTGCTATCACACGCCCCCTAATGGAGACCTGACCTGGCCTGCAACCTAGGCATGTGCTCTGACTGGGAATTGAACCAACGACCCTTTGGTTTGTAGGCTGGTGCTCAGTTCACTGAGCTACACCATCCAGGGCTAGGTCCGCATTTTTTGTAATTCCTTCAATTAGTCATTACTATTTTAATAAAATTTTAATTTTATATAAAAATTTATGTATTTCATATAAATATACAAAAGACTAAAACTCTGTTTAAAAGTATGTCAATCATAAATACACAACTTGATGCATTTTCACAAAGGGAGCAGCTCATGCAACAACCACCCAGATTAAGGACTAGAATATGACTAGCACCCCAGTAGCACCATTTATGCCCCTTCTCAGTCACCACGTTCCCCAAATAATCGTTATCTTAACTTGATTATTATTGATTAGCTTGCCTGTTTTGAGCTTATATGGACCCCATGTGTGGCTTATTTCCATCACTATTATTTTTGTGAGATTCTTTCATGTTGTTGGGTGTAGTTTGTTTCTGTTACTGTAAAATATTCTATTATATGAATATGTACCCTTATTTATCCTTTCTTGTACTGATAGACATTTAGGTTGCCTTTAGTTTATTTATCACAAATGTCTATTATGAGCATCTTTTTGTGTGTCTTTTGTATACCTTTTGTGGCACCTGATTTTAGTATATGTTCATAAGTTCCCATTTCTGTTGGGTACAGCCAGGAGAGGAATTGCTGGGTTACAAGTGAGTTGATTTCCTCTCTCACCAATAGTGTACAAGAGTGCTAGTTGCTCCACATTTGAACCAATACTTGGTGGTGTTAGTCTTTAATTTTAGCCATCCTGGAGGCTGTGTAAGGGTATCTCATGGGTATTTAAAAAATGTGTTAGGTAGTTGCTGATGGCTAATGAGGTTGATCACCTTCTCTTATGTTTATTGGTCATTTGGATATATGTTTTTGTGAAGAGTCTGTTCAAATTCTTTCTGTAGTTTGTACTTGTTAATTATGAGCTCGTTTTTAGATTGGATTGATTTTTCCTGTGGAGTTCTGTGTGTCTTAGCTTGTGAATAAGCACTATACAGTGTTTCATGAACGTGCTGTGCTTACTTCTGATGAGATTGCTAGTGCTAGATTTTTGATTTGGGATTCCAGTTTTTCTGGATAGTAGAAATTTGGACCTCTTACCTGGAATGTGCACATATTTGGTGTATCAATTTCTCATAAGGAGAGTTGCTTTTTTTTTGCCTGCATCCAAAGACAGCATATTTCTTTTCTGCTTCTTTGGGATGGTGTCCAGAGATTTTCTACACTATTGCTGTCCAACAGAACTTTCTGTGACAATAAAAGTGTTTGATACCTGTGTCTTCCATCATGGTAGCAACTGTCCACCAGTAGTTAGTAAGTACTTAAAATGTGTGACTGAGGAATTGAATTGTACATTTTATTTAATTTTAATTAATTTAAATTTAAATAATCATATGCGGTGAGTAGCTACCACCATAGACAGTGTGGTTCTAGCCCAATTTTTATAGACTGGGCAACCCTTTGAGGATCTTGGATGTATGAACTTTCAGTTCTTCTCTAGAGCACGTTTCCTGTTCTTACCCTCCTGACCCCAGTCCCAGCTCCTAGGCTGTACTCTTGGGCCACCATAGCATTGATTGGAGTTGGATTTACTTTCTTTCACTGGTTAAGCTCAGCCATGTATTAGATATTTTTGCAACATTGTATTTCAATGTTCATAATGGCAAGAGGGATGCACATTAGCCCAATCTGCAGCTCCAGCTTTCATGCACTTCTTATGCCACTTGCCAGTCACCTTCTGCTACCACCACCCTGTGGAAGCTTCATTGCTAATGGAAGCTCCATAGTGTTATATTTAATGACTTAATCCTAGCCTACATGATTTGTGAGAAGCTTTGCCTTTGTTGACCTCTGATGCCTTAAAGCAATGTCTTCCCTTGGCTTCTTCCAAAGCACCATAGTTTTCTTTCTACTTATATTGATTCTCCTTTTCAGGCTCTTTCTAGGACTTCTGTTCTTATGCTCTCCCCACCCCATTCCTATTATTAAGGTGATTCAGTCCCCAGTTTTATTTATTTTTTCTCACTCTACATATCTTTTCATGGTTATTTCATTCAAATTTCTGGCTTCACTTATATTTTATAAGCTTATGACTCCCAAATTTATTGCCATTTTTGAAACATTAGCTGATATATCTCAGTATTTCTTGTACCCTGTTTGTTTACCACTCATTCTTACAAAAATAAAATAAAATGATGGAATATAAAGTAGCAGGTTCACAAGGCTCAGGAGGAAGTGACAAGAGTCCAGTGATGAGACACTGTATGGTCTATCTAGGCAGACATGGCTTGGACCCTCACCTAGTGCTCCCTTGACTTGTTTTCCTGAGATAATTGTGGGGGGCTGTGAAATTGTGGGATATTGGCATGAGGAAGATTTTAGAGATATTCTTTGGTCTATTTTCTAGGTAAGTAATAAGTGACGGAGATGATTTTGGAACCCGGGTCATCTGGAGATCACCCACTACCCACTACCCACTACCATCTCAGAATCTAATAAGGTGGCACTCTTCCTCTAAATTTGAGTTTCTGTAATTTAAGGAAACTAAGAGGAATCCCTATTTTTTTGTTGGAATAATAAGTAATAGGAAACAACAGGAGATTTTGGTTATATTAGTTGTTAAAATTGGTATATAACAGTATAACATCTTCTCATATGTTGTAACTGAAACAGCAAAAGAAAAATTAAATGTACTTTTTCCTATTTCCTCCAAGGGTCATGCTGAAGACTATATAATTCAGAAGAGATATTTCTACAGTGAATAAAAAACCTTCATATTTAAACCAATTCTAATCTCTTCCTGCCATCTAGGCTGTATCTAGGACACATCTGGACATTTGAAAACATCCAAATTGGACTTTTCCAGTTTTTAGCAGAACATTTAGTGAATACAAATACAGAAAAACTTACTAATCATCTAATCATTTTTTAAAAAGGCAACAGCCTTTCAGTGGACCTGTATCCCCATAGCACAGCCTTTATTTCTTGTACCGTGTCTGACTTGCCCCGTGTTGGTGGAGGAAGCTGACGTTCAAAGGGTGTGGTTTTTGAGGTTGCCACATGGCCTTGCCATGACTTAAAATAACCCTCTCTGGCAGCCAGATGGCCCAGGGAGGCACGAAACACAGGGTTCACTGACCTCAGAACTTGATGCCTTCGGACTGGAGCCTCTTTCATGATACCTAACTTTCTGTTTTTAAATATCTGGAACACTCTCAGCCTTAAACTGGGATCTTGCTCCTTCTCTCCTTCCTCCCTTTAGTGAAAGTAGAGGGTAAGGATTAATTTTAGGCAGATAAAGTGAATGCTGACCTTTTATCGTTCCCCTGAGAACATTAATCTTTAACTACTTTCCAGGAGAAAGTCTCCCTTCTTCAGCCTAAATCCTTTGGAAATTGTGTGAGTAGGAGGTGTGGAGAAACCTAGTCTGGGAGTCTGCAAATAGGCAAACATCCTCAGATAAACTATTTAGGTTAAATTCTCCACTATGTGTAGAAGCATAAAATGCTATTTTCTTCTAGGTATTCAATGATAATGTCTTGGAAAATCAGAGAAACAGTCATCTTGAATGAAAAGGCAGGGAATATTACTTGGAGAGGAGAATTATTTTTTTCTCTTTATAGAATGAAAAAATGAGACAAACTGGTTTAAAAAGAGAAAAATAATATTGCCGGGGAGATTTTATTCATCAAAAATCTATTTAACACCTACTATGTGCCAGAGATGGCTCTAGGTTCTAGAAATATAATAGCCAGTAGACTAGATAGACAGGCTCTTTGGCCTCCTGGACTTCCCACTCTAGTGGAAGGCACATGGCAGGAGTCCCAGCCCAGTGAGTGTGTCAACAGGGATCAGAGATTTCTCTGAAGGAGTGGTGTTTAAGCCAGGAACTGAAAGTGGTTAGATGGACAAAGTCCTCCATTTAGTTTGGCTTCATTTTCAATGATCCTGTTCCAAAATGAAATAAAACAAAAATTCAGTTTTAAATATTTTATTTTTTTCTATGCTTCTATGATTGCCTGTCTGAGAGAAGATTCTGCTTTCAATAGAAAGCAATTGGATTGCTACTTCTTTCTCTACCTCTTGCACAGATATTTATTAGTTCTCATATCTTGGTGTGTTATGATCAGGTCTGTCACTCCCTTTAGAATGAGAACCCCTGAAGGTCAGGGATATCTTAATAGTTTCTGTTCTGGCTCATTAGAGCTCTACAATGAGTAAAGAAGAACAAGATGGGGGAATAAAAGAAATAGATGCTTTCATAGCATCATTTTTTATTGTTAGGAAAAGTCTTATATCAAAATATACTTTCTTATATCTAATTTAATCTTTAATACCTTTTTTGACCACCTACCATGCACAGGCCCTGTGTGTGTCCTGGGGATGTAGTTGTGACCAAAGTGGGCACAACACCGGCTCTCGTGAATGTACAGTCAGATGGAAGAAGACAGACTTTGTATGAATAATCACTCCAGTATGTAATTCCTAACTCTGTCAAAAGGGACAACGGAGGTAAAAATATTGAAACGAAGGATTTTGGCTGAAAATGGTAGGAAAATTTAAACTTTTATCAGATTTTTGGATGCCTATGAGAATTATAACTCATATTTTCTCCCCTTCCAACCTCCTACAATAATTAACTTTTTTAACTTATGATGCAGAAGTTTCGTAGGGAAAAGGATAAGAATTAATATTTGTTACAACTATTGTAGCTGCTTGGCTTGGCTTGGCTCAACTGTTCATGGGAAAACACATTTTTGGGGCATTGGTAAACACCAGTCTGATTTCCCCCAAATTATTTCCCAATAGTCTTGATATTTAGTGAGTCAGAACTGGACTTTGCATGACAGTTTTGGAATTCTAAAAAATTTCCAACATCTATAATCAGGGGTGAATGCTCTTGCATATGGAAAGACAAGTAAATACAGGAGGTGGAAAATACGAGTAGCAGTCGTTTGCACTCTTCTCCAAATGTCAGGAAGACTACTCTTAGAAGCTTATGAATAATTATACACAGAATAATATATTTTTTCTGGTTTCAGCTCCAAGAAAATAACTTAAAATAACTTTTCAGTATTAGAAGTTGAACACTGGAGGAGCAAGTTGACCTCTATAATGTAGCAGGACAACACATTTTATTAAGTTGGTGTTTCATAGTTCCCTTGAAAGTTGTGGGTATATATTAGAAGAAACCCTTCAGCATTTTTCCTTTGTATTCTTCTCTTGTTTACCTTTTGTCCTTTCTTTTATTTGTCTCAATTTTCCCTGAATGATGAACCTCTGTGGACCATGTGAACCTCTGAGCTTTGTTGTAAATATTAATAATACATATGCTATTGATGATTAAAAATGTGCAGAGGTGAGAGGGCACATGAATGGTGTGATAATGTTGAAGAATACTTTTCACAGATTTTTTATTTCTTAGGTCAAGGAAACTGCTAATACTCTAAAGGAAAAGCTCATTTGCAAATGTAGATTAATATTGTGCTATTCTTGATGAAAATCTTTAGTTCTAGTCTGGTGTTTAATTGCTTGCCATTTTAATAAAAATATGGGAGCTGAATTGGTGAAAATAAAGATAGCACATTAAGAAAGACAGAATAGACTTCTGGCCAAGATGGAGGCATACGTAGACACACTGTGCCTCCTTGCACAACCAAATTAAGGACAAGAAAAATTTAGAAACAAAAAAAAACCCAACCAGAAATGACAGAAAATTGAACTGTATGGAAGTCTGACAACCAAGGAGTTAGACATGTTCATCTAGTCTGGTAGGAGAGGCGGAGCTGGGTGGCTGAGCGGAGTCAGGGCTGGGCAGAGAGGGGTCGAAGCAAAGGCTTGTGGACCCGGCGCACAAGGTAGTGGCTGACAGACCCCAGGTGTGGGGTGGCAGCGGGTAGACCATTGAGGCGCACAGGACCGCTGGCTGACTGAGCAGTCCCATATTCACGCTCAGACAAACCAGGTGAAATTGGGGAATGAGACAGACCTCACAGCTCAGGGCCCCAGCTCAGGGAAATAAAGCCTCAAAACACTGATTGAAAACACCTGTGGAGGTTGAGGTGCAGAGAGAGACTCGGAGCCTCACAGGAGAGTTTGTTGGAGAGACCCACAGGGTTCTGGAACATACACAAGCCCACCCACCTGGGAATCAGCACCAGAAGGGCCCAGTTTTTTGGGGGGAAGTGGCGGAAGGGACTGAAATATGAGAGAGAGCAGAGCAAGCGCTATTGTTCCCTCTCAGACCCAGCCCCACAGACAGTGTCATAACCCAGCATAATGTTCGCCCTGGTGAACACCTAAGGCTCTGCCCCTCACTACGTAACAGGCATGACAAGACAAAAAAAAAATGGCCCAAATGGAAGAACAGATCAAAGTCCCAGAGCAAATACTTTTAAGTGACGAAGAGATAGCCAACCTATTAGATGCACAGTTCAAAGCACTGGTGATCAGGATGCTCACAGAACTGGTTGATTTTGGTGTCAAATTAGAGGAAAAAATGAAGGCAATGCTAAGTGAAATAAAGGAAAACGTACAGGGAACCAATAGTGATGGGAAGGAAACTGGGGCTCAAATCAATGGAGTGGACCAGAAGGAATAAAAAAATATACAACTAGAAAAGAATGAAGAAACAAGAATTCAAAAAAATGAGGAGAGACTTAGGAACCTCCAGGACATCTTTAAACATTCCAACATCCGAATTATAGGGGTACCAGAAGGGGAAGAGGAAGAGCAACAAGTGGAAAACTTATTTGAACAAATAATAAAGGAGAACTTCCCCAATCTGGCAAAGGAAATAGACCTTCAGGAAGTCCAGGAAGCTCAGAGAGTCCCAAAGAAGTTGGACCCAAGGAGGAACAC
>CM052541.1:23222275-23240200 GCA_028533065.1 Trachops cirrhosus | reverse complement strand
CTACCTTCCCCTAAATCTGACTAGCACTTCTTCATTAAAGGAGATTCATTAACCTCATTCTTCTAAGTCCCAGTGGTCCCACTCTGCTGAGATGGGGCTCTGGGTAGATTCTGAAACAGACTGAGTTCTGTGACTCTAGGATGGGGGCCATTTTTCCCTTGTATGCCCAACTAAATCTTGGTCTATTTGAGCCTGATAAACTCTGCTGGCCTCAACCTGCTGACTCCCTGAGACCCCAACACAAAGGTGTGTAAGCACCCAGCAGGAGGCAGTTAGATTTGGTATACCCTGGGACATTTGCTGAGTGTCCTTAGACCCAGCACTGGCACCAAGTTTGAACCTGTATCAATCTGTTGAACACCACTCGCCCTTACTGGTGACTCACTGACAACCTACTTTATGCAACTCAAATACCACCAGAGGCTCTTTCAGTGACTGAGCCTAACAGGCAGCTGGCAAGTGGAAGCAGGTGAAGGTGGATCTTGGAGTGTCTTGGGAGTTTTGCTGATTTGCTCCCAGGCCTGGTGCTTGTAAAAGTCAGCTTTGGCGTGCAGTTTGGTCCTTCCTGTGTACACCTGGCCCAGCAGAGACAGACACAAACTGGATCACTTTGTAGCTCTGAATGGGTTTCCCTGGACCAGTAACAGGCAGTGTCTCACATTAGTCTGCACCAGAGTCCTTTCCAAGAGGCCCCAGAACAAACACACCCAGCTTCAAACAAATCAGAGCAGGATCCTATTAGATTCACAAGCAGCATATCCAAAAGTAGATCTCAGCAGGCACCAGGCTCTGCTGAGGTAAATTCTGCTTTGTGTGGTCAGTACTTGCACAGCAGCTTGTGCACTATGGTTGGGGTTGATCCTCACCGTCAGCTAGCCTGAGGGTTGACCCCATACACCAACGAGCCAATAACAATCTAGACTCAATTACAATAGTAGGGCCCACATAACCCATACAAAGAACATTCCTGGAGTCCCCAGCTCAAGTGATCCAGGAGACTGCATCTCTGGGTCCCACAGGATATCTACTACATAAAGCCACCCTACCAAGACTGGGAGTCAGAGCAGATCTATGTAATATATAGAAACAAACAAAAAGAGGTAGCCAAAATAGGGAAACAAAGAAACATACCCCTAATGAAATAACAGAAGAAATCTCCAGAATGATAGCTAACTGAAAATGAGGTAAACAACTTATCAGATATAAAGTTCAAATAAATGGTTATAAGGATGTCCAAAAAACTTAGCGGGAACTACAATAGCATAAAAAAGGACATAGAAATTATATAAAAGAACCAGTCAGAAAATGAAGGGTATAATATCTGAGATGAAGAATACACTAGAGGGAATAAGCAGTAGCTTGGATGAAGCTGAGGACTGAATCAGTGACATGGAAGACAAGGTAGCAGAAAACACTCAATCAGAACAGCAAAAAAGAAAAATATGAGGATAGTTGAAGGGATTTTGGGGGCAACATGAAGCATGACAACATCTGCATCATAGGGGTACTAAAAAGAAAAGAGATAGCAACAGTTTGAGGACCTGTTTGAGGAAATAATTGCTGAAAACTTCCCTAACCTGGTGAAGAAAAAAGACACAGAAGTTCAGGAAGCACATAGAGTCCTAATCAAGGTAAACCCAAAGGGTCCACACCAAGGAATATCATAATAATTAAAATAGCAAGGGTTAAGACAAAGAGAGAATCTTAAAAGCTACAAGAGAAAGATAGTTACCTACAAGAGACCTCCCATGAGATTGTTAACCTGATTTCTCAACAGAGACATTTCAGGCCAGAAGGGATTGGCATGAAATATTCAAAGTGATGAAAAGCAAGGACCTACAACCACAACTACTCAGCAAGACTATCATTTGAAATTGAAGGAGAAATAAAGAGCTTCTTAGACAAAGAAAAGCTAAAGGAGTTGGTTATACCAAATCAGTATTACCAGAAATGTTAAAGGGACTTCAAGAAAAAGAAGAAGAAAAGAAGAAAAGAAGAAGAAGATGAAGGAGAAGGAGAAGGAGAAGAAGAAGAAGAAGAAGACACATGGAGGAACATAAAAAATAAAATGGCAATAAACATGTACCTATCAATAATAACTTTAAATGTAAATGGCTTAAATGCTGCAAGCAAAAGACATAGGGTAGCTGCATGGATAAGAAAACCAAGATAATTATATATGCTGTCTGCAAGAGACCCACTTAAGAATGAAAGGTACACACAGACTAAACATAAAGGGATAGACAAAGATTTTTCATGCAAATAGAAATTTTAAAAGAGCTAGTGTAGCAATACTTATATCAGAAAAAATAGACTTCAAAACAAAGGTTATATTAAGAGACAAAGAAGGACTCCACACAATGATAAAGGGATCAATTTAACAAGAGGATATAACCCTTGTAAATATTTATGCACCCACATAGGAGCACCTAAATATGTAAAGCAAATCTTGATGGACATAAAGGGAGACATTGACAGTAATGCAGTAATAGTTGGGGACTTTAGAATCCCATAGACATCAATAAATAGATCTCCTAGACAGAAAATTAATGAGGAGACAGTAGCCTTAAATGACATACTAGATCAGATGGATTTAAGTGATATCTGCAGAGCATTTCACCCCAAAGCAGCAGAATATACATTGTTTTCAAGTGCACATGAAACATTTTCTAGGATAGACCACATGTTAGGACAGAAAACGTTTCAATAAATTTAAGGAGATTGAAATCATATCAAGTGTCTTCTCTGACCATATGGTATAAAACTAGAATTCAGTCACAAGAAAAAAACTGAAAAATACATGAAGACATGGAGCATAAATAACATGGTAGTAAACAACAAATGGGTTAACAACAATATCAAGGGAGAAATTAAAAGACTTTGAAAAAAATGAAAATGAGAACACAACAACACAAAATCTATGGGACATGGCAAAAACAGTCCTAAGAAGGAAATTCATAGCATTACAGGCCCATCTCAAGAAACAAGAAAAATCTCAAATAAACAATTTAACTCTACACTTAAAGAAACTAGACAAAGAACCAAAAAGCCCAAATGAGTAGAAGAAAGAAAATAATAAATGTCAGAAAAGAAATAAACAAAATAGCATCTGAAAGAACAATACAAAAGGTCAATGAAACTAAGAGCTGGTCCTTTGAAAAGATAAGTAAGATTAACAAAACATAAACAAGACTCATCAAGAAAAAAGAGCCCTGGCTGGTGTGGCTCAGTTGGTTGGGTGTTGTCCCATGAAGTGAAAGGTCGCCAGTTTGATTCCTGGTCAGGGCACATGCCTAGGTTGTAGGTTTAGTGCCCAGTTGGGATGCATGCAAGAAGAAAGCAACTGATGTTTCTCTCTCACATCGAGGTTTCTCTCCTTCTCTTTTCCCCTCCTTTCCCCTCTCTCTAAAAATACATAAATTTTAAAAAGAAGAAAGAGAGAGATCCCAAATAAATAAAATCAGAAATGAAAGAGAAGTAACAACTGACTGTGCAGAAATACAAAGGATTTAAAAAAATATTATGAACAACTACATGTTAACAAATTGGATGGTCTGGATGAAATTTATAAATTCCTCTAAAAAACAATCTTCCAAAACGGAATCAGGGAAAATCAGAAAATCTGAATAGACAAGATTACAACTGATGATATTGAAGCAGTAATAAAAAAAACTCTCAATAAACAGAAGTCCTGGGCTGGATGTATTCACAGGTGAATTTTACCAAACATTCAAAGAAGAACTAACATCTAGCCTTCTAAAACTATCCAAAAAATTCAAGAGGAGGAAAAAATTCCAAGCTTATTTTATTAGGCCAGCATTATCCTGATTCCAAAACCAGATAAAGACACTACAAAGAAAATTATAGGTCCATATCCCTGATGAACATAGATGCTAAAATCCTAAACAAAATATTAGCAAACTGGATCCACCAAAACATTAAAAAGATCATACACCATATCAAGTGGGATTTACTCTGGGGATTCAAGGTTCATACAATATTCTCAAGTCAATACATTTGTTACACCACATAGATAAAAAGAAGGGTAAAAATCACATGATCATATTAATAGATGCAAAAGAAACATTTGATAATATCCAGCACCCATTTATGATAAAACTCTCAGCACAGTATGAATAGAGGAAACATACCTCCACATGATAAAGTCCATTCAAACCCACAGCCAACATCATACTCAATGGAAAAAACTAAAAATGTTTCCCTTAAGACTAGAAACAAGACAGGGATGTGTGCTTGCACCATTCTTATTCAACATAATACCGGAAGTCCTAGCCACAGCAGTCAGATAAGAAGAAGAAATAAAAGGCATCCAAATTGGAAAGGAAGAAGGAAAGCTGTCATTATTCACGATGACATAATAATGTATATATGAAACACTAAAGATTCCTCCAAAAACTACTACAATTGATAAATGAATTCAGTAAAGTAGCAGGATACAAAATAAATATCTAGAAATCAGATGCATTTTTATACACCAATAATGAACTATGAGAAAGACAAACTAAGAAAACAATTCCATTTAGAGTTGCTGAAATAAAATAAAATACCTAATAAATTTAACCAAGGATGTAAAAGACCTATATTCAGAAAATTATAAGATACTGAAGAAAGAAAGAAGATACAAATAAGTGGAAGTATAGACTGTGTTCATGGATAGGAAGAATTCACATAATTAAAATGTCCATACTACACAAAGCAATCTCTAGATTCAATGCAATTCCTATCAAGATGCCAATGGTGTATTTCACAAAACCAGAAAAATATTCCAACAATTTATATGGACACAATGGAATATTATTCAGCTATAAAAAAGAAGGAACTATTACCTTTAGTGACAGCATGGGTGGACTTGGGAAATATTATGCTAAGTGGAATAAGTGAGAGAAAGACAAGTAGCATATGACTTCACTTACATGTGGAATCTGATGAACAAAATAAACTAACAAAATAGAAACACACTCATAGATACAGAGAACAAATGGACAGCTGTCAGAGGGGAAGTGGGTTGGGAGGCTGGGAGAAAAAGGTGCAGGGATTAACAATAAAAACCAACTAATAGACACTGACAAAAGTACAGTGATTAGCAGAGGGAAGATGGGGTAGGAGGAGGTAAGAGAGGGTTGTAGGGGGCATAAATGGGGATGGAAGGAGATCTGACTTGGGGTGGTGAACACACAATACAATGTACACATGATATATTATAGAATTATATACCTGAAACTTATATAATTTTATTAAGCAATATCACTGTAATAAATTTGGTAAAATCCAGCCAATTAAAATATTAAAATACTTCCTACCCCCCCCCCCCGAAAGCCTCCAATTTACTTAAAAAAATGGTATATGAGGCCAGGTTTTATTGGAAGGATATTGAAATCACCCCAGAAATAAGCTTGGAGGAAGACAGTGAGAAGGCTCAGGGAATAAAGAGTGACATGTGATTCAGTGAGTGACCAGTCAGTTAGAGCCAAAGGTGCTCAGAGGACAGAGAATATTGTGAGCTGGCGTGGCTGGAAAAAGTGTTGTGGAAGAATGGGATTATGTTGGGGTGTTTATGACCATAGAGTCACATTGGGATAGACAGAGAGGACAGGGGAAGGTGTTTCAGGGTGTGGGTCATAGAATAAGCAAAGGCCAAACAGCGGGAAGGAGTGTGGTATTTTTGGTGTTTTGAATTTATGGGGTGTGGTGGTCTGGATTGTGAAAAGTTACAAATCCTGGACTAGGGATTTTTGTTTTTGTGCTTCTCACTTTTTCTGTAGAAAAATAATAATTGCTTGGCTACTGCGTTTTAGAATTTTCTGAAAACACTAATTTCTACTGATGTTATTCTGTGAGCCAGAAGTCTTTCTTGCATTGAAGTTTTGAGGCTGTGAGAAACTGCCTACACTTGTAAACTTTAGTAAATAGTCAAACATATTAAAATATAAAAGGGTAGATGAAATAGATTAGAAAATTAGCAAACAAAATTTGGTTTTGCCCCCGAGTTTACTTGGAGGCTACGTTTTCAGAAGCTTGTATCTGGGAAACCTCAGAGTCCTTATCTTTGAACCCTGATCTTAGACCTCTTTATCTTACAATGTCAGCCCTTCAAATTTGTGATTTTTTCCATACAACTAAAAGTAAACTAAGTTAATTCTACCACTTCCACTTCCTTTTGACTTTCCATTCACTATTTTTGTAGAGCACAACAATAATTTACTGATTTGAGATGAGATATTGAACAGTTATGAGAACCAGTCTGACCAGGGTCTTCTAATTTCTTTAGCTAGAACAATATGGAAAGCCAAGTTATCAGAAAGATTCTAGGTGAGGTATAATCAGAATAAAGGTAACTCTGGATGAGACAAATGTTTAGTGATATCAAGCTATGCATGCTCAATGTGTCCATCTCAAAAGGGTCTTTCTTTAGTTCATCACTTATTTTAATCAGGGTCCTAATGGAAATCAGAGTCCAATCATGGAAAGAGATGGCACACTCAAACGTTTACTTGAAGAGACTTTTACCAAAGGACTCTTAACAGGGGTGTGTACAGGGTTAAGGGAACTAAGAAAGATGAGGAAGCACTCAGGGGACTAGTGATGTTGGGATGCTGTTACTGCTCCTAGGCCTGAAGGGATAAGGAGAGTGAGCAGTGTTAGAGAACCCAGCATGAGCTACAGTCATGAAAGAGAAACATCCAGCAGGAGCTGTGGCTATCAGTAGGGGAATAAGACCACAGTCAGGAAGGCAGCAGACAAAATAAAACCCAGGTCTCTCTCTCTTCTCACCCTTCAGTCTACTCCAATTGGTAGATCCCACTTGCAAGCCAGAGGGCAACAGAGCCCAGATGATGGAACCAAAGAGGTCAACCTCTTGAGGTGCAGCAAGGAAGAGAAGAGCCAAGAATGAGTCTGGAGAGGACAAGGGAGAACAGGCAGCACTCCAGTTATTCAACTCTTCAGTTCTTCAGAAATGCATGTACTTTCAGTTCCTTTTGAGAGAAGCCCTTCATTAAAATTTAAAAAATTAAAAATCTAAATTTTTTTTTAAAATTAAGCTACTGTTAGGGTTTTGGAGGGCTCAATAAATAGAACAGACTAGGGAATAATCTTAGTAATGGGTGGTAGCTAAAATGCTATGCTTGTGATTGGTTAAGTTAGGTTGGAGGGAATAGCTTCATGGCAGCAGCTATGAATCTACCAACTGAGCCCAGAAAATTGATTTTGTTTTGTGTAATCAGCACAATTCATCAGTCTTCTCCACCTGGTCTCATATGGCACCAAACCATGTGGGGGAGAGCCTGTTCCTAGAGGAGAGTAGAGAATGTGTGCTTCCTCTGGCTGTTTGGCCTCCCCACCCCTTTCAGAGGAAGATGGGTAAAAAAGAGGCAGGCCTACCCACCAGGGCAAAGCTGGAAGTGTAAAGTCCAGGATATGCCCTTTGAGATCAGCTCATGTCCAGAGGAAGGGTGAGGCTGGACCACACATGCCTCAGTATTCTTCCCAAACTTATCAGGCGAAGAAGCCTCTCCACTGCCTTGGGGCTGAGTGAATGAAGGAAATGGGAGGGGTCTGCCTTTTCCCCATTCCATTTTCTCTTTCATTGGTTCATTCAACTTACATGCTTTCAGCAGTTAAGCACCCTAGCTGCTGGGAATGCAAAGATGAATAGGATGTGATTCATCCCTAGATGGTAATAAAAGAACAGCATACAGTTACCGAGGATGTTCCTGAAGGCAAGACATGTTTTCATTCATTTCTCACAAATATTTACAGCCACCAGAGAGATGGATACTATTACTAACCTTATTTCACAGTTGAAGAAACTAAGGCTTGGCAAGATTGAAGGACTTGCTCCAAGTGACAGAAATTCGCTAGTGGCAGAGCCAGGGTTGAAATCTAGGCAGAGCTAGGGTTCTTAATTCCTTCCCATGTCATAGGCCAGTGGTGGAGACAGGCCTGTGAACAAATAATTACAATGTAGTGAATGAGGTAAGTGCTAATGGAGGGATGTACAGAGCACAGAGGAAGGACTGAGTAAACAGGCCTATGTGTGGGACATTTGTGCAATTTCCTCTGTCTGTTGCCAGAAATTAACATACTGAAGTCTTTCTGGGGCTTGATTTATTATTACTCTACATGGATTCAGATATAGAGCTCAGTTCATGGTGCCCTGCTGCCCCTCCCAAGTGTAACAGCACTTAAAATAATTTCTTCCTGACATCCTGGACCCTCTCCAAGAGTTCTGTTCTGGCTTTTGGACAAGGCAGAAACAGGAAGAGGATGTCCTAATGTTCCCTGACTAGAGACCTGAATTGGAATTTGGAATTATTTTCTGATTAAAATCACTGTTAAAACTCTATCGTCCTGTTATATGTGTGTGTGTGTGTGTGCGCACATGTATGCGTGCATGTGTGTCAGTGTCAACTATGTTACACATCAGCTACAATAAACGTGCTACATAAAATCACTAAAGTCAGCTGTGACATTGGTTACATTTCTACACTTCTATGGTTTATAGGTCTTATATCAAATGAAGACAATTTTCTCTTCATGAAGTAAAATTTTCTCACCTCAAAAACTTCTTTGGCTGTGATTTTATCATAATTTAGTAGTAATATATTACAATTTCTGCTAATCACACAAAGCCAGTTACATTTCTGTTTCATTCCTTTATTAGGAATTGTTTCAATTCCACCCCCTTTCTGGCAGCTTATCCTGGAGATACTGAACATCCCTACTTTTGGTTTTCATACCACTTGAAACTAGAGTAGGTACCATTACGTTTATATGACCAGATTGGGTACTATAAACAGTTGCCTGCTGCTGCCAAGTGATGGCCTATTCATGCCAGGATATTAAGCACATCCTGTCGTTTGGTGTAAACACCAGGTGGAATTCGAATCCATTCAGCACAGAGACCCTCACTCTTTCCTCCTTCATAAATGAAAATCTCTGGGAAGTCCCTGCTTAGGAATTCTCTATTCCTTTTGAAGTCTGTGAGTCTCACTCCAAAATGAACCAAGAAGAGGACTGGATGAATTACTCCTTAGCTCCTTCTATTCACAAAGTAACTCACAGGAACTCACAGAGAAGTTCCACGTTAACACGTAGCCCCTTCTTGTACTAGGTTATTCTTTCAGGGTTTCAGGGTTGGAGAAATCCTTCCTCCTCTCCAAAGATGAAATTGCGTGAGAGCTTTGCTGCCCTGTCTCATTACTATACCGTTCTCCTGTTGGAGCTGTACAAAGGACAAAGTGAGACAAGGTGATCTTCCCAACCACAAGATAATCTCTGGGTCTCAGCGTCATCAGAATCAGTGTCTTTGACCTATGGGATAACTGGTGACACTATTGAGACCCAATTAGAGCTATCATCAGGGGAGGTTCCCAGGCGGAGGTACAGCCCTGCTTATTGCTGATGTCACCACAGAAAGGTCCAGGGACACTGTAGCTTTATTCCAATGGCCTTTCACTCCTTAGGCATACCAGGGTATCACACTGGCATAGATGGCCTGAGAAATGGAGTATATTTGGAGGAGGGCACATGTAATAGCTTTGTACGCAGGAAAAGAAGCTGCGTCTTCTGATAACTCATCCATCATCAAAGGAGTAATCTGAAAATTGACAACTGTGGCAAACCACTGACCATCTCTCAATATCAATTCTCTCTTTTTTCTATAATAACAGAATCTCCAATATGTAGTTGGAAACAGCCTTAAAGCCCTGTTGGTCATGTGACTAAGTTTAACCAATGGGATATAAGCAGAGGTGATGCCATTTCTGGGTTGTGCTGTTAAAATGAAGGGCAGGCCCTCCCTTTCTCCACCTTACCCTTCTGGTTGGCTAGAATGTGAGTGTGAGGGTGATCCATCCTGGACCCTCTGGGTCCAGGGATGACAGAACTATACCATAGAAGGCACCTGGGCCTTTGAGCCGTGAGCTGCCACACTAGACCTGGACTGCTTATTCCCAGACTGTTAGGTGAGAGAGGAAAAATCATCTATTATGTTGAAACCACTGTTAGTCTGGGTCTCTGTCAAAGCCCCCAAGACTTTATCCTAAGTCAGTGACTGGATTTCAGAAGAATAAAGTCAATTTTAGTTGAGAACATTGCCTTTTAATCCAACTCATCCATTTCAACAGGTAACGTTACTTCTCTCAGAGCTCTGTAGCTTCCGTTTATGGTACTGCCTTTGGGGGTTACCCAGGAAAACAAAGTGCTCTGAAATTAGGCCCAGCTAGAATAGGGAGTGGAGATCTAGACTTTTCTCTTTGACTCAAAAATCCTGCCCAGAACTGTCATTTACTCCAAACATTGCCCTATTTCTCTGGCACTCCTCATGATTGACATCTGTAAGAGTGGGAGTACTTTCTCAGACATAAGTCCAGTGTTTGAACTTGTTGCTAAGACATCTATGGACTTTCCATACTCTATCCCAGGAAAGAAATATAACTTTTCTTTGATGCCACATTCTTCTTTAGCCAGAAATACAAGGAAACCACTGTTTGCTGTGGGGTTTTGGCAGAATGCTGAAGTGTGGCCTGGATCGGAGAACCCACAATCCAAGAATAAGGCACCATTTATGTACAAAATTGTTGAATTTGGGTAGAAACTAGGTTCAGCTATGTTTGTGAAGCCACTGTCTTACAGGGTCAAAAAGAGCTTATTTTTCAAGTAAGTGTGTTTCACTGTTTACTGGCGACTCTACCAAAATAATTATTTCCTGTGTGGGTCACTGGGAGTGAGGTAATCCCAAGGAAAATATTCCATTGTGCTTACTGGGCTGGGCAGTGTGGCAGCTCCAGATCTTCCCTTAAAGCAACAGTAATCGTGTTGAATAGTCAAGTCTGGTTCATTTGCCCCTGGGAGGGAGGTTCATTTTCTAATTGATACTTTGAGGATCCTGTGAGATATGGCAAATGTGAAGGTACACATGCACATACACATGTCTGTGAGTTCCCTTGTCATGTTGGTTCATTTAAATAGTTTTACAGGTATTTTAGAAAGACAATGTATATATGAGCCAAGACAATGCTTTCTGTTCCCGTTAATGTAAAAACAGAACTTGCTTTGTACAAGTTACTCATTTGCTTGTCTGTCTTGGGCCACTTGAGGGCATGCTTTATTTGCCTTTGCCTCCCAGCCCATAGTAATGAACCTATCACCAAGTGCAATGCTATCAATTATCTGAGGATGAATATATGGCTTACAAAGGAAATGAATTTCAGGGAGGGAAATAATATCCCAGAACTGGTTTCCCTGGTACGATGACATCAAGATGAGAGAGATTTCTAGGAAGAGTGCCTGGCCAGCCAGGATTAGAGCATTCCTGAGGTGCAAAACTCTATGGTTCTAGAGAATAAACAACTGTACTTCCTACTGCCATCCTCCGTGGAGTCAGAGAAGTAGGCACAGACTTATCCACACCAGTTGTTAGAGACTGGCAAAGCAAGTATGGTGAACTGTGGCAGCTGGATCAACAGGTGACAGACAGTCAAACTAGGCCAAACAGGATACCACTTCTCATGCATAGAGCACAGGAAGGCTTTTGAATATACATCATCTGATACTTTGCCTACTTTCCATTGTTACTCTGATATAGGAGCTTAGTGTGTACGTTATAGATTATAGAGCTGTGTATTATAAGGAAGAATGTTCATTACTGATGAGCCCACTCACCAAATTTTTATTAAGTGCCTACTGTATGCCAGACATTGCATTGGCCCTGAGATACAGAGGTAAACAGGCCAGATATGGGGGTCCGTTTCCTTAAGAACTTTAGCCTCTAGTAAGAGATGGACAAAAGCGCAAACATATATAGAATAATTAGCAAATTGTGGTCATTTATTTTTATATTTACATTGATTTTTTTGAGTGCACATGCAAGAGAGAAAGAAACATCAATTGATTGCCTCCCATCTGCACCTCGAGGGGGGATAGAACCCACAACTTAGGTATTCCCTCATCAGGAATCAAACCTGCAACCTTTTGGTGTATGGGATGATGCTCCAACCAACTGGGCCACCTGGCCAGGGCAAACTGTGGTCATTTAAGAAAAATTACCTGGATATTTAGGTAGGGAATAAAAGAAGTATCTAATTTACATAAGGTGGCCAGAAATGACTGTCAGGTGGAGGCATGAGTGTCGGAAAGATTGAAGGGGAGGAATATTCCAGATGGAGGAACGAGCTCTTGTGAAGGACCTGACACCTAAAAGAAACTGGTATTTTAGAGCATAAAAACAGTGCTCATGTGTCTGCAGTAGGGTGAATGATGGGGAGCGTGCACCCTAAGTGGCAGAAATCCTCCAAGGATTTTTGGATCTACTGTCAAGGACAGAATAGCACATGGAGGATGCGGAGTGCTTGCAGAGTCATCAGGAGGCTTGACGTCATTATCCAGAGCAAGGAGTCTGGGCTTGAGTGTGGTCCTTCCACTGTATGTTGCGTCTCATCTCAGCACTGTATGTCCCACCTGGCTGAGTACAGTGAACACAGTGGTAAACTGGAATTCATCTAAAATGAGGGAGCAAAACAAGTGCATGTGGAACTATAAAGCTTATGATTCTGGCCCAAGTTTCAGGCCCAAATGAGAAAATCATGGTTGGGAGTTGCCATCCACACTTAGTAGGTAATTGGAACTGGAGGCTAAAGAGAACGCTGATATGGAAGTGAACTCTCCGCTCCTGATCTTTCAGGATAGAAGACATCTGAGAAGTGTCCTTTATGAGTGTCATTAAGATGCTATCAAATTCTAGTTCAGACTGTAGGGCATGCAGTGCTTGTGTGTGTGTGTGTGTGTGTGTGTGTGAGCCACATGTAGGTAGACTGATGCTGATGACCACCAGGTGTATTGGCTTATTCAGGGATTCTTTAAGCAGGGGTCTGACACAATCTTGAGCAGGAAAAAATTATACCTTCATTTTCACTAACCTCTCTAACTGAAAGTTAGCATTTCAATGATATATTTAGGCAATAAACCACAGTAATTTTAGCATCAGTAGAAACCACAGATATTTTCATTCACATTATAGTTGTTTCAGGTATCTTAAAGTATCACTTACGCTTATCAGTACTTCAAAATTATAGTAGTTATCATACCATAGCTAGATCTTGTTATTTAATGTGTTAATAAAACTCATTTATTACTACTTATGTTTTTTAAAAGGTTTGAAAATTGCATTTCAGTACTCTGGTTTTCTTTGCAGTCCTATGCATTTTATTGTTTTCATTTCAAAACATGGCTATGGGAAAGGTTTGCAGGCTCCCAGACCACCAAACAGGTCCTTGACATAAAAATTTAAGAACTGCCACACTTAATGGACAGTCTTGCCAGTTCGATGCATGTAATAGGAATGTTGGGGACAAGCTAGCCACATGTCCACTTTCATCTGAGTCGTGTTTGCATTCTGACTGAGTAGAAAAAGTAAAGAGGCAGTGAATACTTGCAACCCCATGTTTGTGAAGAAATATACATATTTTTATCCAGTTTATAAATCAATTCAGAGGCTGAATTTCTGAGAAATAAAAAGATTGATAAATCAAGAAAGACAAGAGAGAGATTTGAGAGAAAGTGACCATAATCTTGGGTACAAAGAGTGCATTTCCACCCACCTTTGCTAAGTAAGTAGAGATCTGGGAAAAGAACAACGAACATAATTTTCTCAAAACTTTAACCTCAGGGTCTAGGGAAAGTCCTTTCAGCCATCCCCAGCCTTCCCGATTTCCTTGGGCTTTAGCCTCAGGGTCCTCAGAGGGGACCTCTGTAAGCACAAGGCAGATCATTAGCCAGTCTGCCACCTCCCATGGCTTAGCCACTGGAGGGATGCTATTTTTAGGAAATCTAATTTCTGGCAGAGACATAGCACCCAGCAAGCCCTGAGAAGTCAGCCTGGTTTCCCAAAGGTCTGAGGCGGCACCCAGGGATAAGAGATGCCTTCATGCCCCTCTGCTGAAAGAGATGTTTGTTCACTTTTTCAGAGCTATTAGAAATAGAATTTAAAGCTCAAGAGGCCGCTCACTCCCCACCATCCTCCACTCTCCATCACACACACTGAATAATGTTTTCTGAAGATGCCTCTCCCTTTGATTCACATCTTCTAGTGGAAGCTCATTCTGAAGCAATGGTTTAATGAAATGATGGTTTAATGGCAAACAGCGAGGAATCAGAGAAATCTTCAACTCCCCCGAGATCACAGTCTCAGAGCTGGAAGAAGTGTGCTTCATTCCTTTTCTGCTGTTAAGTAGGTCTTTTCATCTATAAAATAGACTAGTAAGAATGGCTCCCACACAGGGATTATACAGGATTATGTGCGTGAATGGAAAGTGCCTGGTCAGTGCTCATTAATCTCTAACTGCCATCACTTCTGTTTTCCTAGACAGGTGACAGTCTTGAAGAGGTTTCCTCCTTTTTAATTAAAATAGTGAGGTATTAGTTTATGCCCAGGCCTATTTATTATCAACTCCTTTCTTTCCCCTACAAATGATTTTCTCTCTTATCTCTTCAGTCTTTCTCTCTGTGATGCTTTCCTTGCTGGAGCATGAATACATGCTCACCTGACCTGACATATCCCTCTGTCTCCTGCTGCCCTCTGTCCCAAGCTTTGAGACCTGCCTTCTTACAGAGAGCTGGTGTTCTCCTCTGGGCCCAGTGGTAGCTTAGTGGTGAAGACACTGCCCTTGTAGATGGAGCCTGTGTTTTTCTGAAAATGTCTATGACTGATGGGTAAATATACCTAATTCTGGGGTGCTTGCTGTGGGCGCAAATCTTAACCACATTCTCCGGTAGTACTCTACCAGTAATATTTGCATCTTCATCAGCATGACTCCTTTCTTTCTTAGTCCCCCTTATTAGATTTAGAACTGAATTAGCAGGTAAAAGGAAGTGATCTGTTGGCCTCTTCAGACCCTGACTGTGGAAAAAATGTCATAATGTAAGGGACAGGTGGGGGAAAAGCAGCTTGCAATCTGATCTGTGTTCATAACTTTTCTATATCCTGATGAGGGAGCAACAGAGAACTCTGCCTATCCACCCCCACCATTTGCCCCCTTCCCATGCTCCTATTGAACCAGTATGAGGTCTCAGAAATCCCATTCAACATTGTGATTCAGGCAGCTGACATCAATCAACTGGAGTTGATGTAAGAGATTAAACCTTTTTGAAAGCCTGGGTCTAGCATGCTGATGCCTTCAAAATCTGTAACAGCAGCCTAGACCTGGGCACTGACCCATATTGTGGAAGTGCTTCATTGTTCTCAGTACAAAGAGCAAACTTCTTGCCATGTCCCGATTGCTCCTGAATGCCTGTCATCACCCTTGCCTTTGCTCAGAGTTCCTTCTGCTCCAGCCACACTAAACTCCTCATAGTTCTCTCAGCAAGCTATGTACTTTAAAGCTTTCGCAATATAGTATATCCTTTGCTTAGAAGGAAAGTCCCTTTCTTCCCCACTTCTGGTCTGGCCAATTTTGCTTATTCTCCAAATCATAGCTTCCCTGCACTGAAAGCCTGTCTAGGCAAGTTAGGGGCTTCTGCCTCAGTGTTTCTTCCAGATTGAATTCTCTGGGGTCAAGGGGACAGCCTCAATTTCCCTGGATGCTCAGGGTATAAAACAGGCCTTCTATATTGTGGGCACTGAATGTATGTTTGTTGAGAGAGTTTTCCAGGTTGCTGTACATAGACTTTCCTACTCTTGTTTGTTCTGCAGTGAAGCTAGCTAAATGATTCCAGTTTTTCTAGAAGAGTGCTAGGACAATTTGGCACAGCAAAGCTGGGCAAATTGCATGCAATGAACAACAGCATGAGAAATCAGTGCAGATTAGATTCCTGATGACGATGAGATTTCCTTGTGTTTCAGTGTTGAGTTTGGCCCCTCACTAAACGGAACGGTGACTTAGGTTTCAGTCATTCCAGCACTGAGCCCCTGTGGTATAAAGGGAGCTGAGTGCTGTGAGAACAAGTGTAGTCTGGAGTTTTCCTCAAGCCCATGTATAAAAGATATCGCATGCACTGTGGTGTTAATGGCTATTTCTGGATGGATTCTTACACAAATACTAGATTTGTCTGGATCTTACCTCAGGAAATAGCCTCTTATTCCTGCTCTTACTGTTACTATTGAGCTTCTTGTAACATCTGTTACAGCTTTCCCCCTGTCAATATTTCTGGGAGAAAACACAAAATCTTCAGTTTTATCACCTGTAATCACAGGAGACTAGAAAAGGTTGTTAGTGCATGTGTGTATGTGTGTGTGTGTATCAAGATGTAGAAGTATAGTGACTTAGAGAGGAAAAAAAGTACCGCATTTTCCAGAACATAAAGAAAACCTTCAGACTTAGAAGCTTGGCATGTTTTAGGTTTGTACTGTATCTGGCACATAGCAATGCTTAAATGAATTTTAGCTGCAATTAATATTATAATCAGCAGTAATAGGACCCAGAACTTGAAAGCAGGTCGTCTTATACCAAAGCAAGTGTGGGGAATATGCTCTCTTGGCTCTGCATTCTCTATAGGAAGTAGAGATTGTATGTATTAGCTGGAGTTCACCCAAGCTACTTTTGGGACAAACAGGATCATGTGTTTGGAACAGAGGTCAACAGCTGTTACTCCTCTGTGGCATTCCGGAGATGTGGACAGATGTATTCAGATTGACCTTCCTTATTCAGTGAGTGTGGGAACCGGTGGAAAAGGGGAGGGGGAGGGAGCCACAGCCGTGGGGAGGGTGAGAAGGCTCCCATGGGGGCTCAGTAACGTGAGAGACCATTGAAAGCAACATCGAAGTGAACAGTTTTATTTCCTGGAGTTTCTATACTAAAAAAACACATTAGGGGATGAGGGCCTTTAAAATTTTTCTGAAGGGAGGAAAACCAGGCATGACAGTTTTCCCAAGGCCAGGACAAGATTGCACTTCCTGAAGAGGTCAGAGGTTGCCTCTCTACCATTCCACTGATTGCACAGCAGGGAACAGAAGAGAGTCAAATCAGGTTCCATACAAGATGTGGAGTGAAGTACATTC
Source organism: Trachops cirrhosus (assembly GCA_028533065.1). Taxonomy (NCBI): domain Eukaryota; kingdom Metazoa; phylum Chordata; class Mammalia; order Chiroptera; family Phyllostomidae; genus Trachops; species Trachops cirrhosus. The sequence continues at coordinate 23,223,186 of CM052541.1, read as the reverse complement.
CTTACCTTGCCCTCCCAACCCCAGTCATATTTAATTAACATTCCTGTTTGTAGAAAACATCCAAATGTCTCAGTGGCTTCAAAAAATTAAAAATTCAGCCCGGCACAGGCCCTTGGTACATGATAGAACACCAGCAATAAGGCAGGCAGCTGGTCTTCCCTAAGACCAAAGAACTTGGCTCTATAAGACCATTCAACTTCAGAATAATAAGATTTGAGAACAGCCTAGTAGACTTTCTGATAACAATACCTTTGGGCCCTAAGACTTGTAAGTTTAGACTGCCACAGTGGCTTAGCCAGCATCTGCATGGTAATAGTCTTTCTCAGTCTTTAATGATGGTGATTGATGTTTTCTGTATCTGCTACTCCCCTTCTGCTTTCATCAGATTACCAAGTGAATGAACCTGCTGTCCCGGAACTGCCCTAGAGCCAGATCAGCATTGCCTGGGCACATGATGGATCTTCGCTGGCAGTGCACAAATTCCTCTAGGATCTCATCAGTATTGATTCCTTAGGATGATGTCAAAGTTACACAATTTTTGCTTCATCCTCTTGATTGGGGTCTGCATGAGTATAGATAGGGTCAGCAGAAAAGCAATGAGAACTGCATCCTCCAGACTGAAGGAAGACGTTACAAGTTACACAAAGAATTCTTGCTGAATTTTTCTGAAGTTGGTGCTAAAGGTCAGATGTACCTATCAAGAAGATACATTCCTCTTTAAAAATCTTGTTCCTCACATGAAAAGATGCTCAATATCACTAGCTATCAGAGAGATGCAAATTAAAACCACAATGAGATACCACTTCACACCAGTCAGAATGGCCATCATAATAAATAAAACAACAGACAACGAGTGTTGGAGAAGTTGTGGAGAAAAAGGGACCCTAGTGCACTGTTGGTGGGATTGCAGA
>CM052541.1:23208154-23221775 GCA_028533065.1 Trachops cirrhosus | reverse complement strand
AGAGAAGGAGCTCATACCCTTTGCAACAGCATGGATGGAGCTGGAAAGCATTATGCTAAGCGAAATAAGCCAGGCATTGAAAGACAAATACCATATGATCTTGCCTTTAACAGGAACCTAAACAACAAAACAAAGAAACAAGTAAAATATAACAAAAGACACTGAAATAGAGGACAGGTAGTCAGTGACCAGAGGGGAGAGGGGAGGGAATTTCAGGGGAGAAGGGAAGGGTTTACAGGAACAAATATGGAGGACACATGGACAAAACTAGGGGGTTGGAAATAGGAGGGAGGAGGGGAGGGATGGGCGGGTGGGCTGGAATGGGAATAAAGGATAGAAACTGTACTGAATAAACTAAAATTAAAAAAAACAAACAAACCTTGTTCCTAAGCACTGCATTGTCAATCACACATTCCAGCTGTTGGTTGATCAGGGTTGCATTTACTTGTGCCATGATGCCCGAATCTAGAGTTTACTTTTTAAGTCAGAACAAATCAAGTTTAAATCTCTGCTTTCTTACTTGCTGTGTGATTGTGGGTAAATTATGTAACCTCTCTAAGCTTCTGTTTTCTTAACTATAAAATGGAGGTATTAATGGTACCAACCTTCTAGGGTTGTGGAGATTCAATGAGATGATGCAGGCATAATGCTTAGCACAATGCCTGCTTGCAGGAAGCCTCCGGGAAACGTTAGCTACTGCTTTAACCACTTGGAGCCATAGGCCTGCCTCTCTCTGTAAGTGGTCAAAGGTTTTAGGTAACTGTTTTAAGATATTTTTCACCATACTCTTCTCATGTAACCCTTGATAAAGCCTCCTAGATTGTTCCTGCAAATATATCTTTCTGTAATACTTGTTTACTCAGTGGGATTAGTTGATAATATGGTACTTATTTCCTGCTTTTTTCATTTCTTTCAGGTGTAATGTAATTTTTTCAGGCTTTGATCCTGCTGGTTTGTGATAATATGCATGGCTTTCTTCATCATCTTTGTGTATTTTTTGAGTAAGTTTTCCATACCAATGGCTGGGGTAACACCAATAGCTCAAAGAGAGAATCTCAGGCTTTGTTGTTTTCCCACAATCGCCACGTGAGCATTTGAATCTCTGTATGACAGAGCTGGAAGGAAAATTAGAAACCAAAATAAAGGCAATTTTCTAGCTGGAATTTAGATCAAAAAAGATATTATCCTGGTAGGTCACTCAGTAACAATGAGAGCCAAAGGGCTTCCTGTCATCCACTGCTTGACAGCTGTAATTCCTATAGGCTCTTCAGCAATACTTTGTAGTTTACACTGGTGTGTGTTGTAATGAAAGAGCGTGCACCAGGGAGGAATACTATGCTAATTTCTAAGACAGAGTTCTCATGGTACTCATGCTATGAAGTAAAGTCAATCCACCTAAACATATTGAACATATATTTAATGATCCATTTTTGTGGATCCAACAAAATTTTACTCAGCTCCTTATAATAAGTGTGACATGAAGATTCATTAAATCATTTCTGTCATAAGAGTGTGAAAATTTATACCTTGTGTGGGATGAACAACTTAATATGTGAGTTATTTTCATCCCACATTACATGTGAGGAATTGAGGTTGTGACTTTCTAAGATCATATGGCTACAAAGTGGCCCAACTAGAATTTGACCCCACGCCTGTGGGACTTCAAGTCCTGTGCTTTTATCCACTAGAATTCCCCAAAGTGTTTTTTCCCCACACCAACTCATTCTTTGACACCAGTTGGTTGTCCTACAATTTAATTCATTTCTGACCCCCATCCTGAAGCTATTCAGGAACCCAACAAGAATCACCTCATTAGAACAAAAGATGCTCCCATCACCAGGGAATTCCAAGGCATTGAGGAGCTCTGTGTCAGGAACTGAGGCCAAAGACCAAATATGAAAACAAAATGCTCCTACAACCTTTATTGATTAGGAAATTGCAAAGGTTTTAGGAGCTCTTGCCAAGAGCCAAGGATGAAGACAACAATACTATATCATAGTATTACATGCTCTGAGATTATCTTTCTCAGGGTCGAAGCCCCAGGCTTAGTTCCTATTATGTTTCAACAGCCTATAGAATTTGATCATTTGTATTATATTTTTCTCTGACAAGCCATGTGGTCAGGACTTCAGTATACTTGTTGATTGATTAAGGTCATTTGTTTCATCACAATGCACATGTCCTTGAGTTTCAAAATTGTGTGTGAATTTAAAAAATATGAAATTCCTTCCGAAATATCCAGGTGCATTTTTATGAAACATAGTTTAATTACGTATTTCCAGCATCTTGGGCCACTAGCCTTTTTCCCTTCCACACTCCAGTCACACAGGCTAGATGTTAGATGCTTTCAAGGGCATGATAATGCACATTTCCTATTCTTTTGTCCAGAAGGAATTTGAAATACTGGAGCAGCTTAGCAGTAGTGGCAGGGCAGTGCTGTGATTACAGCATAGCAGTTCAAGTTAGAAAGATCTGGATTCTAATGCTGGCTCCACTGAGACTTCTCAACTCTCTCTTGGAGTCACTCTTCTCATCTGTAAGATGGGAATAATAATAGCATGGTCCTTACAGGTTGTATGAGTATTAAATTAGACCAGGTGTGTTAAGTGTTTGGTATATAAATTCCTGCTATTGTTATTATGGGGGAATGCAGTAGAGTCTCAGTACTCTGTACATTGATGGCTTTAATGACCTTTATTTCACCTTTATCATTTCTATTTCTTAGTGTATGTGAATGCCATTGAATTTCAAAAGCAATTGTGAAAGGACCCTAATGAAATGATTAGCTTCTTTAGTGTGACACATATTTATAAAAAAGGAAGGCAAATGTCAAAATTTGTGTTTCCTTTTACTCTAAAGAATGAAAACCAAATAAGGTTAGTTACGTAATAAAGTCAAGTACATTTAATTATTGCTTTGTGAGTTTGTATAAATTAGCTAACCTCCCTGGTCTTCAGCTTCCTCCTCTGCAAAATGAAGGAGTTAGACCATTAATTACACTGTTTCTTTCCACTTAAGTTTCATGCAATCAAGCACCACCATATACATAATATTAACAAGAAGCTATACAGTTATCTTTTGTATGCTCAAAGACAGATATTCTTTTCTTCTTAGTCTTTTGTTATTAATCATAAGGAAATTTGGGAATTTCTACTACTGTACTTCTTTCTACTGTACATATTCTTAGTATCTGTAGTGAATTCCAGAGCTTCTCTTTCTAGATCTGTGTGGACTGGTTGCTCCAGAATAGGGCTAACCTTTTAGAGAAGGGCACTATGCCTTTTTTCAATTGTCTCCACAAAGACATTGGCCCTGGATAAGATAGATATAGGTCTCCCTACCTGGATAAGGGGTTTGAGCCAGGAATACTGGGTCAAATTCTAGAAGCGAATCTTCACTAGGACTAGGGGCATAACTTCATTATTTACCTTTTGTTTGGAAGTCTGAGTGAATCATTTTCAAGGACAAATTCCTCCAAAGGACTGAAAAATCTATCAGTATGGGAGGTTCACAAAGACTGCATTTGTGAGAAAATTGAAATGTGGACAGAAGGGGTCTATCAGGAGAGGAAATGCTTTTTGTCTGTCATTCAGCAGATGAGGAGGGAAGGACTTATAGGTAGGTCATCAAAGATGTTCACTGTAGTGTTTTAAAGTAATAAAAAGTTGGTAGCAATACTAGGGGATTCTTAAACAATTTATGATATGATTATAGGATAGAGTATTATGTATCAATTACAAATGATGCTTATAAAGAACACTTATGTGTTATGGGAAAATGATCCAGATATAACAGATAAGGGTATGTGTCTGTTGGAAACTATAAATAAGACATGATGCTAAATATACAAAAATCTTAATAGAAAAACACATGGAAGTCAATGGACCGGAATATTAAAAGCATTTATATCAGGATGGTAAGATTATGTGAAAGTTTTGTTTTAATGGTTATTTTTAACATTTAAAAAGGTAAATGTGTCTTTTTCTAAATTTTCTATATGAAATATGTCTTACTTTTATAGTCAGAACAGAAATCAATAGAAATTATCTTTTAAAAAATACATATACAAATCAAAAACTAGAGTAATCATATAAAACTCAGATTTTCAGGAAAGCAGAAAAAATTCCTGGCCATTTTGAGCCAGGTGCCAGAAGATGAAAGCAGAGTTGGCCACATCAGTGGGATGACCCTAAATGCAGAAGGCCTGGCCAGCGGGAGGGGCTGCAGAGGTGTGGTGATGGACCTTCATGAGCCTGCTCTGGAGCCTCTCTTCTTGCCTATCACTTAACGTTCACTGATCCTCAAGGGACATAGAGAACATGTGATACCAAAGGGCTTTTGGCCACCTTACTGCCCCACTAAGGGCATGTGAGGTTATTTGACACTCCCTTTGCTTAGGGAACCTCCTCTTCTCAGTAGGCTGGCTGCTTGTAAATAGGGTGTGTTTCTCAAAGTTCCTAGAAGTGAGCTGGGGAGGAGGCTTGGTATAAACTAAGGAGGGTGTGTTAAATGCTCCATAGGGTTACCTATGTCCAACACAAAGGTTCAGTTCCTAATATTTATGATTCCTTTCAACACTGATATGGATGTTTCCCAAATCCTCAATATAATTCTTATTGTTGTCTTTTTGACACAGTCTATCCCCATCCTATGAAAATTTCTCCTCTATGAGAGACTTTATTCGTCCTTTAGAATACCTTGTGTGTCTGGATTCCAAGTCCCTGTTTTTCACAACTCTGACCCCTGACTGTAAAGAGTGATTCTAATAAGCCCATTATAGAGTGACTGACATTCTTTTTCTGTGACAAGAAAAGGCTGCCTTTAAAAGAAAAGTCTAAAGTCATCAAAACAAGGTAATATCCTGTGTGAAATGATATTGTGGTTTGAGTATGTGTGGTTTGATCATGTGCTCAGAGAGAAATAAGTTGGTGGAGGTGGCCGTGGATGACGGAGACTCTCAGGCCTTGGCAAGTGCGTCTTCAGCCCACCTCACACTTTGGGCTCCTCGGGGAGGAGGGGCTGCAGCCCTGACCCACCATTAGCACCATGATCCTCAGGCTGCTCCTGGCTCTCAACCTCTTTCCCTCCATTCAAGTATCAGGTAAACAATTTTAATTTATTTCTTCCTCTGAGTTTTACTTTTGAGGTTTTCATTTGGTTTGATTCATTTTGAATTTCAAGCAACTTGTGAAATTTTGGTATTTGAAGTGCAATTTTGCTCTAAAATGGTAACCTATTATTTAGAAGCTCCCCAGTTCTTAGACTACATGATAATAATATTTTAATGAACCTCTTTTGAAATTAAATAAAAGTCATTTAACTCTTAGTTGAAAATGTCACATATATAAATTTTTTTTAAGTTGAGAAAGCTACTATAAGCAGTTTAGTTCTGAAAGCTCTGGAATTAGACTGCCTGGCTGGGTTCATATCAGAGATTCTTTTCTTATTAGCTAAGCTCAGCCTAGTATTTAAACTCTCTAAGCCTCAGTTTCCTTATGTGTAAAATAGGGATGATAATAACCTCACCTCAAGGTCATTGTGAGGATAAAATGATATAATCCATGTAAAATGCTTTGTGCAGACAGCTCTTGTCTAGCAAGGTAAGTGGTACTTGTAATTACTATGTCTGGCAGAGTTGAATCGGTGTCAAAATGAATTCTGGAGTCATCACAGAAACTGGAACGATACAAATGCTAATAAATTTCTTTCTTTCTCTTTCTTTTTCTTCCTTCCTTCCTTCCTTCCTTCCTTCCTTCCTTCCTTCCTTCCTTCCTTCCTTCTTCCTTCCTTTTTTTGATAATTGGCTGAAATAGTTTTTTTAGATTAAAATCCTTTAAGTTCCCAGTGATGATGATGAGGAAGATGACATACATAACACTATTAGAGAACCCCATTTCAGATGAAGAGATGGAAGAGTAGAAGTGCTAATTGGCCCAAGGATATACAGGTACCAGTTGTTAGCACCAGGGTCTGATGCTAGAGCTTGTGCTCTTGAGTGTTATGCTAGCTCACCTAACATGATGTGGTTTATAATTTCATAGCTCCAGATACATCCAAGTCTAAATCATCTGCAGAAAATCACAATTCCAAACAGAATGACCTTGTTGCTTTGGTGGGCTAAAGTAAGGTGTCTGTTTAACTTATTCTCAGAGTTAGAAAAGGGTCCTGCTTGGCTCAAAAATTGGGCTGATAAGGGTTGATGGGCATGTTTAAATATAGTTATTTTTTTCCTTGAAGATACTTTGAAAAGACACTATCTTTGGTTTTCTGTCTCATTTATTTTGGTGTGTGAAGACTGCCTTATTTGTTGTTCTTAAACATCATGTGCATGTGCTTCAAAGGGTATGATTTCCCAACCTGCACAAGTACAATAGTTACATATATACCCAACTATTTTGTTGTCTGATGTGCCAGCAAGAACATTTACAAATTGTGTGTGTATTTATAAAAGCTGTTCATATAATTAAAAGCTGGTGTTGAGACACGTTTTGCCCCAGTATCTACTACCAAGCATTTAGAGATACTAAATTCATTTAAAAAGTATCTTTAAATTTATTTTTAAAAGGTTTTTAAACTCTATTTTTAAGAGATCTTTAAAATTTATTATAAAATAATATTTAAAATGTCTTAATTTATTAATCAGTAAAGAATAGGCACAAAGGAAAGAGAAGACTCACCCTGGCAGAAAATTTAAATGGATAATTGTACACAAAATACTGTTCTGATGTGTTTTGTGAACAACCATCTGTCATCAGTTCATTCACTGTCCTTTGAAGATATTTTTTGTAAGACTCAAAGCTCTCTATTTTTTCCTTTAGAGCATCTATTCAAAGGGGGGGAGTAGCTAAAAAAGCAGTTAGAGGGTTCATACTTGCAGAACCTTTAAACTTTTCAACTTAAAAATATATCTGCCTTTCAAACACCAAATGACTTTCCTAATAACTTTTCAGATTTGATGCTGAGTGGCCATCTAATGAAGTAGGAGAGGGGTTGGGGTAGAGAGGGCACTTTTGAAAGGGTTCTTCTAATAAGAGAACTTATGAGAAAACACAATGAAAACATTCACAAATGTAGGATCCATTTTAATCAATGGTGCAGAACCTTTCATGTGCTCTTTGTTTCCCTGTATTCACCCTCTATGAAGAAATGAGAAAGATAAGAAAATTCTCTGGTTAAAGTGTAATTCTCCTCCCTAGGATTGTGAAAGACTACTGGTATGTCTGTGTTGAGGTGCGCATGTGTGTAAAGAATGGTTATTTTTTTCCACTAATTTAATAATCCTAACTCATTGGCTCACAGCACAGCTTAGAATTCTAAGCAGTTTAAACCTAGCCTGATTCTTTATGATTTTAATGACACTGTAGAAAGATCTTTATGGCTAAATTAAAGAGGTATGACTTAGGAAGTGTGAGATCTTAATTTAGACATTTCCTTTACTAAAGTTACATGTTTTCTACCAGATTTGGATAATTGTGCAACTGAGATCCATAATAGAGGATTTTTTTTGGACTTCAGAATATGAGTCCAACTTACTACAGCAGGTCCTTGAAACGGCCGGTAATTGATGATGGAAGGAGTGTGCATATGATGCATAGCATTGTCCACAGATTTGCAGCCAATATTGGTTATTTTCCAGCAAGCTAATTATTCAGCATGAAGGCAAAATCAGGACCACACCACTTTTGTTTTCCATGAGAGTATTTATTTTCATTTCTCCCCAAGCCTTAGCAAATAAACTGTCAAAATGGCCAATTTGAATAGGATTGATCTCTCCAATGCTGGTGCATTTCTCTCAGCCTTTCTTTTTCTGAGAGAGGCATGGAAGGCAGAAAAAAAATGGTATTTAATCATTTAAATAATCAGCAAACACAGTGTTTTAAAACTTTATTTTTAGTTCAACAAATGACCCTGATGAGGTAGCTGTACACAAAAGGAAGTGATTTACTTCTCATAGGAAAGTGTTTGCTCTGAGGCTGGGCTTGTGGAAGTAACATAAAAAGATGAAGATCAAAAATGCACGGTAACCGACAGATTGCTGTATCTACATGACAGTCAATGCGCTGCAGCCAGTTTTTCTGACCGGTAAAATAACGATTGGGTGTTTTGTCATTTCAAGTGATCTTGATGGATATTTCAAAAGTATAGATGTTGCTTGAGAATTTTGTTTTCTCTACTACCATACCTTACAACAAGATACTACTTTTTATTTTTCTAAAGGTAACCATCCAGAAAAGACTTCTAAAGCCAGGACTGTAAAATTAATATCAATATATCAATATCAGGAAGGAGAATGAGTCATTTTCACAGACAGATTAGAAATAGAAATGAATCTGTGGTCCTAACTTTGAAGCTCTCACATTTGAACCTCTGCTCAGGGCGGGGCGGGGATCTCACCGTCTCTCTCTCTCTCTCTCTCTCTCTTTAGACACAGACCATCCTCCTTCCTAATGTCTTTGTTCTGTTATCACAAGTGTAGAAATTCCATGCAGCTACCACTCAGCTGTAATCCTGTGTGAATATCTTCCTCAGAGTAGTTCCTGCATGAGGAGTGCACTAGAGTCCACTCACCCTGCAAGATGTAGTGTGGGGATGTGCACCCCAGCCATCCTAACCAAGTTCTGTGAGGTAAAATGTTCAGCACTATCTACTTACCTTTCCCCCTCTTTTTAAAGTTTATTTTACTTTACTTTTTAAGAGGGAGCAAAAGAATACACACAGGCAGTGAACAGTGGGGTTGATTTATTGGGTGGCCATTACCTTTGGTCCCTAAAACTTTCCTGGTTAGTGCCAGGAACTAAGGACAAAGCTCACAGTACCTTCAGAAAAACAGAAGCACCCACTGGAATCCAACAATCTGCATGGGAAAGCAGACCTGTGGGCCTGGGGAGGGAGTGGAACTGTGCTAATGCTTGTGCTCTCCCCCCCAGGTGCTCAAGGGCAGACTTATGTTCTGCCTCAGGGTGGAGGGCCTCACTAGGGAGAAAAGTCAGTGGAAGCCCTTCCCCCATCGCTTTGAATTTTGGCGCATCTGCTTGTGGCAAAAGCCTCACGAAACTTCACCATCAGCACCATTCTTAGCTTGGATAAGCAGAAATAAGGTCACTTATAATGCCTTAAGGTTTGTCCTCATTGGCTATCCCCTCTTCCCATCACCATTTTTTGGTGCCTATTAACTTTGTATGCTCTCCTTTAAAGCAAAAATGACAAGAGAGAGAGGGAGAGAGGAGAGGTGGAGGGGGGAGAGAGAGAAGAGGATGAACACATTATCCACAGAGGCATAAGACAAAGCAAAAACTGCAGGAAAGCAAAAAGAAAAAAGACATAGAATACACACACCAGGACAGGGAAGAGATGCAGGTTGTTTTTAGGATAACCAGGGACACTGTCCCCAAGACTTCCCCTGAGTGTTGGGCTAAGGACCTAACATGAGGGCAGTCAGGGCATGGACAGAGGTGGCATGGGGAATGGGGAGAGATGGGATATGTGAGTAGAAAAATCCTGAAAGAAACCCAAGGAAGTCTTGTCATCACCACTCCAGCAGGTTTGACACTGGGCATGGATGTCCCCACACACCTCAGGGGTGGGTGGGCCTGGAGCAGGAGGCAGAGGGACTCCACCTGCAGGTGGCTGCAGCTGCTGTTGCTGCAGCGTCGGTAGAGGGCAAACATCCTCTTAGGTGCTGTGAGGATTACCCTGGGTCCTAAGATGTTTCCCGGGCATTGGCGGCACACCAGAAGGGGTAGGGCCACTCCCAGGCAGTGGATGTTGGCCGCATCGGTGAGAATCAGGCTGTCTGGCATGGGCTGTCCAGGCATTATGGAACCTGGACTTGGTATCTGACCTCGCTGGGGCGTGTGGGGTGGTGGCATCCGGTGCTGCGTCAGAGTGTAGGGAGGGGGCTGCTGGTGAGGCATCACACTGTGGAGCCCTGCTGCTCCCAACAGCGTCAGACCAGGCCCGCTGAGTGCTGCTGTCCCTGGGGAGGGTTCTGCTCATGCTGCTGCTCCTCATAGTTCAGCTGCTCCATGTGGAACTTCTAGCATTTAGCAAGCAACTGCTGCCTCTGTTGTTGCAAAGTCTCTTTCTCTCTGCCCATGATCATTTCCAGTTCCTCAAAATGCAGCCAGGTGCTTGACTTTGGTTGCAGCAGAAGCAAGAGTAGCTGCTGCCACGGTGGCTACCTTTCCTTCAGAAATTTAATGTTCTATGTCTATCTTGTTCCCAATATCACTTCCTCTTTCTTTACAAGTGCCAGTTGTTCCTTGTTCTCTTTAGTCTCCTTTTCCTCTGATTTGGTACCCTCACTAACTTCACTATCCTGTTCCTTCTCACTATTTTTTTCATTGTCTCTGTCTTGTGCTTTATCATCTCCATTCATTTCATTCCCCCCTTTGTTTTCTGCCTTCAGTTCCTTCAAGCTTTTCTGGGGCTGTGCCTGAGATGCAGTTGCTCTCCAGGTCCTAGGTGGGATCCACTTTCCCAGAGGCTCGAGCAGCTTCTTGTACTTTCTTGACATGAGTTTCAGCCAATTTCCAATGGTCCCTCCTCCTGGACCTGAGAAAATTCCTCCAAAGCTGATTTTGCTGCTGCAGATGCCACATGGGGGTCCACCACAGATGACAAAAAGGCCACAGTGCTCATTGCTGGGTTCCTTGACTGACAAAGGGGACAGGCTGGTAGGTACAGATATGGGTCCTCAACAGGAAGCCTCCAAAGAGTGGAGGATGCATTCAACCTGAGTATGAACTCCAGCATGTCCTGAAACTTTGCTCCAATCATCCTTGCACATCTCCATGATCTCCAGGTGTAGCAGGGTCTCCTGCTCAGTCCAATGTCTTTCAGCACTGGCACCTTTACTCTTTGCTAAGGTTTTCTTGGAGTAAACGTCAGTACAGAGACCAAAGTTCTGCAAATCAGTTGGCTTTTCCTTGTTCTTCTCAGGAAAATGTAACGTCTGTTGAGCAGCAGGGACCTGAAGTGATCAAAGATGTAGAGGCACAAGCCCAGAGGAGTAACAGCAAATACATTGAAATGAAGAGTAGGAGGAGGACCCCCTGCCATGGGTCAACTTTCTGGATCCACTCAGTAATTAACAAGCCCCCACTGCTCTAAGAAGGTGTGAACCCTCATCATAGCACACACATCTCCAGTCAAGTTCCTCTGACAAGCAGTGCTGGTCAAACATTCTTGAGGGTTTAGGCGGTATGTGCCAATCATAAAATTTTGGTATGCCAAGTATATCTCTGGAGTCTTGGAATTGTTTTTCCTGTTGAAAAACTCAGGAAGAGCAAACTGTTCAATCACATGAATACAGTTATAATCAAACCACGATGCATAGATAGGAATAGTGATGTGATTGGTCTTCTCTGTCACACTATCTTTACCAGGGTCAGCTGACTGACTTTGATCACCTTTGCTGGGATCTTCATCTTCCTTTCCTTCTGCTGAGACTGTTTCTTCATCCTGCTAATCTAGATTGGCTGTAGTTCCTCCTTCAACAGGTGTATTTTCACTATCTTTCTTTGGATTTACATTTTTTGGAAGTACACTTTCTCTATGTTGGGTACAGTTGTTGGGTCTTCCATATCCTTGGCAAGATCTTGCTCATCTTCTTCTTTCTGACTTCTGTGCTTCCCATAAGGACTAGCTTGGCCTTTGATTCTGTGGGTGTGGAAGGTGGAGGAGAAGGCAAATGTTTCCTCTTTTGAGCATTAGCTGATGCTTTTCTATCTCTTCTCTCTGGACTTTTGACTAGGTCTTCATTGTTTGTTGAAATTTGCAACTGAAAACCCACAGGCTTCCTGTTCTTGTCTACCTCACAATCTTCCTCCTTCATCCATTCATTGAAAACATGAGTATCTCAAATTTTGCATGAATCTTCCATGCCATTTCTGGAATTAGTGGATTTTCAATTTCACATCAACATCATTACTATGGACCCAAGTATTGTAACTGTTCTGGTAAAACCCAATGTCTTTTTCATCATGGGTCTCAACCACTCTTCATCTTCATGTGAGGAAGGATACAGATAAGTGTGGTGGAAAGCTTTGGACACCTCATCAGTAAATGTTCCCTGATGTCTTTTGATCATATCTTTCAATTTGTTAGCTAACTTCAGATCAATGTCTGGAATGAGGTAGATGTTGGGTCTGGTCAGACAATTCCTCCACAACAGTGTTTTCAATGTTCATAAACATCTCAATGTTATGGTCCATTCAGGATGGATTCAGTAGATCAAACCTCAACCATCCCTATTCATTTTTACACTTGTAAGCATCCCCAAGAATGTGACACAACATGCCTCCAGCTTGTTGGGTGAAGGCCGGTTAGGTGACATGCTGCCCAAAGGCGTCTTCCTGGAACTGGAGAAACTGCACCACCAGTGCAGCCAGCATTTTATTGGCAGGCACATCTGCATGAACATACTTCTTGTAGTGCTTGCCCAGCCAGACCCTCACCAAATCCAGCTGGGACACAGTCCCTGGGCTCTCCCCAAACATGCTGGCCAGGCCCTGTCTTTCCTGCAATAAACGACCAGGCCCGCAGCCACTGCCTTGCCTTTTGCACCCATGCTGCCCACCTCTGGTCACTGCTGCAGCCATCATTAGCATCTGGGGTCCCCACTGCCTGGCCTGCCCTGGCCATCACGGCATTCCCCATTTGCACCCACACGCATGCGCAGCACCAATGTATGGCTCTTATGGCTATTTCTTTGACTCTTTTTGGTCAATGACATGGTGCTGTCATTAAAAAATAAATGTACCCAGAGCTTTCAGTCTGAGAATAGTTGCCTAAGAACTGGTTTCCCAAGCTGGAGGGAAGGTAACTCAGGCTCAGCTGAGAAGTGGTTAGAAAGTAGGTGTCTAACTTCTCACTCATTACTCTCCTTTTGATGACTCCAGAAGAGAGGTGTGCAGAATGGGATCAACTGCTACTCAGTCGCTCATTACGAGATGCAAAAAAGAGACTTGAGAGTTTTTGGGCCTTAGCATTTCAATGCTAATTTCAGAGGCGTCTTAATGTAGTCTGTACGTGTCACCGTTCAGGTAACATGTGTTTATGTCTTTATTCCTGGAAGAGAAACTGCATGATGGGAGAATTTCTTATAACTTTGAGCTGCAACTTTATCTCTGCATCACCACGACTGTCACCTTTTTCATTTGTCATCATCTTCGTTATCTTGGGGACTGTGGCTGCCAAGGTAACCAGGTTAATGGTTCCTGATGGTGTCATCAGAGTCACCCACTCACTGTTCACTCTGACCTCTGATCTAATCATGAGCCCCTTTCTGTAGTATCTGTGTCACTTTTTTGGCTCAAAACCTTAAAGTACTGTACTGATTACAGCAGCAACTCCTATTTATTACTCACTCATTCACACAAGAGTCTGAATTATTAAAATGTCTCACATTTTAGCAATGACATAGATTTTCTTCTGAAGAACTTAGGTGGCTGTTTGACTTTTTTTCTTTTTACTTGCTGAGAAGGTAAAGCGTTGTGCTTTTAATTGCTGATGGGTAGTTGACACATGATGAAGTGTGAGATCATCACTGTGCCTATATTTGCAACTTCCATGTGACTGGATGACTTTCCTTGGTATTGAGCACTACTAATAATCAGGG
>CM052541.1:23169032-23208054 GCA_028533065.1 Trachops cirrhosus | reverse complement strand
AAGCATTATGCTAAGCGAAATAAGCCAGGCATTGAAAGACAAATACCATATGATCTCATATTTAACAGGAACCTAAACAACAAAACAAAGAAACAAGCAAAATATAACCAAAGACACTGAAATAGAGAACAGGCTGAGAGGGACCAGAGGGGAGAGGGGAGGGCATTTCAGGGGAAAGGGGGAAGGATTTATAGGAACAAGTATAAAGGACACATGGACAAAAGCTGGGGGGGGTCATGGAAATGGGAGGGGGGTGGGAAGGTCTGTGGGGGTGGGCTGGGATGGAAGTCAAAGACAGAAACTGTACTTGAACAACAATTAAAATTAAAAAAAAGATCAGCTTTAGGAATATTGAGTCTAGGAGGGTTCCATTTCTGAGCCACAGACTCTATCCCATAGAAGGGGAGAGTGGGTACATATGAGGAGACTGTTCCCTTCCACTATGAGGCTCCTCTGGGGACTAAAACAGAGTGTTAGTAAGTGATAGGTCTCGAAAGTATTAGATTCCTGCTTTCTAACATGCTTGCTCCTTCTCTGATGCTTTGGTAAGACAGGTCTTCATTCTTGTGCTCATTCAGGTATTTACCAAAATCTTCAATGTGCTTTCTAGGTTCTGTGACAGGTACAAACACCCACTTTGAGCTTCATGGACATAAAAATGAGAATTGTGAAATCTTCCTATAATTTTTTCCTTAATGCACTACCATAATGAAACTCTATTTACACTTATTTACTTTGTGGAAACCAGTTATAAGCAGAAGCACCCATTGCATTGTTGAATTTAATCACAGACATTTAGAGATGGGAGGAGACTCAGACATTCTCTCAATGTATGGAAAAGGAAGTTATGTTGATAGTTCCTAGAAGATGCTTATAGAAAGATGACATTGCAATGTTTCCTGGCATTTTTGGATGCTTTTAGGCTGTACACATCTTACTTGGCCAAGCTGTCTACATTTATACTCTAATGTAGGATTCTAAACCTTAATATTGCAGCTTCCTTCACTGTCTCCCACACCTACCTCTTGCATTTATGACCTTCTTGATACTGTTTCCCTCTTGAAATTTCCCTTGTCCCCTTTTCCACCCATCTAAATCCTAATTCTCTTTCACTTCATGTCCTTAATGTGAGATTCACCTCCCTGAAGAAGTTTTCTCTGGGTATTTAGCCTTAACTATAAACTTGCAAGAGGCATTTAAATGGGAGCATAACTTAATCTAACAAATAATTATTAAACCTGTTGTATTTTAACCTGTATCAGGTCTGAAGGAATATAAAAAGAGGGAAAGAAATATAAAGACTTAATGAGCACACAGGAACTACTTGTGTAATTAATCAAGTTCTCTCTGCTTCCATGGGCTTTATGATCTAGTTGAGGAGACTATGTATAATAGGTCATAACAGCTGGGAACAGATAACACTTGGAAGTGTCACAGGCCATTTGGTGTCTTAATCACTTTGCATATATTATTCTTGTAATCTGGAATGTCCCATATACTTCTCAACAGAAGAAGCCTTCTCTGGGACCTCGTGACAAAACAATGGATTTCTTTGCTACTCAGGGTTCCCAAAACTATTGTTATTGTGTTGACACATTCGTTTTTTCCTCTAAACTATGAGCTTCTTGTGGGCAGGATCATGTCTCATTCATCCTTATAACCTCAGTACTATGCAAAAGTGCTGGGGACATTGTAGGTGTTCAACAAATATTTGTTGATGGAGGAAATAAATTAATACTAAAATGAGGAAGCATAAAATAAACACTTCAGTGAGATTAATGTAGAATAGTAAGCCTTTATGAAGGGTTGGGAATTGAGCTGGACTTTAAAGAAAGCCAGGATTTAAATGAATGATTTTATTAATAGTAATTGGTGGCTAACATTTATTTTGCACTCATAATGCGCCAGGCACTGTTCTACTTGGCTTTCCCTGTACCAAAACATTTATTCTTGCCCTAAATCCTATGAGGTAGTTTCTATGATTAACCCCATTTTCTATGGGGAAACTGAAGCATGGAATAGATACAGCAACTTGTCTGTGGTCACACAGCTAGTAAGCGAGTAAATCCAGACACTCTTTCTCTGGGGTTCATGTCTTCTTACCAGTGCTATGTTGTGTCAGGAAGGAGACACATGCAAATAAAGGAATTAAACCAGGCATATTGTTTTATGTTCTTGGAACCAATGGCCAGTCTGAATGTGTGGAGATCTGGAAAGGTAGGGTAGAATCAGGTCAAACAAAGGATTGAATATTAATAACAGAAGCTTACATTTCATTTTAAGGCACTGTGAAGAAGATGAAAGTTTTTGGAAGCAGAAGGGTCTAGAATACATATGGTTTTGGAGGCTAATATCAAGGAGATTATGTTACAACACTCTGTCACTTTACCAAGATGAGGGTAGTAGATACAGACTGGGTGGCGAAGATGGGACTAGAAAGAAGTGATTATTATGAGAGATGTTTTGAAAGCAGAAATTCCAGGACTTAGGGCCTAGTTTTGGGTGAAGGTAAAAGAGAGGGAGGAATCAAGAATAATGCCAGGGTTTTGGGTTTAACAGAGGAATGGTGGTATCACCACTTGAAATCAAGATGTTGTGACACTGAGCTTTGGAGGGCAAGAGTGTTTAGCTTTCGACACATTCAGTTTGAGGTGCCCGAAAAATGTCCAGTAAAAGCTGATGATATGGGAACTAGATAAGAAGAAAGAGTTCTGGTTAGGAGTCATGGCTAAGAAGAGAATGATGGGCTAGTAAACACAGAATGTGTTTGGAGAGGCAAGGGAAATAAAGCTAATGAAGTATCATTAAAGACAAAGGAGAAAAGAGTTAAAACAAAAACCAGTGGCTAATAGCCTTAACTGGACAAGGGAAGGAGAAGTGAATAATAAGTTGGGAAGGCCACTGATTTGGATAAAAGGAGGCCACTCAGGCCTTTTGAGTTTAGGCAGAGTGATAAGGGAAATAAGACTTCAAAGGGTTAAGAAAAAGAGCAGGAAATTACTAAAGTGGAAACAATTAAGAACCTTTATCACCTATACTGTTTACCATGGTATTTTGTACACAGCAAGTGTGTAGTAAAAGTTTGCAAACTGATGGACTTTATTATGCTTGACATGTGGAAGGAACAAAATGCTGGTCTTGAGTGTGTGTGCACGTGTGTACTATTGCAGGTTGGAGGGAAAAGAGAGCTATTAGGGAAGAAAGGAGGAGTGGGTAGAAGGAAAAAAGAAGGGTGGAGGAAGTTTTCTCCAGAAGACGAGGAAGAAGATGATTTGGAGCATGGGAGATTAGAGAGGAGGACAAATGTCTGAGAAAAATAGGGAGGAAGAAAGGAGATTTATAGGAACAAAGATGTATTAGGTTGCTGTGTTAAACTTGCATCAACAAGGGCCAATGGGTTAGTACATACCTTGACTTTGACACTCATGCATACTTTAAATTTGCTTCAGCCTTCAAAAATGCACACTATGGCTGGGCATGGCTTCAGCTCACTGCTGAGATAACAAGGTCACAAGGGTCAGATCAACCCTGCCCAACGTCACGGGCAGGGCTCCTTTTTCCAGTCAGGAAAGTTAATCTCAGCATCTCCCGGTGTTTTTTGAAACAAGGATGTGGCTGCTTGCCCGTGGCTTAGGAAAGGCCATGTCTATCATGTTTTTTACCTTTCTTTTTTCAAACTCAAAAGCTAAAGCTACAAAATTTTCAGTGTAGGGGGATGTGATCAGGAGTTTTAGTCTGTTACACTGTGGCACAGCTTTTCTAGGTCTTGGTTTTCTCATCTGATAAGGGTTTGGGCTTGAAGACATCTCAGGTCTATTTCTGGCTTAAAAATGCTTCTTTAATGGAATAGAAAAGCTCTGGCTTTTAGGAGCTCTAATGAGGCAACTCAACCACCCCATCCCTTTGTAGATGCTCTTGTGATCTAATAGAGAAAATACAAAGAATTGCAAACCAGCCATCTAGGAAATCTCCTGGAGAGATTGCAAACCGGGATTTTTAGATACTAATGCTTAGAAATGACTGCAGGAGTTTAAGGGACAATATTGTCTTTGCTTTCTCTCCCTATTTTGCTGGGTAATGTTAATGTTCAATGCAGCAATTATTTTCAAACTTCCAGGCCATGACACTTACCAAGAAGATTCTGTATGTGCCAAGGTGATCCTGATTAGGCTCTTTGGAAATGGAAGATTTAGGGAGAATGAAACAGAGAGAATAAATCTACTGTCATCTTTTTTACAGAGTTGTTTTGAATGAAGACTCAGGATTATTGGTGACCGAGGAGGAAAATATGGTTCCAAATTTGGTCACTGGATTAAAATATACATTTGGAAAATAATATATTAATATAGGAAGTTCCTTGATACTGTGGGGTTTCTTTCTATGTGTTAGCTCAATTACTATCATAATATTTATGTAGAAAACTAGAAAATCCTGGTTACTTAATATTTGGACTATAGGCACCTTTCTAGGATAATAAAGTTTGATTTTTGGAAGCAGTTTGGTGGCTATGGGTGTGGGTACCTTTTTCATACAAGTTAAGGTGCTCTGCCAGAGTGTTCTCTTAGACTGTCTTTCTACCTTTAGGAGCTGGGAGGACAGTTGCAGCCTTTTGAATGATGGGGCTGGGTCATATTGCACCCAAGATTATGGTGCTTTGTGTTTAGGAAGTTTCAGTCCTAGACTGTTCACACCCTGCACTGCTGGGCAGTGTCTCTGAGTGGTAGGGATGGACTATAGTGTAGGCAATGGCTTTTAGCAGGTTTAATAGTAACTGTCATCTTATTATAGATGACATCCCAATGTACATATCTCTCTATGACTTTCTTGAACTCCAAGATATTTAACTCTTGGATCTTTCCTCTAGGATGCCTTGCCTGCCACTCAAAACTAACATATCAAAAACTGAACTCAAAAGCTTTTTTTCCAAACGAATTTCCTCTCTTCACTTCTAATTTTGTCAACAAGTACCTCTACTTTTGTTCTCACCCAGCTCGTGTCCTGTATGTCATTTTTGATTCCTGTTCTTTATCACCGAGCACAACTGAGCACCAATGACTTGTCCATCATTTCCGTCCCAGTCGCCACCTCTGCAGCTCACATCAGCACTCTTGCAGCAGCCTCCAGTAGGTCTCTGCCTTCACTCTAGCTTCATTCCAAGTCACTGCATTCTGCACTGATTATGCAAACATCCCAAGGTGGCACTTACCTAACAGATGTCTTCAATGTCTTCCGTTGCCTTGCTAGTAAAATACATGTGTCTTTTCTTGGCATTAGAGGCCCTCCATGATTGATAGCAGCCATTTTCACCCACTTTCCTGTTGAGTAAATGGGATGTCCTGCTTGTCTCCAGTAAGCCCTTAAAGTAAAAGTCCTTTTCTTCACTTTAGCCTGTCTAAACTTGCCTCAGACTTCACAATAGCCCAGCTAAATGCCAAAAGCTTCCACAATCATGTCACCTGGCAACAAAGTCTCTTTCATATGACTGTCAGTGAATCTCTATAGGGCTCATACACCATACATGGCTTTGGAATGTAGCTAATTGTGTACCTGCCTTAAGATTTCTCCCAGATGGAAAAAGCTACATCTTTCACATCTTCCCATCCCCCATGAATCTAGCACATAAGGTCCCATCATTTATTTGCTGAATGAATGCATGACTTTGTCATGGCAGAAGTTAAAATACCAAAGAACAATTTTCTGACAAATAAAAATTTAGTTGTAGAAAATACTTATTGATTTTTTTTGATAATTTCTTTTTTACTTAAGAATGAATGACTTAGATTTAGATGCTCAGATGGGACTTTTTTGCTAACGAACTATTTGACCTTTGAGTTACTTTCTGATAGTTTCATGTAGCACAGTAATTTTTTAAAAATTATAGTTGACATGCATTATATTAGTTTCAGGTGTACAACATAATGGTTTGACATTTATATACCTTAACAAATGATCACCACAATAAATCTAGTAATTATCTGTCAGCATATAGAGTTATTATGATATTATCGACTATATTCCTTATGCTATACATTACATATTTATTTCATAACTGCAAGTTTGTACTTCGTAATCTTCTTCACCTTTTTCACCCATTCCCCACCCTCCCTCCCCTCTGGCAAGCGTCAGTTTGTTCTCTGTGTTTATGAGTCTGTTTTTTGTTGTTGTTGTTGTTAGAATTATATTATCTTTATAGATAGAATAAGTGAAAAATAATTGACATTGTTATTATATTGATTATTCTTCTTTATGAACATAGAATGTGTCTGTATTAATTTTAACTCCTTCATAAATGTTCATTTTCTAAAATATCTTTTTTTGACTGTTGTTCAGTTATAGTTGTCCCCATTTGCCCCCCATTTCTCTCCCTGCCCTACCCACCTCCCACATTCTTGTTTGTTTGTTTTGTTAGATTCCACATGTAAGTGAAATCATATGGTGTTTGTCTTTCTTTGTCTGACTTATTTCACTTAGCACAGTATTCTCTAGGTCCATCTACCTCATTGCAAATGGCAAGATTTCATTCCGTTTTATGGCTGAGTAATAATCCATTTACTGATTCATGGACGTTTAAGTTGCTTCCTGATCTTATTTAAATAATGCTGCAATAAACATAGGGGTTCACATATATTTTTCAATTAATGTCTTCATTAAAAAGACAATACTGCAGTGGTTGCCTGTGTAAAAACACAGATCAGGGTAAAATATGGAGCTCAGACTAGTGCTGACCAACAGCATCCTGTTTAGTGAATTTATGAATTAGGCTTCTATTTCTATTTTTTTCTATAATCAGTTGTGCTTGTGTAAACTAAGATCTCTTTAGATTTTGTTTACAATCACACTTTCTGTTGATAGGAGTTCATGTGCTTGGCCTAACTGTTTCTCTTGATAGCCTCACTGCTTCTGTCATGGGCTCTTCTACACAATTTTCTTTCCATGTGCTTCTCAGGACTTCACTCTCCATTGGCCCCTTTATACCTAAGGGTGGTCATAACTCTGATGCTATGAGTTACAGCTTCTAGCGCTACCCCTTGTGGCTCCACATCTTTTTAAACAATCCTTTGATTGTAAAACCCTCCTCCTCCTACTTAATTTTGATGAATGTTTTGTACTCATCTTTCTCACATCTCAAAGAGGTCAAACCACCAGCTAGAGTTGCCACAGCCAGAGATGGCAGAGTCTCTCCTTCCTCCCAGAAAACACAGTTTGTCTTATAGTTTCTGGAGCAAACCCTGGACTGGCCTGTGGGGCAGCCTGCTTTTTACAGGGGCTGAAAGGTGAAAGTGGTCAGATGGCCACATGTTGAAGGGTATCCTGGGCCTGAACAGAAAGTATACTCAAAGGGAAGTTACGGTAACTTTACCAACTCTGTGGTCAGGAGGGAGGTGTTCTGTGTCAGGGAAACCAGTGTCACCTTCACAAAATGTTCTCAAACATCATAGGGCAAGATGGTTGAAAATAGAAAGCTTTCATTTTCTTCGGTTCCCACCTAACATGTTAAATTCTGTTCACTTAGGACTTAAAAATGGAAATGTGATTAGGATTTTCCAACCTGATTTTTAAGCTGCAAAAGAAACTCTGATGGGAATGTGCAGAGATGGAACCCAATAAAGTTCTTAAGAGGTTCTGAAGGGAAGTCACTTTGCTAACTAAGTATCTGTTGTACCTTTTCCACGGCTTCCTTAACTCCCCAATGCGGATTTCAGTGTTGAGTGCTGCCTGCTCTACTCTTTGGTTCATCAGCCTCTATGTGGCATTTTATTTATTTATGGTGCTATGACAAAGAAAAAGAAACACAAAATATGTTAAAATAAACATGACAAATGAATGCAATTCACAAAGACTGTGAAGTTAAGGATTTCCCCAAATGAGGTTTAGACTTACAAATGACTTTATGTATTAACTAATGTTTATGTGCAAACCCTTTTGTGTACTTAGGCAAGCTGAAATGAAAGAGATACCATAGTATAATTATTGCTTATGGAACTAAAATAATTTATAAGTGGCATTTCATGTGAACATATTATCTGTAGGCCTTATCTGGGATCTATCTGTGACCTTCAGGAAGTCTTTGAAATGGTAAGCAAAATCTTTTATGTATGCGCATTAGAGGCAGAGACTGTTGGGAGATGTACTTTCTAAATGTGACCATAAAAATCAAGTCAATTTTGCTGAATTCACAAACTTGGTTTTCTAGTCACTCATGATTTAAAACATTATGTCTAGAATCATAAAAATAAATAAATAAACAAAACCTTAGCTTTTCCACTATTTGAGTGATCTTACTTAGTTATTTACTTCATTTGTTTTCAGTCGCTTCTTCTATAAAATAAGGGATTGGCTTAGAATCATCTCCATCTTTCTTTGTAGCTGAGTAGTTTTTGCAGAATGAGAGTCCAGCAAAATGGTGGAGAAAATGGAATCTATCTTGCTCCTGTCTTCCCACTCCACTTACTCCTCCATTCAATGTATCCTCCTCCTTAACTCTCACTTCAGACATGTAGTCCCATCCAATTATCAAGCCCAACTTTGAGAGGATCTAAAATCAATCACTGAAATTGTTGTTGAAATTTTGATGCAAGTTGGCAGAGAAAAAAGAGCAGTAAATTAGAAGTCATGAGGCATGAGCCAAGTCTTAAGGGTCATTAACTTGTCTTAAACATTGGACAAGTCACTTGACCTAACTGACTTTAGTTTCCCACCTATAAAATTGTCGTAAAGATGAACAACTTACCTATTTACTTTACATAGTAATATGGAGTTCACATGAGGTAAAATAGGAGAAAATGCTTTGTAGCCTTATATATGTAGGCCATAACTACTAATTTAAATCAACATGTTTCCCACATTACATGTTAGGCTTTATCTTTTAATCTAAGCATTAACTGAGCTGGTGAAGAGGGTCCTTTCAGGGTCAGGGTTCCTTCTCTGGTACTTGGAGCCACATCTCACAGATGGTTATCCACTCTACCTGTACAGAGAGTTGACTTGCTTATTAATATAGTAATTGACTCATTTACAGTAGGCAAAAAGGGAAAGAGTTTTTGTTGTAACCAAGCATCCTCTCCCACTCCATTCTCATGGAAGTACAAGCAAGTTTCAATTTTCCAGAAATCAACTATAGCACAAGGTTCATAGATTATCTGTGAGAAATCTTTTAGCTCCCACTGCCTAGCTCATAAGCAGCAGATAAGTACCTTCTCACCTCCAGTCTTACTCTTAATGTTGTCTGTTGTCAAGGAGGAGTTGTGAGGGAAAGAGTTTTGAGGTTACTGCTTCCTGTCTCCACACTTTTAGCTGGTTTAGCTGCTAGGAAAGGCTTTGAAAAGCAAAGCATTAAATTCATCATCAAAACAACTTGTCAATTCAGTTATAGAAATGTCAGTCAAGACAATTTTTTGATACCGTAAGCAAATACAATAGAAGGACAATGACAATGTTTCTCTTTTAACCTTAACCTTATAGGTTAAAAGAGGGTTGACCTATGTAGACTTTGCCTAACTACTCAGAAGAGGGAAAATCAAATATTTATGGGAAAAGGCTAGGTCTACTAAGACAGAATTAGCCTGAGAAGGATGCTTTCCACTCCTAGCACAAACTGGAAAGCATATGGAATCAAACAGAAGTTAAGTATGGGGAAGCTAAATATTTGTCTGCTTCCTTTTGAGCCTAGATATGTCCTTAAGTTATTTGAAGTACTGTGGATTTTCTGAAACTCAGAGAACCAAAATACATATCAAAGCCAAATATCACTTGATATTTTGATTATTGGTTGCTTTGACTTATCCATGTCATTACTTCACACCCATTGACTAAGTGGTGTGCATATTCACACATGCTCCATTTTTTTTACACATGCTCCATTTTAAGAAAAAATAAGAGGAATCAGAATTCTTGTGTCTACTGAAAGTCATAATAATCATAATATATTCAATATCACTTAGAGTAACTGGTTCTATTTTTTTCTGCTACCAAAGGTGAATTTTCTTTAGTTTCTCCCCAAAGCAGATGAAGATTTTGAAACCCTATGAGATTGTTTCTTACTGAGGTTTCTCTGAATAACTGATATGAACAAGAGGTTCCATAGGCCAATCATAAATTCAGGTTGAATCCAAATCTAAGGGGCCGTTAGTCATACGCTAACACATACTAATCAAATTACTTCGAACATAGTATGTATGTTTTAAGGATCAGCTAATTTGAAAAGTATATGTGTGGACATAGAAAAGGGATTAATATTGACAGATAAGTTAAACATCTCTTTTTTAACAAATGGCCACACAAACAACATTTTCATGCTTTTTCCCTCCAAAAATATTAGCACAAAGAGTCACATAATATAAAGGACCTTTTCTAAATAGAATTTCTCAACAGAAGAAATAAAAGTTCTGAGGGATCCAAGATGCCATTAGAGTATGTAAATGTTACACACACTTCCCCAGGACCAAACAGGAATTAAACTAAAATATAGAGCAATCAACCTGAATAATGAACTGAAGACTGGCTGAAGAGAAGTCTTATAACCAAGAATTTGCAAAATAGACCACAATGATACTGGCGTCAAGGGCAAAGATGCCAAAGGGCTGGCCCCTGCTCCCACGGTGGCAGCTGAGATTCTTGGAGGGATATCTCAGCTGGAAAGGTTTCCCCTTAGAAGAGTGGGGTCTCAACAGCAAGCTGGGCTCCTCAGTCCAGAGTGTCAGAGCCAATAAGAGGTGCCAACATAACATCTGGCTGTGAAAATTGGTGGAAATTCTGTCTACCAGGGAGAGACAAGCACTCTCTTAAAGAGCCAGACCACAAAATCTCATCCACAGCCACTTATTCCAAGCTCCTGTGGAGGGAAGATGGAGCAGACTGGAGTTGCATGAGGAGAAACTGGGGTTTGTGACTCTGGAGAGATTTCTGAAGGGACAGCCACCAGGGTTCCTGAGATGTGTTCCTCTCCCAAATCGCAGACACCATCTTTCTTAGGTGGAGCATATCCCTCTGTATGGTTTTAGTCTAGGGACTGCAATAGCCCCACACTTGAGATTCCCTGTAGCCCCACCAAATGGAGCTTGTACCCTGCTGAGGAGTCAGCTGCCTGGGCTGGGATGTAGAGGTCTGGACAGAATCAGGGAGTGTTAGTGACTGAGGTGTGTGGCTTTGGGGTGAGGGCCATCCCCACATTTTCCTGTGAACCTGATTGTTCTTCCCCCTCACAAGAGAACTGCTAGAATCACCCTCAGGGCTCCCGGTGGTCCCACCCTCCTGACTCCTTGTGGCTCCACCCTACTGGACAGTCTGAGTTGTGTGGCTCTAGGATGGGGGCCATTTTTCCTTGCACTCAGAGCTCTTTCTTCACATGGCCAAATCTTGGTCTATTTGGGCTTGATAAACCCTGCTGGCCTCACCCTGATGACTCTCTGAGACCTAAACCACCACAAAGCTGTGGAAGCAATCAGTAGATGGTAGCTAGAGTTAGTATACCATGGGACATTTGCTGAGTGGCCTCAGACCCAGCACTGGCACTGAGTTTAAACCTATATAAATTTGGTGAACACCACTTACCCTTATGTGGAGACTCACTGAGAATCTCCCTCAGGCAATTTGAGTAATGTCAGAGGCTCTTCCCATGACTGAGCCTAACAGGCAGCTGGCAGGTGGAGGCAGATCTTGGAAAGCCTTGGGACTTTTGCTAACCTACTCATGAGCCTGGTGCTGGTAAAAGCCAGCTTTGGTGAGCAGTTTGGTCCTTCCTGTGCACACCTGGGCCCAGCAGAGGCAGCCACAAACTGTGGGTTGCTTTGTAACTCCAAACAGGTTACCTACAGCCAGTCATAGGCAGAGTCTGGCATTGACCTGCACCCAAGTCCTTTCCAAGAGGACCCAAAACCAGCACACCCAGTGACCAGCTTCAAACAACATGAAGGGGGATCCAATTAGCTTCACAAAGGGCATATCCTTGGGAGATTTCAGCAGTCATCAAATCCAGCTGAGGTGAATTCTGCTTTATGTGGTCAGCATCTACACAGCATCTTACATGCTGTGGTTGGGATACACCCTCACAGTCAGCCAGCCTGAGGGTTGGCCCACACACTAAAATGACAATAGCAGCCAAGACTCAATTATAACACAATTATAACAGGAAGGCCCAAATTACTCACACAGGGAACATTGCTGGAGCTCCTAGCTCAGATGATGAAGAAGACTGTGCCACTGGGTCCCACAAGACACCTACTACATAAGGCCACCCTACTAACACTGGGAGTCATAGTAGATCTACCTAATACATAGAGACAAACAAAAAGAGGAAGTCAAAATGGGGAGACAAAAAACATGCCTCAAATGAAAAAACAGAAGAAATCTATAGAAAAAGAGCTAGATGAAATGGAGACAAGCAATTTAACAGATAGAGAGTTCAATGAAATTATTATAAGGATGCTCAAGGAACTTAGTGAGAACTTCAACAAAGAGATAGCAAGCATAGAAAAGGACATAAAGGCCATAAAAACAACCAATCAGAAATGAAGACAATATCTAAAATGAAGAGTACACTAGAGGGAATAAACAGTAGGTTGAATGAAGAAGAGAATTGAATCAGTGATTTGGAAGACAAGATAGCTGAAAACCCACAATTGGAGCAGAACCCCCCTCCCCAAGAATTATAAATTGAGGATAGTTTAAAGGACCTTTAGTGCAACATGATGCATAACAACATCTGTATCACAGGCATACCAGAAAGAGAAGAGAGAGAGCAAGGGATTGAGAATCTATTTGTAGAAATAATGACTGAAAACTTCCCTAACCTGGTGAAGAAAAAAAAACACTCAAGTCCAGAAAGCACAGAGAGTCCCAAACAGTTTGAACCCAAAGAGGCCCACAAGAAGACACATCATAGTTAAAATGGCAAAGATTAAAGACAAAGAGAAAATTTTAAAAGCCAGAAGAGAAAGGCAGTTACCTACAAGGGAGCTCCCATAAGACTTTCAGCTGATTTCTCAACAGAAACATTTCAGGCCAAAAGGTATTAACATGAATTATTCAAAGTGATGAAAAACAAGGACCTTCAATCAAGATAACTTAACCCAGCAAGGCTATCACTTAAATTTGGAGGAGAAATAAAGAGCTTCTCAGACAAGAAAAAGCTAAAGGGGTTTATCACCACCAAATCAAGAATACAAGAAATGTTAAAGGGTCTTCTTGAAGAAGAAGAAGAAGAAGAAGAAGAAGAAGAAGAAGAAGAAGAAGAAGAAGAAGAAGAAGAAGAAGAAGAAGAAGAAGAAGAAGAAGAAGAAGGAGAAGAAGAAGAAGGAGAAGAAGAAGAAGAAGGTGGTGGTGGGGGAGGAGGAGGAGGGAAGGAGAAGAAAAATAGAGGAACATAAAAGAGTAAAATGGCAATAAATGTGTACCTATCAGTAGTCATTTTAAATGTAAATGGCTTAAATGTTCTAATCCAAAGGCATAGGGGAGCTGAATGGATAAGAAAATAAGAACCATATATATGCTGTCTGCAAGAGACCCACTTCAGAAAAAAAGATATACACAGATAAAAAGTAAAGGGATGGAGAAAGATATTTCATGCAAATGGAAATGAAAAAAAAAAAAAGCTGGGGTAGCAATGCTTATATCTGAAGAAAATAGACTTAAAACAAAAGTAGTAAGAGACAAAGAAGGACACTACACAATGATGGATCAATCCAACAGAGAACATAACACTGACACTACAAAGAAAGGATATTATAGGATAATATTCCTGATGAACATAGATACTAAAATCCTCAACAAAATATTACCAAACCAGATCCAGCAATACATTAAAAAGATCATACAACCAGAGGGGAGAGGGGAGGGGATTTCATGGGGAAAAGGTGAAGGGTTTGAGGGAAAAATTATAAAGGATACATGGGCAATAATGGGTGGGGGATGGGATCAGTAGGGTGGTGGGGAGGGCTGGGGTGTTGGGCTGGGGTGGGGGGAAAAGGCAGAAAACTGTACTTGAACAACAATTAAAAAATCATACATGATCAAGTGGGATTTATCCCAAGGATGCAAGATTGGTACAATATTTGCAAATCAATAAATGTGATACATCACATAAATAAAATGAAGGATAAAGACCATTTGAGTATATCAATAGATGCAGAAAAAGTATTTGATAACATGTCACATTCATTTATGATAAAAACCCTCAGCAAAGTGGGAATAGAAGGAACATAGCTCAACACATTAAAGGCTATATATGAGAAAGTGTCAGCCAACATCATACTCAATGGGCAAAAACTAAAAGCATTTTTCTCAAGATTGGGAACAAGACAGAGATACTTACTTTCCCCACTCTTATTAAACATAGTACTGGAAGTTCTAGCCACAGCAACCAGATAAGAGAAGAAATAAAAGACATCCAAATTTGAAAGGAAGAGTGAAACTGTCATTAGTTGCAGATTACATGACATTATATATAGAGAATCTTAAAGATTCCACCAAAAAACTACCACTGAACTGATAAATAAATTCAGTAAAGTAGCAGGAAGCAAAATAAATGTTCCGAAATTAGTTGCATTTTATACACTAATAATAAACTGTCAGAAAGAAAAACTAAAAAACAATCCCAGTTATAATTGCATCAAAAAATACTTAGCAATAAATTTAACCAAGGATGTAGAAAACTTGTACTTGTAAAGTTATAAGACCTTGATGAAAGAAACTGAAGGAGATACAAACAAGTGGAAGCATATACTATGTTCATGGATAGAAAAAATTAACATTATTAAGATATCTATACTGCCCAAAGCAATATATACTTTCAACACAATTCCTATCAAGATACAAAGGGCACATTTCACAGAAGTGGAACAAATATTTCAAAAATTTATATGAAATCACAAAAAACTCCAATAGCCACAGTGATCTTGAGAAAGAGGAACAAAGTTGAAAGAACCACGATACCTGATATCAGGCTATACTAAAAGGCCATAGTAATCAAAACAGCATGGTATTGGCATAAAAGCAGACATATACATTAATGGAATAGACAAGGGAGCCCAGAAATAACCCACACTTTTATGGTCAATTAATACTTGACAAAGGAGGCATGGACATACAGTGGGTTAAAGATAGTCTCTTCAATAAATGGTATTGGGAAAATTGGACAAATACATGCAAAAAGTGAAATTGGACCACCTTTTTACACCATAAACAGGAAGAAACTCAAACAATTAAAGAATTAAATGTAAGACATGAAACCATAAAACTCCTAGAAAAAAACATAGGCAATAAAATCTCAAAATTTCTTGTAGCAATATATAGATATTTTTCTGATATATCTCTTCAGGCAAAGGAAACAAAAGAAAAAAATAAATACATGGGACTATATCAAACTAAAAAGTTTTTGTGTAGCAAATTAAACCATCAGCAAAATGAAAAGACAACCAACTTAATGGGAGAATGTATTCACTAATGATACTTCTGATAAGGATCTAAAATTTATAAAGAATTTGTAGCACTGGCCAGCACGGCTCAGTTGGAGCATCATCCCGTAATCAAACGGTTGCTGTTTCAATTTTGGGCAAGGGCACATACCTGGGTTGTGGGCTTGGTCCCTGGTTGGGAAGTGTACAGGAGGCAGCCGATAGGTGTTTCTCTCTTACATAGATATTTCTCTCTCTCTTTTCCTTCCTGTCTCTCTCAAATGATAATAAAATAAACCTTTTAGAAAAGGAATTTGTAAAACAACACCAAGAAACACAATCCAATTAAAAAATGGGCAAAGGACCTGAATACATGCTTCTGCAAAGAAGACATACCAATGGCCAATAGACATATGAAAAGATTCTCAATGTCAATAATTATCACAGAAATGCAAAGTGAAACCACAATGAGATATCATCTCACACCTGTCAGAATGACTATCATAAATAAATCAACAAATAACAAGTGTTGGCGAGGAGGTGGAGAAAAGGGAACCCTTATGCACCATTGGTAGGAATGCAGATTGATGCAATCACTGTGGAAAGCATTATAGAGCTTCCTCAAAAAATTAAAAATGTAACTGCCTTATGATACAGTGATCCCACTTCTGGGAATAGATACATAGAAACCTGAAATACTAATTCAAAAGAACATAAGCACCCATGTCCATTGTAGCATTATTTTCAATAGCCAAGATTTGGAAGCAGCCCAAGTGCCCATCAGTAGATGAGTGGATAAAAGAAGCTGTGTTACATTTAAACAATGGAATACTATGATGCTATAAAAGGAAGGAGCTCTTACCTTCAGCTGTGAGAAAAAGGTGAAGGAATTAAACCCCCCAAACCCTCCCCCTCAAAAATACTACCTCATAGACAGACAACAATTTGGTGATTACCAGAGGGAAAGGGGCATGGGGCAGGTTGAAGAGGGTAATGGGGGGATAAATGGTGATGGATGGCGATTTGACTTGGGATGGTGAACACATGGTACAATGTACAGATAATGTATGATAGAATTGTACACCTAAAACCAATTTAATTTTATTAACCAATGTCATTGCAATAAATTTAATAGCAAATAAATATTCTGTAACTATGCATGGTGATGGATGTTAAGTATGAGGTCTGTCCAAAAAGTATACAGTTATGCAATATGAAAAATACAGATATTTATTGAAGAATATACAAGAAACATTGTACATAGGACAATGACACCTCAGTCCCTTTCAAAGTAGGCATTTTGGTACTTTACACAGTTCTCCCAAGAGACATCAGCTGCCTCATCTGTCATATTTTCCTGAATTTCATTAGCGGTCTGAAATCTCTTCCCTTTCAAAGGTGATTTTAGTTTTGGGAAAAGCCAGAAGTCACAGTGTGCCAAATCTGGGCTCTAGAGGAGCTGAGTCACCTGGGTGATTTGGTGTTTCCTCAAAAACCTCTGAACCAGACGGGATGCATGAGTGGGCATGTTGTGATGAAGCTGCCAATCACCAGTTGACCATAGCTGTGGCCTTCTGAATCATCCAAATAGTTTCCAATGGAGGAAAGTTCAAGCCTAATGCAAAACTTGATACAGATTTGTTTGCTCTACATACTCAGTCATTTTGAATACGATGGCCATATAGTACGTATGTTCACTCAACTGCATCTACTGCCTCCACTGACTAGTACAGTGAAGTCCATTGTTAATGCATGCACATTCTAGTCCAATTTCCTTGGCTGCCAGGTTACATCAATGTCGTGCAAACTGTTCTCATTAGATTAACAATAACTGGACTCTCTGTACAGACCTTGTATACTTATTGTGGTGATTTTTTTATAACACATTCAAATATCAATTCATTATGTTGTGCACTTGAAACTAATATGTTATATGTCAACTATACATCAATTTTAAGAAAACGAAAGACGTTTCCTTCCCTTGCTCAGTTGTTGGATATGCCGTCAACCAGGAGAAAATGGAATGTGTATCCACCAGCCTAGATACTGGGATTGGGAATTGCTCTTCCATGAGAAATTCCTCAACTTTAGAACTGAGGTAGGATGGGCTGAAGAGAAATCTGAATCAATCTTAACAATGCTGAGGTTTGAATTTGGAGGCTTTATGATGAACAGAAGGAAAATCTATCTTTTAGTTATCTCACTATATTATGCTTTGTGAAGGGAAAGTAGTTTTAGGGAAAAAGACCATTGTGAAAAACAACAAACACTGTACTAAGCTTCAGGGAGTCATCTGCATTCCCTGGAACCTTTGAAGTAATTCATGTTTTCTTTGCAACAATCTCTTAGGGTAGAAGAGTGTCTTCTTCATATCTCAGATGTCCAAACTTCACTTCAGTTTCTGAGCAGTCTATTCTGGTTTTGTAATGAATGAAGAAGAGATGCAGGCAAAAGGAAAACAATGTTATTTACTAGTTGGTCTGTGTGGCCTGAGGACAGTCATTGTCAACTCCTTCTTCTCCCTCTTTCACTACATCTAAGCCAATATGGAGTTCTGCTAATTTTGCTACAAATATTTCCTGAATTTATTCACTTCTTTCAAATTGTAGTTCTTTCTAACCTTATCACCTTTTGCCTACATTACTACAATGGTATCCTAACTGGTCTCCATCTTTTCACTCTTGGACCCTTCAAATTTACTTTCCACGTTTTTGCTAAAGTAATTTATATAAAATGAAAAGTTGTACACATCACTTTTCAGGTTAAAATCCTTTCATAGATCCTCAAACCTACAGGACAGATCCCAAGCTATAATCTGTGCTTGCTTTGTCAGTCTTGTATTTTAAACTTATGGTCCAGCAAAAGTGAGGTAGCTGTAATTCCCTACATCAGTCATACTCTTTGGCACCTCCTTATCTTCTCTGCCTCAATTGTTCTTTTTCTCTCTTTGTTTTGTTTTCTGCAGAGTCCTCTACCCCAACACACACTCTTACCTTACCCCACGTTTTTGCCCAAAGACTTATCTTGGCTAGGCTAACTTTATTTAATAAAAACTTGTTGAATTAATGCATGCATAATCCTTTAAGACTCAGGCCAGCAGTCACTACCTCCAGGAATCCTTAGCTGGCCCCACAGTTGCCCCCAGAAACACTGTGTGAGCACTGTGCCACTATTTAAGTAGTTGTCTGTTTATGTCTTTCTTCCCCATCAGACTGTGAACTGCCCTAGGACAGAAACTGAACTCTGTTTATCTTTGGGAAGTCAATTTTTTTTCTCCTACATGCATCTTGGGAAGGTGTCACACTCTGAGCTACACAAGACATAGTAAGCACACTACTGAAGTATAGATAGATGCTATGGAGTATAGTAACATTGTTTTTCTTCCCATACTCTCTTCAATTCCTCCTCCTCACTGTGGGTGGTAGGAGAAGGAAACCAAACTGGGAAACCATCCAGAGTTTCTTTCCAGCCTTACTCAATTTCCCTGCTCAAGATCTGCCAACCCCCTGCCACAACCCTTTTAAAAAATCTCTGCAAAGAAGTCCTAGTCTCATCTTTTTTCTTACCAGCTTTCAAAGGTAGATCAGGAAGAATGTGAATGCCCATTATAAGAGAATCCAAATAAGTAGTAACAAAAATACAATTCCTGCAGAATTCAGTAAGCAGAAATACAAATACCTAACCTGAACTCCCTGAAAAGGAGGGGAGATGCTGGCACTTCTTTCTGGGGTTGGTTCTCCCACTCAGAACCTGCCCAATGATTTCTTCTAAGACACAAAGAAAGAGGCCAAACCAAACCAAACTAAACAAAAAACAAGTTGCATTTTCCTGTCAAGACAGGTTGAACTTTTTCGTTCTTTACATGTTTACTTTTTAGTGCTTTTAGGCTATATTTGTTGAATGAATAATAAATGAAGCTAAAGTTATGGTGGAGACACCAATTTTGAGTAGGATTTAGTGAGATGGTAGTTAGGTTTTGCTGCTGATAAGAATGATACAGTCAGATTACCATCTTTCACTAATTGGTTATTTATTAAGACCCTATTGTTTTCACAATATACAAAGAAGCATAACATGTGGTCCTTGCTCTCAAGAGTCTTGAAAACTAGAGGTCTAGAGAAAATACACACAAATCAAAAACTGAGTGAATTGAAGTATATAAAACAAGAGGTGTTCAAAATGTAGAACTTGCTGTATTTTGAAAGTACAAAAGAAACATAAATGAAAAGATTGTAGGCTGATGGCTGTTGGGCCCATTCATTTACACTGAGATAGTATTATCCACAATTTAAAAACTAGCAGACACATAAGCTGGATTAAATAGTTTTGTGGCACTGTCATGAGTGAGCACTTAGAATTAAATCGATCTCATTGCCATTATATCAGTGGCCGTTATCTTAGCACAGCTTGTCCAAATATAGTTAATTTACAGAAAAAAATTTCTTTGAAGATAATTAATTCCTGCAAATTTTCAGCTCAATTTTACAGACATGATACTTTCATCTATGCAAGATTCTCAGATAGTTGTAGTTTAACTGATCTTTGTAATATATAAAGTGGAGAACAACATTCTAGCATTTTCAAAGTGGTGTTTTAAAATATACAGTTGACCCTGGAACAGCATGGGTTTGAACTGTGTGGGTCCACTTATACGCTGAGTTCTTAAATAAATACTGTAAATTATTTTCTCTTTTTTTGTGATTTTCTTAATAACATTTTTTCTCTAGCTTCATTTATTACAAGAATATAATGTGTAATATATAATATAAAATATATATTAATTCACTGTTTATGTTATCTGTAAGGATTCCAGTCAACAGCAGGCTATTAGCAAAGTTTTGCGGGAGTCAAAAATTATACATGGATTTTTGATTGCACCTCACCCCCAAGTTGTTCAAGGGACAACTGTATTTTCATCTCAATCAGTACTGATTCTAGTGGAAATCAATGTCCACAATATTTAATACACAATAAGTAGCAAATCATATAAAACTTATAGGTTGAAATTATAAGACCAATATGTCACACAGACCAATAATCATCCAATAAACAAGAGACATCAAAAGAAATGTTGAACCTGACCAAATGGCAAGGGAGTGATACACACAGTAATTGTCTTGAGACCTGAGGAGGGTGAGTCACTGGGCCATGGAGTTAGTGAACAAAGTATGGGGAGAGGAATGCTCACGATATATTCCTGGGATGCTGACTTAAAAGATCCAGCTAACTGGGAAGGTTTTGGTTTGAGGAAATGGGGCTGGAAAAGCCTGTGGAGGCCTATGAATTGAGGATAAAAATGAGCTTTTATCTGCTAAGTCACTGGGTCCTAAACTTGACTGCGAATTTGAATCTCCTGAGAAACTTTAAAACTAGTGATGCTTGAGTCCTATACCCAGAAATTCTGATTTAATCAAGGGAATTGAGGGTTTATAGAAGTTCCCCAGGTGATTCTAAAATGTTGTCAGCTTGAGAAATCTCTTAGGCTATAGTAATTTTCAACCCTGACTGAATATTAGCATCAACTAGGAGAATTTCTAAGACGATTGCAAACATGACGCACAAAATAGGAGAAAATACTTGCAAATCAAATATCTGATAAGGAACTAGATTCAAAATATTTAAAAGCCTCTGATAATTCAGCAATAAAAGGGCAACCCAGTTAAATTGGCAAATATCTGAATAGACATTCTCCGTTGTTTCATTCAAAGGAGAATGAAAATATTATCAAGCAGTAAACTTTTAAACTCTTGGTATAATTATCTCCAAAAGAGCTCCCACATCTTCGTCTGCCAATAAAAAGCCTTTACTGGAGATCTGTTTTTTTAATTACATTTTGATTTCAGAAAAAAAGTCTTTCTACCCTTGTTCTAAGCAATGGTTTTTCCTTCTCCAGAAAACAAGATTTTGGTGAAGCAGTCGCCCATGCTTGTGGTGAACAACAACGCCGTCAACCTCAGCTGCAAATACACCTACAACCTCTTTTCGAAGGAGTTCCGGGCATCCCTTTATAAGGGAGCTGATAGTGCTGTGGAAGTTTGTGTTGTGAGTGGAAACTACTCCCATCAGCTTCAGTTTCAGTTTCAGTCAAAAACGGGATTCAACTGTGATGGGAAACTGGGCAACGAAACAGTGACATTCTACCTCTGGAATTTGTTTGTTAACCAAACAGATATTTACTTCTGCAAAATAGAAGTCATGTATCCGCCTCCTTACATAGACAATGAGAAGAGCAATGGGACCATTATCCATGTGAAAGGTAACATGCAACTCCAGTGTAGCACTCTCAAGTAATGGTTTTCAGCTGTAGCCTTGAAAACTCCGTCACAATGAGTGGTGGGATTGGATAAATCACAAAGAGCATAGATCAAAGAGGAATTCTATGCATTCTAAGTCAGTGATATTTTGCATATTTTGGTCCCTTTCGCATTCTTCCATAATGTTCAGAAGGAAGGAAATCTACTCAAGTGCCACTCCCATATCATTTAATCCACTTTATTCTATTTTTCAGAGAATCGGCTTTGTCCAGCTCACCAAACTCCTGAGTCTTCTAAGCCATTTTGGGCACTGGTGGTGGTTGATGGAATCTTGGCTTTGTATAGCTTGCTAGTAACAGTGGCTCTTTTTACTTGCTGGGTAAGACAAGCAGCACTGCTTTTATGCAACTTTTCTACGCATATGCAATCTGATCATATTCAAGAATTTTGTCCATGTTGTTTATTTTCTGTTTAACATGTGATTTTCATTATTTTCTTTTTCCCTGCTAGGTTTAAGTAGGTTGTCTTTTAGCCTATCCAACCTAATCTCAGATAAAAATGTGATGGGCGTTCTATTTTCCAGAAGGCACGGTTAGGTGGCCAGACAGAATAAGAAGACAATTGGTAAAATTAGGGTGGGGGTAATAGGGGCAGTTACTTTTTTTTATCCCCATTTGCAATATCATTATGACATATAAAATAGTTTTAATATATACATATGTATAAAAATCTAAGCAGCTTGGGAATCTAGACAACTGAAATCAATGAACAACTTTGGTTCAGGGTCAAAAATCATGAGAAATTTGGCTACTGAAATTATGCATTCAAACCTAGCAAAAAACTAGGTCTGTTTATCTGAGTCATATTTTTATCTCCTTAGAAGCAGTTGAAGTCTGTGAGACCAAGTATGGTGCTGTCATTATGAAACTATAATGAGAATTAGACTTTTCTGAGCTCTCATCACTGAATAGGGGTTTACCAACTTTTGCAAATGTTCATGCAATAAACTCGGTATATATATATATATATATTACCTTCTTCAATGTTGATTTTTTTGCTGAGGTTTGAGGACCTCTTGATGACCATATCTACTGTTAAGAACGCACTTCTTTAT
Organism: Trachops cirrhosus; assembly: GCA_028533065.1. NCBI lineage: Eukaryota > Metazoa > Chordata > Mammalia > Chiroptera > Phyllostomidae > Trachops > Trachops cirrhosus. Next base: position 23,185,297 of record CM052541.1, on the reverse strand, counting down.
TAAGGATCTTTCCTGTTCTTAATAAGCTTTAGGGTATAGAATACCTCATGTATGGATTCCATTTTGTCTTTGGATTTTTTTTCTAAAATTTAGGTGCATGTATCAGTCATTCCTTCAATAAGAAATGTACCCTCCTAATGGATAAAGAACTATTTATACTCACCATCTATCTAGTATTAAGTACATTTAATGCTTGATGAATGCTTAAATTAACAACTTCCATAGAGGTCAAAAACTAAAGACTTAAATGAACATGCCTGAAGTATAATATCCACCTTCAAGGCATAATCCATATGTTTAACTAGTTCCATACATGGGTCAGATATTTCTGGAAGCCATGTCATGTGAAGCCACCCTATTTACTATCGTTTTGGTGATGGGAGGGGTTCAGCAGTCATGGGTTTACAGTCATACCAATGATAGATACAACCTGGGGTGCCCTTCTTCTCTTGTTGGCCTGTTGCCAGAGTTTGCCTCTCAGTTGATCCCCACATACTTCTCCCATTTCAGAAAACCACTGGGGTATTCTGGACACTGGTCATGCTGTCTGTTGCCTAATCCTCTGCTTTCTGCAGGGTAGGGAACAAAGTAGCTCCTTATTCCTGGAAATCCTTTATACTAGATACCATTTTGAGAATTTGCCTGCCTTGTCTTCTTCAAGTTGCCCAAGCCTGATGCGGGCTTTTTATGTAGTGAAATATTGCCCAAGTTTTTCCTCTGATGTTAGCTGAGTCCCTTTATCTTTGTGGATCTTGTGGTCTTCATCCAAAGCCCCTTCCAGCTTTGAACAACTGTGGTGTATGCTAATGATTTTAGAATTTGGGCTCTTAATTCTTGTTTTTTTTCCTGATCCCATCAGGAATCTCAACTTCTTAATTTAAAAGCCAGGTGCAGTGGCTTTTGGGTTCTCTTCCAGGACAGGTGCTCCTTTGTGATATGTTGAGCTAGATCAGTTGACCTAGGAAGTAGTTTTGGGAGCTGCTTTAACCTTCAGTGGCCAGAAGGGTACTAATTATCATTTAAAACTTGTTGTAAATATGCATTACAATGTCAGTTACTATAATCAGGCACTAACTTGCTAAGTGACTCAAATCAGCCAAAAGGACAAAAGTAGCTTCTCATTTTCAAGGAGTTTTAACAGTTCACTTTCAACTCAGAAACAATGTAGACATTATGGGTTTTTATTTGGCAGTATTTCTAATTCCCAGTGGGGATCATCTTGCTTTGTCTTGAGAAAGCTTATTTTGGTGTTATTCTGTCTCACAGGATCGCTGTAAAGTGGGAAGTTCCAATGCTCGATATATCTTATATTTGTGGCCTCTTGTAGTCAATTTGTTACCTGCTAACTACCGTTTATTTGCATCTCAGACATAGCTAGGTCTTTGTATTCTTTGACCAAAAGGGTGTGAAATAAATAAATAAGTAAATAAATAAATAAATATTTAAAATATTTATTTATTTTATATATATATTTCATAGAATAATACAACATTTTTACCCTGGGCTCATCTTTTCTTGCTGCTGTTACTGTTTAAGCAACTGGCTCCTGGCTGATCTCTTGGCTGAACTCCTGGCTGAACTCAACCAGGCCATTAAGGATCCCTAAAGTTTAGCCTTTTCCTGGGTACTTTTCAGGATCCTATTTTTGGCTGGTCTGCACTGTGCCTTGGTGCAAGTTACTGTTTTCCGGAACTTCCTGAGGGCTTGTGACGTGCTACCGTAGGCAGGCACGAGTGGGTTTCTGGGAGCAGCTGCAGATTCTATCTCAGTTCTTGACCTACTGCTGACATTTGAATAAATAAAGAGCTCCCCTAGGCCAGGCTGCCACAGACCAGCACCTGCTACTCTCACTCAATCCTCCATTCACTGAATTACCTTGTATAAACCTTGGGGCTTGCTGCTGCTCCCAGGAAACAAGTGGGTAAAGGCTGAGGTGAAGGGAAGGGCAAGGGTGGTGGGTCCTAAAATCATACAGCTTTAGCAGACATTGAATGGTCAAGGGGCAGAATAGATGACCAAGTTACACAGACACATGAAGTAAGTAGTCTGCAAACACATGTACGTATGCTAAGTGCACATGGACACTGTGGGTCCTGTGTAGTCTTCAGTCACATGTGTGTCATTTCCATTCTACTGCTGTGTTTAGAGTTTGGGTGGTGATGACTAAATCCACCATTCAATAACAGTGTGAGGGTAAGCTTGGGAGTTGATTGCAGTAGATCTTTCATAGTCTTTTTGTGTAACCTGGAGAACCCAGAACCAAGACATCTTCATTTTGAGGCACTCTCTAACAGGTATAGTTTTATTTGGGTATCTGCAGACAATTACTCGGGAATCTGGCAAGGGGAGTCTTCAAGGTGGGAATAAATACTAAAATGATTGCCAGGGTATTGTCAGCAGCCTTCCACATTGAGCTGGGGACAGACATTTCTACATCCTATTTCCTGTCCAAGGGAACTCCTGTCTTTGATTTATAGAACAGACATAGAGTCAAGACATTTGAAGAGCAACTTCCTTCATGCATTTGGTTTCCATGACTACCTCTCTCTGAATGAATCCCCCAATTATGTGTGTTTAATGCTATTTTCTTCTTAGTTCCAGCTAGATAACCCATCCATCATCTCAAGTCCCAAGTGACTAAAGCAGAATTTATAATCTCTTTCAAACACAATTCTCCTGCTGTCTTGCCTTATGTCTATGTGTGAAACGCTGTCCTTCTAGTCACCTAGGCTCAAATAATGCATCATCTTTGGGTATGACCAAGAGGGAGGAGTCAAGTAGTCTAACAATACTCATGCTGATTAGATGATACATTTTGTATCCATTGCTTCCTTTCATTCATGGATTTTTTTATGACCAGACTCTAATTAGGATTTCTCAGTCTTGGCACTATTGACATACTAGGCTGGATGATTCTTTGTTGATAGGGCCTGCCCTGTGCAACGTAGGATATTTAGCAACATCTCTGGCCTCTACCCACTAGATGCCAGTAGCATTCCTCCCAGGTATGACAACCCAAAATGTCACCAGATATTGTCAAATGTCCCCTAGGACAGGGAATAATGAGCTAGAGGTGGCAGGAATGAGGTTTAGGAGGTCTGGCTGGGACAATTTTATATATGTAGTGTCACTCACAGAAATGAGAAACACTGGGAGAGGACCAGATTTTAGGGTAAGATCTTGAGTTTTGTTTTGGATATGTTGAGTTTAAAATGATGTTGAAGCCTAGTCCAGAGATATACATTTGGGTAAATAGGTGGTAATTGAAGCTTTGAATGTTGACAAGCTTGCCTAGGATGAGTAAGAATGGAGTGAGTAGAGGGAAAAGCCTATGACAAAACAATGGGAAAGTCTAATACTGAATGGCTGGTTAGAGAAGGATGAGCTTTCAGAGGAGGCAGGAAAAAGTGATCAGAGAGGCAGAATGAAAATCTGGGTGATACCATCTCATAGAAAGCAAAGTGGAAGGGTGCTTCAAAAGGGAGAGAATAATCAATAATAAAGAATGCTGCTGAGAGTTCAAGATGAGGACTGAAGACATGTTAGTCATTTTTAGTAATGTGAAGGTCAGTGTTTTTCCAACCTTTCTTAACACTTACTCATGCCTCTTTGACAAGGAAGTGTGAAGTGCTGAGGTACAAGTGCATGGAAATAAGGCCAGGCTGAAGTCACTTGCTTGCTAATTTATGCAGGATTTGTATCATTCATGTGCAGTGTATCTACTTATGCATCAGGCCTATGTTCCAGGAAATAGGCATTTTTTTCCATAATAAGGAATTCTAAATCCAAAAATCTGGATGGCTTTCTATTTAAAAATTATTTATGGGCCTTTTATCAAATGTATACATTTTACCATCACATTGATCTAGAGAAGAAGTTCCTTAATCAAAACTTTGCTAAGATTCAAGGAGGTGTAATTCTTGCTGCAGGTTAAGTATTGTCCTACTTTCCTCACCCCTGGTAGAAATTCATCCAGACGGAGCTGAACCTGAGGAATAAGGATGAGGGACTCTATTGTCTTTATGGAAATGTAAATACATACGAAGGAATAGGAATGTAACTAGTTGCCTAGAACTATCTTCCCATTAATTTGGAATGCACTGCTATGAATTTATGATTACTCCAGACTCTGAGGGGCTGAAGGTCCTCTTTGGTTATAGAAAAGCAGCTTGTTAAACAAATGGCTAATGTAAGAAGAGTGCAGTGGGGATGCTTAACCTTTGCAAATGAGGAAGGACCTTCAAGAGTATTTACTTATCAACAGCAGATATGTTAATTAGATATTCTTTTGAAATTCAGGTTAAATGACTGTTTGGAGAGTATCAGGGGTACATTTTTCCAAAATACTTTCTTTGATTCGGATTTTTCAAGTTGATTTAGAAGAGTCCAAAGTAGTCAGGTTTGATAAGTCATGATCCAAGTCTAAGGTGCTTAATGAATTCTGGTGTTCAGCTTCCTTTGACAGTCCATGGTTGGAAAAGTTGCCCCCAAAGTCTTAGAGCTCCTCCTATGACATCTCCCTGCATATCCTTGGCCCCTTCATGGTGACATTTCTCTTTTCTGCAGATGAAGAATAAGAGGAACAGGATCCTTCAGAGTGACTACATGAACATGACCCCACGGAGGCCGGGGCCCACCCGCAGACACTACCACCCCTATGCCCCAGCACGAGACTTTGCAGCCTACCGCTCCTGACACGGACGCCTATCCAGATGCCAGCCGGCTGACACCTCTTCACCTGCTCAACACCACTGCTCTGGATAGGAAAGGACTGCCTCGTCTTCAGCCGGCCATCTCAGGCCCCTGTTAGGCCACAAATGCCAATTTTTCTTGACCAACTAGACAAAAGAACATTATTTTGAGACTCTGAAATGAAGTTAAAGAATATTACTATGGCTGTCATGACCAAAATTCAAACTTACTGTGTATTTATTGACTTGACTGAGAGATTAGGGTAGAAAATAAAAAGTGAGTGATTTTTGTTAGCCTTAAAATCTGCTTACAATTTTACTCCTTTCTGAACCCCTGCACATGGCAGTCAAGTGAAATGTGATAATGAAGGACTTTTTAGATGGAGAGGAAAGGTTAGAAAATCATTCCCTGTGGTTAAATAGAGGTTTAAGGGTGTCGTTTAGAGTGGGGGCTGAAGGGTAGAGAGACTTAAACATTTTTAAAGTCAAGAAAACACTGTTTCTCAATTATGAAATGAGCCACTCAGTTCCTATTTAATATTTTCCTTTTAGTTTAGAAAGATATAGATATTATCTTTGACAAATTCTGGTCATATTTAGTCATTTTGACCAATGGAATACCTTCAAAGCTATGTAAAAGCAAACGGACTTGCTTTCCTTACTCCCTGTGATGGAAATTCAATGTAGTCTTCACAATATGATTAAAAAAAAATAAAGTAGTTTTTCCACACCAAGGAAAAATATGCTTGGAAATAAGGCCACTTGATGTCAAAACTATTTAAATCCTATGAAGGATAATTTGTTTAGCAGCACATTCCAGTCAACTCCTGTAGGGGGCTTTTCTGTTCCATATATTTCAGGTTTGCACAGCTGGCCTCTTCATTGTATGTGTGGAGATGCTGAATGCACATCCACAGGAGAACTGATGATACTGTGAAAAAGGGATCTTAGTGTTCATTACGGTGTGGGGGATGAGTCCCAAGAAACTTCTGAAGGAGAAAGAATAGAAGGAATGACTTGATTCTTGTCGTGTGCTGAGGGGTTGGCCGCTGAAAGTTTTCCAGAAGATGGCAGGCAGAAGGAAGAAAGCTTCTGTAGCAGGACTTTATGTGCTTTAGGGCTCAGAGCTCCAGAACTTTTCGGCTGCAGGTGCCATTTTGCCCTGGAGGTCCATCGACATGGAAAGTATTTTGAAATGAGTCTTTTGAGACAGCATCAAAGTTCTCAAGATACCCTGTAAGGCCTGACCCTGAAATGACCACAGACATTTTTCTACCTCCAGTTTGGGTCAACTGGAGTATGCCTGGGGACCTTGAAGAATGGATCTACTGCAGCCTTTACAATTGTTCAGTGCTTGAATTCATTCAGATGTGAGAGGAATCTAGGTTTTAGAGGCAAATAGGCCCAGTTCATGTCCCTTTGCTAGTTGGTCTCAGGCAAGTCATTGTTTTTCTAAGACTCTGGTTCTCTTCAACTATAAAATAAAGATAATGATCACAAATGTCTGTCCCTATATTGTAATCTCCTTGAGGACCTGGCCTTAGTTCATCTTTTTTCCTACTTGTCTCTGGCACTTAGTACCATGCCTGACATGTAATGTTAGGTATTATTATTGCCATTTAGATAAATTATGCATGACAATTAAACTGGGCAATGACCTGAGAAGAGAGAGCATATTGTAACACAAATTTAAACCCACCACCCAGGGATGAGGTGCTATAAAATTTGAGAGCCTCTTAACTGCCACCATTTTCCTGTTTCAGATTATTTTAGTTTATACTGAAATGTACAGCATCTCACCTCCCACTTTTATGTATATAAAGAGGTCTTTTTTAATTTTTTTGTATTGTGGGGAAGGCTATGAATATTATAACTCTAGACAGAAAATATTGTACTTTGGTTGATTTTTAAGTGGTCTTCTATTCCAGGAATTTAATTGATCCAAAGATGGCCAAACCTGGCAGTATTTGAGTTACAAAGAACAGGTGGATTTAAGGTGGCACGTTTGCCATATTGCCAGGCTCTTGGCACACAGAGTTCTTTAATCCAAGTTATCAGATTGGATTTGAAATTATAGAACTATTGAATTTGTAGGAAGGGCAATGGCGAAAAGTAAATAAATATAAAATAAAAATGGAAAGATTTGATCTTTGGTAATAACTGGTTTTATTTTCTGATGGGAAAAACAGGTTTACTAAAGATGAATCACACTTTAGATTTTTGTTACTCACTTTGAACAGAACCAAAGTAGAAATGTTAATAGGGAAGTCCTTTTTCACTATTAGTATGAACCAAGAAATGGTTTAAAAACTGTGGTTGGAGCCATGCTTTTGCAGTTTCAGGTATGATAATTATGAAGAAAACAATTGCTGCTTTTATTCTAAGAGTTTTATATTTAGTGTTTCTATAAGTTTTTATTGTGAGCTTGCTTATTTTGGGCTGAGCATGCCAATTTACAGAGATGAAGTGCACATTATGTTCTGTATTTAGTGATAAAATTACTGAACTACTATGTGCCTGTTTTTAAATTTGTGCTTTAATGTTGTCTTTCAGAGCAGATAAGCTTCACTTTTAGCAACCTAACTTGAGAAAATGCTATGTTTTTTTAAAAAAATGGATAAATACTTCTCATAAATGTCCAACTTTAACCTTTTAAAAAAATCTAGACTTTCAAATATTTTCACTTCAAGCAAGGTACGCTTCTAGATTGACTTTAGTCAAAATTTCTCATCACAACAATGGTTTACATCCCCGAGATGTCAAGTAGGGCTTCCCTGCACATTCTGTGTGATGAATCCCTCTCTCATTGGCATATGCATTCCTTCTGACAGATTCCTCCTCCACATCACAGGCATGTTCCTACTTCAGGGCTTACATATATACATTTTTTTCTAGAATATTCTTCTCCAGATATCTCCTGGCATGTTCCCTCACTTCCTTCGGGTCCCTGCTCAAGCATCGCTTTCTATCCTACTTAAATTCCCCCAAACTCTATCTGCTTTCTTTGCTCCCCCTCCATAGCATTTCACCACCTCTTACACTAGACTTTTTATTTATTTATTTATTGTTTATTTCCTCAAACCAGAATGTAAGTTCCATGAGGGACAGAACTTTGCTTTGTTTATAGCCATGTCCCTGGTGCCTAGAACAGTGCCTGGCGTGCAGTGCATATTTATTGACTGCGTGAATCTCATATGCCCGAATGAATTAACAGTCAGTTTAAATGTACTAATCACATTCTGAAAAGGAGAGAGCCAGTTCTGTTTTCTAACTTTCCCATTAAAAAGTTCAAAAATTCATTTTTTAGTGAAACAGGAGGCAAAAAGGTATACAGTTAAACCTGTTAAAAGAAAACTTGATGGATATAAACTAATTTATATTTTAGAAATTTTTATGCAGTGAGGAAAACCATTACTGTTAGAAAGAATCATCTTAAAAAGTCATGCTAAATAAGCCACAGTCAAGAGTTAAGTCGATTTCCAAATGAAGTCCCCAAATCCTCTCTTAATGGAGTATTGACAATATTTTAAACATGCTGTTAGTCTAAGACTTCTGAAAATGTTGCTTTTGTAGTTAAAATCCCATTCTACTGCCAAGCTGCTGCTTTTTTCTATGGAGTGATTTTGTCTCAGCAAATTCTATGAGGTGCCATAAAATGCCTTGTCTGGCTATGATTTAAAAAGAGCTCAAAGATGGGAAAGCTGGGGACAGACAATTTCAGCTTCTTCACCTGTCATGCTCATGTCATAACTGAATACTCTAATGGCTTGCAATAATTTAAAAATAAAAGAAAAACAACAAACAAAATTGTGGCACTTGGAACAAGTTGAAAAATTCAAATCAGGCATATTAATCATCACACACACACACACACACACACACACACACACACACACACAGAGCTATCATTCTGTGGGTAGGGGAAGGCCCCTGAACCATAGACACAAGGGCTGGTCTGATAACTCACGTAGCAGCTTCTATTTACTTCATTGAAAATTGTGCTTTCAGGATGGCCTGAAGTCAAATGCATGTGCAGTGAGTTCATCTCCACACTTATTCTTTTTTTGTTGTTGAAATGGAGCTCATTAAACTTAATAAAGGTAATTAAGACTTGAAAAAGATGAACCTATATGTTTCCTACTCCAAGAAAGACTGAATTCAGCTAATCACTTATGAGTTCAGTAGGACAGACCTAATCAATTGAAAAGGGAAAACCTTGGTAAAAATCAGCCATTAAATGAATCTGCTCAATAAGCACTCCTTGATTGGGCTAATAAAAATAATGCAAACTACTGTAAAAAGGTTCTAGTTCCTTGAAAGTCAAGTTCAACATGAAATAAGATGCAAACTTCATGACTTTTCCTAACGGACCTTCTAGCTACGTAACTATGTAAATATGTAATTGCCTGCATCCCTGAATTAACTGTTTTCTTTCTCCAGCCTGATAAAACAGATTGCTTGCTTTTAAAGCAGTGCCTTTTCTCCTCTCTCATCTCGTGTGGAACAAAGATGAGTGAGAAAAAATCAAAAACACTTCTGGATTCATCATAATGGTGGCCTGACCACCATACTAAGCAGTAGCAAATGGGATGGTCTTAGAACTATACCAAACTTTGGTAACTTATCTACGTCTCCAAAACTGGGAGACACTGCATAACTCTTGACTTTTCAACAGTGCTCAGAAGTTTGGTTCTTCAGGACTGAATCTGAGTGGGTGGACCTCTCAACTTTCTCTGATTTGGTATCCCGAAGGAATTGGTGTTTTCCCTTTAAAGATTCATGGGCTCTGAGCACTCACCACTGTCTAGAGCAGAATGTGGGACAATTTCTCAGTGTGTCTTTCATTCATCCGAAGGTGTGGACATTGGGCTCTTCACTTGAAAAATACTTGGGATAAAATATGAGTGATCTAAGAATATTTCACCTTTTCCAAGCTGACCTCATTATTGAGGCCACTCTAAGGCTAGAATGCGAGCTTCTCAAGACCTGTTCCTTATTCTAGTCACCTGTTTCAACTCTGTGAAAGATTCTGGGGTGCTGGGAGTTTGAGAGAAGAAAAAGTCACAGAAAGGTGAATTTATCTTAGAGTAGGGGTGGATTGGATTCTACTTGTACTTCATCTAGCAGAGCTATCTCAATGACAGATTTAAACACTCCTCTGGCTCCAAAGAACAAGTTGTGAGAGCTGGGTGGAAATGTCAGTTGAGACAGAAGAGCAGCAAACAGCTTTGTTTTCCTATAGTTGTGGTTTTACATGGTGATGATGACACACGAAGATGAAAATGTGCAGCATGAACTCCAGTTGTTATCTGAGTGAGCATCTCTGCCAACACCGAAGGATATGTGTGGGTGTCACCTGCAAGCAAATGAGAGAGAGAAAGAAAAAGAGGCCCTGTTTCGGAAAGAAGAGCCAGTTAATCAAAGATCAACAGTGACAAGTGGTGCTCTTTGTTTCATGAGCTTTATATTTGATTTCCTTCCCCTCGATAATCTCCAAGTCTGAATTTACTATCTGAACTAAATATATAAGTGTTTGGTGGCTGAGAAAGAGGGTGGAAAAGATGGTCTTGAATAGGCATTATGGCAGTTACCATAGTTATTTAGTCATTTCTTTATTCTGCTGGGTGCACAGTTAGCGTTTGCTATGTTAGCTTCCAAAGTGTGAATTTTTGATAATTTTTGGGAACCTGTGACATTTAAACAAGGGTAGATAAATCTGAGGTAGTTATTGGGGACTCTCGTACACTCCCAACTCTGTGCAACTTTTGTTTCAGTTGTTTTATATTTCTTTCTCTTCCCTTCCTCCTCATTCATTTAATAACTATTTAAATGAGAAACTGCCCGGCTCTAAGAAGTGGGCTAGGCACTGGAATTGTGGTGGTAAGCAACAAGAACATTATCATCTGCACACCTACCAAGTATAGAGTGTAGACTTTGTATATTTCCCCCACCCCCTTTATTTAATACATTGCTTCTCAGGGTAACCACTTAGTCTTAATTATAGGCTCAGACCTTAATGTGGCTGTTTGATAGCCTTTGCCTTGTTTGCCTGAATTTTATTTCTTTGAGATATTCTTATTTAATACCTCTAACTCATTTAATGTCTTAGATCAGGAACTGACAAGGTTTTTTTGGGGGGGTTTGTTTTTTTTTAACAGGGCAGATAGTAAATATTGTAGGCTTTGTGACCATTCAGTCTCTTGCAGCTGTGCAATGCTGCCATCGTCGTGTAAAAGCAGCCAGAGGTATGTGAACAAATGAACATGTCTGTGTTCCAATGAGCCATGACTTGTGGGTACAATTTTCATGTCATCCAACATTAATATCCTTTTGATTTTTTTCTGACCACTTACACATGTAAAATGCATTCTTAGCTCATGGGCTGTTCAAAGGCAGATCGTGGGCTGGATTTGGCCTGCAAGCTGCAGAGTGCTGACTCCTAGCTTAAATCCAAAGCCACAATTTTAGCTGCAAGCTTGTTTTTGAGTTCTAGCTGTCATCTACATTATTAAGGCTGGAAGGAATCAGTTTGGATGTGTAGAGAGGCTTAGTGGGGGTGGTAAATGTTAAGTATCTGTTTGAAAGAAAGACATAGATTAATGAAGAAGAAAGAAACTTCATCTGAGTGAAAGTCATTTTAAGCAGGAAAAAACAGGAAATTATAAGAAAAGAGGAGAAGAAGCTGATTCAAGATAATAGTGTGCCCTGTACCTTGTTACTGAAAGCCTAAAAATCTGGGGAATTAAGGTTACTCTTCTCTTAAATCCTGTTGGCCCTTTCTTCTCTTTCGTAGGCATCAAATGCTTTTAATCTCTAAGGAAACATAATAAATTTCAAGTCACAGCAGGCAGAGGACAAAAAATGGCCTCTTTTTCCCTGCAAAGCCTTCCCCACATAGAACATTTAAATCCACCTTGGGGCTGGTGCAGGAGAGATGGGGAACAGCTATCTCAGAATTGGCCTCCCTGTTTCTGTCTATCACACTCCTTCAATCTGTACTTGGCTGCTACTTTATGGGTGACCGAGAATGAACCCCTTTCACCCCCAATTAAACCAAGGTTCAGCATTTCACAGGTGACTGATGAAATCAGTTTTACTCAGATAAGAAAGGCACTGACATGACACTTCCATTTCTTCACTCCCATTTTCCACTCCTGCCCGTAGCTGCCGGTCACACCCAAGGTACAAATAGTCCCTGGAAGCTGCCCAGTGTATGTGGGCACCCTGAGCCACACACCCATTTACACCATCTGGGTAATTTAAAAATAGGGCCAAATGTAGCACTTAGCCTGATCTGCCCAGCTAAAGTCAGGAAATTACCTCTAAAAGGTCAGATGATTAATATTATTGTGCCAACATCTTGCGTGTTAGTAATGAAAAAAGATTCTGGCAGGATGGATTTATCCTGACTTTGTACATGGCATTCAAGTTCTTGGGCAAACAGCCTCAGGAATTCTAAGATGTTTCATTTTTAGCATTCAAGGTCACTGTGTACATTTATGCATGGCACGCCCTGCACACAGACTCCTAGTCAAAGGGATAGAGGGGGCTGAAATCCAGGCAAGGTTCCCTTATTAAGTTATGTACCTGCAAGAGCTATGTCCACCTGGAAAGGCCGCCCTTCTTCAATGTCCAACGTGTTGGCTGTTGAGGCCCTGACAAATAAATGCTTGTCTTTTTGCCACTTGGTTACTGGGTTCTTTACAGAATAAATTAGATCACCATTCTCAAAATAGGACTTATTTAGATTGGACAAAGGTTAAAATAAAACCAAAAAATAGGAAAAGTTCTTAACCATACAAATGTCTTTTATGAGGTCTCTTCTTTAGCCATTTCTTCCCCTCAATTCTTTGTACTTTAATTCAGTTTGTCATTTTTTTTTCCTGACATACCTCTGGAGGGTTTGTACTTTAGGAGTAATGTGAGAAGAAACTACCTGGTTTGGATCTCAGAGGAAAGACAAGTTTTGTGACCTGAAGAATACTGGGTTTTGGGTTAGTTCTTGAGATGTCCCTGGAACTTTCCTGTTAATAGTAGAGTCTACTCTTGTTTCCTAGTTATCAGTACTTGAGAGGGTAGACTAAGTGCCCTCAAGTATAATTCCTGTAATAGTGGTCATACTCCTAATTAGAACTATCCCAGAATAAATTTTCCAAAATAAATGCCATTGTTTTTTCCCATTATCATGTGCCTGACTGTTACAGATAAATATATTTATGTTTGATATTTGTCAACCAGAATTATTTGAATTAATCTATAATTTTCTATAACTTAAATTTAGTATTAATACATTCAGTAATTTATTAAAATTGTATTCATCACTTTCTTGTAAGAAAATAATGAATTTTACTTGTAAGTTTAGGTTAGGAATCTTGAAAATTTTGTGTAACTTGTGGCTTTAATTTGGAAAGCATCTTTACATGATAGAATGAGAAACTATTACATCATTTTCTAAGTTTGGTATTTTCCAAATAATAAACTTCTTGATGACATAAACTTTACATTATGGAATCCTCCATAGTAAACCATACCTTGAATATAATAGTTGCTTAGAAAATCTGAACTGAATGAATAAATGGATGGATGGATTAATGGCTATCTTTCATTTGACTATCTGCAAGCTGTTTTGGTTTTTCACAGATTAGATGAGCTAGGTACTAGAAAAGATGGGAGTACTGAGGACTACTGAGAAAGATTTATCATTTCTTAAATTGTTAAATGTATCTTATTAATACACATTTTAAAATATTATTCAGATATCCAGAAGAAAAAACTATTTACACTTTCTTGGCAACATTCGAAATTCTAATATGTTCTGGTATCTATGCTCCATGTGCTTCCGGGACATGCCAGGGACTGGATAATGATTGGTTTAAGCCAGAATAGTGGTCCTACTCTTATCATCAGTCATTGTTTTAGGCATGGACAAATGACAAAATTCTGACCAATAGCCATGAGAGTGTGTTCTGAGAGGGCCTCTGGGGAAGTTTCTCCTTCCTCTTAAAAAGAAATCTGTGGAAATAAATAGTCTTTTTTCTGCCTCAACTATTTTAGTACCAAGAGGAGAGTTAGCCTGAGATAAGCATGCTGAAATAGGCAGAGCAGAAAGAGGGAAGGAACCTGGGTCTTGTTGATATTGTTGAGCTATAGATTGAACCAGTACTGAAACTGTTTTCTTCAACTTCTTGTTCTATGAGACAATAGATAGATTTATTACTTAAGATTTTTTTAAGTGCATGAAGCTTAAAGTATTCTAACTGTTAAATCATTCATGTTTATTGATGTACATTAATTCACAGATTATATTACTTAGGGATACAAAGAACATGACTCAGTATTTTGTTCTATTGACATACTCAATTATCAGTCTCTGAAAACTCTCAATAACCATTATCTTGTCCTATAGACATGCTCAATTATTAGTCTCCGATAACTAAATGCTGTTCCCACACCCACGGCAGTGTCCATGTATGTTGACACATAAAAATTGGGCAGCTTGTCTCTTTGAACACATAGTCTTTTGGGGCTGTTATAGATTACAGAATAGCAGAAGATACAAAACCTCCACAAGAGATCATTAGGTCTTTCTCCTTCTCTTCCATTATGTGAATTAATGAGAAGGAGCACTTCCTGGGAGGAGCCTGGGGAATTTATTGTCATATTTTGAATTAAAATGTATATAAAAAATGGGAACATTGGCTTATTTCCTTACAGTATAGGATAGCACACACCCGTAAATTTTTTCAAGATCTTTAGTTGAATGGTCTCTTTCTCCCACTGTGTTTCTTAATACTAGTCTAAATTCCAGGGGCCAATAGGAGAGATAACTCTTAGTAGGTATAAAAAAATAAATATTTAAATAATATATTAAAATTAAATTAAAACTTCAAAATGTACATATGTTTAAAAATATAAAGCTAAAATATTACATTGGTGATTTTGATCAGTGGCTTAAATTTTTTTACTAAATGGTAGAATCCTCTTCATTTTTCTTGTAATGAAATCTTATTAGAAGGTTAAAATAGGTGCATTGGGCCTGGATCCTCATCCTTTCAGTCTTTCTTAGCTTTTGGAAGTGGATCCTAAGGCAATACTTATCTTCCTTGGGGTTCCTAGGATGACATATTAAATTCTAGAGAGGCTTTGGGATTTTCCAGAGGAAGACTTGTATTCTGTGAAAAGGACACAAACTAAGCACAAAATGTTTTTGATAGAGCCTTGGATACTTGGAAGGACAAACAGAGATGTAAGTTATAGTCCTGACCTCAGAAATGTATAATCTGACTTCTGGCCAAGATGGAGGTGTAGGTAGACACAAAATAACAACCAGAAATGACAAAAAATTGAACTGTATGGAAGTTGGACAACCAAGGAGTTAAAATAGACACATTCATCCATACCGGTAGTAGGGGCGGAGTCCGGCAGCCTGGAGGAGAGGGGTTGCAGCACAAAAAGCGGTGGCACCATGGGGGTAAAACATCCCGGACCGCAGTAGGTGGACCCTGGATGCGCAGGCGGCAGCTGGCAGACCCCGGGCTCGGGGTGGCAACCGGCAGACCTAGAGAGGTGGCAATTGTGAAGTGAGGCATTGCACACAAGGAGGCTGGCTGACCGGGCAGTCCCACATTCTTGTGCAGATAAACCAGACGAAACTAGGGAGTAAGACAGACCACGAAACCCAGGGTCCCAGCGCTGGGAAATAAAGCCTCAAAACACCAATTGGAAACACCTGTGGGGGTTGAGGCGCAGGGAGAGACTCCCAGCCTCACAGAAGAGTTCATTGGAGAGACCCACAGGGTCCTAGAATGTGCAAAAGCCCACCCACATGAGAATTAGCACCAGAAAGGCCCAGTTTACTTGGGGGACAGAGAGTGGAGCAAGCGACATTGTTCCCTCTCCGACCCCACCCCCAAATACAGTGTCACAACCCAGCAACTGGGTTGCCCCACCCTGGTGAACACCTAAGGCTCTGCCCCTCATATGTAACAGGTATGACGAGACAAAAAAAATGGCTCAAATGGGAGAACAGATCAAAGCTCCACAGCAAATAAAACTAAGTGACCAAGAGATAGTCAACCTATCAGATGCACAGTTCAAAGCACTGGTGATCACAGAATTGGTTGATTTTGGTGTCAAATTAGATGAAAAAATGAAGGCAATGCCAAGTGAAATGAAGGAAAACGCACAGGGAACCAATGGTGATGGGAAGAAAACTGGGACTCAAATCAATGGAGTGGACCAGAAGGAAGAAAGACAACCAAACAGAAAAGAATGAAGAAACCAGAATTCAAAAAAATGAGGAGAGGCTTAGGAACCTCCAGGACATCTTTAAACATTCCAACATCCGAATTATAGGGGTACCAGAAGGGGAAGAGGAAGAGCAACAAGTGGAAAACTTATTTGAACAAATAATAAAGGAGAACTTCCCCAATCTGGCAAAGGAAATAGACCTTCAGGAAGTCCAGGAAGCTCAGAGAGTCCCAAAGAAGTTGAACCCAAGGAGGAACACACCAAGGCACATCATCATTACATTAGCCAAGATTAAAGACAAGGAGAGAATCCTAGAAGCAGCAA
>CM052541.1:23091336-23168532 GCA_028533065.1 Trachops cirrhosus | reverse complement strand
AAGGAGTTCATCATCACCAAGTCCTTATTTTATGAAATGTTAAAAGGACTTATCTAAGAAAAATAAGATAAAAAACATGTATAGTAAAATGACAGCAAACTCACAGTTATTAACAACCACACCTAAAACAAACAAACAAGAAGAAACTAAGCAAACAACTAGAACAGGAACAGAATCACAGAAATGGAGATCACGTGGAGAGTTAGCAACAGGGGAGTGGGAGGAGGAGAGAGGGGGTAAAGGTACGAAGAATAAGTAGCATAGATGGTAGGTAGAAAATAGACGGGGAGGGCAAGAATAGGAGGGGAAATGTAGAAGCTAAAGAACTTATGACACATGGACATGAACTAAAGGGGGTAATGTGCGTGGGAGAGGGTGTGCAGGATGAAGGGGGTAATGGGACAACTGTAATAGCATAATCAATAAAATATATTTTAAAAAGTAAACAAAAACAAACAATCAAAAGAAATGTATAATCTGGGTTGGGAAAAAACTGGTCACAAAGGCAGTATATACTGAGCTCCAAATAAGTGATATATATATCATGTTCAGAGGTGAAAGATTATTGTGGATTGGAATTCCAGATTTCACTCTGAACTGCTCTGAATGGTATTGTACATACATCCCTTCAAAGCTGTGTAGAGTAGAACTGCCCTGAGGAAGACTGTTTGAATTTTTACTTTTTAGATATATTGTTAATTTGCTTCGCAGAGAGGTAATACTGATGTATACTCTCATTAGTCATGTACAAGAGAGCCTATTATCCTTAGTCTCAGTAACACAGTGTTATCAACACTTGATCTTTGTGAATTTGATAATTTAAAATGCTATCTCATCATTGAGTTAATTTGAATTTCATTCTTTAATGAATGAGATTCACTATCTTTTTATGTGATTAAGAACAATTTGTATCTCTTTTTCTGTGAACTGTCTATTCATATTTTCTTATCATCATTTGCAGTTGTACCATTGGCTTTTTAAAGTAGGACCTCTTTAAGAAAACTAGCCCTTTGTTTTTAACTCCTTCATTTTAGAGATGAGCAGATATAAGCTTTGTGTTTCATTGTTTATGCATCAGCATTATTAAGTGCCCATTCCATACCAGGCACTGAACTTGGCACAGGTGTTAGCTATAGCCCCTATCCTCAGGAAGCTTCCAGGCTATAAAAGATGTACTTTTCCCAAGTTTGTTTTTTGTGTGTGTCTATTATAGAGCCACACGTAGAGAGTTGTTGGAGGTCAAAGGTCTTTTGTTAATGAGCTGAGATGATTGGACGAACAATAAAATTAAGACAGATATAATGTTCCCTTTCTTCAACTGGTTGCTTATTACTCTTCATGCTGAAAATTCACTGAATCATGTGTGTATGATTTGTGTGCTTTTCCACATTGTTATACTTTAGCAAAAAGTTTTAAAAATTATCATGTACTTATGCCATTAAATTTATCTTTCCTGCTTTTATTTAAGCACAAATCATGTTATAATCAAGACTTTTTAACATAATTGGTATAGTCTCAGTTGAGATTGTGCCTTCATCTTAAATGGCAAGAAAATAGCCTCTAGAGAAATTGGTTTCAGGATTATTTATAGGAAAATCTTCCTCACATCCATGCAAAGAAGTATATTTTTTTGTTGTAATTTATTTTGGAAACATACTTTACTCTAAAGTAAAAATACTTTAAATTTCTTTTAAAAATAAAACATATATATTCAGATCTGTTTATTTTTATAATAAATAACAAGTAATAGTTCATACCAAATAAAAGCAGCCAGAACAAATACAGAAGAAATTTAATTTTCTAACAAAGGCCACAATTTGCTCTTTTTTGGAAGTCTTCTGTTGTTTCCCTTAATTCTTCTAATGTAGTCTCTATCTTGTCTATGTCAAGTCTAATCGCTTTAATAGCATTTAGTTGGCCTTCCCATCATGTATTCAGAACATGTAAGGTCAAATTTGCTATGTATGTGTTTCATTAAGATTTTTATCTTTTGGCAGATCCATAAAATACTGTGTATAATCTTTTAATTTTTCCAAAAAATATCATCACCCTCAGCACACATGAAATCATAGTCTCCTGGTGCCAATACAAATAATGAGTCATATGTGACTTCTGTATTTTTTACCAAAATTCTGGCTTGTATACATACATTTTTTTCCCCAATCATGTTAGTGTTATTCTCATAGACTTTCCTTTGACAATTGAAAAAAAAACTCCATTAAAATAAAACCAAAATTGGTTTCTTTAATTTTTTAAAATTGGTTCCTTTAATTTTTAGTCTTAGATAAATAATATAAATATTTTATAAATATTACAGAATTTGCAGACATTGCAAATGTCCATTCAGTTGCCCATGTAAATGTGATGTACACTATTAAGTGTTGTCCCGATCCCCTGCACATACAAGTTCTTATTTCTGCAGCTGCTAGAGTGTTTGCTTCTGTTGGCTCCCTCTCCAGGATCTGCTGTCTGCTGAAGGGAGCTACCTAACTCAGGGTTAAGCCTTCTCCCTGGCAACAGCCTTTCTTCAATTGTGGGTCATTGAAGGTACCTCCACTGGGACAATTATGAAGAGCCAAATCCCTGCTCCACAGTTCCTAGCAGTATTGGCTGAGGCTTCCTTCACTGCCCCTTTCCACTGAGTGATTTCTTTTTTGTAAAAACTCAAATAAATTTAGAGCCTAGGAATTTGGTCTCAGAAAACCTAACCTATGATAGTAAAGAACCAGCATCAATATTCATGTATGTTGTCTAGGCTTACAGATAAATTTTGGAGTCATTTAAAATTGTTTAATATTGTAAAATGTTCTAAAATATGTGGAACTGTTGCAAATACTGTGCTAATTTGTGAGTACTTCTGGAACCACAAATTGGAACTCAAAGAGAAGCAAGGAAAAGGATGTGTGGCAGTTATGGGGAGCGATACCTCACTGTATAAGAATCTACAGCATTCATACCATCTGAAAGGAAGAATTTAAAAAGTTAATGTTTCTTTTCCTTTAATGAAAAGTTTCTGGCACTCAGTCTTCCCCAAACTTGGAAGTGGTGTCATCTGAGATTGGCAGAGGTGCAACCTACAGCCTCACTGGCATGTGGAGGCAGCTGTCCAGTGTTTCCAGGCCATAGAACAAGAAAACTGGAAGGGCATTTCCAGAAGTCTCAAATGCCTGCAATCATTTTCTTGTGGGATTTTTGGAGTGGGGAGAAAACATGGGACCCTGAAGAACACCAACAGCTAAGAAAATGACTAAGGAAGGTAAACTTGGGGAGACCTAGAAGGAATTGCCAGAGAGGAGGAGAGCAGAACTGTTAGGGTAAACTGTGTAAAATTGCTGAGATTTCACCTTAAAAAAAAGATTAGTAGACAATTTGTAGAGAGCAGTTTTAGGTTCACTGCAAAATTGAGTGAAAAGTACAGAGAATTTCCCTATACTCCCCTGCCTCAAACAGCCTCCCCCACTGTCAAGACCTCCCACCAGAGTGGAACATTTATGACAATTTATGAACCACCACTGACATGTCATTACCAGTCAAATCCATAGTTCACACTGGGGTTCTCTCTTGGTGTTGTACATTCCATGGGTTTTGACAAGTATATAGTGGCATGTATTCCTCATTATACTATCATGCTGAATAGTTTTATGGCCCTAAAAATTCCTTATGTTCCACCTTCTCTTCCTTTCCTCCCTGAAACTCCTGGCTATTTTACTATTTTTGACTTATAAAAACTGTTACTTTATGTGGCCCAATGCAAAGAAGAGAAAGGATCACATTTACTCTAAAGGAGAAGAAAAGTCAAAGTCTGAGAGTGTGGTCAACAGTGTTCATTAAGTAAGTAAGTTGAGGAATGAAATCAGCTGTTTGGATTAGTCAACTAGGGCCTTGGCAAGACCAGTTGTAGTGGGATGGTAGGTCTGGAAGTGAGGTCCTAGCAGACAAAATTGTGATCAGAGTGAAGAACAGGACATCAAGAGAGTAAAAAGTTTCCTTGTGAAGAGAAGCTCCTTGGCACATGCATTCTTTTTGGTCTGGGAACTCCTTGATGGAATCTAAAAGGCCAGCAAACTATGAAGCAACTGGGCCATGGTAGGCTCTCAAATGTTTGTTGATTGGAGAGCAAGAGGAGGACAGTTGTTATAGGAAAATTTTGTTGTTGTTAGAAGGCAAAGATTTAAGCTGTTTAAGGCCAAACAGCTAGTAAAAACAAAAATAAAAGCTGAAGGAATAAAAGGAAATAATAGATGGTGAAACATCCTTGAGCAATAAGATGGGTGATAGGGTTGGGGAAAGAGAGAGTGGAGGGTTGGAGAGGAATCTAGGGTAGGGGGAGCAGTGAATCTTGGCTTGAGAAGGATGCTTGTCACCTTCTCACACATACACATGTGCACGGAGTGCACCGAGCATCCCTTACTTGTAGAGTGTGGGGAAAGGCTATTTTGATCATCTGCTCCTGAACTTTTTGCTATACTATGCACTGAATGAATAGTGTACTATGCACTATGCAAGGAATGGACTATGAGGGATTTATTTTCTGCAAAGCAAACTCTTCTATTTTTTTTCTTGGTACACAATGCATAGAATGACTTGATATTATCAGAACTTGCACTATATTCCTTTTATGTGTGGAGTGAGCTGTTGACCTTTCCCCACGTGGGATCAGTTGGTCCTGTGAGTGTTGTTACCTACACCTACAAATAGTATCCAAAGGTGGAGTACTCTCT
Source organism: Trachops cirrhosus (assembly GCA_028533065.1). Classification (NCBI taxonomy): domain Eukaryota; kingdom Metazoa; phylum Chordata; class Mammalia; order Chiroptera; family Phyllostomidae; genus Trachops; species Trachops cirrhosus. The sequence continues at coordinate 23,163,811 of CM052541.1, read as the reverse complement.
CTTCCCTCTGTATTTCTGCTCCCAATCTCTTATTTGCTGATGTGTAACAAACCATTCCAAACTTAATAGCAGGGTGGGGAGATGATGATTCCTTTCTTTAATTCACACTGTCTATTTTCTTTCTTTCCACAAGGAAAGGCAGGAGAGTGAATTCCTAGTAGGGTTGGTACTTCTTACATACCATGATGAAGTAATTATTCTCATCATGTTATAAAACTCTATTGGATATCAGAATTGAATATATGGATTGGATATCTTTTATGTATTATTTCAAATCTTCTCAACCTTTCCTATTCCCCCCGCCGCCCCCTTCTGTTGAGGCAGACAGCTTCATGCAATTTCAACCTGACTGTACCTCATTTCCTATGACCTGTGGGTGCATCTCATCTGCTGTGGGACTTCTCTGCTGATACCTTAGTGTAGAATCCTCAGGAAAACACTTAGTGCCAAGATGGGCTTGGTAGATTAGATTATGGCTCCCAATCTTTACTCCCTTCCTGTAATAGAATAACACACCAAAAGCCTTCGGCAAGTGTTTTTTTTAAAAATGCCCTCAGTAAAATAGAGGGATATTTTACTTCTTTGCATTGATTTTGCCATGTAGCTCGCTTTAGCCAATGGCATTTGAGTGAATGGGATGCAGGTAGAGGCTTTAAATGTGCTCTAGTGGTTTGACTTTTCCCATGTTTCTGCCATTCACCATGAGAGAACATGTACCAGGAAGTTTATGGTCCAAGAGAGACAGTGAGGCAGATTTGAATCCAGCCCATTCATAGCCTGAAACAGAGCATGGCTAGTTGACTCACATGTGCAAGAAAAATAAATCTTATTATTATTTTTGGGGAAGTAAGCCACTGAAATTTTGGAGGTGTTGTGTGTGTGTGTATTTGTGTGTGTATGCAGCACGGTTCCAGCAATATAGCTAATATATTTGTGCAGCTGGGGAGTGTAGGCTGTCAATATCCATAGGAAGAACTTTTAACCAGTGGGAATTGGGAGTCAGTAGTTAATGTTTCCCCCTTTCTACTCCCAGATTACATACAGTATCCCATATAGTCCTATGGAATGGAGCGACCAGTCACACATAGTTGTGACTAATTAACAACTCATCCTTGAATTGGCTCTCCCTCTTTCCTGGCTTTTGCCACCTGGCCACCACTCCTGCTTCCTGGGTTTCACTCTCCAATAAAGTATTCATACAGAAGTCTTTGCTTCACTCTTTTTTTTTTTTTCCGGAGAAACCCAAGCTAAGACACAATACATTTACTTTTAATTTTCATTGGTTACAAGTTTATATGCATTGCTCCGATATTGGGAATTCCAAAGTGCTCACTATCCCCCAACCCCTTCACAGTTTTGCTGGTAACTAGATGGTCAAATTCTTTCAACCTTCTTTGAACAAGCTTAGGGGGCTTAGGCATAGGGTATACGTGTGTAGAAGGGCTAGTGAGTACGTGTTGACTTGATTGAACCTGAACTTTTATTTTACCTTCCTAGCTATCTGAATCCATAGCCTCTTATGTTAATCTTTAATATAGCCCTCGGTACCATCTACCCTTAGCTTCTGCCTCCTTTGGCAGTTGGCAATCCCAACAATAAGGATTTTACACTTGGTAACTCTCAGAAGACTTTTCAAAGATAAAATGGCCTGACTGGAGAAGCAATGAGTTTCTCTCATCACTGAAGAGGAGTTTAACTGGATTATCATTTGTTAACTACGTAGGAATTAAATAAGTAAATAAATAAATAAATAAGATTACAGCTACCATTTGTTTGTCACTAGACACAATCTTAAGCATCTTAAATATATAACTTTATATTTTCATAATAACCCTGCATATTGTCCCCTTTCTTTATTTTTTAGTTCAGGGAATTGAGACTCAGGTTAAGTAACTTGTTTAAAGCCACATGACTAGGAAGTAGCAAAGCCAAACATTTTGTCCAACTTCAAAGCCTATTCTCTTGTCACTAGTTTGCATGTCAGTTTCATTATGGTCCAAGTGCTCAAACCATCTTGACCTTAAGGTTCCTTCTAAATGAGAGATTCTATAGGTTTATGAACTTTTGTTTCAAGGCATAGTAGCAAAAGGCAGTGAAATCATACTGTATGAGTTTTCCTTCCCACTTGTTTTTCCTTTCTTCATTTTTTTTGGGGGGTGGGGAACAGAAATTGAGATGATTAACACATCTTTGTAACGCTTTAACAAACAAGTGAGTACAGTGGTTTTCACACTCAAATCAAACCCAAGGTTGTTTTCTGACTCCAGATGGGCCTTTGTAGAATCTAGTCATTTATAAATTAGGTGAAGCTTGTGCCTGGCTGCCCCAGCTGGAGTGGAGAGAATGAGCCATGGATGTCTGTGGGAGGGTGGGGACCATGCTGGGGGAGGTGTAGGTAATGTTTACAGAGACAATTACCACAGTGAGAGGTATCTTATACCTGTGTGGCCTCTGAGTGTTTGGGAAGAATTATAAGTACTAAATATAATACAAAAGGAAAAAAAGAGGGGAAGGGGACTTGGGTTTGGTCTTAGAACGTGTGATCTGACTCATAGAGACATAAAAACATTTGAGAGAAGGGGAAAAAGGTGTGTGCTTTAGGTAGATATGAGTGCACATAAACAAGACAGCAAACTTGTGATTCTGAGCATGTGTTGGAACTTCTTCATGCCCCAAATGAGGAAGTGAGTGCCACTTAGGCTATGCTAAGAATTAAAATGTACTCAGTGAAAAAACTTCCTATGCACTCTGTGTTTGTATTAGCATGCATACCCATGCCTGCTGAACCTACGTCACAGAGTACAGGCACGTAAAACTACTACGTAACTTGAAACTACCATATAAGTTAAAAAACTGAGATGTTGGGTCTTGAAAATCTATACTAAAAGGACCTATGATTAAGACTTTATATCATAATATTATTTTATAAGAAAGAATTATTAAATATAAATTATGATGAATACTTAACTATCATTATGAAAACCTGCTTTGTAGGTCAGGAAGGGGTAAATATTGCTGCAGTATAATTTGTACCTCTATTTTATAGATTCCTGTTAATATATTGTTCCCTTGAATTCTTATATACTGTATTTTATTGTATAAAGTGGATTTAGCCATGTAGGTTTTGCTCTAATAAAACACTGTTTTGGAAAATCTGTTATTTCTTGCTTGTTAACAGAACTTCCATATAATAAAAATTAGAGTGCTATAAGAATTAGGTAACAAAAAATGGGAGCACGGAAATGAAAGAGAGTGCAAAAAAGATAAAGTTGTATTTTGCAAAAAGAAAACAGATGGGGGTCAAAAGAGTTGGGGAACACTGCAGATGATATTCCTTTCAGAGAGTCACAGTGTATATTAGCATTAAATGTTCTGAGAAGTCCTGTCATAAAGAATAATTTACCTTTAAAAAATGTTTATTTATTTGTGAGAAAGAGAGAAACATTGATGTGAGAGAGTAAGATTGATTGGTTGCCTCCTGTATATGCCCCAACCAGGAACCAAACCTGCAACATAGATATGTGCACTGAATGGGAGTCGAACTCCCAATCTTTCGGTGCACAAGATGATGCTCCAACCTACTGAGTCACACTGGCCAGGGCAATAATTTATCTTTTAAACAAATTGTTCCCAACTAATTTTTATGTTTCATTTTTTTTATTAAAAAAAAGCACACAACATCTATTAATAATGCATAGAACTAGTGTTTTGTACCACATTTTGGGATGTTGGGCTAGAGCCCTCCTTGGTTCTATCTTTGTTCTCTACAGAAGCTTGCTAACACTTGTCTGAGTCAGTTTGAAGCTGAGAATGTAATAATAATAATAATAATAATAACAGTAACAACTTAAAATTGTATAGCATTTTTATATATATCATACATACAAAAGGTCTGAGTAATGTACATATAGTGTGTGTGTGTATACACATGTACATGTAGTTGAAAGTAAGGTATTATAATAACACCTTTGTATACCTGCTCTAGAATAAGAAATAGAAGATAATCAGTATCCTGGGAGCTTCTTATATCGCTCTTTTATTCCATCTCCTTCTCTCTCTTATCAGAGAAAAATAGTGGTTTGTGTATTGTCATTTTCTAGCTTTGCTTTAATTTTATCATGGATGTATGCATCTTTCAGCAATATATTTTTTAGTTTTACATGTTTTTAAAACTTTATGTAAGGAAACATATTTTATGTTTTCTTCTGAAATTTACTTTTTTGTTTACTATGAGATTTGAGATATTAATCCATTTTTATGCTATTAATGTTCACTGAATTATGGTTTATTGTTTGACTATATGGCAGATCTATTCTCCAATTTAAAGTTGTTTTCTGTTCCCCTCCCCTCCACCTTGTTTTAAAGGATGAGGCTATTATCAGCTTGTGTATGTATGGAAGACCTTCTTTAATGAAAATATTTACCTACCAGTGGAATTGCTATTCTAGGTTATGTTAATTTTCAACTTCTCTAGATAATGGCAAATTGTTTTTAGTTGTTTTAATTTTTTCCCCACTGGCAGTACTTTAAATTTCTGTCTCTCCACATCATAGCCAACACTCTGCAATTTGATTTTTGCTAGTTTCATGGGCGTAAAGTAATATCTCAATGTATTTTACTTGAATTTTTATATTTTCTTCAACTTTTTGGTTGTGAAGTGCCTGTGCAAGGCTTTTATCCATTTTTCTATTGTTTTTTTTGGAGGGGGGACTGATTTCTCATGTATATATTTTAAGGAATTCTTCATATTTTCTAAAGTCTAATTCTCTGTTATTTACATGTGTTACAAATATATTTTCTCATCCTGTAACTAACCTTTACCTAATCTTTGCCATCTTCTAATGAACCTGGCTAAAATAAAATCAATAATTTATGTTAATAGGTCTTGCCTTTTGGTTCTGTGTTTTGTGTGTCATTAAAAAATACTTCCTCTCCTGAGATTATAACATAATTTCTTCTAAATGTTTTTAAGTTTGCTTTTCACATTGAAGTCTACAACCTATTTGAAACTGATTTTTGAATATAGTATGAGGTTGGGGTACAGTTTTATTTTTTTCCATCTAGCTCCCCATTTGTCTCATTATTGCACTAAGTGCAAAGATAGCTTTTCGTCAAGCTTCTATAGGGGTATGGATCTATTACTAAGCTCTCTATTTTGTGCTAGTTGAGCAGGTGTCTATTTAACTGAGCTAAAAACTCCCTTTACTCAGTTATAGTGGCTTTATAATCTTGATTTCTGGCCTTCATCAGGAATACTATTTGATCTTTCACATAAATTTTAGCTTGTCAAGATCCATGAAAAATCCTGTTGAAATTTGAATTGAAGTTTCATTGAACTGGTCAATTGGGGAGAATTAATGTATTTGTAATATTTTTGCTTTCTAAATATGTGATATATGACTGCCAGTCAAGATAGTGGCATAGGTAAACATGGCTCACCTCCTTGCACAACCACAACAAAATTACAACTGAATTATTGAACAACCACCACTCAGAACTGACAAAAATAAAGTTGAATGGAAGTATGACAACTATGGAAATAAAGAAACGACACTCATCCAGACTGGTAGGAGGGGTGGAGACACAGAACAGCTGGTCTCACATTCATGTCTGGAGGATAAAAATTGAGAAGGAATATTTTGGAAGTGAGGAGTCCAAGCTTCACATGAGGACCCCTGACCCAAGATTCCAGTGCAAAGAAGATAAGTCCCCATAACTTCTGGCTGAAGAAATCAGTGGGGACTGAGTCAGTGGAAGAAACTTTTGGAGTCCCAAGCAGTTCCTCTTAAAGAACCCCCAAACAGACTTACTCAGACTCACTTCCTCTGAGCTCCAGCACCAGGGTAGTAGCTTGAAAGGCACCAGTGGCACACAGGGAGGAGCTGAAATGTATGGCATCAAGGCAAGAGCTGGGTGATAGCTTTCTCTCAGACAGAAAGGCAGGCAGATGCCATTGTCTCTTTTCTGAATCTTCCCATTACAGAGTCACAGAACCAGCAGGTGGGTGGCATATCTGAGACTCCCTCAGCCTGGTTAACACTGTTTTTGCCCTGCCCAGGAGATCCCCTGAGACTCTGTCCCATCCAGCTTATGAGCCCAACTAAGCTGTTAACCATGACTTTTCCATGTGAATGGCTGGTCTTGGCTCATGCTTCACAACTTCCTAAATCCTCTCAAACAAGGAACACCCAGCCTCAGTGAGTCCCCAGCCCCTGTACCTCTTGCTAAGTGGCCCTAGGCCTGGCAATAGCAACAGCTAGCCTAGATTTGAAGCTTGGTTTTGCCTGGGAATCTCCAAGTCCAGCACTAGCAGCAGCCATCCAAGATTGCTTTATAGCATAGGCAGAGTGTCCCTGGGCAAAACACAAGTGGGGCTGACCTTGGCCTACACCACCCAGGATACCCCACAGCCTGTGAACCCAATGGACAGCTACAGACCACACTGTAGCACCTTCACCCTTCCTCTGCACAGTTGATGCTCCACAGAGGAAGAGGTTGGTGGTCAGTGCTCACAGCCAGTCCTTGCAGCTGACTGCCCTGAGTAAATCCCTCCCATTGACCTGTCAACAGCAGTCAAGCCTCAACTACAAGAGGAAGGTGTACCCAGCCCACACAACAGGCACACCACTTTGAGTACCCAGCTTGGGTGAAAGGGGAGGCTGTGCCACTGGACCCTACAGGACACCTACTACATTAGGACACACTACCAATACAGGGAGTCATAACAGCTCTACCTAATACATAGAAACAAACATAAGGAAGCTGCCAAAATTAGGAGACAAAGAAACATAGCTGAAATGAAAAAATAGATCAAAACTCCAGAAAAAGAACTAAATGAAATGGAGATAAGCAATCTATCAGATGGAGATTTCAAAACTCTGGTTACAAAGATGCTCAAGGAACTTAGTGAAGACCTCAAGAGCATAAAAAGGATCCAGTCAGAAATGAAGGATTCAGTAGTTGAAATAAAGAACAATTTACAGAGAAATGGCAGTAAAGTGTATATAGTTGAGAATTAAAACAATGATTTGGAATGCAAGGTAGCAAAAACCAAGCAATTAAAACAACAAGAAGAAAAAAGAATCCAAAAACAATGAGGATAGTGTAAGCAGCATCTGAGACAACTTCAATCATTCCAACATTTGCAGCATAGAGATGCCAGAAGGAGAAGAGAAAGAGCAAGAAATTGGAAATCTATTAGAAAAAATAATAAAACTTCCCTAATTTGGTGAAAGAAATAGACATGCAAGTCCAGGAAGCACAGAGTCCCAAACAAGATGGATGCAAAGAGGCCCTCCCTAAGACACATCATAATCAGAGCACCAAAGTTTAAGGATAAAGAAAGAATCTTAAAAGCAACAAGAGAAAAGCAGTTAGTTATCTACAGGGGAGTTCCCTTAAGACTGTCAGCTGATTTCTTAAAAGAAACTTTGCAAGCTAGAAGGGATTGGCAAAAAATATTCAAAGCCATAAAAAGCAGGAACCTACAGCCAAGATTGTTCTACCCAGCAAAGCTATCATTTAGAATCAAAGGATAGATATAGAGCTTCTCAGACAGGAAAAAATTAATGGAGTTCATCATCATCAAACCCTTATTATGTATGCTAAAGGGACTTATTTAAGAAAAATGAAGATCAAAACTATGAACAATGAAATTGCAAAAATACATATCTGCCAACAATTCAATCTAAAACAAAGTAAGCAAACAAAACAGAGACAGAATCATGGATACAGAGAACATTTTGATGGTTGCCAGATGGGAGGGGGTGTGGAACAATGGGTGAAGAGGTGAGGGGATTAGGAAGTACAAACAGGTAGTTACAGAATAGTCATAGGGATATAAAGTACAGCATAGGAAATGGAGTAGCCAAAGAAGTTATATGCATGACCCATGGATATGAAGAATGGTGTGGAGATTGCCTGAGGGAGTGGGGGATGTTGTGTTGAAGGGGGCAAAAGGGAAAAATTGGACAACTGTAATAAAATAATCAATAAAATATAATTAAAAAATAAATACATGACATATCATTGCATGTATTTAGTCTTCTAAAAATATATCATTTAAACAATAAAAATATGGTACCTAAGAATAAATCCAGAAAATATATTAATAACTTAAAGAAGAAAACACAGTATTGAAGATATATTTTCTAAAGCTTTGTTATTGGTGTACATTGATTTTTACATTGATGTTTTACCAACCACCTTGTCAAACCCTCTTTTTAATTTTAATACTTTTCCTGGCTACTCTTTTGTGTTATATATCTTCATGTGTTATATATTCACATACAAATAATGATAGCCCTTTTTCCTTTCCAATCCTAATGCCTTTTATCTCTTTTTCTTGCTTTTCATTATAGTTACAAGCTTCAATACAATGTTGAATCAAGGTGGTGAGAGCAAGTATTCCTATATGGATCTTTATTGAAAACAGAATGATTTTAAAATAGACCATTAAATGTGAAATTTGCACTGGTTTTTCTCTTTAGTGGTTTTTTTTTTTTTTACCAGTTAAATGTGTTCTTCTAGTCCTATTTGCCAAGGATTCTTTTAAAACCACAAATAGACTTTAATCTAAAACAAGTATTTTTCCTACATAGCTTAAAGCTAATCTTGCAGCTTTTCTAGTCTTAATTTGGAGTGATGCTCATAAAAATGTGTCACTCAGCTTTCTTGCTGCTGGAAGCATAACTGACTGCAGCACCAGCTATTCCACACTGCACCCCCCGCCCCCACCCCCAACCCCCGACCCAGATCCAACATGGTGTTCACACTGAAGTCCAAGCTTCCTGTGAGATGCTCCCAGCAAAGGCTAAATGGGGTAAGAATGCCAATGCAGCTATTTCCATAGCATGTAGGACTCCATGGTGAATCACTGTGGCTTGAGAACTGAACATCAGTGTGTTTATTATGCTGATGTTCATTACGAGGTGTATGAGTATTGAAGTTGGTTTATTTGTGTGCACAGAATAGCACACTAGACTTTTGCTGGAAGTTTCAGTCTCCTAAAAGAAACAACTGATACATATTTTCTTTTTTGAAACATGGTTTACCAGTGAGCCAGTCCTTCAGGATACAGAAGATGAAATAAGAACCATAACTCTGATCAGCAAATGGTTATAATCAGAAATATTTACACTGAAAGTTAAGCCAACATTCAGGAATAGAAGTGACTAAATAAACCCCATTTTAGAGCTCATAAAGTTGTCAATGAGAACAATATTGGATTTAGTCTGATTGAAAAAAACTGATTTCAAAATGTTCTGGTGGTTTTTCTCATTGCCAAAGACTTTAACAAGGAAGATAACTCAAAGTGGATAGGCCTTTCTTAAAATGTAATACCGATGGTGTGATGGAAAAAAAGGAGAAAGGACTCATGGGCATAGATGACAGTGTTGGGGATGGTGGGAGGAGGGTGTTAGGGGGTGAAATGGGAATGGAAAAAATACAATAAAAAATTAAAAGGTAAATAAAATGATTATAGAGAGAAAAAAAATAGAAACAACTGCCAGAACAGGTGAGGCATCAGGAGGGTTTGCCAGTGAGCTCAGCATTTAAAAGGCCACATCCAAAAATGGAAGATAGGAAAGCAGCTGAAAGTCACCAGGTTATAGTAGAGATATCAATTCTTATGTTACTTTTTTTGTCCCTGTGTTTTATCTTTCCATCCTTCTTTCTTCTCTATTCAAGTAAGAAAGTGACTCTTAACTTCACAGCCTCAGAAGAGATTTGTGGTTAAGGTGGAACATCTAAAAGACTTTCTAGCTTTTGTTTCCAAGCATTTAAGCCCTTATGAGTCCTTAAGCAAAAAGAAGGGCTTTCTCAGGTTGGGCCAGAGTGTCTCGGAAGGGTGGACTTTCCGATGATGGGAAGAGATTGCCCTTCAGGTAGGAGGAGACAGAGTGGTCTATAGATGCATTGAGTAGAGGTGATTCGTGCACTGCTCTTTGTCCTTGTTCATGGCCATATTCTGGGATTCTCTAGCACAGGTTCGCTGCAATGCAAAGACTCATAAATATTTGTTAAAGGTATGTTAGTCTAAAACCCAGAAGGAAATGACTTGTGAGAAATTCTCAAGGTAACAAGAATAATTTTTGAAGAGTTTCCTGATAGGAGAAAAAGGAAGGAAGAGCCGACTTAGTATTTGGTCAGGATGGTATATCAAATGACACCAAGACAACAGAATCACTAAACTCATTTCATTTCCTTGTTTTCAAGAATGGAAAAGTATGTTTCAAATGGGATATGTAAAACAAACATGGTTAAGAGAGTTTCTCATGGTAAATATGCTGGTCAGTCTCTGTCTCTGTCCTTTTCTGCCCTGCTCCATGTCCTTGAGGCAGCCCCAGATGCATCCTGTCACACAGGCTCCTTTGCTAACTGGCTTCTACTTGGGTTTGGACAATGAGAGGCAGAATGAGAAGTTGAGAGCTGGGTAAGAAAGAGAGTGGGGGGTGTTTTCCTTCACCCTCTCCGGCTTTGGTGCCTCATTTCTTCACACCCACAGCTTTCTACCAGATGGACCCTCCTTCTGTTCCAGTTCTAGTTTGCAGAGGGCTCCAGTAACATTTCTTCTTCTTGTCCCTCTGGGGCTGTGCTGCCTATTCTTTCCCCTTCTGGGTCTAATTATTTCCATCTTCCATTTTGCTCTGTACCTAGAAGGGTACCCTATAGGGGCTCCCTTTCCTCAGGCTTCCAAGTAGGTTCAGCCAACAGGCAGCATTGATGGGATTTTAGAGTGTGGGATGGGGAGAATGAGGTTAGACTATTCTCCTGTCCCCCATCCCTCTCCATCCTTTCCCCCACTGCCATGCTGGGTTGGCTGTGGGCTGTGGACATTGGGCCTTTACCAAAGACTACACACACCTTCAGGGCTACCCTGTACTACCATCTCTTTGGATCCCAGCAACAGCTTCCTCTACTTACTCACACAGGTTCAGGGGATATTTGTCTCCCTGCTCTTATTAGCTCCAGGGTTCTATCACTCCTTGTTGATCCTGTTTATCCTAAACATTGCCCACAGCTTTCTAAGCGGCCCCTTTCCTCAATTACCCAGCTTAAGCATGTCATCTATTTCTTGCTGGTTCCCTGGTTGATTCAGGGTCTTACCAGTTTCCCATCATCTCTAGTGTTTCACTGCCCATGTTTGTTCTTAACTCTGCCCATATTCTTATAAGTAGTCCATCTACTAATATCTCCTCATGTTATCCCTCTGGGGGTGAGGAGGGAGTTCTGTGTCCTGCCAGGCCCCTGACTTATACACTAAGTGAGGGTATAGTAAGACATATCTGTGTTGCTTTAAGGGCACTTCCATTCTCAGGTATGGACAGACTGTGACCCATGGCACTGATATCACTTGCATTGGCACTCTCAGAATTATTGTCAATAATTTCTAAAAATTTGTGGAGGATAGGAGTCATGATAGGAAACTAGAGATGAAAAGTTGTGGTTCTTAAAGTTCCAAACAAAAAGAGGGAAAAGTGGCTTCCAGAAAAAAACGTATCCATGGGAACAAACTGTCAGAAAAAATACCAGAATAAAATATTAAAATTATTTTACAACTACTTACAAAGGGAAGTTGTCATCACTAAGAAGCTAGTATAAGTTCATTAAGAGAAAGGAGTAAATAAACTTTTGCATTTTACATAAGCTCTTCAGTCTAAAGAGATAAAGAATTTTTGGTTCATAGTGTATATGAATTTCAAGTAAAATTTGACCAAATATCTTGTGATATTCTAGTGAAGGCATGGATGCTGGCTGAGAAATATTTAGGTGGATCACGTGATAGTTGAACCCTTGACTGCAAAGACTACTAATTAATAATTAGTTTCAGCTTGGGTATTCTCTATGTCTTTGTCTCAGGCTTTTCTTCTTTAAAAAATGGTTTTGGACACTGATTTGAATGAGCACATAGAATGCATGCTTATCATTCACAAATTTGATAAATTGTTGAGGAAGCAGATAGATAATATTCTGAGGTATTTAATCATGACTTGAAATGATAACAACCAATTGGAATTTTGGACTTAGAACTAACAGATAAAGTGCAATACAGTTAGGCATAAGGACAGGATCCTGCCCTGGATCATCTGTCTGGTCAGGACAACGAATGAAGTGAGCAAGGAAGATCTCACGGGACACATGGCCTGGCATGGAGTTGGCACATATGCCTTTGCACTCATTTTATTGGCCAGAACGCAGTCCCACGATCCCAACCTAAGTCTTGGGAGATGGGGAAATGGGGTGTGCCTGTCTGCAAGAAGAGAAAATGGGGTTGGTAAGCACCTAGCCAGCTCTGGCAAGATGGTGGTGGATTCAAAGGTATGCAGAAAGCAGCTGAAGGAACTATAGAGTCAAACTGAAAAAAAATATGATAGCTGTACAAATACATGATACTTTCCTCAAATATTTAAAATGCTGTTGTATAGAAGAAGGAATATACTAGCTTCTGAAGGCAGGACTCAGAACACAGAGTGTTTTATTATGAAACAAATTTTAAAGTTTAGTGTAGGAAAGAACTTGCTATCAATAGACTCATTCCTACCAGAACAGGTACTTTGTAAGTGCTAATAATAATAATTTATTAAGTGCCTCTATGTGTTAAATTCTTTTCTTGAGATTTAATCAATAAATAATATTGTGTAAATTTAAGGTGTACAGCATGTTGATTTGATACACTTACATCTTGCAAAATGATTCCTGCCATAGCATTAGCCAATACCACTGTCACGCCATATAATTACCATTTCTTTGTTGTGGTGAGAACACTTACGATCTACTTTCTTAGCAACTTTCAAGTATATAATGCAGCATTATTAACTATAACCACCATGCTGTACATTAGATCCTCAGAACTTATTTTTGTCTAACTAGAGGTTTGTATTCTTTGACCAACATCTCCCCTGTGTGCTAAATTCTTAAATCACTTCATCATAACAACCACTATTGAGATACTTTTATAAATGTCCTTACTTTTGAGATGAGGAAACCAGGTCTCACAGGGCTGAAGTAACTTGCCCAATGATACACAGATGGTATATATGGGGCAGAGCCAGGATGTGAATGCTGGTCTTTTTGAACCCAAAGCCCATACATTTAAACCCTATGCCATATGGCCCTTAGAGAATTTTGTATCAGGTAGTGTGGACAGCAGTCCAGAAGGGATATTTCAAAGAGGATTTTGTTGTTGTTGTTGTGTCTGAATTGGACAGACATGGAAGGTGTTTCATGATAGGAATGTGTAAAAAAAATTCTGGGAACACTGAGAGCCCCTATTAAATAACGAGTGTCTTTGTGTTGGAGGGTGCCAAGGAAGCTGAGGAATCATACATGGAAGTAGAGTTAAACAATATCCATTGTTGGTCCAATCCAAACTTTGCCATAAGTGTGTGGCTGCCGTAAGTGATGAATAAGAAGAGCATTAGGAGGTGTGGGGGATGAGGATGACCCGTGGTGCTATTTCCAATATGTGAGGGTTTGGCCAGCACCGAAGCAAACCTTGGTGTAGCCTTTGCCAGGAATGTTGCTGGGCTTTCATTGGATGCTCAATATCTCCCTCTACAGGGCTTGGAGGTGCAAATTCTCTATCTTGTGTTGGCTGTAGTAATTTGTTTAGTTCACACTCAGCCGTGTAAGAGCAGGCTCTGGCAGTCTTAGTGCTTTTTGTCAGGTAGCCATGGAGATGCTGTGTTGTTTCAGAAATTCACAGCCTACAAAAGAGGATGGATTCTGAAAGCACTGGAAATGCATCTCAACTCCTTGTCTCTGGCTTGTATTTGTAAAAAAATAGATGTGTAAAACAAATACAGCTGGACCCAAGTATCCAATCCAAATAAGAGGCTCAGCTGGACAGAATTTAGTATGGCTAGTCCTGCATCTTACAACCAGCCAGTTTTTAATATTGATTCAAATAGCCATTCAGGAACTGCTACATGCCAAGAATTAAACTCTACAAATAAATGTACACTCTCTGCTTTGTAAAAATTTATACCCTGTGTAACGTGGTTCAGAGGTCATCAGAGACCACAACAGCCCAGTATGTCATTTAAATGTAAAACAAAACAGGGTCCACCTACAAGGAGGAGAAAGAGGAAATACACTGAGACCACAGAGCAGAACAGATTGCCGCATTTAGACAAGAAAATTGCTATATGATTTCTGGTGCCTAAAACTACAAGGGAAACACTGAGTTACATATTTTTCATTTTCTGACAACAGGAAGCAAATCCATAATCAGATAGATATTTCCTTGCCCCCCACCCCCTACCACCACACCACAACTAAATAAATCGTGAATGAATGGCCTGGAGCCTTCCATAAAACACAGAGATGTGTGGAGTGAACAGAATCTTAACTTCTGTAGTACAGATGATACTGGGACAAACCTCATGGCTCTTGGATCAACCATCTATAAAGACAGAGAGCATGACTTTAAGAAGTAATAATGAAGTCATTTTTTTTTTGCAACAGACTATGTTGACACAGAGCAAAAGTTCTTTTTCCAGGGTCTAAGTTAATAGAGGGATAGAATTGTAAAGCTCTTCTCGGTCAGGGACTCTCCAGCTTTAATGAACCCCTTTGAGAGCTGGATAAAAGGGTGGATTCCTAGGGCCTTTTCCCAGGGATTGAATTCACTTGGGCTGTGACAGGCCCTAGAAATATGCATTGAGATGAAGATTGCCTTTGGATGCAATTTTGAGAAACACAGATGAGATGACATTAGTGGATTTGGGGCAGGTGCTGCATCATGTTTACAGTGGGTGGAAAATGAACGGGAGGCTTTTCACAGCCTCTGCAGAGTTGAAGTTCATCTGACTCTTTTAAAGAACCAAGGAGCAGCAGGCATTATTTCTCTTCACAACACATTAGATTAAATGTCTCTTTAAAGTATCTGTCACGAATTGCTTACAACAAAAAGGCTACTATATCATTCTAGTTACAGAATTATGTGAACTTGGTGTTGAATCCAGAGTCCAAAGAATGTTAAGTGTATCCTTAAATGGTTCCATTTTTTCTTTTGCTCACAGTTACGAAACACAGCAATTCATAGGCTGTGTCCCCATGAAAAGAATTCATGCTTTGAAGTTCTTTCTGCATCTGAGAAATCTAAACATTCCAGTGGTCGTCATGAACTAACCCTGTGGACTTGGGGAGGTACATGGGTGTTGGGCAGGGAAGTTTGGGACAAGGTCAGAGAGTTCCTTCAACTTTTCCCATTGCTGTCACCACAGATCTTTGGGCTTGTTGTTGATGCACACCCTTATTCGTGATGGGGTGCGGGTCAGAGAGCACGCGTGGGAAACTGAAAAGTCCATGACTGCTCCTGGAGTCCAACCCATGCTCCAGCCTTGGGGGTACAATATGAAACCTTTGAACATCCACATAAGAGATTTCCAACTTAGGAATCTTATTTTTAAAAAAAATTCATCACATCAAAGAACAGAACATTGATCTTAGGGCAAAATTATGGGAAATAAGGAAAAGTCTCATCTTTTGGATTCAGATCAAAGACTAGACAATGGCAGTGTATGCACAATACTACCCCTATACCAAATTGAAAGTTAAAAATCTTACCAGATGCTTGTTTTGTCTTTATAGCCTAAGACAGTTAATTGTACCCATTTGCCCCCTTTATTAAATGACTGATTAAACAGTTGTTTCAGCTTGACTCTCTGATTTTCATTATTTATTTTTTAATATTTGGCCCTAAATAAAATGATCAATTCTGAGTGCTAAGAATATGTTTGGATCAACTAAAATATTTTTGTTATGTTTTATATAGGAGATTCTTCCCTCTGTTTGTCTTCTAACCTCTTAAAGCAGGCAGCCAACTTATTAGTTCATCTGTTTTGGCACAATAAAACGATGAATGGTTTTAGAAGCTTGGAAAACATAAAACTGCATAGAAATCACAATACTCCAGCTTCTAATGCTGTTTATGTACTTTCTTTGGGATGTATACTTCATCCTGCGGAAGGGTTTCCTTCATTCTGAATCCCCCAAGGTCTCTGGCTGATTTCCCTCTTTGTCTGGCACTGTTTGTGTTTAAGAAATAATGCCCAGGAGAAAGATAACCATCTTGCTGTTGCTTTGTGGAAACATATGTGTTCTCATACAATTTCTATTCCCTCTTCCCATAAGCAATGAGATGAAGAACTAAGTTTAAGCACATCACCCAAACTGCACAGTAAGTGGTCAGGAGCCTTTCAAAAGAAGCTGAATTACCAGAGGAGGGAGGTGCAGCTGGAAGCTAGATATTGCATCATCTGGCCTTCTGCTGAACAAAGAAAATTATTTTGTAAAGTATTTACAGATGCTCTTATTCCAAGTGACACAATGCATTTGTTTCAATGGAGGTTTTCAATCGGCAACTTGGAAATTTTCCTTAGTATAGAAAACCCCATAGCAATTTGTTGTACCCTGGAGTATATTTGAGGGAAAGTAGTTGAATCTTAAAGCTAAACTAGCAATTTCAGTAACTTTGGAGGCTGATTTTTCTGGGATGTTTACATTTTCTATTACAGCACAGAAGTTCTGACTTTGTGTCAAAAAAGAAGACCTAGAAAGGCTTGTTGTAGCCATGACAGTGGCTGTGTTGTGTGATTTTAACTTTGCAGTATGAGGAATCAAACTCACATTCTTACAAAGTGTGATTTTTTTCAGTGAATCAAGGATCAAGATAGGCTTCTCGAATTAAAGCTTTAGGTTATTAGTTTATTAGGTTGAAGCTGCCTTCAAAAATCCTATTTTATGCAGAACAACAGAAACAGATGACAAAAATGTAAATAATTTCATGTTTTATCTAGATTAGTGGTAAATGTTGGTTATTTTATGACCATAAATCAAAGCTCAAGAAGTAATCCTCAGATTTAATGAAGGAAAAGAAGAGATGCTCCATGAGCCAGTTCAAATTATGAATATGCCACTAATCACCTTTTCCTATCATGTAGAAAAGTACCTCATGGAGAGGAGAGACATAAAATTAACCTCCCTTCCCTTCTGTCTAAAAAATAATATAAAGAACATCTTTTAAAAAACCCAAATTGCTTAAGCAGTCGTAGGAACTGAAAAAGTGAAATAGGAGGAGGTTATCCTAAATGAAGTCACTTGTATCTTTCTGATTCAGAATCTTGGGGGAATTTCTCTGTGTATCCCTGGGCTTTACTCGACAGACCAAAATAAACAGGAGCACCAGGAAGAATTTGCTCAGGTAGTTTAGTTCCCGTTTCCCAGTCCTCAGAACTGATGGCCAACAATGTCACCCCCTCATGACAATTTGCCCTTCCAACCCCTTCATGTTTCTTCAGCCCCATTTCTTATTATTTTATAAGGTCTGCATTTGTCTTGTTATGAATCAGTCTAAAAGTGTGCCATATGACTCCACTAAATTCAAACAACTGATATTTTAAAGCAATGCTTCCCAGTCAGAGGGCTGAAAATTATAGAGCTTGGGGACGCATGTCAATGGGTGCCCAGACCCACAGATTCAAGAACATGCGACAAGAAAGCTGTCATACACATGGTTGCAGAGGTGACACAGAAAAGCCAAAGTGGGGTGGGTTTCACCTGTAGGCTTTTTGAAAGAACTAAATTTTGAGCTGTTCTTGAAGGATGTGAACTGCGAGAATAATGTGGGGAAGGCGTTTCGGGTGGAAAGCGCAGGCAACTTTCCAGAGGAAGAATTTAAGTCCTGCATGTGGTCAGCAAGTGAACTGACGTGGCTAGAGCAGAACACAAAGGAAGAATGCGAAAATGCAGGTTCCTTTCTGAAAAGGACTGTAGCTTGTACTTCCATGTAATTCTGACATAGGACTTAGCAGGACATCTTCTGAGTAGATAATGAACACATTCTTGTTACCTGATTGATTTGACCTGACCCCTATAAAATATGCAATACATTTTATCCAGCACTTTATTTCAACATGATGACCAAAATTTACTCATTTTCATATCCTTAGTGCCAAAGGAAAGCCCATAAGAAAGTCCATAACATAGATAGCCACGTATCTTTATTTATTTTCAGAGAAAGGATTGATCTAAAAACCCAGCCTGCCATTATTAGAAAGAGAAGCACAAATCTCTTTTAGAATATTGATCTCCTTATCACCTTTTCCTACATAATAGTACCTTTTGCTTGAGGAAATAATGACACGAGACACCTAAGAATTTGGTAATACTTTTAAACAAATTTGTTTATTGTTGATATCTATGAATATGAATATAACCCTTAATGACATCTTTTGATTGCTATGTAAAGATAATAGGGACCATACTTGAATCTATGGATTTGTGAACCAATTGACATAATTCCCTAAGCTCTATGGTTTTCTACCCTTTGACTAGGAAGCACTGGTTTAAAGTATCAATTGTCTGACTGAATTTTGTGGAGTCACATGGCACAATTTTAGACCAATAAGAAGACAAATGCAGAACTTATAAGATAACCTTTTAACTTTAAATTTAGGCTCTGGATTTTGCTTCCTTATTTACTTTCAATTTTTGCTAGACTGGATATCTTGACCCTTTAAATGAAGTATTAAGTCCAGTTTATTTTGGCTGATACTAAAGGCAGACTTGAACCTTATGGTTAATAATAATAATAATAATTTAAACAAGGTTTACCATGTGTAAGGCAAAGGCTTTACATGTATTCCCTCATTTAGCCCTTATAACTGTAGGAGTTAGATATTACTGTTGTTGTTATGATGATGATGATGATGATGATGATGATGCTTTTTCTTCTTTTATAGGTCAGTCTGAATCCAGGTTGTCTTTTTTAAAATTTTTTTTTATTTTAGTTTATTCAGTACAGTTTCCATCCTTTATTCCCATCCCGGCCCACCCACCCATCCCTCCCCTCCTCCCTCCCATTTCCAACCCCCCTAGTTTTGTCCATGTGTCCTCTATATTTGTTCCTGTAAACTCTTCCCTTCTTCCCTGAAATTCCCTCCCCTCTCCCCTTGAATCCAGGTTGTCTTATCTTTATTATATATGTGGACTTCTAGCCTGCAGATTCAGCAGTTGCTGAAAAGCAAAGATCAATCAAGCTCCTATTTCTGCCCAAAGCTGACCACAAGGTCTGGGGAAAACACGATCAGGCTGACAGTTATTGTCAAATGCAGCTTTTCCCCTTTGGTTGCCTGGCAGAAGCAGGATGGCAGGCTGGGTCTCCCATGATTGACAAGACAAGGAGGGCTCTGGCTGGAATGAAGGTCTTCGGTATATTTCCTTCCTGGCCAAGCTGCTTCCCTATTTTTTCTCTTTCACTGTCATTTACTTTGGGTCTTGATTTGTTTCTCTCTTCTGTCTCCAAAATATACTTGGAGCTCTTTCCATAGAACTAATTTCAAGTTTGTTTAGGGAACCATGTTTTGGGTTATATTCTAAGGGCAAATGCTATGATTTCCAAGCATCTATTTCTTAGGCAGTTCTAAAATTTGTTATCCCAAATGCCGATGGTCAGGTGTAAGAGCAGGTGTGAGGTCAACTTACTCTGGATTCCACCTACTGCTCTTCATGCGGGAACAATAATAATTTTTTATGAATCATAGGCTAAGTTAGTGAATAATGCTTTGATACCATCCTGAATGTCTTTACTATAACTAATAACAAGTTTCACAGGGCAATTCTTTACAATATATTTAAATATCTGACTATGGTATAATGCCAAAGATTATACAGTAAAATTAATTCTATGAGGGGCAAAACACATGTGCAAGTTCCTGATTTTTTAATTTTAGGAAAAATTTTTAGTGTATCCAGTGCAGTCAAGAAGTCCTTCACAAATATTACTTCTTTAACAGTGGTGAGTTCTAGGTAACACTCTTGGATAAGTGAAGATATTTTATGTTGATTATTGCTGTTAACACAATGAGAAACTGGAGAAACTCACTGAGGATATAAACAGTCATCCTCTTGCTGCAATAGGCATGAGGAGAGCATTCTGGTCTGCAGAGAGAGCCTCTAGATATTTTTATAAAACAATTTGGGCTCAATTCCAGCACACAGAAGAATGGATGATTGTAGCACTAAAGGAAAAACACAAACTCCAAATTCATTAATTCAGTCTTGATTAAAATTAAGCTGACATCAGAAATGGGAAATATTTAGTAACAGACCTTGAATTAATGAAGAACTGTTGATACATGAGCTTTGGAAATGCAAAACACTGAGCTGACTTCTTACCATCTTGTTTTGAAAGATAAGAAAACATGTCAGAAAATATTTTCATACCAGGCACCAAATATTTGGGTTAATTTAATCCCTATTCTCTTTCTTAGCATTATGTTGAGTGTTTGTCTATGGCTTCTTCCCTTCCTCCTTTGAGGGGCCTGAAATGTTAAGGGAATAGCAAATCATCTTAGAAAATGTGGACAAGGGCAGAACTTGGTGCAGAGCGAACGTAGGACCTGGGTTTCTAACCAGAGAAGTGGTTATACCTGCCTAAGGCATCTTTTCTCCAGACTTGATTTACATGAGATAGAAATAAACAATTGTTTTATTTATTTACTATCATTTTGGGACTCTTTGCATGTTGCTAATCCTAACTAATAAACCAAATTTGTGCTAACTTTGACCTCATTGATTAAGTTCTAATTAACTCAATCAAAACAAGTCTCTGGATTATCTTAAAATTATAAACATACCAAAATATATTTGCAAAAATGTTATTTTAGAACTTGAATAAGAAATTATGAAATACAAGATAGAATCTCAATTTTCTGAGACAGTTGAAGTCCCAAAGCTGTATGATTTAGGCCCAAAGCTGTCCAATAGATCTTTGTGCAATGATGAAAGTATTCTACTGATCAGCACAGGAGTTTTTACTTGCTCTGTTTCCAACCTGAGCCAGTTCACCCCTCCTTAGGCAACCTGGCGGTGCCCTGCTCCTGGGAGGTCATCATGTTGATGCTGAACTTAGTGAGGACACTTAATCAG
The DNA here is from genome assembly GCA_028533065.1 of Trachops cirrhosus. Taxonomy (NCBI): domain Eukaryota; kingdom Metazoa; phylum Chordata; class Mammalia; order Chiroptera; family Phyllostomidae; genus Trachops; species Trachops cirrhosus. The sequence continues at coordinate 23,142,874 of CM052541.1, read as the reverse complement.
CATAGTGCACCACAGTCCAGAACCCCTGGGCTCAGGTGATCCTCCTGCCTCAGCCTCCTGAGCAGCGGGGACTACAGGCATGCGCCACCGTGCCCAGCTGATGAAAATCTTCTATAACCATGCTTCCCAGTGCTGTAGTAACTAGCTACATGTGGCTACTGAGCTCTTGAATTATGGCTAGTATAACCAAAAATTGAAGTCTTAGTTTTATATAATTTAAATGAATTTAGATTTAAAAAACCATAGTCACAGAAGAGTTAACATCATCAAAATGTCCATACTACCCACAGCAATTTATAGATTCAATGCAATACTTATTAAAGTACCAGTGGCATATTTCATAGATATAGAACAAACACTTCGAAATTTTATATGAAACTATAAACAACCCCAAATAGCTGCAGCAACTTTGAGAAAGAACAGCAAAGTAGGAGGGATCACAATACCTGATATCAAACTGTATTACAAGGCCACTGTAATCAAAACAGCCTGGTACTGGCATAAGAACAGACACATGGACAAATGGAACAGAATAGAGAGCCCAGAAATAAACCCAAGTCTCTATGGTCAATTAATATTTGACAAAGAGGGCAGCAGCATAAAATGGAGCAAAAATAGCCTCTTCAACAAATGGTGTTGGGAGAGCTAGACAGCTACATGCAAAAAAATGAAACTTGATCACCAATTTATGTCATACACAAAAATAAATTCAAGGTGGATAAAAGACTTAAACATAAGTCGTGGCAGCATAAAAGTCCTAGAGGAAAATAGGCAGGAAAATCTCAGCTATTCCATAGAGCAATATTTTCAGTGATATGTTCCGTAGAGCAAGGGACACAAAGGAAAGAATAAACAAATGGGATCTCATCAAAATAAAAAGCTTCTGCACGGGTAAAGAAAACACCATTAAAATGAAAAGAACACCAACCATATGGGAAAACATATTTGCAATGATACCGCAGACAAGGGTTTGATCTCCAAAATATATAAAGAACTCACACAACTCCACTCTAAGAAGACAAGCAACCCAATTAAAAAATGGGCAAAGGACTTGAACAGACACTTCTCCAAGGAGGACATACAGAGGGTCCAGAGACACATGAAAAGATGCTCAGTATTGCTAGCTATCAGAGAGATGCAAATTAAAACCACAATGAGATACCACTTCACACTATTGAGAATGGCCATCATAAACAAAGCAACAAACAACTGTTGGAGAGGTTATGGAGAAAAGGGAACCCTAGAGCACTGTTGGTGGGATTGCAGACTGGTGCAACCACTATGGAAAACAGTATGGAATTTTCTCAAAAAACTAAAAGTGGAACTGCCTTTTGACCTGGCAATTCCACGGCTAGGATTATATCCTAAGAACCCTGAATCACCAATCCAAAAGTGCACGTCAATGTTCATAGTGGCACAATTTACAACAGCCAAGTGCTGGAAGCAACCTAAGTGTCCATCAATAAATGAATCAATCAAAAAACTATGGTACATTTACAGAATGGAATTCTATGCAGCAGAAAGAAAGAAGGAGTTCCTACCCTTTGTGACAGCATGGATGGAACTGGAGAGCATTATGCTAAGTGAAATAAGCCAGGCAGTGAAAGACAAATACCATATGATCTCACCTTTAATTGGAACCTAATCAACAAAACAAACAAGCAAGCAAAATATAACCAAAGACATTGAAATTGAGAACAGGCTGACAGTGACCAGAGAGGAGAGGTGAGGGGATAATGGGGGAAAAGGGTGAAGGGTTTACAGGAACAATTATAAAGGACACATGGACAATAATGAGGGGGGGTGGAAACAGGGGAAGGAAGTGGGGCAGGCTGGGGTGGTGGGGAGGGGTGCAGGGGAAAGGCAGATAACGGTACTTGAACAATAAAAATAAAATTTAAAAAAGACCATAGTCATAGATCATGGCCATAATAATTTTAGTTTCCAAAACTTTTAAAGCTCAATAATGTACAAATTATCTCTCTTTGAGAATTTCAACTTTCTGGAGAAAGTTCCAGCATAAATGGATTGCAAAATATATGCTTAGGTGTCTTGACCTGACTTGCTTTATACAGATGTTAGCCATAAGTCAGTTAAATACTGAAGAAGTGGTCCAATATGATGTTTTTGAAATAGTTAGTATTGAGTTTTGCTTTGGAATAGTAATTAGAAGTAGAGCCAATGGTATATTAAGGCCTTTCCTAGGTATTGACAGTAAAACCAAGTAATTAACTGACAGAGAATGCTTACCTTTCTGTCCTCTCTGGTGGGAAGGACATGTACGCAGCCTGGCCAAAAGTGTCAATCTGCACAGTGGTTAAAGCACAGGTGACATTAGACCAAGACTTTATTAGCAGCTCAACTCTCACTGTGTGCTCTCAGGTGACTGGCCCATCTATAAAATGAGGATAGTAATAATACCTGTCTACAGAGTCTTGAGGCTCAGATGAGATAATTTTTACTAAGCACTTGGTGCTGTGTGAGGATCAGAGTAAACATCCTGGAATTTACAGAAAGACAGGTTACAATCTAGTTCTAGAACCAAAGGGTCAAAATGATAAAGATAAACAAAAGGAAAATTCTCCAAGGAGAAAGACTCAGCTACCAAAGGGAAAGCATTGGTCTTGCAAATGGTTTGGGATACTTCTCTGTAGAGGCAGAAGTAGAGTATGTAAGAGTTAGAAGACTACCAAATAATTAACATATATGCAAATTGACAAAATGTGACTTAATGAGAGTGATATCAGTGTTTAAAAATATATCTACTTTCCAGCAAGTTGAGTCAGAGTGGCAATTTCTATCCTATGAGCCCGAAAGCTTAACAGCAGTCTCCTGAGGTTGAAAAAAGAGAAAGGTTGGCCAAATATACTTTGATGGTTCACTTCTTTGTTTCCCTAAAACAGGAAGATATTAAAGGTCAAAACTATTGCATACGTTATGGAAAATTGGATATTCTCTACTTCACGTCTCTTATGGGCACATAATCAGAAAATCAAATATGCTCTGTGTACTAATCAAATTAACCATCTTTAGGAAAGCTACCTCTTTTGGTTTGTATTGAAGTGGTGATATAGCATGAAAAATTTCACATAAGAAATTAACAAATTGATTATTCTCAGTTTCAATATTTTCAGTGTGGAAATACTGAAATATATGCTGGGCATTTGGTATATTCTTGGTTTTATAGCAGAAAAAAACAGACAAGTTAAGAGTAAAGGAATTATAATCTTAATAAAAATGGGAAAATCTAAAGAATATTGTGTAGGCCAAATAAGAATTTTACCAATCAAATAACCTCAGTCAGATTGCTTTACCCAATTTAACCTGATATTTTATTATCTTAATATTTTGCATATTATTGTACTACAGTGAATGATATCTGAGACGATGCTATTACAACATTGTGTTGACTCTATCTTAAAATAAAAACATGAGGAAAAAAGTAATCTGAAATGTTGGATGTTTTTGCTTTTGTGACCTACTCTGGCTGCATTTCAGGAGAGGAATGTGGTTGTTTCAGGGGCTGCAGTCACTGGAAGAGAGGAGTATGTGGGGAGTAGGATAGAATTGAAAGAGATGGTGATGAAAAACCAGTGCTGCTTAGAACTGGCTGTAGCCATAACTACCAGGGTAGCACGCCATCCTGGATTTGGCAACAAAGGTGATCTGGTTTGAGGTATAGTTATCTACTCAGTTCCTAGACGTAGAGAAGTTTTCTGTGTCTATCAGGGGCTTGGGTGGTAAGCATCAGAAATCAACCCCAGCTAACTTACAAAGGGGCATTTGGCTGCCGTAAAAATAGGGCCAGGGGTTTACCACCTCTCAGTGCCATGCTCACTGGACTGAATACGCCGGTGCTTTCACCATGTACAAACTCTCAGCCATCTCTGTATCGTTGTGTCCTCACCACAGAGTCAAAGTCCCTGATGAGATCATTTGATTGGCTGAACCTATATCCTTTGTCTTATCTTTCAGGGCTGAGGCAAATTTTGGGTCCTTTTAGCTTCAACTTTAAGATAGTGGGAAATTATCTTCCAGAAAAATATAGTGGGGAATTATCTTCCAGAAAAAAACTTGTTCAGATAAAAAAGTGCCCATAGCGTTTTCTGAACCAGGTACCTGGAGTTGGATTTATTGGTTCCTCCACTGAGCAGGACTGCTCTTCAAGGAGGCGGAGTTGGGTCAGGTGGAACTGGGTAATGTGAGGGGCCACTCAAAGGAGGGGAACATCTTATATCTCTGAATGACAACTTGAAATCTTTGCAGAACTTACATAACAAGGTATATATTAAATATGGCACAGGGTATGCTGGGAAGATGATGGCTCAACAAGTTCCATCTTCTCTTCCCTTTTATCCCCAAACCTCTCCTGAGCTAACTGGGAGCCAGGCTGGGAGGCAGGTGGAGCATGGAGGACTGGGCTTCCCTTACACTATGTGTAAACATCCATGCATAAACATGGATGTATGTAGCTAAGATGAAAAGTATATACAGGTACACATTGATGCTAATGTGAGGGTGAGTGGAGAGGGGATGAAGGTGGGAGATGAAGTTAAAAAAGCAAAAGCAAAAAAAAACTTTCCTAAAATTGCCAATATGTAAAATGCAATTCTATTTATGTGAAAGGATATATGTGTGTGTTAAAGATTTTTTTCCAAGCAAATCAAATTAAGCAAGTAAATAATTTTAAGCAAAGGCCATATAATTTCATTTGAAAATATTTCAGTAAGAATCTCCCACATGTATGTATGTTTGATATGTACATTTGAACATGTACATATCATAAACAAGGAAAAAGGAAAAAAGTGGACAAGTAAATGCCAGATTGTTAGTATTGGTCACCTCAGGGGGTGGAAGTGGAGAGGTAGGGACAGGAAGGATATAATTAGGTTTGCCTTATATGCTTTTGAATTGTATTGTTCACTTGTAATAAGCATGAAAAAACTGGCAATTTAGTCCTTTAGTTGGCCTTAGAATTGAAAGGGATTTTAGTAATATCTGCCATCTTTTCTCCCACACCCAAGGCAGCATGCTTGAGCAGTTATGAACATGAAATAGTTAAATAGCAAAATATTAGGGAGGAAAAAAATGGATGGCTTTTCATCAAACCTATTAAAGTTAAGATAATATTCAATGGCTAGAGGTACCACAAACTACAGGGGAAAGAGCTCATGAATTTTTGGGTGAAGGGTCATATATACATATATATGTACATATGTACCAAGTAAATAATATATTATATGTATCTCCATCTTATGTTAAGAAGAATCATGTAATCATATTTATAAGAAAATAAATCTAAATTTTGAAAATTCTTTGTACTCAATGCTTTCAAGTAGATATACTTAAAATTTCAAATTGTTGGACATATAGATTATTTCCCACACAATGCTGCATAAGCATCTTTTTGGTGCTGTCATTAAAGTGATGTTTAGAAAGACTATAGGATAGCCAAAACCTTTTTCAAGATTAAATGTTAAGAGAAACAAAGAATGATAGGCACAAAAATGCCCCTCCCTAAAAAAAGACCTTTGCAGAGAAAGAAGAGAGGGAGGAAGTAGAGTATACTAGAGCTAACAATGACTGTAGTTATTTTTAGTATTTGTTTTATCAGACTTTCTGTAATTAGCTTATAATATTATTGTAATGAAAAAACTTGATAAACTTTAAAAATACCAATTTTAATTCAAGTGCAAAAGTTTATTTTGACACCAAGCATTTATAAGTATTTTGCAGAGTTTATTATGGGATTAGAGTCATTATTTCATCATTTCTGGCATTCCATAGATATGTGAAATATTAAATAAGGGCAGAAATATATATGTTGTAAGTAACCTTTAGTTGGTTAAAAAATTTCTGTATTCAAAGAACCACCACAAGAAAATGTAGACAGGAAAATATGAGAATGCTCTGAAATTAATATTTTGGATCACTATTAGGAAAATGCCAGCCTGGCATGAGGTATTGAAGACAGGCAAAAAAAAAAGATGTTATTTTTGGACTAATATGACAAAAGTATAAGCATTTCCAGAGCAGCTCTAGAACAATCAACTTCTCATTTTATTTAGCTAGTTAGGTAATTTCATTCATTCATTCTCATTTATTCATTGGTACAAATATTCATTCATTCAAATATGTACTAAGTTAGGCAAGTTAACCTCCCTGAATGGAAGTTTCCTCATGTGTAGAGTGGGGATCATATGGAGTACTACTTACATTATTTACAGGGTATTTCTGAAGGTTATGGGTAATGAATGTGAAATTCCTGGCACACCACAGGTACCCCCAAATAGAATCTGTTGTTGTTATTACTATTGTTTTGATGAGGTGCCTAGCTCAGTGCTAACCACTCTTGGGCAAAGGCATTCACAACCATTCTGGTGAGGAGGAACTGGCACCATAGTGTGTTAGATGCTGCTCATAATTAACAGTGTACCAAACTGAATGTGTTCTATCACGCAAAGAAGATTCAGGATTTCTCTACAATTTTTAGACTAATTTTTTGCTGCTTGTGTCAAGTCCTTAATTGAAAAATGCCTCCCATCTCTGACTCAGAGCAGCCTGACCAATATTTTCATTAATTCTGCCACTGAGACAACCCAGACCCCTTGACCAGTGGTAGCTAAAGGTTTCTTGCTGGTAGGAGAATCACTGTTTACCCACATGTGATGCAAAAACATGGGCTCCTCAAATCCTTCCAAAATCAGTTGCTAGGCTTTTTGATAGAAACTGCTGGGTGCGAGTTTTTCTCTGAGCATCTGGTAACAGTAACCACATGTCCCAGTGGTAATGCATGCCATGGCCACTTGGAATATCGAGAATCACCAGATGGAAGGATGCTGCAATTGAGATTTTACATAGTTAAAAGGACATTTCGAAATCTGGGGATACACATGTACTTTATGTAAATTCAAATTCATTTTCAACAAACACCATGGTCTCCTGACACCAAGTAAGGGAAGGCAACTCAAACACTTATTCTCATCCGGTGGTAACTCCATTAGCTGGAACAGTTTAAGCTTTAAGTGGGTGGCTATGGTGAGTACCTAGCATGGTCAGCTGTCAGTAATGGTAACTACTATTTCTGTGTTGTCAACATCATAATCATCATTATCACGGCCCTGTGGTGATTATGTGAGGGCTCAACCAAGAAAGAACTTGCTTAGATCTCATTCTAGTTAATTGCAGGGTGAATGTAGCACAAGGAGACTGCTTTGTGGTTATAAAATCTGGTTTAAGTAGCAAAAGGGATTGTGACAAGTGGAGACATCCTTCTTTTTACCCCCAGATCCATATGCTGGCAGTTTTTTATCTGTCCTAGAAATCATAATGCTTTAGAACAGCTCTTGTTAATGCCCACCTCTCTCTTATGCTGATTGTTATATACCCCCATTAAATGTATTCGGATTTGATTAAAACTCAGAAAATTGTGGTGAAGCAAAGCACACAGTAATTCCTGTGTGCCACAACTATATGCAGTTCATTAGAACTAATAGCTGTTTCAGTTTTGGCCTTCTGTGAAGCAGAGCCTGAGACAGGGATAGTTTATTTGGGAGGTGATCCTCTGAAGCAGGGGTGAAGGAAGGAATAGGGAAAGTGAGACAGGGGAGGAGGAAAAGCTAACATAAGGATGCATTATTGAGGTTGTCACATTAAGCAACTGGGGCTAGATTCTCCTGGAACTTTGGAGAAGTATACAGAATACCTCTCAGCAGCCTCCATCTGAAGGAATGGTTCCTGTTCCCTATAGCTGAGGATTTCCTGGGAGCCTAACTGCCCTGAAATTCTGGGATTATGTTTGCACATAGTTGGGGTGGAATGCAGAGAAGGCCATGAGGTAAAAGAGAAACAAAACAAACAAACCACAGGCATAAAGACCTCTAAAAATCTGCTCTTCCATACAAGCAACAAGAACTGTCAAAGTCAACTTTTTAAAACTCTGGAAACTAATTAAAGGCTTCAATAATCCAAGGAGTATTTACTCAAGAGAAAGAGCTGAATCTCATTAAGAATTGGAAGACTGAGGCATTCCAAGGTTGATGACAAAATTTAAAAGGAAAAACTGGTGAATTAGATATCTCTGGGAGGGGGGTTAAAAGCTCTCAGATATTTCTGCAAGTATAGAAGGATGCATAGGGCTACACATTTACTTAGGAAAGACCTGGAAGACCCTAAGCTCTCAGCTTGGCTGACCTTAAAGCTCTGCGCAAGCTAGAAGTGGAAACAAAGGCAGAGCTGGAAATGCTCTGCTGAAGAATTGAAAGTGTGCCCTAACACACACACACAGAATCTGTGGGCAAAGGCTGGGAGACTCATTAGTTCAAGGCATTTCAGTAAACCTCTGTCAAGTTATTACTTAATAACTAAGCTAACAGAACAGAGATTATAGTGACTGCATAGGATAAAGAATATAGACCTTACAGAATTAGTCCAGGAAAGTCACCAAAAAACATGAGCAAAAACAACTGGCTGGGTGGCTCAGTTGGTTAGAGCATTGTTTCTTACACCAAAAGGCTGTGGGTTCAATTCCCGGAGAGACCACATCTTACGTTGTGTGTTTGTTCCTTGACTGGGGTGCATATGGGAGGCAACCAATGAATGTTTCATTGATGTTTCTCTCTCACTCTCTCTCTCTTCCTTCCTCTCTCTCTAAAAATCAATAAACATATCCTTGGGTGAGAATGAAAAAAACAGAAACAAACAACAATAAATTCTAGAAAAGAAGAGGAATCTTGTTTCTAGAGTTGACACATTATATTATTTAAAATGTCCAGTTTTCAACAAAAAATTATGAAACATGCAAAGAAATAGGAAAGTATGGCTTGTACACAGGAATAAAAGTAGTCAACAGAAATGGCCTTTGAGGAAACCCAGATACTGTACTTACTGTACAAAGATGTTAACTTAGCAATCATAACTACCTCTAAAGATAAAATATAAAGGAAACCATGTCTAAAGACTTAAAGGAAAGTATGCAAACAATGTTTCACCAAATACAGAATATCAATAAAAAGTTAGGAATTATAAAAAAATTGAATAGAAATTTTGGAGTGAAAAAGCACAATAATTGAAATGAAAATGTCACTAGAGGGGATCAACAGCAGTTTGAAATGGCAGATGAAAGGATCAGTGAGTTTAATTTGACTGGGGTGGGTGGGAAGTGGTGGAGGGTAAATGCAGACAACTATAATTGAACAACATTAAAATAATTTAAGAAAAAGAGAAAGGATCGGTGAACTTAAAAGCAAGTCAACTGAGATCATCCCATTTGTAGAACAAAAAGAGAGAAACGTGATCTCACCTATAAGTGGAATCTAATCAACAAAATAAACAAGCAAGCAAAAATATAAGCAGAGATATTGAAATAAAGAACAAAGTGACAGTAACCAGAGGGAAGGTGGGAGGAGATAATGGAGGGAAGAAGGGGAAGGGTCGTCGGGGAACAAAAGTAAAGGACACATAGACAAAGCCAAAGGGGGGAAGGATTGAGGGTGGGAAGTGGAGGTGGGTGGGTGGGGGAGAGTAGTGGCGGGAAAATGGAGATAACTGTACTTGAACAACACTAAAAAATAAAAAAATAAAAATAAATAAAAAACAATAAAATTTTTATAAAATAATGGCTTAAAATTTCCCAAGTCTGATGAAAAACATTAATCTGCACATCCAAGGAACTCAACACATTTCAAGCAGGATACACTCAAGAAGATCCACACTGCATACGCAGACACAGACATCACAGTCAAACTTTTGAAAGACAAAGACAAAGAGAGAATATTGAAAGCAGCAACATAAAAGCAACAGTAACTCCTCATGTACCAGGGATGCTCATAAGAGTGTTATTTGTAATAGTTGAAAAGTGGAAACAAATGGCAAATGACAATCAATGATGATAAACAAAATGTAGCATATCCAAACAAAAGAATATTAGGCTTTGAAAAGGAGTGAAGTTCTGGTACATGTTACAACATGGATGAACCTTAGTGTCGCTATGCTAAGTGAAATAAGTCAGTTACAAGAGACCATTATTGTATGTTTAATGTGAAATGTCCAGAACAGGCAAATCTATAGAGAAAGAATGTAGATTACTGGTTATCAGGGGTGGAGAGAGGGAAGAATGGAGATTGACCACTAAGTATGGGATTTCTTTTTGGACTGAAGAAAATGTTCTGGAACTATGTGTGGTGATCGGCACACAACACTGTGAATGCTGAAATCACTGAATTAAAGACTTTCTATTAAAAGGGTGAACATTATGAAATGTGAATTTCATCTCAATAAAGTTGTTATTGAAAATAAAGCAAATCAGGTAGTGAGTGCTTGGAGGTGGACAATGCCCACTGAAGATGACTTTGAGCTCACCTGCACTGCCCACTATTGACTGGCGTGCTGAAATCAGAGGTGAGTTGAGGGGATGTGATGTTCAGCACCAAAGAAATCTGCTATAATAGCCTGTTAATAGATAAAATAATTGCATGTATGTGCTATTCCTAGTGTTTTATGGGTGAATTTGTTCTTTGCTAAATACAATTTTAAAGTTTAATAATTTAAACACATCACTAATAACTTTTTTCTTTCCTACACATCTCACAACAGATAGTCACCTAGAACTTTGTGGTGAGAGCATGAGAGAGCCCATGCTTATGAGATCACCCACCCATCTTGTGCAAGCACAAGACTTACTTGAGAAGCTAATAAAAATGTTGACTTTGGGTCTCTCCTACTCTCTGAACTCCACCTCCCACTCCTACTCCTTCCACCTCCCAATAAAGAGTGTTATTCGATTGGATGGAGAGGTGCCCATGTGTCTGCATAGCCCCAAAACATCCCTGGTGATTCTGATACAGGCAGTCTGAGCTTGTCCAACTCACTAATTTTACAGATTAAATATTTGAGACACATGACTTGTTTAAGGTCCCTGATAGAGGCAGAGGTGTAGAGCAAGAATCTAAATTCAGGTCTTGTCACCTGCAGTCTTGTGCTCTTCCCACTACATGACAGTTTTCTCATATTTTGAGTTAGAACAGCCCTGTGTTCACTGCTCAGGGAAGTGGTCCACATACCAGGGAAAACATTAAAGCCACCATGCACCTGCCCACAGTGTGGGCAATCAGAATTAGTGCTGCTATTACACATAAAAAGCATTCTGTGCAGAGCATCAGAATGTGAGTGATGCCCTTGTGGCCACTGTGAGAGGGCCAATGAATGCAATGATGCATTTAAAGTCCTTGGAGATTTCATAGAGTGGTAAACCAAAGACTTGCTAATTATCTTTTTTTTTCTTTTTGAACCAGAGCTATACAGTAATAAGCAGCCACATACTTTCAAACATGTGGATCATTGCTTTAAGTCTTCAGTCTTCTGCTGTCATCTGACATCATGAAACCACAACTGTAGAGAATTCCAGTTCATGGTTACAAATAAACTTGGTGACAAAGATCAGAGACAGAGGAAGGTATGAGACAGAATTCTATGTGCACCCTTTCAGGATAAAAGATTAGCTTTGAACCTAAATTATTGTAAATCGATGCCACTGGACTGAGATGGAGAATGAGGAAGAAAGGAAGTTCTAGGCTGATGAAACCTCATGTGCAAAGGCCGGGTGGCATGGAAAACAGTGCATTAGGGGCACTGGGAACAACAGGGAGTCTGGTGTATCTGAGTGAAGAAATGTGTGTGTGTGTATAGCCAGGGATGGGGAGGGGCATGAACACTGAGAGAAGAGGTTCAGAATGGGGGCCAAGATCCAGATCACTTAGGAGCTTAAATGCTATTTGAAGAAGCTTCGACATCATCTTACTAACAATGGGGAACCATAGGAGTATTTCAAGTGACAGAATTGCATTTTAGAAAGATCACTCAGGTTGGCGAAAGGAGAGAGGTTAGAAAGGGGGTGCAGGAACAGAGAGCAGTTAGAAATGATAACGGCATGAACTAAGGCAGTGTGGTGAATAGTTCTTCCCACGCTTGAGGACAACCAGTTTCAGTTGCTGCCATTGAGCCAGTCCTCAGGAGGCCGATCTTGGGAATCCTGTGCCTACTGCCTCTTTACATCTTAGGAGACATTCCAGTGATCAAATTTCAGCAATGCAGACTTGGATAATGGGTATAAATGTTACAAGAAAAACTGATGAGGAGAGGAGAGGAGAAGATGTAAAAAGAGGGAAGGGAAAGGAGGAGACAAAATATATCTGAATGTATAAGACTTAGAAGAATCATCAAGAGGTCATTCTTAGGCTGCAAAAATATCTTATAAGCATTGCTTTAAGAAACACCCAGAATTTCAAGAGGAATGTCTTCTCTAGTGATAAATTTATTTCTAAATGCATTTTAAGGAGCTCATCATTAAAATAAATGAATTATCTCATAGTGATCTCATATATATATCATGCCAGAGAGGTAAAAGGTTATGAAGTCACACAAAGGAAACTGATTAGTGTTTTGTGGTTTGACAATGTGTCTTCTGAGCAGGAGCCAGGGCCTAACTTTGCATCTCAGATGCTTTCAGATTTCCAGAGAAGGGCTGAAAAATGTGTACTCACTGGGGTGGTGAAGGAGGCTAGGACTGGAAACCAGGTTACCAAATCCCGTCTGGAGCATGTAGGCAGATGTGAAAAGTGGGAGAAATGTTCAGAGCACACCGTTTCCTAGTGAAAATGCCCACGCAAACTTACAACCATAGCAACACAATAGCCTTATTAATATAAAAAAAATCTGTTGGTTGCAGTTCAATTGACAAAGAAAGAAATCACACACACACAAAAACCTCTCTCCACTATCTACTTATTAACAAATAAAGCTGTGAATTTATTTTTATTTCCCTTTTATCTGCTTGATTAAGAATGCTTTGTTAGAAGATTTCGATTTCTCAATTACCCTTCTAATACAGAGACAAAAGATTTTAAAATGCAATCTGTATTTGAAGAAGATAATTCTCTTATGACTCTAGAGGGGGAGAAATGAAGAAATTATAAACTAGTCCAGTCAAGATGGAGGAGTAGATAGATATGCTTTGCCTCTTCACACAACCAAAAGAAGGAAACAACCAATTTAAAAACAAGAAGCAACCAGAACTGCAAGAAAACTGAACTGTAAGAATATCAGACAACCAAAGAGTTAAATAAGAAGCAATCATCCAGACTAGTAGAAGGGGTGAAGAAGACATGCAGCAAGGCGGTGGCTGGAAGACCTGGCAGTCCTGCATTTGTGTGCAGGAGAAACAAATGGGGAGGGAGACAGACCACGCAACCTAGGGTTCCAGTGTGGGCAAAATAAAGCCTCAGAACCTCTGGCTGTAAAAACCTGTGGGGGTTGTGGCAGTGGAGAAACTTTCAGTCTCTCCAAACTGGGGTGAGAGCCGAGCAAGCATTGCTCCCTCTCTGACCCCTCCCCCCGCATACAGTACCACAACACGGAGAAGTGGGTTGCCCCATCCTGGCAAATACCTAAGGCTCCACCCCTTACAATGTAACATGTGCACTGAGACAAAGAAATATGGCTCAAATGAAGGAATACATCAATTAGACTTCCAGCCAAGATGGAGGCATAGGTAGACCACTTTGACTCCTCGCACAACCAAATGAAGGACAACAACAAATTTAAAAACAAAAAATAACCAGAGCTGCCGGAAAATCAAACCGTATGGAAGTTTGACAACCAAGGAGTTAAAGAAGAAACATTCACACATACCAGTATGAAGGGTGGAGACAGGCAGCTGAGGTGGAGAGGATTTGCAGCAAGGCGGTGGCTGGAGGACCAGGGTGAGTGAGGTGGCTGCTGACGGAGCAGGCAGTCTCACATTTGTGTGCAGATAAACCAGGAGGAACAACTGGGGAGTGAGACAGACTGCGAGACCAAGGGTTCCAGAGCAGGGAAATAGGGCCTCAAAACCTCTGACTGAAAAAACCTGTGAGGGTTGAGGCAGAAGGTGAAACTCCCAGCCTCACAGGAGAGTTCACTAGAGAGACCCACAGGGTCCTAGAATGTACACAATCCCCCTCCCCCACCAGGAATCAGCACCAAAAGGGCCCTATTTGCTTGTGGGTAGCAGCAGAAGTGACTGAAAGCCAGCAGAGAGCTAAGTAAGCAAAGCAGTATTGTTCCCTCTTGGACCCCTCCCCCACATACAATGCCACAATGCAGCTCAGGAGGGTTGCCTGGCCCTGGCAAATACCTAAGGCTCCACCCCTTACTACATAACAGGATCCCTGAGAGAAAAAAATATGACCCAAATGAAAGAAAAGATCAAAGTTCCAGAAAAAATACAGCTAAATGATGAACAGAGAGCCAACCTATCAGATGCAGAGTTTAAAACACTGGTAATCAGGATGCTCATGAAATGGTTGGAAAACAGAGGAAAAAGTGAAGGCTATGAGAAATGAAATAAAGGAAAATGTACAGGGAACCAACAATGAAGGGAAGAAAACCAGGACTGAAATCAATGGTTTGGAGCAGAAGGAAGAAATAAACATTCAACCAGAACAGAATGAAGAAACAAGAGTTAAAAAAACTGAGGAGAGGCTTAGGAACCTCTGGGACAACTCAAAATGTTCCAACATCCAAATCATAGGGGTACCAGAAGGAGAAGAGGAAGAGCAAGGAATTGAAAACTTATTTGAAAACATAATGAAGGAGAACTTCCCTAATCTGGCAAAGGAAATAGACTTCCAGGAAGTCCAGGAAGCTCAGACAGTCCCAAAGAAGTTAGACCCAAGGAAGCACACACCAAGGCACATCACAATTACATTACCCAAGATTAAAGACAAGGAGAGAATCTTCCCTTCCCTGTCTAAAAACAGCAAGAGAAAAGCAGTTACCTACAAAGGAGTTCCCATAAGATTATCAGCTGATTTCTCAAAAGAAACCTTACAAGCAAGAAGGGGCTGGAAAGAAGTATTCCAAGTCATGAAAGGCAAGGACCTACACTTAAGATTACTCTATCCAGAAAAGCTATCATTTAGAATGGAAGGGCAGATAAAGTGCTTCCCAGTTAAGGTCAAGTTAAAGGAGTTCATCCTCACCAAGCCCTTATTATATGAAATGTTAAAGGGAATTACCTAAGAAAAAGATCAAAACTATAAACAGTAAAATGACAACACACAACTATCAACAACTGAACTTAAACAAAAACAAAAACAAACTACGCAAACAACTAGAACAGGAACAGAATCACAGAAATGCAGATCACATGGAAGATTATCAGCAGGAAGGGGGAGGGAGGAGAATGGGGTAAAAGGTACAGGGAATGAGAAGCATAATTGGTAGGTACAAAATAGACAGGGGAGGTTAAGAATAGTATAGGAAATATAGAAGCCAAAGAACTTATATGTATGACCCATGGACAGGAACTAAGGGTGGTGAATGCTGGAAGAAATAGGGGTAGTAGGCAGAGGGGGGGATAAAGGGCAGACAAAAATGGGACAACTGTAATAGCATAATTAATAAAATATACTTTAAAAAAGAAAGTACAAATTAGTAAAAAAGGAGGAGATGGCTTGAGACCCTTGTCTAGGCACCAGAATGAAATCACAGGTTTTGGGTGACTAGAGACCTGAGTTAATATGGGCCATGCACAGGGGCCATGAGAAGAGAATGCCCTGAGGATATTAGGGCCTTTTCTAAGGAGCAGGGCTCAGACTGAGGAGAGAGGTGAGTCATGCAAGCACAGGGCCAGAGCTTATTTTTATTCAAGCTTTTGATGTTTTGTTTATCATAGACTTGCTTGCATTCATGTTGGTTTTTAAAAATATTGCATTAAAATATTATTTATCTTTATTACTGAGTTTTTGGCACCCCCTTAACATTTTCACCTGAAGTGAGTGCCTCATTGCCTCACCCTGGCTCCTGCCTTGCTAGGGGAAAAGCATTAACACATAAGGACAAAATTAATAGTGCATTTAGAAACTCTGTTTGCATTTTGAGCGGCACTTGAGAAAGAAAATTTATGTTCTCTAGGTCCAGATGTCTTGGGACTCTAAATCCTGTTTTCCCAGGGCCAGGATGTGTAGAATTGGACATTTCACAATGTAGGGGAAATACCAAATCTTCATGGTATTTTTCCTCTGGCTGCTTTGAAGATTTTCTCTTTAATACTGGCTCTAAGCAGTTTGATTATGTTATGCTTTAATGAAGTTTTCTTGTGTCTCATGTTTGAGGTTAGCTTGAGCTCCTTGGATCTGGGGGTTTATAGTTTTCATTAACTTTAGAAAAATTTAAGGCATTATTTCGTCACATATTTTTTTTTTCTGTCCCTTCCACTTTTCCTCAGGGACTCCAATACTCCAATTACATGTATATTAGGCCAATTGAGGGTCTCTGGTGCTCATTTGTTTTTTTCAGTCTTTTTTTCCCTATGGGTTTCATTATGGATAATTTCTATTGCTATGTCTTTAAATTCACTAATCCTATTTTATTCAATGTCTAATCCATTTTTAAACCTATCCAGTGTATTTTTCATTTCAGACATTATAGTTTTAACATCTGGAAGTTCTACTTGGGTCATTTTTACATGTTTTATATCTGTCTTTAGCATACTTAAATTTTCCTCCATGTTCATGAACATCTGAAGTGTAATTATAATAACTGTTTTAAAGTCCTTGTCATCCTGGCTGGTGTGGCTTAGTGGATTGAGCACTGGCCTGTGAACCAAAAGTGTTGCTGGTTTGATTCCTAGTCACGGCACATGCTTGGGTTGTGGGTCAAGTCCCCAGTAGGGGACACATGAGATGCAACCACACACTGATGTTTCTCTCCCTCTCTTTCTCCCTCCCTTCCCTTCTGTCTAAAAATTAAACAAATAAAATCTTATAAAAAATAAAGTCCTTGTCTACTAATTCTAACATCAATCATTATTTCTTGGTCTGTTTCTATTAATTAATTTTTCTTTTTATTAAGGGTTGTACTTTCCTACTTCTTTGTATGGCTAGTAATTTTGGATCGGATGCTAGACATTGTGAATTTATCTTGTTGGGTGCTGGTTATTTTGATATTCTTATGCATATTCTTGGTGCTCACTCTGGGATGTAGCTACATTTGTTGGAAACAGTTTGATTTTTTTTCAGGTTTTCTTTTAAACTTTGATAGATGGGACCAGAGCAACCTCTAGTCTAGAGGTGATTGTTCCTCACTACTGATTCTTGTACCCAATGGGTCATGAAATATGAGATTTTATACTTTGGCTGGTGGGAACAGGAACTAATTCCAGCCATGTGTGAGCAACAAGTGTGATTCTTATATTATTAGTTATTAAATACTGTATTATTTTTCATACAAACAACTATAAACTTACTATTGCCCCATCCTGTATATGTTGATCAGTTTATATGAAGAGTCAAGGGGGACCCTCTTCAACCCCTAGCAATCTCTCTGTGAAGCTCTTACCTCTCTGATATTCTGCCTTGTGAAGCTTTACCTGCCTTGGCCTTACAGAGTCCCAGCTGCATCTCCTCACCTCAGGGAGACCTCCTTGCTCTGGGTCACAGAAACTCTTTCCAGGTAGTAGGCTGGGATAATCATAGAGTTTGCCTCATTTGCTTCCCTTCTCTCAAGAACCACTTTCCTGTGCTGACTGGTGTCCAATATCTAAAAACTGCAATTTTGTGTATTTTTACCATTTAGTTTTTAGTTTTTATTTTCAAGAGGAAGGGTTTGTTAGATTCTTATTCCTCTACTTTGCCTGAAGCAAAAGTTTCCAACTTTATGACTTCTGAATGTGATTGATGGGTAATATATTTGGAGAACAGAATAAATTACATCTTGAATGATCAATTAAACCTTCTTAATAACTTAGGACACTCTAATAAAATTTATATCATTTTCAAGTGACAAAACATAATTCTCATAATTTTCACATAATTATTTAGTGAGGAAGTGGCAAAGTTTTATTTCTCATTAATGAGGTTACCAGAACAATGATAGAGACAGTTTGAAAACTGAGACACAGGGGAGGTAATGAGCTATTATTGGGGGCTTGGAGAGAGAGAGAGAAAGGGGAAGGGAAAAGAAGGGAAGGGAAGGGAAAGAAAGGGAAGGGAAGAAGGGAGGAGAGGAGAGCGGAAGAGCGAAGAGGAGAGGAGAGTAGGGAAGAGAATGGCTCTGGCTGGGTGGCTCAGTTACTTGGAATGTTGTCCCATACACCAAAAGGTTGTAGGTTTGATTCCTGGTCAGGACATATACCTAGGTGTGGGTTTGATTCCTGGTTGGGGCACATACTTAGGTTGTGGGTTCAATCCTGGGTCAGGGTACATGCAGCAGGCAACCGATAGATTTTTCTCTCTGACATTGATGTTTCCCTATCTTTCAAATCAATTGACATTTCCTCGAGTGATGATTAAAGAAATAAAAAAAAAACAGAGAGAGAATAAATGAAAAAATATGCTGGAATAAGATTGCTAAATCACAAACAAAACTGGTTAATGCTCCACTGGCCAATAAAATCACAACCTTTAGGATTATCTTCTCAGATGAACAGAAATAATTTTTATTTCTATTATACAAAAACTTATTTGCATAGTATTAATTTCCACAAGTTAGTATTTAACCTTTATAGACTTTAAAATATCTGGACCTTAATTAATAATAGTGATAAGTGAAATAAAAGTTATTTTCCCCTAGATATTTAAATGACCCTTCATTAGGCTTAAGACAATTTTTTTACTAGTGCATTGATTGTGTGCAAGTCAACTTTTTTCATTGTTTCCATGTTTTGGAAATCTTCTTAACATACGAATTATTGTAACTCAGTGATATATGCCATTCCTAACTGGTTACTCTGAGCCAAGATTCCCTCACTTAATGAAAAGATGAAACTAGGACAGTGGTTAATAACTGTGGTTACATGTTAGAATCACCTGGGGGAGCTTTTCAACAATACTAAAGCCAGTCAATTCAGACCCAACAGATCAGACTCTTTACGGGAGAAGTCTGGGCATCGTTAATTGTTAAAAATCCCTCCAGTTATTCTAATGTGCAGCCACTGGTCAGACGGGGTTGCTCAGACCCCTTTCAACAATGGTCTGTGATTCTGTGGCTTGAAATACAGGCAAGTCACTTTTATACTGAATGTAGTAGACATAAATACAAGCTCTGCTAACTTCCCTGCATTAGTGACTTGGAAATGATTCAGGGTTGCCAGCATTCATTCCATAATGTGGAAGCAATGGGAAAGGCCAGGGGTGGGACAGCTGAATGACTAGCCTGTGTTTTCTAATTAGATATAGTCAGCTTGAGTTGTTGGAGATAGGAATGTCTGAAATCCATGTCTTAAAGGAAAGAAAGAAAGAAAGAAAGAAAGAAAGAAAGAAAGAAAGAAAGAAAGAAAGAAAAAGAAAGACAAAAAGAAAGAAAAAAAGAAAGACAAAAAGAAAGAAAAAGGAAAGGAATGTCAAATTAATTTTGTAGAAACTGTAATGAATAAACTAAAATAAAAAATAAAAAAAAATTAATTTTGTGCCCCTGACTCTATCCCTTTGAGATCATTCCTCCTCCCAGAACAGGGTTCTTTCACAGTTATTATCAGATATTGCATTTCTGACATAAGACTGTGCATCAATAAATCAAGGCCATGACCAATAATATCCACAAAAGGGAGATAATGCAACAAGTATGAGCCTTTAAGATGATTTCAAAGAATATAATTCTATTTCATATTCTCTTCTTTCATGCTTGTTATCACTGAAAAGTATTTTTGGTAGCTTTTTTTTAATTGAAAAGCATTTTTGAAAGCAAGCACTTTTGAAACTCTTCACCCTAAAATTTCACTTATGAGAAACACACAGTAAATGTAACTGAGAAAGACAGAAATTAAAAGAAAAGTTGCTTAACTTGGTAAGAGTTTTTCTTTTTAATCATTAATTAAGGTTGAATTTTCTTCAGTCACTTTTGGGCATCTTTCTCTGTAAGTACATGACTTCTTTTCTTTCGTCTGTTAATGTAGTGAGTAATATTAATAAGTACCCAAATACCAAACTGTGTTTATACTCATGAGATAAAAAAGAACCCTATTCTTTTTTTAAAAAAATTTGTTCAATTATAGCTGTCCCACCTTCCCCCCATTGCTCTCCCCTGCTCCACCCCAACTCCCACTTAATACATATTTTATTTGATTCCATTTATTTCCTCTCTGACATTTTTTAATGATAATAATCTTCTTCCTTTATAGTGAAACATTCTTGTGAGTTGAGTAGGGATGGTATTAATTTTCCTAGCCATTTGACAAGTTAGAAAACTAAGACACAGAGGTGGTAAATTACTTATTCATCAAGAACAAATGACAATTAAGTGACAAAACCTATACTTCAGTGTTTGGCTGCAGATTTCTGGCCCAGGGATTTTTTCTCTACTCTCCTCTAAGAAATTTATGTTTTCATCAAGCAAATATCCCAATCACTAAATATTTCAGATAACCTTACAATATTTCACATAACCTTAGAATAATGTCTTGAAAACAGGATTTTAAATTCCAGTTGCATTATTAATGCTGTTTAAAAGCCTAATTCCCAATGCTTTCCTTTTTTAAAAATTTATTTTCCACAATAACAGTTTTCACAACTACATTTAACAATCATGGGGCTTGGGAAAAAATGTGAGGTGGAAGAAGGAGGAGATGAGAACAAGAGAGGTCAGATGGATGGCTTACCATTAGCTGAGCTAGAAAAGCCACTAGGATGAGTAGAACTGAGGGTGAGCCTGCCTGGATGGGCTTAGAGAAGTTTGGATGCATTAGTTTGATGGTACCAGAATCTTGGGAATGAAGGAAATCATTCAGGGTCTGGGGAACAAGTAGAAAGAAGCATGAAATGCCAACATTTCTGTGGATAGATGAAGCGGAACCAAGAAGATACCTGGAGAGAAGAGTCAGAAAGGGAAGGAGAAAAGCAGGAGAGGTCTGTATCCTGAAAGCCAAGGAAGAGAAGAATTCTCCCCGCTTCCCACCCAACCTTGTCTTCTCCAGGCCTCCCGGTTTCAATAAGTGGCTCACCATCTACCCATCAGCTCAAGGAAGTAAACAGGTATTTTTCTGATTTACTCCCCCAACATGTTTCCGTCAGCAAGTCTTACCAATTCAACTCTTAATTATATCTGAATGTGTTCACTTCTTTCCCTTTCCACTGGCACCTCCCACCCCATGATATCAAGACACTAAAGCCTGTCCCCTGTACAGCTGCTGTAACCTCTACAGTCGTCTCCAGCCTTCTGACCCTGTCCCCACTTTACCTAGACAACTCTCCACCTCGCAGACAGAACGCTTTTATGAAAGCGCAAATAAAATAATATCCAATCTCCAATTAAAATTCTCCAATGGTTCTCCATTGTACATCCATTAAAATGTAACCTTTTTATGATGACCTTAATAGACCCACATCTGGCCCCTGTCAAGACCTGTACCATTCTCTCGTTGCTCATGAAGTCCAGACACAAGAGCCTTCTTTCTGTTCTTTGACCATACCAAGCCCATCCCCTCATCAGGGCCTTGCCTTTGCTGTCCTTTGTCTACATCGCTGTGCCTTAGACCTATGCAAGGATAGCCCTTGTTTTCAGTCAGGCTCCATCTTAAATATCACCTCCATAGAAAGATCTTTATTGACTACCCCTTCTAATTAGCAGGTACTCACTGTATTAATTTGCCAGAGTTGCTGTCACAGAGTACTACAGACAGTGTGGCTTAAGCAACAAATGTATTGTCTCACAGTCCTGGAGGCCAGAAGCCCAAAGTCAAGGTGTTGGCAGGGTGGGTTTCTTCTGAGGGCTGTGAGGGAGAATCTGTTCTTGGCTTCTCTCCTCAGTTTGTAGATGGCCATCTTTCCCCTATGTCTCCTCACATCATCTTCTTTCTATGGAAGTCTCTGTGTCCAAAGTTCCCCTTTTTATAAGGACACCAGTCATATTGGATTAGGTCCCACCCTAATGATTTCACTTTAACTTGATTACCTCTGTACAGACTGTATCTCCAAATAAAGTCACACTTTAAGGTACTAGGGGTTAGGACTCCAAAATATATGGGAACATAATTCAACCCATAATGCCCACATCCTATTGCTATCACTTCACATGGTTTCCTTTTCTTCATAACATCTGTTCCTATCTGAATCACAGTGTTCATTTTTTGCTTGCATTCTAGTATTTGTAGAAGCTCCATAAACAGACACCTTGCCTGTCTTTGGAACAGGCTTGGCTGGTGCCCTTGATATATCCCGTTACCATAGATACCAGCAGCTTCTCATTGCAAGCATCTGCAATGTTCTGTCTAAGGCTTGCTCTTGCATGAGGCAGGCTGGGGGTGTTGGAAAGTTACTGACAGGTGAGAATTGGTGGCAGAATATCCATTTCCTCACCCCTTGTGGGGTGCAGTGCTGAAATTTGCTTTCTGCTGTATTTGAGAGGTCCTAAACAAGACTGAGCGAAGTTACCCATACTGCTCATGAATGTACCCACATTGGCCTTCCCCCTTCTCTGCCCACCTCCTCATTTCCTCACCAGCGTTTCCTGGGATCCCTTCCCAAATAAACTACTAACCCTGAACTCCTGCCTCTGGGTCTGCTCCCTAAGGGAACCCGACTTAAAACAATCTTTATCACTATATACCATTTATGGTAAATATTCAATAAGTTATAGTGAATGAATCAATAGAAGGAGGTGGTCCAAGACACTGTCAAATGCCATAGAAATAGGTCTAGTAGAAGGAAACTTAAAAAAGTCAATTTTGTAATTGTGAGATCAGTAGCTGCTGTGCTAGAGGAACTTACTTGAATGGTGTGGCGGCAAGTCTGATTTTGGTGGGTAGTGAGGTGAAAAAGGTAGACAGTGAGAGACAGGAAAGAGTTTATTTTACATAAGAGTAGGGCAAAAGGAAGTGTTTTTTTTTTTTGAGTGGAAAACTTTAACATAATTAAGGCTGATTCAGTGGAAAAGGAAAGAATGAAGATAGAAGTGAGAAGGAGGATCACTAATGGGTCAGTTGTAGGTGATAAATTAGAGGTTAGCTTAGTAAGCACAAATGGAGGACTTAGCATGGGGAAACAGAGACCTCTGGTCTACTCAGAAGGTAGTCAGAGGGTAAGACCTGGTAACCAGAAACATGAATATATGTATACTTATATAGTTATATATATACTAGTACTCTTTATTTCTGATTCAATAAGTAACAGGTGTTCATTGCAGAACAGTTGACAAATACATAAACAATAACATTATCAAGCCCTACAATGGATGTACTTCAGAGCCTGGTCTATGTGCTTTACATGTGCTTTACTCATTTACTCCTTGAACTACCATGTGAAGTAGGTACTATTACTATCTTTTTTTATGGAGGAGAGAGAGTGAATCAATTGCCCAAGGTCACATGATTGGCACAAGACCTGGATATGAACCTACATTGTCTGGTTCTGGAGTTATTCTGTATCATACACAAAGAAAAGGCCAGAGGAAAACTTATCCATCAGAGGGAAAAAAAAACATGCACAAAATACTTAAATATCAATGTAGAAATCACCAGTTCACTGCCGATGCTTCTCTTTTCCTGGGGAAAGAGGGAGATGGAAATCAGTAAGACTTGAGACTTAAGCTTAATAGTAACAGTTTGAAGATGTAGCTTCTGGGCAAAGAGAAAAAGACCTGGTTAGAAATTCTGAGCAGCAGTGATGAGCCAGCTTGGGGGTGAGGATGCAGGCACTGAATCCGGGCAGTGTCGGCTGGCACGGTTCAGCGGTTTTCTCAGAGGCACTGCACTGCTGGGTAGGAGCAGTTGGAGGTTTGCTGTGGGAGGTGCACAGAAAGTCAGGAGAAATGGACAGTTTTAAAGAGAGTGAGGCTGAAATGATTGCATCTTCACCTGGGATTCCTAAATGCAGACCTGGGGACAGAGAGCAAAGAAAGAGGTGATTCCAGGAATAATGCTGGTAGGGGAGAGAAGGAGCAAGACAGGGGAGGGAAAGAAGCCAATAAAAGGAGTGCACCGCAGGCAACAGGATCTTAATCCTGCTGGGTTCCTCTGGGAGCCACTGTGGAAGTGCATCTGGTGGGGGGCTGGTGTCCTATTTTACCACTGCCCGTCAGCCACTGGTCAGGACTGCTCTGGGGTAACTATGGGCCGAGAGATGCTGGCTGTGGGAAGTCTGGCCAGGGTGCACTGAAAGGTAATGCCTGAGGAGACAAGAACCAGGGCCTCAGGTGTCTGCTATAGATGGACCATGGGTTTGCCACTGGGTCAGAGAGGCAGCGAAGCTATGAGAAGACTAGGAGAAGAGGGGGACAGTTCTGGGATGTCTTTTTGAAATTTTTTTTTGCATAGGTAATATTGGCACAGGGTATAAAATTCAAGCATGAAAGAGTGTAAGTAAAAAGTCTTTTCTCATCATCTAACTCTGTCTTCTACTATTGCTAATTTGTCAATATCCTTTTGGGGACAGAATAGTAGGTGTGTATCTGTAATACACACATAAGTGTGTATTATAGATACAGATGTTATATATGTGTATATACATAATAGAGGTATAGGTGTTACATATATGTATATATACCCAAATATATTATAGCTATAGTTAATGTGTTTTTTATTTTTACCTAAATGACCCCACACAAGTGGTAGCAAATAATAAAATATTCTTGTAAGTGTGTTATTGACACGCTCCTGTGAACTGTAGGATACATCCCTAGGAACAGAGTAGCTGGGTCAAAGACCATGTGCATCTAAAATATTGATAGATGGTGCTGAGTTTTCCTGTACCCAGATGCACACCCATGGCACTGACCATTATAACGAGGCCAAAGGATGGAAGTGTGGGGAGTAGGGAGTAGAAGAAGAAGGAGAAGCCATCAGACAGTGAAGTGTCAGCTATCCAGACCCTGATGGGGCAGTTCCCTTCTGACTGGGTCCAGGGAATGGCTGCACCAGGAAGTTGTCGGTATGGGGCGGCATGCCGGCAAAGGGCGGTGGAGTAGAGGAAGTTAAGGAGCTACGAGGTGTCCGAAAGAGTCATCCAGTTGAGGAGACAGCTAGTCCCCCCTGGTGAGTTGTCTCAATCTTGTGAAATGTGATTACAGACATCATCAACTTCCCTTATAATCTGGCAGGGAAAAGACACCAGATGCCTTCCAGTCCTTTCTACTCTGTGCAGCAGAAAACTTTTCACACTTGAGCTGGCTGAGGAGGAAGAGGAAGAGTATCAATCAACATGGCTGCCTCAGGGCAGACGCAGTGGTATCTCCATTCTTTCTTATGGCCTCTGTGGCAGTGGGGTTGGCAGGGCTGTGCTCCCAGATCCTCTGGTTTCAGGTATGTGGGGCCAATAACAACAATAATAACAATAGCAGTTAAGATGTTGAATTCGTTAGGAATTGGGTTCAGCAGCAGGTTGTTTAAATACTGGTGTAGACCAGAGGTAAATTCTCTTTTCTCTCCTGTAGCGTGAAGTCCAGGGATAAGCATTCCACAAAAGGTGTAGCAGCTCCACCATGCCACTGGTGTCTTAGGCTTCTTCTACCTCTCTGCTCTGCCTCCCCGGTGCTGACCTCTGTCCTCATGGTTTCTAGAGGGCTGCTGGAGGCCAGCTCTCCTGCTTATGATCCATGCTGGAAGAAGGAAAGGGTTCATAAAAAACAAAATTCAATGGAGTGCATTAGAACTTCTAATTGGCTTTCTTAAGTAATGGATGAATCAGGCAGTATCCCTTCTAGCAACTAGAAGGGTGCCCTCAGGGGTTGTACAAAAAATAAAATTTTTATAGAAAAGAAAGGTGGGGCAAGGAAAGTATTAGCAAAAGAAAAGAAAGGATTATTTGGGGGCCTAGACATCTTTGGGGAGGAAGGGAGGGAAGAATAAGGGAAGGGTTCTTATCATGCAGATTACTTATTCTTTCTATGGGGTGGGGGGAGGGAAGGAGAGGGCCCATGTTGGTGTTAACCAGAAAATTCCAGGCTGGTTGATTAAATTATGTTTCTGGGAGAGGATGAAATAGCAATTGGGTCAGGTATTAAATCTAGGTTTGGTATCATGGGCTTTAGTAAAAAGTGACACCATTTTGGGTCTGTGGTTTTTTCTTTAACAGGGTCAAAGGTAAAAATGGAGCATGCCAGATGCATCAGCACCCCCCACCTAACTTTTTAATGCACGTTCCCAGAGTCTACACTCAGTGCTGGCGCCTACCTCTCCTTGCACAGCTTACAGTCACGCCATCACCCCCAGCTGCAGGGAGACTGGAAACATTTTTAGCTGGGCTCGTTGCTGCCCCCAGTGGCTGAAGGTTCTGTTAGGAAAGAAAAAGAGGAGCTGGCTAGGCACCTGGCCGCCTTTCTCTGATCTTCTAAGCACTTTACCCTTACGAGAAATTTATTTTTCCATTCTGGTAAAGTATAAGCAACATAAGTTTACCATGTCAACCATTTGAAAGTGTACAATTCAGTGGTTTTAAGTACATGTACAGTGTTGTGTGACATTTTCACCCTCATGACCTAATCCCCTCGCACAGGGCCTGTTTTGTAACACCATCACAGTGAGCAGTAGGATTTCAGTGTACGGATTTTGCAGGGACACAAACATTCAGATTTAGCAGGTTATTTCCTGCCTTTGGCTGTTGTGAATAATGCTGCTATAAACACTGGTGTGTAAATATGTGTTCAAGCCCCTTCTTCCATTTCTTCTGAGCATATACCTAAGGGTGGAATTGCTGGATCATGTGGTGATTCTATGTTTAACTTTTTGTGGAGCCTCCCAAAATACACTTTGTATCGTATTTAATCTTTACAAAGTTGCAACTGTTGAAACCACACATTGAAATTCTGGTAAAGAGGGGCCACCCACTCTGGATCCAGGTGAGCTCCAGCAGGTTGGTGCTGCTCACGCCACCCTGGGGGAACGTCTCTGGAGTAGATGCCAAAATGAACTGGGTGGAATTAGCTCCGAGTTAGAAGTGGGAAACAAAGATAAGAGGCTAAGTCAGCCTCTTGGTAATGATGTACTCCACTCTTCTCTTGGGAAGGAAGACTCCACTAACTTTCCCTGGCTCTGCTGATAGGAATTCTCACCAAGTGCTTGCAGGCAGATTTACTGGGTCTGTACTGGATTCCCTTGACCAGTGTAGACTTTTAAAGAGCACACCATGAGGTTGCAGGCAGGAGCTGTTTCCACCCCTATGTTTGACCTCTGGTCAACACATCACAAGTTTATCAAGGAGAAGGAAGATGAACTTGGTTCGCTCCGTCCCTCCTGATGGTTCTAAGTGCACGCTAGCAGAGTTGGTAAGAACGTGGCCTCCAGAACTAGATGGCTTGTGTTCAGATTCCAGTTCTACTGTTTGTGTGTGATCTTCTTTGGGATTATTTAGCTTCTCTGTGCCTCAGCTTCCTCATCTGTAAGTTGGGGATGAGTAATGGTGCTTTATTTATTTCCCACGATTGTCATGAGGGTCTCCTGAGTTAGCATGTTTAAGCAAGTGTTTTAGGAAGGTGCTTGCACTCTAGAGGGGCTCTGTCAGTGGGGGTAGTGTTAGCAGCACTGACATTATAATTACACCCAGGAAATTCTGATCCTCCAGATGGGAACAGTTAATGGCAAACTGACTATGGGTCATCCATCACTGTAGTTACAGCAATGAAAAAAAAGGAACAAAATGGGGAGCTCACACGTGGACAAAGCATGGGAGACACAGCCAGATGGTGTGGAAAATGTCACTGGACTTTGTCTTTGGCCTGATGTCATAAGCTTAGAAAATGCTGACCTCTTCACCTCTTAAATTTGTCCTTTATCTCCAACTTGGAAATAATTCTGCTTGTCTCCAATGGATAATTCTGCAATTATCTATTGCATCCTTGTGAAGACTTACTGAGGCAAAGATATAGGCATTATAAACTGTTATCACTAAACAAATATAAAGATTTAGATTAACAACCTGAAGCCCCTCAGCTCCTATTATCTCTGTCTAAACAAATTTGGTATTCATGACCAGGCCTGGCACTAAAACCCAGGGAGATTGTGGAAAACATGGAGAAGGCTCAGTAGCCAAGGACAGAATCTGGCGAATTAGGGCTAATTTCATACAGCATTGCATTTAAAATACCAGAAAGAGTTCTTGAAGAAAATGGTGCAATCTGAGTCCTCTTCTACGATTATCCACCTGTAATAGAGAAGTGGAAGCTCCACAGCTAGTCCGTGGTTGTAGCAGAGAAAGGGATGCACCCGAAAGCTCTCAGGCCTTTGGACAGCCGCATGAGACCTGATTCTGTGAGGGTATCCTAAACTAGCTATTTATTTTGCAGTCACATTACGCCATCTATGGGTACTGTGTTTTATTGCAATTTCAGGAGCATAGGCTGATACCTGCAGACACAATGCGGTGGATTTGATTTTAAAAACTAGTCACACCTCCCCTTTGCTCATGAAAGCCATTTTCATTTTTTGGAGGGAGGGGCTTGTTTGTCAGATGCAACACTTTTTGTTATTCACAACAGTTCTTTGTTTGGAACAAGGGGAGAAATTTTTCCTTGAGATGTAGATGTGTGTGAGGAAGAACCGGGATGTCTGGATTTCATTTGCTAATGTGTTTCTAGTAGCCAGGAAATCCTTCCCTCTACAGCACATGACCAAGATGTCATTTAAAAAGTTCCCGTGAGGCTTGTGTCATTCCACAGCTTGCTGGAAAAGGAGATGGATGAAGAGCTGAAGTGATTTCTGCTTTCTCTTGTCCCAATGTTTTATTCTTAGCACCAACAGGTGTGGGGAACACCACTGATTGGGACAGAGGGAAGGAACCCCAAGTGCTGTGAAGGACAGGATGGGAAAATCAGGGAGGACTTTTTGGAAGGGATGATGTGGGTTTGGGATTTTTAAAGAAATGAGAGTCATCGGAAAGGGGGATGGGTTGGTGGAAAAGACCACCTGTCCCCTGGGCTCTGTGTCTGCAGTTTAAGACAACTTCATGTGGGGATGTGAGGGCAGTCAGGCTGCAACATCTGTCACCCCATGATCACCAGGGTTGAGTCCGCTGATCTGGCTGGCTAGTGAGTGTCCCCTTCCTCCCTCACCGACCCACGTGCATCCCTCCTGAAGCTGCATGCTCAGTCGAAGAGGACAGCCTTCCCAACTAGAGGAGAGGACCAGTCAAGGGTATAGGAGTAGCTGCGCTCCCCTACTAGAACCTCCAAACAAGCTCTCAAGACAACTTCACGTGGAAAGCGGAAATGGGGATCTCATATGGTTGTCTCATATAAGCTTACTTCCTTTGTCTTTCTATGTCTATGTTATCTGCCCCTTTCCCTACTAAGCTCCCTCAGATCCTTTCTGGTCCAACCACGCTGGTCTCTTTTAGTTTCTGGAAAGCACATTCTCTCCATCTTTGGTGCTTTTCTGTCTGCTGCCTGCCTCTGCCTGATTCCCTGTCCCCGCCCGTCCCCCCCCACTTCTTATTCTGGTAATTCCTCTTCATCCTATCGATTTCAGCTTAAAAGTCACTTCCTGAAGGAGGGTTTGCCTGATCCCGTAGACTAGGTGACATCTTGTAGCTGTGGTGCTTTCCGTTCTTACCTCTCTTGGAGCTCCCATCACATGTGTGGGAGTACCTGCCCAGCATCTGTCTTCTTTATGTTGCAAGTATGGGATCATGTCTGTATCCCCATTGCCTAGTATGAGGCACATGGATAGTCCTGGAGGGGAAAATAGCAGCAATATTATGTATATATGTTGCATTATTAAATTTTGTTTGGAGGTATGTTTTAGAAGGCAAGCTAAAGGTGATCAAACATGCCCAATCACCAACTTTTTGTATGGTTGCGGGAGAAGATGTTGTAGGTGCCATTTTCCACAGCAATGAGGCGGACCCCTGTTTTCTCATCTCCCTCTGGCCTTGTAGAGAGAAGGGGCAATGCTCTGGGATGGACGTTCTGTTTTTACTCCTGCCCCCGAGAATGGAGTAGGATGGTGACTAGGTGAAAGGTCCCTGGTTGAAGCATGACAAGACCACCAAACTCAGGAAAAAAAAGAGATCCTTTAATTAATTGAGGAAAGCTACTTACCAGAGTGCACAGGAGAATTGGAAAGATTAATTATGTCCATGATGCAGCCATTTAAAATAATATGTAACAACATTAATAAACTTCGAAACAAAGATCATGCTGAGGCTTGAATGCATTGAACCCAACTGCAGCTCTAAGAGAATGCTTCTATTAAGAAATGCAAGCATTCTGAAATGGGAGGAGACAAAAAGAGAATGGAGATCCAGTTCAGAGCTTTATCATTTCTATTATGGAGACCCTACCAATGTGAGGTTGAAGGTGAAAAAGAAAAAAGGCATGCAGTGAGGTTAGTCTGGTTGTAATACTTAGAGTGAATCGGAAGTCAGTCTGGAGAAGGGGTGAGTGTGAATGCTGGAACTGAATCCACCAAGCAGTGTCTAGAGGAGGACTTGGGGCTCAGAGTCTGTGGAGGGCTCAGGGTCCCCAGTGTAGTAACCCCGCTGTCAGGGGGCACCTGGCTTCGCAGTTAGT
The DNA here is from genome assembly GCA_028533065.1 of Trachops cirrhosus. Lineage (NCBI taxonomy): Eukaryota > Metazoa > Chordata > Mammalia > Chiroptera > Phyllostomidae > Trachops > Trachops cirrhosus. The sequence goes on along the minus strand of CM052541.1, from coordinate 23,112,406 downwards.
GCCAGGATGATTCTGTTCACAGAGTTTTGCAGGCAGCTCTTGCCTCATATGTCCCAGGGCCATGTGAGTGTCCTGTGAGCATTATTGGAGGCTCAGGAGAGGACTTCTTTGAGTTGTCAGTGGGAAGCACCTGGTTTTGCAAAGTTAAGACAAAAATAAAAACGGACATGCAGGCCTGGTCATTTGACTTCTGACTGGCTAAAGAGATGTGAGGATAACCCAGAAGAGAGCAGGACATTAGGCCTGGATGGTTGTGCTGTGGTAATAGTGGGCTTCCTGGGTGATGAGGTCAAGGTATAAGGAGGCTCACTGACACCCCTTAAGTTTTAAAAATCCTTTATAGGCTCAGAGGGAGTTGCTCATACTGTAGCCACAGACTTGATGAAAACCTTTGAATCTAATCTGGCTGGATCCTTATTTTGACAGAAGAAACTCTAAGTGTTGGCATCTAGAAATGTGTACTAGGTTTTTAGTGGCTACACAATGGTTCATGGCTCCTGTGAGGAAAACCTTTCACTTCCAGGTAGCAGGTAATACCCTAAAGCCATCCCTTGCTAATAAATCAAGGTCTGGCCCCTAGAAGATTCTTCTTTGGTTCACAGGCTGGTGCTCAGTCCACTGAGCCACACCAGCCAGGGCTAGAAGATTCTTCTTAAGAGCTATTCCCTGGGGGCTGCCTGGGGCAGTGGGAAAAAGCACTGACCTGGCAGGAGGGTCTGGGTCCCACTCCCAGCCTCATCACTCTGTAGCTGTGCCCCTGAGGAAGCACTCTGACCACCTGGAACCCAGCTTTCTTGAAGTGAGGAGGAGGAGCTGATGTTCCTTCCACAGCTGTGGGGCAAGGGGACCATGAGCCACTGATTTCCGGAAGGGAAGGTCTGCATTGTTAGCCCTTAGGCCCAGAGCACAGGACAAAGCACTTGGACATGTGAAGAGTAACTGCTATGTCTTCTGTTCCTTGGGCTTTCCCTGTTCCAAGGGCTTGGCAGCACTTGAATGGTGAGTGGTCTCTCAGAACTGACCTACTCCAAAAACCCAGGTAAGGGGAGTAGACATACTTCAAAACAGTGAGACACCAAACACTGGGGATCCCTGCAGGGAGCCCAAAAGGTCTGAAGACCCTTGATCTGGACCTGAGCTTTCTGTGGGGTGGCAGTAGATCTTGTCCCAGCTTCCTTGGTAGGACAAGACTGAGGTTGCTCTTTGGGGTGGAAAATGCCGGGACAAAGGACAATGGTAGGTCTCTCTGAACACACTGTGCCTGCTCCTGAGGTGACTCTTCTGCGTGTACCAGGATGGCCCCAGGCCCTGTCAGCCCTACTCCCAGTGCCTGCAGTGAAATCTTGCTCACTCTCATTCCTGTTACTGAAAGTATGCCTAATTTAGAAAGAGACCTCACTGAAATCTGACTTCATATTGCACTCTCAAAGCTCCCAAAGTGTTAAGTAAATCAGAATAAATCATTTCCTCTTTTATTTGGCATTGATACATCTACATCAGAGTCCGTAATTTTACTTCAAAGGCAATCAGTGAGGAATCATGAAGGTGAAGGATTCTTCTGAGTTCTCAAAGAAACAAATATTTTAAAGAGTAGTACATTTTATAGTTTTCTGTTCTTGAAAGTTTGTGATCCATGGGCCAGATATTTTTCTATATTCAGAATACTGAATTTCCCAGACTGTCGGGGATTCATTGCATAACTGCATACACAATTGTATAGATAGCCCTGACCAGCGTGGCTCAGTTGGCAGGGTGACGTCCCGCAGAGCGAAAGGCCATGGGTTCGATTCCTGGTCAGAGTACATGACTGGGTTGTGGGTTCAGTCCCTGGTCTGGGTGCATATAAGCGGCAAACAATTGATGTTTCTCTTCCTCTCATTCTCCCTCCCTTCCTCTTTCCCTAAAAATTAAAGCTTTAAAAATAATTTAAAAAGATTGCTTAGACATATTTTATCTCTATAGGAGGGTAAACATTGTTATGCATTTGGAAGTATTTAAAAACAAGATGACCTTAATAGTGCAAAAACATTTATTATAGGAGGTATCAAAAGAACATAACACTTAGAATCAATTGTGTAGTATGTGAGCATGTAACATGACACTTTTGTAAATGTATACCTCTTAAAGTTTGCATTTAATTGACTTCTGATTTCTTGACAAATCCCACTTTGTACTGTGTACATGGTATATATCCTTGTTAAATTTTTGTTGAATTAATTCTTAAAAGTGAATAATCTGAACCACATATTTGAATATCTGTACAGTTACCTTAACAGAAATGGGAGGCTTATTCAAAACAGACTAAGAGAAGGCCCAAGGGAACACAGATTTTCAATTTGTGGTTTGAAGTATTCACAGTTCACTGGCACCCATTGCTTGCTCTCTGCACACTTCCACATTCAGGGCTGTATCATTCATTGCTCTGATCTGTTTTCCTCTGCACTTCACTGAACACGCAGCTGTATGGGCCGGGCTGTTAAAGCCCCTATAGGTGGCCCGCTTTCTGTGGTGGGCCTGAAAAGAAGGAGATACCACCACTTGTCCTAGTCTCCCCAGAGGTGGGAACAGTCTTGTTATTGGCGAGAAACACCTCAATTCTTGTCTTCTTGAAAGAAAGATTTCAGTCAGGAGACAGAGTGCAGCAAGGTAGGCAAGAACATATGGGCAGTGCGGAAACACGCTCAGAAGGACTGAGTGGGCACCTCTGAGTGCCAGCGCCCCCATCAGTCACAAAGTTCTTCCTGGACTTCTCCGCTTCTGTTTCTTCAGCTCCCTGCTCTCTCTTACTTGTCTGCACACGTGCTGTGTGGCTGGAACTTGTGACCTATGTGGCTGAACAGTGTCCTGAGAATCAGAAATTTGGTGACAAGCCTGAGTTTGGTGAGGACTGTTCCAGCTTATAGATTTACCTTAGTCCCTGTAGATGTGCAGGAACACATGAGGATAATCTATTCCCCTTCCCTTCCTTTGCCTGCCCAGCTCCTGTCTAACTGTCTAGCTCCCTATCCCAACACTCTCAGGATTTGTTGAAATTCTTAGCTGTAGGCAACACAAACAGACTCCAGCTGACTTAACCTTGTTTATTAAAATGACAGTGGGTTGCTCATAGGGTTGCCAGGGGAGCTGGAAAAGCAGGCGTGGAACCCCAGCAGCAGGGCACACTCAATACCTGCAATTATGCCACACAGTGTGCTGGTGAGAATCCACTGCCACTGCCCTTGCCAGATGCCACACTCTATCCCTCACGCAGCATCGCTTCAGCTCCTGGTGCAGGATGGGGAAAACATGAAAACACTGCTGCCATGGAAACATGATCTCCGTTGCTGCCACCTTTAGTGAGGGCTACGAATCACTGCTTCTTTGTGTCACTAGCAACGGATTCAAAGCCAGAATGAGTGCTTCTGATTGGTGGATCCTAGATTTTCTGGCCATAACTGCCTGCAGAGGATGCTGGGAAAGGTAGTATCTCGCGTTTTCTAGTGGAAATTGGGCTCTGCCTCTCACAAAGACTCAGAAGAAAGGCAATGCTTCAAACAGAGGTAGGTTGTTCAAATCGTTGGGAGGCAGCCAAAAGGAATGATAACGGCCCATGTTACGAAGTTAACTATACCAGCCTTCCAGAAAGAGGATAAAATCCTTGATGTGCACAGATAATTGAAAACCATGCCAACACAAAACAAAAACTGCCAATAGTAACATGATGTGGGGAAATACTTTATTCCTTTATTGTTTACTTTGAAAATCCTTGCTACTATGAGAATTATTTCAAATGTAATTATTTAAAGTTTAGTAGACTAGGAACTTTCAGCTTCATTCAAATATCTTCCTTAAAGTAATTTTGCTTTTTATTGTTCTCATGTAGAAGCCTCTATAATGAGTGTGCTATTGGAATGGGTTATTTTTCATTCATGGAGTTCTTTAATTGGTACATCTAGGTTAAGTTTCCAGAAACTTACAAACTGGAGCGTGCCAGTCCCTAATGACTTTGTGGGGATAATCAGTTTTTCCTCAACCCAATCTAGCCAACACCTCTGGTGTTCACAAGAAATCAGAAATAGAGCCAAACAGGGGCTCTTTTACTTAGTTTAGGATAAGAAAGTGTCATATCTCACTAGCTTTGTACTGTGTCACTTTGTCACCAAAAGGTTCCAGTTTATTTCTTTTCACTCTTACACACCAGTGAAGTCTCAGAGGACAGGGAATGTGGCATACTGGTGAGAAAAGGAGAGGGTGATGTGGTGGGAAGAGTGAGAAGCCAGGCGGCTTCCTGCATTGTGTTGGACAAGCCATTTCACCCTCCAGAGAGCACCTTCCTGGCTGAAACCCTGCGGATATTGCTCCAGTCATTTTAGATAGTTCAACATAGTCCAGCACGGTTGCAACAAATGAATTAGAGATTGTTCTAATACGATTTTCACCTTTTTTTGAAAATAGCAAGTCTCAACCAAAGTAGCACAGAGAGTAAGTCAATGAGTAAAAGAAAATTATTCATCTTATATACTCAACTTACATCATTATTTAATTAACTAGTCAATCAATTAACTCTGTAATAATTTACTAAGATCCTAGTATGTACAAGGGCCACACTGAGGGCTTTACATTTATCATATCATTAATAATCCCTCTAACAACACTGTCCTATGAAGTAGATCTAATTTATTCGCTCATTTGAGAGATAAGAGAACTGGGGCTCAGAGAGCATAAGAGGCAGAAGGAGAATTTGTATCATTCTGACTCCAAAATCTCTGATTCTACTCACTGTCTCTCGTGATTTCTGGAGCTCTGGGTAGTGAAGTGACTGAAGGACAGTGTCTATCTACCCTCAGTGGTGGCAGGATATTATAAAAGAAAAGAGACTTCACCATATTGTGTAATCCATCCTATAATATTATCATAAACAGGAGCCCAAAGGAGAGATTTCTAACCTGGCCTGAGGTCTGGATGGGAAAGAATTCATGAAGTCTTTTTGTAAGAGGTAAAACTTGAGTTAAGTGATGAAGGATGACCAAGATGTTTCCACAGAAAGAGTATGTATACAGGCATGGAGATGTGAGAGCCTGCTGGCATGGCCAGTGTGTGTAGTGTGTATGTTTGTGTTTGTGTGTGTAGAGAAGGAGGGGGAGAGAGACAGTGAGAAAGTGGAGAGAGAGAGAGTCTGACTAAAATAAGGCTAGAAAAATGTGCAGATGTAGTATGGATGAAGAAAAGGCTGCAGATTTAAGGGTCATTTACAGAGTATATTTAATAGGACTTGGTGACTGATTGATATGGAAATGAGGGATCTATTAATTTTTTAAAAACAATTTATTTATTAGAGCAGTTTTAAGTTTACAGCACATTTGAAGTATAGAGATTCCCCATATACTCCTCCCCCACCTACACATAACCTCCCTGTTATCAACACCCCCACAAGTGTGGTGCATTGATTACAACCGATGAACCTACATTGACACATCATCGTCATCTCAAGCCTGTAGGTTACAATAGAGTTCACTCTTGGTGGTGCATACATTACGTACGGGTTTGAACAAATGCATAAGGACATGTAACCATCATTACAGTATTATACAGAACATTTGAGTGCCTTAAACATCCTCTGTGATCCATTTGTTCATTCCTACTGCCCTCCTCCTCCAACCCCTGAAAACCATTGATCTTTTTTCTGTCTGCATCATTTTGCTTTTCCCCAAATGTCATACATGCAGTTGGAATTATACAGTAGGTAGTCTTTTGGGATTGGCTTCTTTCACTTAATAATATACATTTAAGTTTTCTCCATGCCTTTTAATGGCATGATAGCTCATTTCTTTCTAGTGCTGAATAATATTCCATTGTCTGGAGGTACCAGAGTTTATTCATTTACTTACTTACTTGGGGTCATCTTGGTTGCTTTGAAGTTTAGATAATTCTGAATAAAGCTGCTATAAACATCCATGTGCAGGTTTCTGTGTGGATATAAAGTTTCCAACTCCTCTGGGTAAATGCCAAGAAGTGTGATTGATTGCTGGATCATATATTAAAGTTACATTTAGTTTTAAAAGAAACCACCAAACTTTCTTCCAAAATGGCTGTACAATACTGCATTCCTACCAGCAATGAATTAGAGTTTCTGTTGCTCAACATCTTCACCAGCATGTGGTATTATCAGAGTTGTGGATTTTGGCAATTTTAATAGATGTGTAGTATTATTTCATTGAGGTGTTAATTTGATGACACCATGTGGACAATCTTTTTATATGCTTATTTACCATCTGTACATCATCTTTGGTAACATACCTGTGAAAGGTTTTGGCTCATTTTTAAATTGGGTTGTTTATTTCCTCATTGTTGACTTTTAAGAGTTTTTTGCATATTTTGGATAACAGTCCCTTACTAGATCTATCTTTTGCAAATATTTTCTCCCAGTCTGTGATTTGTCTTCTCCTTCTCTTGACATTGCATTTCACAGAGCAGAAGTTTTAATTTTAATAAAGCCTAGTTTATCAATTATTTCTTTCATGGATTGTAGCTTTAGTATTGTATCTAAAAGGCTATTGCAATACCCAAGGTTGCCTAGGTTTTCTCCTATGTTATCTTTTATGCATTTTATTTATTTGTTTGTTTATTTGTTTTTCTATTACAGTTGTCCCAATTTCCTTCCATTGCTCTCCCCTGCCTGGACCATCCTCGGCTCCCAGGGTCAATCCCCGCCTTGTTGTCCATGGGTCATTTATACCTGTTCCTTGATCAGATCCTTCCCCTTCTTTTCCCCCTTATTTGCCTCCTCCACCCACTCTGGTCACTGTCAGACTGTTCCCTGTTTGCATGCCTCTGGTTCTATTTTGCTCATTTGTTTGTTTTGTTCATTAGGTTCCTCTTATAGGTGAGATCATGGTATTTGTCTTTCCCTGACTGGCTTATTTCACTAGCATAATACTCTCCAGTTCCATCCATGCTATCACGAAAGGCAGGAGTTCCTTCTTTCTGCTGCATAGTATTCCAGTGTGTAAATGTACCACAGTTTTTTTGATCCGCTTGTTTACTGCTGGGCACTTAGGTTGTTGCCAGCACTTGGCTATTTTAAGTAATGCTGTTGTGAACATAGGGGTATGTAGGTTCTTTTCAATTGGTGTTTTGGGATTCTTAGGGTATAATTCCAGCAGTGGAATCACTGGATCAAAAGGCAGTTCCATTTTTAGGTTTTGAGGAAATTCCATGTTTTCCACATAATGTATACAGATATATAGAGGGCCTATAATGTATATAGCACCAAGAGGGGTTGCGCCAGTCTGCATTCCCACCAAAAGGGTTCTCTTTTCTCCACATCCTTGGCAGCATTTGTTGTTTGTTGATTTGTTAATGGTGGCCGTTCTGGCCAGTGTGATGTGATACCCCATTGTGGTTTTAATTGTCATCTCTCTGATGGCTAGTGATGTTGAGCATCCTTTCATATAACTATGGGCCCTCTGTATGTCCTCCTTGGAGAAGTGTCTGTTCAGGTCTTTTGTCTATTTTTAAATTGGGTTGTTTGCCTTCCTGGTGTTGAGTCATATGAGTTCTTTTATCTATTTTGGAGATCAAACCCTTGTCTGAGGTATCATTGGCAAATATATTTTCCCATATAGTTTTTAATTTGAGAAGCTTTTTAATTTGAGGTAGTCCCATTTGTTTGTTCTTTCCTTTATCTTCCTTGCACTAGAGGATAGATATATTGGCAAAAACATTGCTGTGTGGGATGTCTGAAGTTTTTCTGCCTATATTTTCCTGTAGGACTTTTATGGTGTCATGATTTATACTTAAATCTTTTGTCCATTTTGAATTTATTCTGGTGTATGTTGTAATTGGAAGCCTAGTTTCCTTTTTTGCATGTGCCATTCCAGTTCTCCCAACACCATTTGTTGAAGAGGCTATTTTTATTTCATTTTATGTTCCTGGCTCCTTTGTCAAATATTAATTGACCACAGGGACATGGGTTTATTTCTGGGCTCTTTGTTCTGTTCTATTGATCTATGTGTCTATTCTTATGCCAGTACTAGGGTGTTTTGATTACAGTGGCCTTGTAATATAGTTTGATGTCAGACATTGTGAGTTCTCTGCTTTGTTCTTCTTTCTCAAGATTGCTGAGGCTATTCTTGGTTGATTTTTATTCCATATAAATTTTTGAAATATTTGTTCTAAATCTCTGAAATATGTCATTGGTATTTTAATAGGAGTTACATTGTATGTATAGATTGCTTTGGGTAGTATGTACATTTTAATAATGCTGATTCTTCCAGTCATGAACATGGGATATGCTTCCATTTATTTGCATCTTCCTTAATTTCTTTATTCAGTGTTCTGTAGTTTTCCAAGGACAGTTCTTTTACCTCCTTGGTTAAGTGTATTCCTAGGTAGTTTATTTTTCTTGTTGCTATATTAAATGGGATTTTTTCCTAGTTTCTATTTCTGGTATATTTCATTGCTGGCATACAAAAATGCTTTTGATTTCTGAATATTGACTCTGTATCCTGCTATTTTGCCAAATTCACTTATTAGGTGGGGTAGTTTTTTGGTAGAGCTTATAGGGTTTTCTATGCACACTACCATGTCATCTGCAAATAATGACAGTTTTACTTCCTCCTTTCCAATTTGAATGCCTTTTATTTCTTTTTGTTGTTTGATTGCTGTGGCTAGAACTTCCAATACTATGTTGAATAAAATTGGTGAAAGCAGATACCCTTGTCTTGTTCCTGATCTTAGGGGGAAAGCTCAGGACTGCCTTCACTCTGTCCCATAGGTTTTGGGCTGTTGTTTTGATTGTCATTTGTCCAGAAACTTTTTGATTTCTTCCTTGATCTCATTGTTAACACATTCATTATTTAATAGCATGTAATTTAGTCTCCATGAATTTGAATGTTTTTGAGTTTTTTCCTTGAGGTTGGTTTTTAGTTTTAAACCATTGTGATCCAAGTAGGTGCTTGATATTATTTCAATTTTCCTGAATTTTCTGAGACTTGTTTGTGTCTTACTATGTGTTCTACCTTTGAAAATGTTCTATGTGTGTTTGAAAAGAATGTATATTTTGCTTCTTTGGGGTAAAAAATTCTGTATATATCAATTACATCCATTTGATCTAGGGTGTTGTTCAATGCCACAATATACTTGTTGATTCTTTGCTTGGAAGATCTACCCATTGTTGACAATGGGGTGTTAAAATCCCCTAGGATGAGTGTGTTCTGTCAATATTTATCTTGAAGTCTTCCATGATTTTCCTTATATATTTGGCTGTTCCTATGTTCCTGTGGGTGCATATATGTTTACAAGGGTTATATGTTATTGATGGATAACATATTATGCATTATGTTTAGTATTAACATTTAAGTATTATGTAGTGTCCTTCTTTGTCTCTTTTTATGGCTTTTTTTGGGAAATCTATTTTGTCTGATATAAGTATTGCTGCCCCAGCTTTTTTCATGTCTGTTTGATTGGAATATTTTTTTTCTGTCCCTTCACTTTCAGTCTGTGTACATCTTTTGTTCCGATGTGGGTCTCCTGTAGGCAGCATATGTGTGGGTCATGTTTTCTTATCCATTCAGCCACCCTATGTCTTTTGATTGGAGCATTTAATCCATTTACATTTAAGGTTATTATTGACAGGTACTTCAATTCATTGTCATTTTTTCCCCTTTATACCTGTGTTCCTCTTTCCCTCTCTATTTTCTTCATCTTCTTAAAGCAGCCTCCTTAGCAACTCTTGCAATGCTGGTTTAGTGTGAATGTGTTCTTTTAGCCTTTTTTTGTTGTTGTTGGAGAAACTCCTATTTTACCTTACATTTAAATGAGAGCCTTGCTGGATAGAGTAGTCTTGGTTGCAGGCCTTGCTTTTCATTACTTGGAATATTTCTTGCCATTGCCTTTTGGCTTGTAGTTTCTGTTGAGTTATCAGCGGATAGCCTTATCAGAGCTCTCTTGTATGTTACTAGTTGCTTCTCCCTTGCTGTCTTTGAGATTCTTTCTTTGTCCTTAAATTTTGCCATTTTAATTATGATGTGTCTTGGAGTAGGTCTCTTTGGGTGGATCTTGATTGGGACCCTGTGTTTTTCCTGGACTTGAGTGACTTTTTCTCTCATCAAGTTAGGGAATTTTTCTGTCATTACTCTTTCAAACAGGTTTTCTATCCCTTGCTCCTTGTCTTCTTCTTCTGGTATCCCTGTGATAAAGATATTATTACCTTTCATGTTGTCCTGCAGCTCCCTTAAACACTCTCTTTTTGAGTCTTTTTTTGTTTTGTTGTTCTTTCTGGGAATTTTTTTTACCTTGTCCTCCAGCTCACTGATTTCATCCTCTGTTTCATCTAGCTTGAGTTTAATTCCTTTTATTATGTTCTTCATTGCAGATATGGTATTCTTCATTTCCTCCTGGCTCTTATTGATAGTTCTATGTCCTTTTTCATGCTGGTGTAATTTGCAATAAGTTCCTTGTAGCTTCCCTGGAGTTCTTTGTAGTTCTCATGGAGCTCATTGAGCATCCTTATAACTATTATTAGAACTCAGTGTCTGATAATTTGCTTGCCTCTATTTCATTTAACACTCTTTCTGGGGATTCCTCCTTTCCTTTCAATTGGGAGTTGTTTCTTTGTTTATTTTTTATCATACATAAAAAAGGGAGGAAATAAGGTGGAATAGAGTAAGAGAAGGGAAATGTATAAATTAGGTTTAAACAGAAATTTAAAAAATACATATAGTAAAAGAGAGAGAAAAAAATAGGAACCACATTAGGGAAACAAGATACAGCAAAGCACTATAAACAACAAATGAGGAAAGATTAATATAGGTGGGATGGGAATAAGAGGAAAAAAAGAAAAAGAAAAGCTTAAGAGTTGTCTAGAGGAAAGAGAAGTGATTTTGAAAGGACAGAGAGAGAAGGAATACTAAGAGTGAGGAGTGAAAACCAGGCTAAGACAGGGAAAAATTAAAATTTAAAAGAAAAAAAGAGAAAGGGCAGGAGGCAGTAAAAATGGAGTCAGAGAGAGGAATGGTAAAATTTGAGATTTAGAATACAAAAATAGTGAAGATCTAGAAATTGTTTTGAGAGGCTGGAAGGGGGAGAAATAGTAAGAGGTAAGGAAAGGAAACAAGTCATAGCAAGAGAAAATAAAATTTAAAATGAAAATAAAAAGAGGAAAGAAGAAGATAAAATGGAGTACAGAAGAGAGGAGCAAAATATGAGATTTGAAATAAACTATAATATAGAAACTAGTGACCTAATAGGCACAAACTTGAAGGACAAGAAATAAATGTTAAAAAGCTATGCAGGAGAGAAAATAATGCAAACATGAAGAAGGCTATGGTGGAATTTATCTCAGTACAATCTAGTGTTTATCACTGTCTTCTTTTTCTGTGTCTGCCTCTGTCAGATGGTATCCCAATCTGGCCCTAGGCAGCGTTTTCGAGACTATCAGGGATCCACAGTCTGTGGTTGACTCCTTCAGTTGTTAATCTAGTCATTCTGTAATCATCAGTCAGGTTTAAGTGCCACAGGGTGGGGCAGGGCAATTCCTCTGGGTGGCGCTATTGCTTCCCCTCAGGCTGATGTCACTTGGAGGGGATTGCTCTCCCTGAGCAAGGTGGCTCCTACGGTATGGGGAATGACTCAGCACAAGGATACTGGAGGCTGCTCCCTCAGTTTTCTCTCCAAAGCCACCATCCCCAGACTCTCCTCAAGCACCTCTAGTTCACTCTGCCCCCACCCCTTCAGGGAAAGTGGCTGCAAATGAAATTTTGTGTGTTTGCCCTTTATGAGGCTCTCTGTGTCTTCAGCTATCTCTCTCTGGCAGACAGAATCCCTGCCATTTTTCATAGCTGGATGTTATCTGGATTCCTTTCCAGCTCTAGCGTACAAGTTGAAGAACCCAACTTGGGGTTTAGACTCCACTCTTCTCAGGGGGAACACTCTGGCCCCTGAAATTTGCCTCTGGCACTTCAGCTGCCACCTGTGGGAGCCCAGAAAGCCCTCTTGTGTCTCTTCCTCACTCCATATCAGTCATGCTGTGGTGAAGTGATTTCTTCTGTTTGTCTGTGGTTATAAGGCTTCTCACCAGCGATTGTTAAGTTAGTTATTCCAGATGATTTCTCTACAATTTAGTTGTAATTCTAGATTGATCCTTGCAGCAGGTTAGTGTAGCTTCCACTTACTTTTCTGCCATCTTGAATCTTCTATGTGTTTTACAGTTTTAAATTTTTCATTTGGCTTTATGATCCATTTTAAGTTAATTTTTGTGAAGAATGCAAGATCTGTGTCTAGATTCTTTTTTTTTTTGCACATGGATGTCTAGTTGTTCCAGTACCATTTGTTGAGAAGACTATCTTTGCTCCATTGTATTGCTTTTGCTCATTTGTCAAAGGTCAATTAACTATGTGTCTGTTTCTGGGTTTAACTTTTGTTTTATTTATGATAATTAATAAGTGCCTGCTTTAAGCCAGGCACTATAAAAATGCTGGAAACAGAGGGGACAAGAGGAGAGATGTCACCCTTGCTCTCCTGGTTTGTGCACTGTGTGAAGAGGAGATGATCAAAGATTTCTAGTTAGATCCAGATATCTAGTTTAGATGGTGGAACAGAAAACCCAGAAGAAGCAGTAGATTGACGTGGAAGTTTGTTTAGTTTTGCAGGGCTGTATTTGACGATTCTATGGGGCATTATATAAGAAGGACAACAGGGTATGCAGATGTGGTGCTAGGAACAAAATCTGAGCTTGAAACATGGATTTTGGCACCATCTGCATGGGTAGGGTAGTGAAAACCAAATTTGTGGGTGTGATTATTCAGAGAATGCATATTGGGGTTGGGGAAGAAAAAAATCAGAAAATGGAACCTTAGTATTTAGAGGAAGAGGGATGGAAAGGATTGCAGAGAAATTGCAAAGAAATGGTCAGAGATGTAGGGGAGAACCATGAGAGAGTCATGTTATAGAAGCCAAGTGTTATGGACTGAATTATGCCCTCCTTACCCAATTCATATGTTGAAGCCCTAACTCCCAATGTGATTGCATTTAGAGATAGAAACTTTAGGCAGGTATTTAAGATTAAACGAGGTCATAAGAATAGCACCTTAATTCTTTAGGATTGGTTTCCTCATAAGAGGAGGAAGAGACACCAGAGATCTCTTTCTCATTCTCCTCATGCATAGAGAAAATGTTATGTGAGGACACAGAGATGGCACTCTCTGCAAGTCAAAAGGAGAGTCCAAAACCAGTAACCAACCCTTTCAACACCTTGATCTTGGACTCATAGCTGCTAGAGGAAATAAATTTCTGTTTTTTTAGCCACCCAAACTATTGTATTTTGTTATGAAAACCCAAGCAGACTAATGCCCTAATTGAGGAGAGAGTTTTAAGAACTGTTTAAAGAAAGACAAATATCAACAAAAATAAGGGTATTCTCTGAATTTGGTGATCCTGTGACCTTAGCAAGAGCAAGAAGGTGCCAAGGCTGGAAGTCATACTGCAGTGAGTTTAAGAATTGCATGAGCAGGAAGACAGACCACATTTTTCACAGGCAAGCATTGCCTCCAGGAATTTAGTAGCTTCTATTATCTGTGTTTGTAATCCCAGGTAATCTCTTTGTTCAGACTGCCCCAGGGACAAGCATAGTATCTGGCACATAGCAGGTTCACAATGACAATGCTGAAGGGCCTTCCTTTGCTATGCATTCATTTAGGTATAGAGTTAGGTCAACCTTACTTGACCAGTGAGGCAGCCTTATATAGTTCAATAGTATGAGTGACATTTATTTAGTACTTTCTAGGTGCCAGGCATTGTGCTAAACTCTTTATATATATTTTCTCATGTAATTTTCATAGCAACCTTATGAATTAAGGCAGTAGTACTGTTATGCTCATTTTTCTTTTGGAAAAGCTGAGCTATAGTTTCAAATACAGGTAATCTGACTCCAGAGCTCAAACCCCTAACTGCCATGCCCTGTGGCTCCTGTTCTTCCATTGTATGGCAATGGTGGACACAGACACCAAGATCTTCCCTGTGGAGACTTGACAAACTAACTTGAGTTCTCTGGGCCTCAGTATCCTAACATGAAACCTATGGACTTTAGAGTAGATGATCCTCTCAGGTGCTTTCTGCCTCTGATCTGTGGTTTGTATTAAATTACACTCTAGTTACATGGCCTAGCTTTAACCTCTACAGACAAGTCAATCAGAAGTTGTCAGTCAGGACCATGAGAAGGTCCTGTATTGAGTGTCTTGTACATGACACACCACTCCTAGTTATGCAGTGACTCTGCAGAACCCACCAACAGTTGATGGGTGACTGAGAGGTTTGATACAGTTTCCATTCTAGATGGGGTGGCTGTAGGGTTGGAAGAGGCACCTGCCTCTGCCCCATGTTGCTATTTCCATTTACTGGCTTGGTTGTGAGGAGTTGTGTGGCTGAGGATTGGCAATGAAATATTTCACTGAGGAGAGCAATCAGCTTGGTCATCACCATAGTTGTTGAAGGGTTTAACAATGCTGAGGCTGCCATGGGATATGCAAGGGCACATTTTTGTTGCTGGGTCCCTGTCTATGTAAAAATTTGATTAAAACATATCACAAACATTCATAGATCCATGTGAGGCTTATGTTATTTGTCAATGAAGATTTAGAAGAGTAGGTAGAGGAAAGGTACGTATGTATTTATTTATTGTCTAATTAGTGCATATGAGGATCCCTGTTCAGGTCTGGGAACCATCTCTTTATGGTCTTTATTGTCAAATGCTTTGCTCCTGACTACTTTTGTATCTTCTATGAGGAAAAGGTAGCGACACTGGTATTCCTCACAGTGCCATGTCTATTCAGAGCCTGTTTGCATTGAAACAACATAGATCTTCCAGCCTCTGCAGTCCCACAATTCCATTTATTTAATGCTGATTACAGCATTACTCATGATCCTGCATCATCCATCATGGTACCTATAAATATTGGCTTCCAGTTACTGGTTCAAAAGTTGTTACTATACCTCACTGAGGATGACCACAAATGCAAGTCATACTCAGAGTATGCAGGAAAACGTGAATGATAATTTGGTTTTTGGCCATGTTCCGAATTTTATAGCGTAAGGTGGAATAGCACATCTTCTAATCATGTCTTCTTTTGAACTTTTTAGGTCATTGTCACTGCCTTATTAGAATGTGATCTCCTTCAACAATGATTGCATCTCTGTGTTCCATATGCCACCCAAACTGGGAGGAGAGGTGAAGCTCTCATGGGCAAATGGAGAGGAGTGGTCTCATTCATGTAAGAAATGTGTATGCCATGTCAGGCACAGCTTAACATTGATCCAGGAAACTTGATATCACTACCTTGACTGGAAACAAAGGATGACGTCACTTGGAATTGCCTGTTGGTGGTGAAAGTGCAAGTGGTGTGGGTGGGGGGTGCACAAGATAAAGCACACCTGCCCCCACTCCTGCTTCCCTTGGTGCTGTAACTGGAAGTGGCACTTTGGTCAGAACGTGCACAGGTTACAGCCTCTGCATGGGCCTGTACATGCAGTTCAAAGCCTAGGTCAGTGTGGTCTGTATTTGTTTTCTATTGCTGCCATAACAAGTTATCATGTATTTAGTGGAGTAAAACAACACTAATTTATCATCTCACAGTCATATGGCTCAGAAGTCCAGGCAAACATAGCTTAGTTGGTTTTCTGTTACACATTTCACAGATCCAAAATCAAGGTGTGGGCAGGGCTGCATTCATTTCTGGAAACTCCGGAGATGAATCCCCTTCAAGCTCATTCAGATTGTTGGCAAAATTCAGTTTCATGCAGTCATAGAAATGAGATTCCCATTTCCTTGCTGGCTGCCGACTAGGTGTCATCCTTAGCTTCTAGAAGCCACACGCATTACTTGGCTCATGGCCCCTTTTATCCATCTGCAAAGCCAGCACACCACGTGGAGTTCTCATCCTTCTAATCTCTTCGATTTTCCCTTCTGCACCATTTCTCTTCTGCTTCCAGTGGGAGAAAGCTCTCTGCTTGTAAGGGCTCATGTGATTAGATTGGGCCCACCTGGATAATCTAGGCTACTCTTCCTCATTAAGGTCTGTACCTTAATTATATCTGCAAAGTTTCTTCTGCCGTGTAACATAACAGAATTAAGAGTCTAAGGATTAGATAGTGAACATCCTGGGGAAGCATTATTTTGCTTAGATAAGGATTGCTCCTAGTCCTAGGTGCTGCATTTATCCTGAACTTATCCTGTATTTGATACAAGGGAGCTTTATCCCCAAATCAGCATGTCAGCTCCACTCTGCCAGTCCAATACTGTGTGAACCCATGAAAGAGGAGGGAAAATCCACTTGCCAGGCCACCCTCTTGGGATGAGGCCTGGCCATGGTGCCTGGGACTGCTACATGGGTATGATCTCAGAGCTCTTTGGACCAAGACCACGTGGTCCAATCCTCATGTGGCTAGAGGGGTGAGGTAGAGGAGTAGAAAGTTGTAGAACATCCCCAATAGGAGAAATAGAAACTGGGGCCAATAGGTCCCTGTCTGGGCTCCTGTCTGGATGGTACTGATGATTCTGGGTGTTCCCAGGCAACGGAGGAGGACTCAAGGAAGGCATTCCAAAGTGCAGGGTAGGTGGGCCAGGGTAGAGGCTCTGCTTGCCTGGGGTCTAAGGGCAAGGCAGGACTACTTCTAAAATGAAGCTGATGGGAGCTTAACTTTCTTACTCTTGGTGTAATATCTCTACAGAGTGAAGCTCAATATCCTGTTGGGGTTTGCCCTGATCAGGCAGAGGTGTGTGACAGAGAGCACAGAGGCTTTCATTTCAGCCAGTCTGGGTTCAAGTCTTGGATATGCTCCACATTTGCTGGATTTGCTTGGACAAGTTACTCGATGACATGGAGCTCTCAGTGTCTTCACTTGCATAGTAAACTGAAGTTAACAGCAGTGAACACTGGCACAACAGTGACCACTGGCACTCAAAGGATGATAGGTATCACAGTTACTTTACACTCACATTGCCCATTATTTCTACCTTTTGATGTTGTGATGATAGGTGACATGGGTATGTAAAAATACCTGGAATGTAACGAGAACTCCATAAAATTTTATAATAAGCATTAATTGAGCCCATTGTGGGGCTGGTAAATATTTGACAACTGACTCTCCGAGGGAGGAGAGTAGGTGCACTTGCAACATTTGACAACTTTTCATGGTGTATATCCTTCCACCATGGCTAATTTCAAGCTACCAGCATGGTGTCACTGAAGGGGGAGTTGTGAAGAGAAGTTGGCAGATCTTTGGGGCAGGTGGGAGCCAGCTCCAGCACCTGCTGGTTGTGCTGTTATTATGGGCTGGAGACACTTTGATAGATACAGTGGTGCTTATTATCTCAGCACCCTTTTCCCTTTCCTCAATGAAGGGTGTGAGCCTTCAACATACTTTGTAAATATGATGTAGTTCTAGGTAGAGAAGTATGAACCCAATAACCTCTCAAGGTGTCTTTCAGCCCTAGGCTGAATTGGGAGAGGAAGTGTCATTTCTGGCTTCTGTGCAAGCCAGCAGTCTTGTTTCCATAGAGCTGTGTGGGGTATGATTAAGGTCAGAAATGCTGCTCCTCTCATTGGTTTGGGGTTTGATGTTGGTGGAGACATTTCATTTCCTGGAGGCCCACTCAGCAATGCTAAGAGGGGAAGGTGCTGGCTCATCTATTTATTATCATGAAGACCGAATGACCCTGGTGAGAACCAGTCATTTCCCAATTGTATGAGGTTGCACCCCTAGCCACACCCACGTTTCATTCTCCCAGGGCACTTCGATAATGCTGGTGATCCCATTATGACTAGCATCTTGGTATTCTTAATAGGAAAGAATTGAACTGTTCTCAAAGTGTGGAGAATTTTTTTTGAAGGTTGTAGAACGTTGAAAAAATCTATGTAGAATAATTGGAAATGTGTAAACTGGTAAAACTAGAGAGCAAGGAGTAGGTTGTCTCTACCTCATCATCTTGAGTCACTGATCTCATGTACTGTAAGTTGCTTTATATCATTTCTCAGAAGCCAATATCTTTTCTCTGGTTAAGTTTCCATATAAGGTGACATTAAGGGGGAAGAAGCAAAATGCAAGCACTATTGTTACTAGTGTTTAAAAGGGCCAATAAAAATAAAGTTGACATTTGCCTGCTTAATGCTGTACCCGATTGGAATTTAATATAAAAGCTGGGATCCTGATGGCTTGGGGTGTGTGTGTGTGTGTGTGTGTGTGTGTGTGTGTGTGTGTGTGTGTAAACTTACAATAAAATTTATTAGGGGTGTTTAAGATTACTTTATTGTTCATTTTTAAGCACATTTGGAAAATTAAAATGTGTGTTTAGTATGAGTTTGAGCTAAATACCCAAGTTTTGGAATAAAGGACAAACCCTCAGAATTTCAGAATGTCTCTACAATATAAATAGAAAGAACAAATCAAGATTCAAGGATAGGAGAAAGGAGAAAAACAACCGTAGTTTATTTTTGGAGCAGCCCATGTATGGGTGGGAGTGCTTTCATTTCACTAACCTATGGGTGCCAGGTAGTTTGTTTCTAAGTTTTTCCATTTTAGACAACTCTAATTGATTTCTCATGTGTCAAGGATTTAGCATTGTGAGTTAGTTTCCACAATATGTTTTATATTTATTATAGAATAATATATCTTTTTCCAGGCTGGAGCTTTTGGGTTCAATATAGCACATGTATAATAAGAATCAGATCAATATTTTGCTCCAATTAAAAAAATCTCACCCACTTTTCTGTTATTGCTTGAAGTCTCAAGACAATCCTGATATAATTATACAATTACAATAAAAAGCAAAATTTATCTAATTCTTTTTGTATACATATTGTTATTCTTTGTTTCTGAAATGAATCATTAAGGATGAAATTATGTTCCAGAATTTGGACTAGATTGACAACAGGAAATAGAAAAACATGGAATTATGGAATCAGTGAAGAGTATAAATTTGACTGAGAGCAACTAAGTTAAAATGCCAAAATGTCATTTTATTTTTTCCTTTTTAAAAAATTTTTATTTTTTTATTGTTGTTCAAATGCAGTTGTCTCCATTTTCACTCCACCATGCCCCCTAGCCCCACTTATCCCCACCTCTCCCCCTCAAACCTACCCCCTTCGACTTTGTCCATGTGTCCTCTATACATGTTCCTTGATAGCCCTTCCCTTAACCCCTGTTATCCTTCTCCCTCTTCCCCTCTGGTTACTGTCAGTTTGTTCTTTACTTCAATGTCTCTGATTGTATTTTGCTTGCTTGTTTGTTTTGTTGATTAGGTTCCACTTCTAGGTGAGATCATATGGTATTTGTCTTTCATCACCTGACTTATTTCACTTAACATAATGCTCTCTGGTTCCATCATGGTGCAGCCACTGTGGAAAACAGTATGGAATTTCCTCAGAAAGCTAAAAATGGAACTGTCTTTTGATCCAGAAATCCCACTGATGGGATTATACCCTAGGAATACTGAAACACCAACTCAAAAGAACCTATGCAACCCGGTGTTCATAGCAGTATAATTTACAATAGCCAAATGCTGGAAGCAACCAAAATGTCATTTTAAAAGTATACTGTGATAGCCTGGAGTGCTAGGGTAAAGTGCCTGTATTTGAAAATCATCAATAATTTCCTTTTGCCTGAAAAGTCAAAAGGAGGAAAAAGGTGGTAGTGATGGTGTAATAGAATCAGAAGCCTCTTTTTTTTAGATATATACATAGAGATATATACATAGTGGATTGGAACGATCAGGGAATAAAGACATGAGTTAGATCATCAAATGAAATACAGGACTCCCAGTTATACATAAATTTCAGATAAACAACAAATATTTTTTTAAACTATAAGTATGTCCCATGTAATATTTGGGAAATATTTAGGGCATACTTATACTAAAAAAGTATTCATAGTTCATCTAAAATTCATATTTATTTGAGTGCCCTGTATATTTATTCATTAGATCTGGCACCCTGTTTAGGAAGCTATAGCCATAATCCAAATAAGAGCTAACAAAGGCCAACCAGGACACTACAAGAGGAAACTGATAGAAGGGTGTGGATGTGAAAGAACTGAGAACATAAAATTGATAGGACATGGCACTTGATTAAAGGAAATGATGTGGCTTGAAGTACTATAATGTGGTACTTTACAGAAATGAGCCAGAATCTAATAGAGTAATTTTTTTAACAGATATTTCAAGAAAAAACATCAGCTAACTTGACAGAGTCCTGATTCTGTGAACTGATAGCCTTGATGAGTACATTAAAAGACATCATTGCAATTTTAAATTAAATCAAACTAAAAAATTTAATAAAAGTTACATTCTTTGAAGACTACCATTTTCACAAATGTATTGTGAAGCTAAATATTTTATTAATAACACTGAAGATGTAAGTCTGCTTTTTTATAACTCAGGTAAACAAATACTCATGGATTTTATTTCCCCAAGCCATTTAAAGCTGTACCCTAATCAAACAACAGCTGTGTGTTTCATTTCTGCTGAGAAAACAGTTCATTTGAAAATGAACCTGTTATCGAACAGAGAGCCCAGAAATAAACCCAAGTCTCTAAGGTCAATTAATATTTGACAAAGGGGGCAGCAACATAAAATGGAGTAAAAATAGCCTCTTCAAAAAATGGTGTTGGGAGAACTGGACAGCTACATGCAAAAAAATGAAACTCAAGCACCAACTTACACCATACACAAAAATAAATTCAAGGTGGATAAAAGACTTAAATATAAACCATGACACTATTAAAATCCTAGAGGAGAACATAGGCAGGAAAATCTCAGATATTTCATGCAGCAACATTTTTACTGATATGTCCCCCAGAGCAAGGGACATAAAGGAAAGAATAAACAAGTGGGATCTCATCAAAATGAAAAGCTTCTGCATAGCTAAATAAAGCAGTATTAAAATTAAAAGAGAACCAACTGTATGGCAAAATGTATTTGCCAATGATACCTCAGACAAGGGTTTAATCTCCAAAATATGTAAAGAACTTACATGACTCCACTCTAAGACAAGCAACCCAATTAAAAAATGGGCAAAGGACTTGAACAGACACTTCTCCAAGG
>CM052541.1:22995730-23091236 GCA_028533065.1 Trachops cirrhosus | reverse complement strand
ACCTGCCCTTTGATCCAGCAATTCCACTGTTGGGATTATATCCTAAGAACCCTGAAACACCAATCCAAAAGAACCTATGCACCCCAATGTTCATAGCAGCACAATTTACAATAGCCAAGTGTTGGAAGCAACCTAGGTGCCCATCAGTAAATGAATGGATCAAAAAACTATGGTACATTTACACAATGGAATTCTATGCAGCAGAAAGAAGGAAGGAGCTCATACCCTTTGCAACAGTATGGATGGAGCTGGAAAGCATTATGCTAAGCAAAATAAGCCAGGCAGAGAAAGACAAATACTATATGATCTCATATTTAACAGGAACCTAAACAACAAAACAAAGAAACAAGCAAAATATAGCCAAAGACACTGAAATAGAGAACAGGCTGACAGTGTCCAGAGGGGAGAGGGGAGGGAATATCAGGGGAAAAGGGCAAGGGTTTGCAGGAACAAGTATAAAGGACACATGGACAAAAACTAGGGGGGGTGGAAATGGGAGGGATGTGGGGAGGGCTGGGTGGATGGGCTGGGATGGGAGTAAAAGATAGAAAATTGTACTTGAACAACAATTAAAATAAAATTTAAAAAAAGAAAATAAACCTGTTATCAACTGGGTAAAATAACTTGTGCCTCATATAAATCAGTTGGATTAAAGGATGTTTCACAGAATCCTGCATTAAAATTATGAGGCGGAGACCATCTTCAGCTGGCGTGCCTGTTGGCTCCATTAGGGCAAGTCACAGCCCCAGGGTCATGATTAGTGATGATGAACCAGGTTATGATCTAGATTTATTCTGTCTACCTAATTATTACGCTTAGGGTTTGGAAAAGGTGTTGATTCCTCATGGACTAATTATGGGCAGGACTGAATGGCTTGCTGGAGATGCGACGAAGGAGATGGGAGCCATCACATCATAGCCGGGCTGTAAATTATTTGTTGACCTGCTAGATTACATCAAAGCACTGAACAGAAATAGTGATAGATCCATTCCTATGACTGCAGATTTTATCAGACTGAAGAGCCACTGTAATGACAATTGACAAGGGACATAAAAGTAATTGGTGGAGATGATCTCTCAACCTTAACTGGAAAGAAAGTCTTGATTATTGAAGTTATAATTGCCTCTGGTAAAATGATGCAAACCTTGCTTTCCTTGTTCCAGCAGCATAATCTGAAGATGGTCAAGGTTGCAAGCTTGCTGGTAAAAAGGACCCCTCAAAGGGTTGCATACAGACCAGAATTGGTTGGATTTGAAATTCTAGACAAGTCTGTTGTAGGATATGCCCTTGATTACAATGAGTACTTCAGGGACCTGAATCACGTTGGTGTTGTTAGTGAAACTGGAAAAGCAAAACAGAAAGCCTAAAATGAGAGTTCAAGTTGAGTTTGGAAACATCTGGAATCCTATTGAAATCACCAGTGAAGTTATCAAGTGTTCTAGTTCTGTGGCCAACTGCTTAGTAGAGCTTATTGCATGTATCTTTTGAGAATTTTACCTGTTTTGTATTTTAGACATGTCTGTTGCTGCATTCTTCAACTCTTTATTTGCACTATGAGCCCCAAAACTATCATTTCTCTTTGGGTGGATTGTTATTTGACTTGTGAATGAAAAATCTCTTAAACCACACCACTATTGAATGAAAATAGTGAAATTGTATCTGTAAGAAACATTTAAAGAGAAGATATATTAGTTTTTAATTGGTATTTTAATTTTTATATGTTCAGGAAAGCACAGAAGTGATTGAATATTGCTAATTATACCACTGTGTATTTAGAAAGGTAAAAAGCAGTCAGATTTTGTGTCAATGACAGCATCTCAGAGATATTTTGTTATAGCAGATAAACCATATGTCCTGGAATTATTTTAGTAGTGTTTCAGTATTATTAACTGTTTTTTCCTGCTTATTCAGATGATTTTCAGCAACTCTTTGTCAACAGTTCATTTTAAATACAAATCAATAAATTCCAAAAAATTATTAGACAATATTGCATGTTATTCTAGCACAGTAAGCTCAGCCATAAAAATGTCAAGACTTTGATTTCTAGATATGCTTATTTTTAAACATATATGAATATATCTTATATTTCAAGATGGCAGAATTAATTAGAAATTATTACAATGTCCCTGAGACCCTTTAAATTCTCATAAAGCCCATTAAAATTTATTCAATTAATTATTATTAGGTACCATTTGTGGACCCAGTTTCTTCTGGTTACTTGCAAGGAAGACGGTCCTTCTCCTCATAATCTTAAAGAACAAATCATGGAACAGACTGAGAGCTGTAAGAGTGGAGGGAGGAGGTGGGGACTGATTGAAAGAAGGTGAAGGGATTAGTCAAAGAACATATGTGAAGGACCCAGGGACATGGACATTGGTGAAGAGACTGTTTATGGAAGTGGGGGCAGGGTGGGTGGGGGGGCAAAGGAGGAAAAGTGGGACAACTGTAATAGCATAAACAATACAATATATATTAAAACAAATTAATTATGGAACAATAAAGTTATTATAGAAACTTCAGATACAAAGCTATGTTTCCCCACTTTTCTTTCCATCTCTTCCCCTGTCTGCTGCTGTGCTGATGCAGCCGGCTACCTGTATCTGCCAGGGCCCTGTCCCGTGACAGAAACCACACCAACTATTCAAACAGAGAGATTTATTTGTAAAGAATTGTTAACTCTGGGGAGTAGGGATTGGGACAATGAAGATGGTTCTGCAAGTCTTGGGAAAAAATTGCAAAGTGGGTTTAGCTAAGGCTAATGGAAGTGAGACTGGGGTGATGTTCACACAAACATGGAGCAGACAGGAAAGGGCAAGTGCCTTCTTCCTGCTTTAGTTTTCCAGTCTCCTTTTAGCACCTTCTATCATTGATCTGGTTGTTCAAAGTAGAAATGTAGTTTTCAGACTCCCAGCTTCAGCATCACAACACACTGGGTTGTTTTGAGTGGGGAAACCATAACGTAATGACTGGCAGAGCTCTAAGTGCTTCTCTAGAATCATCGCTTGCCTTCTCCAAAAGAGCTCCACCTTGCACCACAGTAATCTTTTCAAAGCCCTTCAAAGCCTCTTATGCTCTCAGGCTTTTCCTTTGCAACCCATTTCAAATTTCAGTTTCCCTGTGCTCTTTTTATTTTCTAGATTGACTTATTTCTAAAGGAGATCACCTCATCCAGAGGGTTGATTATGGGCGATGGCAACAGAGCAGAATTGGCCAGTATTGCTTTAGACAATGTACATACAGAGGTATGTGTACATGGATAAGTGTGTGTGTGAGGTCTTACATTTTCTTTTTCTGCATTCCAGAAGTTAAAGGCTTCTTCTTCTCTTTCCTTCCTTCCTTCCTTCCTTCCTTCCTTCCTTCCTTCCTTCCTTCCTTCCTTCCTTCCTTCCTTCCTTCCTTCCTTCCTTCCTTTTCCTATCTCCCTTTCTCCCTCCCTTCATTCCTCCCTCCATTTGTTCTATTATCTATCTATCCATCCATCTATCTATCTAATTTAACCTTTCTCTAATCCTGGGTTGCTCAGGCTTTAATAGCACCATGATTTGGGTTATAGTGGTAGAGTCCTGATTATGTGCCCTTAAGCCAGGTTAGTTTTCTTTCACATAAAGTGAAATCAAATATGTACATCTTGCATTTTCAAAGTTCCATCAACAGATTTTCTGCATGTCTCCCTTCATACAAAACACCGCTCCATGAGAACCAGAGCAAGTGTTCAGGCCCAGAATCATCCAAGCTCATTCTTAGAAAAGAAACATTTCTTCAAAGGAAGCATGGTCTGCCCACCCCACAGACTACCTTTTATATTCTCAGAAGAACAGTTTGCTTTTCTGGTGTGACATCATCTCAGACATCTGTACTTATGAGTAGGGTCTTTGTTCTATAAACGAAAGGCCTACTCCAATGCTTTCCCAGAACAACAGATTGGTCTGTACCAAAGAACCATTTGAATATCCATATCGCAAGAGAGGAAAGTGCTCACAACCTTTAAATGGTGGTTCCATTTCAAGGATGTTTTTACCTTTCCCATCAATGCTCAGAGATGTGAAGACTAAGTTACAGTCAGTGTGTAGGTTTAAAGTACCATGAATAGTACATCCACCCAGAAGTCTCTGCAACAAGTAAGTTTCTTATAAGCATGTTTATCCATTCAATTATTCACTCATTCAACACACATTTACTGAGTGTTTACTAAGTCTAAAGCATTGTTCTAGGCCAATGACTTTCAACTGGTGTGCCGTAAGAATTTTTAAAACATGCACTATATGACTATTTAGTCAGGGACACTGACCTCTCTTTTCCCTTTGACTGTCAAATTAAAAAAATGACAACAGCCAGTACCACAATAGCCGTCCATTGTGAATGAATCAAAATTAGGCCTAGTTTTTTTCAGATCGGCAAAAAATGTATTTTTTTGTGTGTCTCAAAATTTTAGTAATTAGTTTCTGTGTGCCATGAAATTAAAATGGTTGAACATCAGTGTTCTAGACACTGGAACTATTGAGTTGATAGGGAGAGACAGATCATAAATAAATAATGTCAGTCAATGATAAGTACTATGACAAAAAATAGAGGGTGATTTGTGGACCTGCATTGGGATGGGTGGTCATTTATGTCATCGATGAGATGAAATTTAAGTAGAAATCTGAATGATAACAAGGAACCAATCTTGCTAAGATATCAGAAAAGGGCATTTCAGGCAAAGGAGACAAATTTTACTAAAGCCCTCATGTGGGAAGGAATTTGGCTAAGCATGGCTGCAGTGTGGAGAGCAAGGGGCTGTGAAGAAGAACCCAGCCCTGAGATAATGGCACAGAAGGGTGACTTACCTCTTCTACTCTCTGTACCATTTGCCTTTTCCCTGTGCTGGGACTAACTGCATTTTCTCTTATGACCATTTGTGATTTCTGCTTAGGTGCAGTTGTAGTGCCTGGTTGCTCTTCTATATACCATCAATTGAATTTTAAATATAGTTTAAGAAAATTATAGTATAGTTCTGAGCACAGCCTTGGAATATTTTATAAGACCACTATTACACAATAAACTTTGGGTATCAGAAAGTACAATAAATAAAATGTAGTTATGGGGCCATATAGTCTGCTATATAGCCCTCCTCCCCATTTATAAAAGTTATAAAAACCTATATAATAATGAGATATCACAATGCACCTATTAGACTGGCTAAAATAAAAAATACTAACAATGCCAAATGCTGGTTAACGTACAAAACAATCAGAACTCTCATGCTCTGCTGGTGGGAAAGCAGAAAGGTAAAGCTGGCTTGAAAGTTTTTTATGATGTTAAACAGACATTTCCTGTATGACCCAGCAATATCATTTCTGGGTATTTACTCTAGAAAAGTGAAAACTTATATTTACAAAAAATGTATGCATAAATGTTCATAGTAGCTCTATTTATAAAATCATCAAAAATAGAAACAACCTAAATATCCTTCAATGGGTGAATGGATAATCTGTGGTACATCCCTCCAATGGAATGCTACTTAGTAATAAAAAGTAAAAAGCTACTGTTACTCAAACAACTTGAATGAATTCAAATTATTGGATAAGTAAAAGAAGCCGGTCTTGAAAGGTTGCAATAATGTGTGATGCCATTTATTTGACATTTTCCAAAAGACAAAACTATAGTGATGGAGCAAGTGGTTTCCCATAGTTAGGGCAGAGCAGAGGGAGAAACTACCAGTGGATAGTATGAGGGAGTTTTTTGAGATGATGGAATTGTTCTGTATTTTGATGGTAGTGATGGTTATATGAACCTATACCTGTGTAAAAATTCATAAAACTGTACATGAATTAAAAAATAGATTTTGTTGTATGTTAACTTGGAAAATAAAATTAAAACAATAAATATGTTGGCATGTCTGGGAGATAAAAGCAAATATTAAAATTGATGAATAAGTAAGAAAAACTTTAAAATCTTGGTTGTTATGATTTCTGCATGTAGGAATTTGTTAATCTTTCCAAACTGAAAGATCATCATATTGAATATGGATTCAGAAAGTACTACTCTATAGCCAAGAATATCTAATTCATTCTGGAAATATAATCAAATTCATGTAAATTATAGTATAGTAAAACTTTGAGCAATTCCATTGACTAGCACAGGATATACAACGTTGAAGTTGCCATAAGGAAAACAAATTAAATAAGATTTGTCTTGGCTCCCAAGGAGGTTATGATCTCATTGGGAGACTATTACAAAAAGACAAATGATAATCACACAATTGAGTTTGGGAGCTCCATTACATAAGGACACTAACTCAGAGAAGCACAGAGTACCCCTGGTTGTTGAAAGGAGGGAAAGGTCACATGAGACTGGGATCAGGCATCCAGCTGACCCCTCGATGTAGTGACCTTATTTTCTGCAGTCTACTTTTGTGAGAAAGGGCTAAATAATGAGTTAATTTCAGAAATTTTATTAAAAAAGTAAGAAAATAATTATTCATAGAATGTGTTGGGGTACAGAACAAATCCCATCTCCCGGGAAGACTGTTTTTCATGGAATACCTAGTATGCCACTTTGGGAAATGCTGTAGAAGTCTCAGACAACTTTAAAAGTGGTTTTCTGAACATTTGGATCCTGGTCTGGTATCAGGAGATGGGGAGGAGGTTTGGGCTAATGTTGCAAGAGTGAGGTTTCAGAAAGGGAGAAAAAGGGGAAGTGGTTTCCAGGCAAAGGCAGGGAGACATGGGTCCTCGAGAGGAATCATACCTCATGCCAACTTCTCCTTTATTTTGTTACAAGGGCTGTAGCTTACCAATCCTCTACTATTTTTCAGCCCATAAGAACAAATTCATGTGTTTAGTAAGCTTTTAACAAACCTGTTTATTCATTGACTTCCCAGCTCACCCTAGAACTGCAGTCTGTTGGAAAGAGCCTTAGAGATTATCTAAAGGTCTATACTGACCACTCTCTAATTCAGTTGTTCTGTGTCCTGATGAGTGATTTGCTTGAACATGCCCAGTGACACTGTCTGCTTTTTGAGGCTCCTTGTTTCATTGTTGGGCAACTCTGCTTGTTAAAACCAAGAGCAGCTTTCTCAACTGAACAGTCCTGTCTTGCCTTTCCCCTCTTGGGCCTAGTTCACACCCCCAGCACCCTCACAAATGTGTATTTCTTCCTGTATGACCATGGGTGAATTACTTCATGTAAAATTAGGGCAATCAAGGAATTTGTGAGAATTAATGAGATAATATGCATCAACCACATGGCATAGTGGCTGATGTTGTAGACATCCAACATGTTTTCATTTCCTTTCCCTCTCTTTAAATAATAGTCTCTCAAATAATCATTAATAAGTGCCCCTGTTTTCTCTAAGAAAATCTTTCCTTATTCATCCATCCATCCATCCATCCACTTGTTAATTCTACGAATATATTGACCATCTACTGTATGAAATACTTATGCTAGGCAGTGAAGATACAGTAGGGAACAGAACAAACAGTGCTTCTGTCTTAATCTCATGGAATCTAAAGACAAGTAGATAGGCAATAATCGTCAAATGATAATAGTTGAGTGCTACACTGGGTGTGCTATGGGAGAAGGAGGAAGGTAGAACTCTTGGGCTGGATAGTGTGTTTGTTTCTGGAGGCTATTTTAACAAGTTGCCATAAACTCAATGGCTTAAAACAGCAGCAATTTATTCTTTCTCAGTTCAGGAGGCTAGAAGCCTGGCAGGGAGGCACTCCCTATGGGGGTGCTAGGGGAGAATCCATTCCTTGCCTCTTCCAGTTTCTGGAGGCTGCCCCAGCATTCCTGTGTTTGTGGCTTTCTCACTCTAGCTTCTGCCTCCCTCCACACGTGCCCTTCTCCTCTCTGTGTCCTCATGTTATCTCCCTTTGCCTCTCTCTTATACGGACATGTGTAATGACATTTAGGATCTACCTGGATAAGCCAGGTCAATCTTCTTATCTTTTTGATTTCATAAAATCCTTAACTTAGTTACTTCTGTAAAGATTATTTTTCCAAATAAGGAAATTCCACAGATTAGGACATGATGTATTTAAGTGGCTATTATTTAACCTATTAAGGAAGAGTAAAGATGAAAGAAGGCCTCCTAGAAGATGCAATGCCACACTGAGACATAAGATAAGTAGAAGTTCTTCAGGAGAAGAGGTGGCAACAGTGGCCCAGAATTTTCCAGGCAAAGACAGTGAATCCTAGAACCTAAATGGAGTGGTTATGAGTGGACCACATAGTAGGTGCACTTGTGGAGGAAGAGCTGGAGAGAAGACAGGCAAGAAGTGAGTCTAGAAAGATAAAAAGACTGGTTAGATTATGAGGGACCTTGATAGCCATGCTCAAGTGTTTGGATTTTATGCCAAGTATAAAGAAGGTTATGGAGGGGTTGTAAGAAGGCATCTCTCATGATCAGATTTTTACCAGCCTCTGCAGAAGCAGTGAGGGGGACTAGCAGAGGCCAAGGCACCCATCAGAGGGCTCTGTGGTCATTCCTGCTCCCTATCACATTCCACACCCACTGTGATCTTTGTTGTAGAAATCAGACCTCAATTACTGCCATTGTGTTTTCCACTCATCCTTGAAAGAGGTAAATTAAGACCCCTTCAGGGTATAACCAGAGATTGCTTTGTCGTGGAATGCTAAGACAATTTATTGTTATTTGACTTCCAATAAGCCATGGGATTCCAAACCTAACTGTGAAAGAGAAGCTTACTCAAAATATTTTATATGTGGAACTTGTCCATCTCCCTTTCTCTGCCAGCCCCTTCCCAGCCAAAGACTGAGGTGAGAGGCAGTAGTGAAGGGAAGGATGACTCAATGATATAAGCAACAAAGAAACTTCTTAATATATTTTCTGACCTTTTTGGACTTGTTGTGGGCTAATTGGAGGTACAGGGTAACTGAACACACACACACACAAGCGTATTCAGAGGCATCTGTAAAATTGGACTTTGGTTAAAATTTTATCAGAGCTCCCTGGGAGCTCCCTGTATGTTTAAAAAGGATCTGATATGGGAGATGCTTTCTTAAAACTCCTCCAGGACCTCTGTTATATTTGGCATAAAATCCAAACATTTGAGCATGGCTATCAAGGTCCCTCATGATCTAACCAGTCTTTTATTTTTCTGGGAGGGGTCCTTATATGACTGGTTTGTCCCAAATGTTTGGCTGTTTTCAGAAGACACACAGGTGACAAGGCCTGAATGTTTCTGACTGACTATACATGTATATTAACCCATCGCTATGGCTATGAATCTATAAGCACTAAGTCCTTTACTTTAGATCTCTGGGATATGGTGGCAGACCTTTGTATTATTATATCTTCTGAAAATAGGGCTAGAGCTTCCAAAAGGTGGGAGTTTGCAAATAATGAGAAGGAGTGAAAATATGCTCTCAATATTCTGTAGTTTGGCGAAATGGTGATTCTCACAGTGTAGTCTCTCCACCCCCCTGCAGGTGAATAACTGGGATCCTTTTTAAGCATACAGGTTCCAATGATGTACTTCAGTCAAATGAACTGATATTTTTAAGAGTGGGGCTCAGGAGTCTAAATTAACCAGTTTTTCAGGAAATCATTATGCTCATAAGAGTGAGCTCGGGTAGAAAAGGAATCCATTATGTAAATTATGGTACAAATTACCATCATAAAACACAGCAATCAAGTGCTGTAGATAAATATATATTGACATGAAATATATCTATGCTATACCGTCAAATGCAAAATAGTGTGCATGGGATGATTCCATTTAATATGTATGTATGTATAGAAAAATCTCAAATTCATTCATCCAAAGAATATTCATTGTGTTAATACTGGTGAACGAGACTGATAGTGTTCTTTGCCCACAGCCTAGTACGTATACACATATCATTTACTGTGCCGACACACTCTTTATGGATATAGGAATTTCTATTGCCTATATGAATTTTCTAATTTATACATAGTTACCATGCATTGTTTTTATAGCAAAAACATAAAAATTGAATATAATTGATTTCTCATACTCATATATACCTTTGATATTATGAATCATGTTCCTTGCCAGTGTCTAAATTTTTAACAGAGTGCTTTCTGCCTTTATCTTCTTTTCCACCAGTTTTTTTTTTTTTACCATGGTCTACTCTTTCTTTTCTATGTCTAAGTCATCAGTCATATTTCGCCAATTGTGTGTGAAGAGAAATTAAGTTCATTTAATTCATTACTCATATACCAAATATGAGCCTATAAATACGTATTTGCATACATATTATTCATGACCATTTTTCCTGTTGTTTCCTCTCTACTCTGATGTATTTTTCTAGTTCAGACTACATGATACACGAATGAGTAATAATTCCTGGTAAAGAAGGCAGGAGTCGGCAGCAACATGTCTCAGTGTATTTCAGGTAGGTCTCTGGTGGTGAGCACTCCCTGTGGTTTTATGTCCAAATCTGACTAAACCCTCTTCCAGGACCAAACAAGGCTGGACAGAAACTAAAGGTAGTCACGTGACTTTAACAGGGAAGTATTTTGAATTTGGATGTATTAGCTAAGAAAGGAGCCTTAGAATGAAAGGGGAGAAGCAGGAATTGAGTCAGGCAGCCTTTCTGCTTTCTGCTTTTCTCCTGACCAAATTTGGCTTAAAGAGTATCTTTTGTTTTATAGACATAGTTTCAAAAGCCCTCAATTTTGTACGTTATAGGAAGACTGAGCAGGTGCCACCTCTTTTAAATTCAACTTTATTGTAGCCTGAGACCCGAGGTAACCTTTTAGACAAGTATTCTATTACTCCAGATGATGCAAATCTAAAAATGAGAAACACATTTCTTTCATTCTTTTCCTTCTTTTCAGGCTCACAAAGCCACTGAATCTCTAGGTTATCACATTGTAATATGTTTTCAACATATTTTCAACTCACAAATGCCTTTGCTTGATTTCCTTCCAACAGACCCAGTTCCTCATGCATTTCTTATGTTAATTGTGGCCCGCAGTCAAGCATATGGTAAACCCCATGTTTCTTCCGGACCAGTGAAGGCTTAGAACTGAGGGAGAATGTAGCTCCAAGGGGCTTCTGCTTAGAGCCTCTCCCACACTCCGTGCTCACCAGGAAGCTATTACTATTCTGGGAATGACAGAGAAAGCATTGCTGAGAGGTTTGCTGTGCGTGCCCAGGGTGTGTATGTGTTGTTCATGGGAGTTATAACTTCACTTCAGAGTTGTTTTCACCTGGAAAAAGGTTGTGATGAGGGAATCTTATGAATAGTATTCTCTTATTGTTTAATCCATTTCTCAGCCTGGAGCCGTTGAAAGTGTCTTTCCATGGACATCTGGAAACTATTCAGGACCTCTGCCTTATGCATACTGGAGGCTCAACAAATGCTGTCAACTCTAAAGCAATTTGGAAGTTGCAAATTCATAAGAACAGCTGTGATCTTTAACAACATTCCTTTCATCTTACTAAGAGTAAGGCTGTGTCCAGATTAAAATGGAAAACTCTGATTTAGCATCCATAGTTTTTCAATTTAACATTTTACAACTAGATTTTTAAAAAGTCTAGGTGCCTGACTGTTGGAATATTCATTCTGATTTTTGATACTTGCCTGGAGCCTACAAAACATGTGAACCCAGACTATTTACACATTTGGAAAGATTTTGTTGTTGTCCTCGAGAAGCCACCATAGTGAAAGGCAGTCTAGTAGGACCAATGGACACCTGAGTGTGTTGCTGGACCAAAGAAAAGAAATGCAATGAGAAAATACAAAGACAAAAACAAAACCCCGTGAATGTACCATTGTGCTACATTGGTTTCTCTTCTCCTGGAGATAATCTTGAAGCATTTTATTTATTTATTCATGTGCATGTTTACTGTTCAAAGTGATATAGTCCTTGTCTTTAAGGACTAGAACATGGGGAGAAGACCTGCAAATTAACAAAGGCAATGGAGTGTGGTAGACGCTGATGGAAGTACCTGGAAGGTATAGCAGGGGCAGAAGGAGGAGTGGTTAATTTCCTGGGTAGAGATGAGGGAGGAGGAAAAGAGGAAAGACTTTATAGAAAAAATAAGTATTTGCCAGGGTAAAGAAAAGGCAGGGCAGCCCAGGCAGAAGGAGTTGTAAGTTTCGAAGAGCCTGGTAGTTTCTCTAGATTGGGCTGATGAAAGAACAGGCTTCAAGAAGATGGAAGGTTCAATAGACAGGCAGAACCATTCTGAGAAGGCAGACCTCCCCCGTCCTGGCCTTTCCGTGGAATATTACAGAACATTTCCCAGGCAGCAGCACCTCAGGCTGTTGTTGCTCTTTAATCACTTAATGCTTAGTTTTATGACCAAAACAAATAAATAAAGAGAGACTAAAATACTGCAAGAACTTTCACGTTTATGAAATTAACAGTTAGTTTTTTAAAAAAGATAGGCATGCCAGAAAACCTATAAAAACTGTGTACTAATAATGGGAATGTAAATTGACACATTTGTCTAGGATTTTATATATGTGTATAAAAAGGCATAAAATTTCTTACTCATTGTCCCACTGCTAAAACTTAACCTAAAAGAATAAAATTAATTTTCAATTTTTAAGAGAAAATCTGGGATTTAAGTTCTTGCCTAAATTTAGGAACATAAATAACTGTCACACTCTCCCATGAAGCAGAGATTAGGAAAATTATTCCTTGTTGTTTGGGGAAGCTACAAGGAAGCTTACATATGGCTGCCTGGAGTTTGAATTAGAACTAGCTACATGGAGTAACTAAACCAAACCAAGAAAATAACATTAAATGTATTTTTTTTAATCTGATACTTAGGTTCCAGCAAAAGTAAACTAGAAATAGCTCCATAGGGATAGCTCCACACCAGAATGCCCTGGGATGCCAATGGTGACCAACTCAGTGAAGATGAGCCCACAGCAAAATAATTACAAACTTCCAGGTGTCCAGACTTTCAACTATGAAGAGCATAACTGTCCATAGCCCCTAGATGCTGCACTATGAAGTCCATCATGTGTTGGACTAAAGCCACACTTCACAGCCTCTTCCAGCCAATGATGAAATGCGGCAGTGATGTTGAAGTAGGAGCCTTTTTGAGAGATATAGGACTCCTTTGAGAGCTGTTTTTAACGTGAGGATGCTGCAGAGGCTTTGGTCAGTGGAGCCATTGGAGATCTTCCATTTAACCCTCCTGTCCTCTTTCCTTCATGCTGGCATAGGTTTGCATAGTGTCTGATCACTCCCCCAGCCTTCTCTAGCTCACTCCTCATTTTATCCCAGGCATCTCCTCAAATAAAACCCCTGCATGTTTAACCTCATTTTGGTATTGGTTTCCCAGAGAAAATAGGCCTTCATCTTGGAATTTGAGGCTGACTTTCCCACCAAGCAGCTAGTGAAAAGGATACAGTTCTGGCTAGTAGGTGGAATAGAGAGAGTCCCTGGAACAATGTGGAGGCTCAGTTGCTAAAGATTTCACCAGTGGTAACCTGAGAAAATGTTCAGGTGGAAGGGAGTGCTGAATAAGGTGTGGTGATCAGGTCTGTTGAAAACTATGGGGGGAATAAAACATACAAAGACAGTGGAGTTGGCTGGTTACTCCCAAGTTTTACTAATGTATTAATGCTCTGCAGAAGAATATTAGCAGACCAGGGACTCCTAGGAAGCAGTTAACTGCTAAATGTGAGAGCTGGAGAACTTTTGTGGCAGCTCTATAAGAGGCCTGTAACCCTTTCAGTAGCAGGTCAGACGACTGAGGAGCAGCCTGAAGATCAAATTGTTAGAGTTACAGAGCTCCAGAGACATGTGAATGCTCAGCCAAGGCAGGCGTATTACGTAAAGGTTAGGGATCTGGTGGGAAACATATAGCGCTGAAACATGGGATGAGGACATCTGGATAGTGCCCAGAAGATATTGACTCTGCAACCTCCCCAAACTCTAACTCTGCAGAGGCAGCCCACCTAACTCTAACTTTGCAGCCCACCTTCCATAGTAAGGGCTAGCATTTCTATGGTACTGGAATATGCTTCAGATATCCCATATCCATAACAGGGGCCACCTTCAGGACTTTCCCCACCTCCTCTCCTGTTTACCAAGCCAATACCATGGCTGAGGTCATGCTGGGCCTGGTAAGTAAAGAAAGAAACACTATATCCAAAGAATTGCAATAATTAGCCAACATGTATTGGCAGGAGCCAGGGGAATACTTCTGGAATTGGATTCTGAGGGTGCTTGACCAAGGGGGTTGGAATATAACTGGATAAAAAATTAATTGCCTTAAGAGATCTTTCTTGAGACATGGGATTTAATATCTTAATGAAATAGTTAAAGGATGGGGTGAACTCACTTGCAGGGTATCTCTGAGAAGCCTGGATAAAGCAACAGCTAACACTCATGGGGTGGAAATGTCTGAGTGGCCCTGGCTGATGGTGAAGTAAGGAATAAAGAGACTGAAGAAGTGGGCATGCAGGAATGGATATATTTTGTGATACCAGAAGATCCACCAGAGAACGATGTTCTGTGAAAGAGGCTAGAGGACAAATTATTCACCAAGGTCTAAGAAATATGCAGGGGAGAGGGGCATCAGCATTTCAGTGGTTACCTTGTCTATATGCCAGGGATTATGGTAGGCAAGGCAGTCACAGAGCTGGGTTATTGTTCATATCCATGGGGATAACGGAACTCTGAAAACCCAGTAGACTATGAGAACAATGAAGACAGGCATGGAGAATCAGGAGGCTGAGGATAATTACCCAAATAAAAAAATCATATTTATTAGCTCAATTCCTTGACCTGAGCCAGTTTTCAGATGTGGAACCCACACTGACATAAGAGGGGGCTGTGGCAAGAATATACTGTGACAGTCTCTCAGTCCTTCCCCCAAGGGATTTATGACCACTTACTCTGATGGTGGAAAGGGGAATAACCAGACATATTGAGGATTAAAGGACAAAGCTGAGGTGACATCAATACTTGGAGCTCCAAAGTGTCATCATCATACCCTTTGTTAGAGTGAGAGCCTATAAGGACCAGGTAATAGATGGAATCCTGGAGGACTGCACAACTGGAGTTGATACAGTATTCGGAAATTGAAGTAACCTCCCCCTGAACCCACAGGTAGGTTTCCTGGTCTGTGGATAGGAGTCACCATAGTAGTGAAGGCCAAATGGAAACCTTTGAATTCCCCAACCCCCATCCCACCTCACTCAAGATATCAACCCCAAATTATCATATCTTGGGACAAGAGAATGATGGAGATTAGTGCCATCATTAAAGTTCTAAAGGATGCAGGGATGGTGGCTCCTACCCTATCGCCATTTAGTTCACTAGTCTAGCCCCTTCAGAAACTGGATGGATCCCAATAATTCTGTAGACTACCATGGCAGTAACATCCCCAAGTATAAATGCTGTATCAGATGTGGAATCATTCCTAGAACAGATTAATAGGGGCTCAGGCTCATAGCATGCAGCCATTGCCTTGGTGAATATATTCTTTCCAAATCTCAGTAGAAAAGAGAGTCAGAAACAGTTTGCATTCACATGATTTATACAACAATATCCATTTACGATTTTGCCTCAGGTCTATGTTTTTCCCATCCCCTGTTATAACATAGTCTGAAGAGACCCGGATAAACTGGACATTCCACAGAACATCATAGTAATCTACAGATGCTCCACAACTTGTGATGGGGTTTTGTCCAGATAAACCCATTGTAAGTTGAAAATATCATAAGTCAAAATGCATTTAATACATCTAACCTACTAAACATCATAGCTTAGCTTAGCCTACCTTAAAAATGCGCAGAACACTTACATTAGTCTACACTTGGGAAAAATCAAATCATCTTGCTACTGCTACCCCACATCATGAGAAAGTATCTTACTGCATATTGCTAGTTCAGGAAAAGGTCAAAATTCATAATTTGAAGTATGATTCTACTAAATGCATATTGCTTTCACACCATTATAAAATCAAACAATATTAAGTCAGGGACCATCTGTATTTTGTTGGTGACATCAGGATGACTGGACAGGTTGAGCAAGAGGTGACTAGTATGCCGGGCCTTGGTAAACCATATATGCTCTAGCAGATGGGAAGATTCAGGGAAATTCACTTTAGTGAATATCTTAGGAGGCCAGTGCTCAGGACATGCTGGAACATCCCCTCCAAAGTAAAAGACAGATTGTTGCATCTTGTATCTCCTATCACACACACACACACACACACACACACACACACACGCACACACACTGAAAGAAAGAAAAAGAATAGCATCTGGTAGGCCTCTTTGTGATCTAGAGGCAACACATTCCACATCTAACAATATTGCTACCACCCTTCTACCAGGCGACATGGAAGGCTCTCAACTTTTAGTACAGTGCAGAGCACAAAAGGGAACTGAAGCAGATCCAGGTACAATCAGCACTGCCACTTGGGTCATGTGATTCAACAGACCTTATAGTGTAGAAGGTATCAGTGGTAGAAAAGACTTCAGCATGCAGGCCTCTGGGATTCTAGAGTAAGTCCATGTCTTTTCTTAGTATTACATTTTGAGAAATAGCACCTAGTTTGTTACTGGACCCAAATAAGAGTAGAACACTTGGCCATCGGATTCCAAGTGACTATGGGTCTGGAACTGCCCATTATGAGATGGATTCTGTTAGATCCACCAAGCTATAAAGTCAAAAGTCTATCATAAGATAAAATGGTACATCTGGGATTGAGCCCAAGAAGAACTAGAGGGCATGAGTAAGCTGCAGGAGCAGATGGCCCTGATCCCATGTCATCTCCTACAGCTGTAGTAGTTGCCCTCCCCAAGCTTGCACCTATAGAGAAATGGATGTTCCAATATGACAAGCTTAAAAGGAGGAAAAAGCCAGAGTTTTGTTTATGATAATTCTGATTCACACTTATTTGCAAGCTGAATGTTGAAAGTAGCCACATTATAGGCTCACTCAGGGGTGTCCCTGAAAGACATTGAGAAGGAAAAATCTTCCCAATGGGCAGACCTGTGAGCCATGAGCCCAGTCATCTACTCTGTGTGGAAGAACAAGTGGTGTAAAATGAAATTATAGCTCTCGAAAAGTGACCAATGGTTTGCACAACCTGATCAAGGACTTGGAAGAAAAAGAATTGGAAGATTGGAGAAAAAGAGGTCTGGTGTAGAGTCTTGAATCACATATAGTGGGCACTGTATGCAAAGATTTTGTTTCGTGCATTAATGCTCACCAGAAAGCACTCATCATTGAGAAAGCACTGAACAACCAAGTGGAAAAAATGATCTCGCAAGTTGACTTTAACCAGCCTTCATCATTGGTCACCCCAGAACTGCTATGATGGACATGTGAATAGAATGGAAGAGGTAGAGGTGACATTGCTGTCCAATAGTATAGGCTTCTACTTATCAAGGCAGATCTAGCTAATGCTATCTATGAATGTCTAAGTTGTAATCAACACTGAGCCTCCTATATGGCCCTATTCCTTGAAGATACCAACTGGCGACTTGGTGGCAAGTGGACTTCAATTGAGACTTTTCCATCCTGGAAGGGCCAGTTTTTCATCTTCTCAGGGAAAGATACTTATTCTGTAGATGGACTTATTTTTTCTACCTGCAGAGCCTCATATCAACACTACTGTTCACAGACTACTAGACTACCTGACCCACATACAGAGAATTCCATTCTCAATATTTGACCAAGGAACCCACTTCACAATGAAGGAGGAGAAATGGGCTCATGGCCACTGGTTGCATCACATACTGTACCCCAGGCAGTAGCCTCATATAGTGCTGCAATGTCCTTTAAAAAAAAGAACAGCTTGAAAAAACCTTTTGAAAGAATAGGGTGCCATTCTTTAGGATGCAAAGTATTTATTAAATCAGACTCTTGCATGGTGCTGTGTCCCCATTAAGAGAAAATGAGTCCAGGAATGAAGGGGTAGAAGCAGAAATAGGCCCATTTACCATCACTCCCAATAACCCATGGGGGATTTTGTGCTCCCCATCTCTGCTACTCAAAGGGTCCACATTCCTGCTAGAAGACATAGCAAGGTTCACACTTAACTGTACAGGAAGGCAACCACAGGAACACCTTAGAGTCCTATGTTCCAGGACCAGCAGGCAGGAAGAATAGTGATCATATTGGTGGAGGCAATTGACCCTAATCACAGGAGGAGGAAGTAGAGCTGCTTCTATATAATGGAACAGGGAGCAATAGGTGTGAAACACAGATGGCCCACTTGTATACTTCCCAGTACTCTTGTCCCATTGTAACTATGAACAAACCTGTAGCAACCCAGGACTTTGAAGGGTGTGGTTATCAAGGGCTCAGACCACTTACACATGAAGGTTTGGGTCATACCACTAGGTAAGAAACCAAGATCTGCAAGGTAATAGCTGAGATGTGGGGAAGAAATTTGGAGTGGAGGAGGGGAAGAGGAAGACTGGTTGTGGCCTTGAGATCAATTGCAGTAATGAGGGTTGTTTCCATCAATTAACCTCCCTCTTTTGAGCTTTCTTTCAGGAAGAAAGGAGAAAGGCCTACAGGAACTGTGGACAAGGAGCTGCATGAACCTATGTGGAGGAGTGGATTCTTGTGGCACAAGGGGTAAACTATGGCATCTGACAGAATGAGCCTCACAGACTCCCTACTGGAAGGAGAATAACGGACCAAGCACCCAAGCTGATGCTCTCTGACATCCATTGCTGTGTTTATGTCGATGTCTTGCTTCCTGTGGGCTGTTCCCAGGTAATATATCTGTGTGTGGCAGGAATTCTAAAGCAAGCCTGTTCTGGATGGTCTACCTTGACTAAGAGACCCCTGGCATTCTTGCCAAATCTTTCTTAGCCTGCACAGGGATCTGGAATGCTTCCACCCAGCCTTTCCTTCCTCTATTCTCTTGCAGGTCAGATGTGCATGTTGATCTGACGGTCCTCCCAGCTTTCACTAAATTTCTTTTACAGATATTTCCCCTAACAAAATTCTTTCATGTTTAATCATATTTAATCACATTTAATCAAAACGTCAATAGTCCTGAATTTGAGAAACCCTGGGAGTTGGGTGTTGATAATGTCCCAATTACTTTGTGATTCCCTGGAGACAGTACTCTTGGAGATTGGTCCAGAAGGTAGATGCTGCACCAAGGAAAACGATATTTCTGAGAAGCAGTTGGAATAAAACTATCAGTATCCTGTTCCCGAGGGGAGTGGTTTGGTCGGAACTGACTTGCTCTGAAAACGGATGGACTTAATAATCCTTGTCTGCTTACTTTCTTCCTTCCTTCCTTCCTTTCTTCATCCCTTCCTCCCTTCTTCTTTGATTCCTTCACTCCTTCCTTCTCTCTCTTCTTCTCCCTCTATTCCCCCTGCCCCCTTCTTCTTCTCTTTTCCTTCTCTTTCTTTTCTGGGCCCAATGACTTTTTTGTCTCTCGCTTCAGTATTATAGTCGGTAAATGACAATGATTACTTGATTGTTCCATCATGAAAACATAATTCTCATGCAAGCAGTTTATAAAGATTTTAGTTTGAAATTTCTCATGGTTTGTTTTCATATTAAGGGTGACTATTCTTGGAAAGTTTTAACTTAATCAGAAAAGTAATTTTAGACTTATAATCCTAGAGAAATTTCTGCGCTTTTAGATCTGGAAACATTCTCTTACCAGTTCTTGTCCACTCAAGAAATTTGGGTTAATAAATTTATCATTTAATAATTTTTTCCTCCTCTTCAGTTCTTACACACTTACACATATTTAGTTTCACTTCTACTATTAGCACTGCAACCCCAAATTAAAGCTGAATTCGCTCCAACTTTAAGTTTTAACTGGGTCAGGTTTGCTAAGAAGCAAGCCCAGTTTTACCAACTCTTTTTATAAAGTTGATCTGGGTTTCAAAAACGTAATGAAACCAGAACGTGGGGGAGTTTAGAATACAGTCTGGTCTCAATTTGTCTGCTCTTTGAAAACCATGGTCTGGTTTCAACCCAACTAAACTTGGATAGTTAATTTAAAAAAGTAGTGACTAGAAAATCCCATCAATCTATGGAATACAATAACACTTTCCTAAGGACAATAAACCCAAAGGGAGAAAAAGTATGTCATTTTTCTTATTAGCTTTTCCATAGAGTTAAAGGAATAGATAAATAAATGTATCAGAATTTATGAGTGCTGGTCTCTTCAGAAAGTGACCTTGACCATCCAGTAAGCCCTTATTTATGTCTCTTATCCCTATCTTGACCAGTTTCATTCACCTGTGTCCCCAAATGTTTTACTTTGCTTGCAGGGTCTGTTTTACCTCAATCCTAAATGAAATTATAAACATTTAAAAAGTTTCAGGCCTTCACTGAATGAGATTTAGCATTGCTCACTATCCAAGACTTTGATCCAACAAAATTTTGAACACTGGGTTCTCACTTTGGAAAATGACCACTGGGTTCCCTCCATATTTAAGTAAGGACAAGCTTTTCTCTAAGTTCCTTTGTCTGGGTCTTGTTGGACTGAGTGTTTTGACTGTCTTTCTCTGCCCCATTATACAGAAAATAATTTGTGTGTTTTGTCATTTGGTTTTCAATCTTTAAAGCTTCAAATTCAGGCCTCTGTGCAGAAACCAGAGGGTTTAAGACATTGAATCTTGGTGACATCCCAACTGCTCTAAATCTATAAAAAGTTACTGTCTAACCCAGGGTCAATAGAAATATGGTAAAATCTAAGTAAGAGTTTCCTGACTTTTAAGTTAGTGACTTAAAAAAACCATTTACGCTGCAGTACTTTGAGTTAAAGACTTTTTAAAAAGGTTTTGTGAGTCTTATCAATCACAATCAATTTTATTTGCTAAATTTAGCACTAGAGTGACATTATCTGTATAGTCTTTGTATGAAAACATCTAGCAGAGCATCTTTTTTTGGAGGTTTTGTGATATTGAGAGGTTTTTGAAATTTTATGAAAGTGCCACCCACAATCAAAACCAATGTTCTTCTATCATTGATTAATTGTCAGGTCAGAACTGATACTTCTTTGAATATATACAGATTATTCTTCATTTAAAGTTTCTGTTTTGTCTTTCTTCCTCTGCTCCATTTGTTTCTTATTTCTCTTATTCTTCTTTCTTCTCATTTTCCTCTTTGCTCCCATTCTCTTTAAATAAAAATCTTGAGGATTCCTCACACCCGTTTTTCTCTTTTCAATGAGAGATATTGAAATCAATTACTATAGTCAGATTATACAAATGACATTCACTTATATGAACATTTCATGATGCTAATTGAAAGAGAGCCTGGATGTCTAGAGAAAGAGCCAGAGAATTTGGAAGTGATTTGTTTTCTTAAATTAAAAACAGTGGTACCAAATGCTGAAAAAGGAAATGCATTTACTCAACATTATTTATCACTTACTGAATTTATTCTATAAATCAGTGTAATAAATTTCAGTAGCAGAGGTTTAATTTTCAAAAATTATAACTTTCTTTAGCTTTTTAAGAATATCACAAGTTAAAAATTTCTAACAGCCTCCTTTGTCCTTAAACACACATTTGTCTATTTATCCAAAGGGTGAAATGCAGGGGATATAGTCCAGTGATGCTTCTTAACTGCTTGTAATTTTGGAGGACAGGAAGCAAATGTTTCTGGTATTTTCTACCTGTCAGCATTTCTGATCAATGTAACAGAAATGGCTAGAACTGGAAAATTTACATGAGGCAAGAACTTCATGTGATCAGACTGACTGACATAATGTTGAAAAATAACAAGACAGAAACAGTGATTCCTCAGTGTTTTAAAAACCATGTCATTGCGGTAACATGATTCTCTTAGATGAGTATAGGAACTGGGCTCTGTACAGATGCCAAACTAAAGCTAAAGACCCTGGGTTTTAGTTATAGTGCATCACTCTTACTGCCTTCAGCAGGCAGGCCCTGATGTGAGCATGTAAGTATGATTATTTAGTTTCCTACTCATGAATGAGACACTGGGCTAGAGATTTTCTTTTTAGAACATAACCCATGAAATGAGGCTTGCTAAGGAAAAGCAGCTAAATGTAACCAGCTGCTTCTAAATTATGTTCCTAAAGTGTGATTGAATAATAAAGTTCACTGAGCCAAAGTTTCCTGACATGGCCTCCCTCCATCTCATTTGGTTACTCTACAACTGAGTAACCAGTTAGAAATCTGTTCCTAAGGGAGGGCACAGCCAAATGATCCATATCTCAGATTCTGGCTGGTGATGGTTCAGTGTGATGTCTGTTCAGAATTGTAGATGATGAGAAATAACCAGAATCTTTCTCTCTTCTTCAGACATTAAGTATATGTTTACCAGTTCATTCTTTTCATATTTGAAAAGAAGTGAATTTGGCTACACATTTTTTCTAGATTACATTTAGAGAAGAGCAAAAAGTATGACCAACACACACTGTAAGACCAATGGTACACTTTTTAAGATGGTGGGTGCCTACTGAATCTATCAGCATAACCATATTTTCTGTGTCTGTGTGCATACTAAAGCACATATAACATAAAAATTTACCATTTTAAACATTTAAAAATGTGCAATTCAGTGGCAATTAGCACATTCACTATGTTGTGTAAACATCACCTCTATTTAGTTCAAGAACATTTTCACCACCCCATAAGAAATCCTGTACCCAT
The DNA here is from genome assembly GCA_028533065.1 of Trachops cirrhosus. NCBI lineage: Eukaryota > Metazoa > Chordata > Mammalia > Chiroptera > Phyllostomidae > Trachops > Trachops cirrhosus. Next base: position 23,068,670 of record CM052541.1, on the reverse strand, counting down.
CAATCATTCTCCATTCCCACCTCTTCCCAGTTCGGGTAAGTAATGATCTATTTTCTGTCTCTTGGAATTGCCTTTCTAGACATTTAACGTAAATGGAATCATATAACCTTTTGTGTCTTGCTTCTTTCGTGAAACATATTTTCAATGTTCATCCATGTTATATCATGCATTAGTACTTTGTTCCTTTTTATGGCTGAATAGCATTCCATTGTATCGATAGACCATATTTTGTTTAGCCATTCAACAGTTGGTGGACACTTGGGGTTGTTTCCATGTTCTGGCTGTTGTGATTAGTGCTGCTATGAGACCATAATACTTTTTTTTTACTTGAATAAAATCCAATTTGCAGATTTGTGTTTGTGGGTCCCCAAGACCTAAAACACTGCTTGGTAGTTCCTGGTTTAAAGATGCAAACTAGCAGGAAATTAGCGCCAGAATCTATGTTATTTGAATTGGTCTTGGGAAGATAACAAACGATGGTAAGCATGTAGTGAGAATAGCATTAAAGTTGAGTTAAGGGTATTTGGGCTCTGACCTTGGTTCTCCGCCAACAGGCTGTGCATGTAATCTTGAGTAGCTCTTTCCACCTCCTTGGGCTTTGTTTCCTCATCCATTGAGGGGGAGAGCAGAACTCACTAACGTTTCTTCTAGTTCTAGGATTTAAATGCTTGCAACAGGCTGTGCAAACACAGTGTTCCTCATCTAACACACCTTTATTCTCTATCACAACTGCTATGGCTAACACTACAAAGGAGTAAAGACTGCTGATTTTCTATGTGCAGGGTATGAACATAACAGTTTCTTGTGAACTGGAGGTGTGAAGAGGGTCATGGCCTGAAATCACTCAAATGCTGCAGTAGCAGCAGGGCTTGAAATAACACAGCTCAAAATATGAAAACAGTGATTGTCTCTAACCAAGAAACTGAAATAAGTGCTTGAGGCTGAGATTACGCCAGCTGAAAATATCATGGGAGACATAGGTTCCATCAAATGTTTGCCATTTTCAATGTCACTCCTTACAGAGAGCTAGCAACTTTCTTTTGTGCGTTGGGTGAATGGGTTTTGAAAGAAAATTTTTTGTCATTCTCCAAGGTTTCCTCTTCTTTATACTAGTGTAAGAAAACATTAATGACCTGTGAAGTTTCTTATTTCTTTGTAAAATGGAGATTGTACTGGGCAGTCTTGACTTGTTCTAAATGGGAACCAGGTACACTCTGAGTGTGCCATTCAGGTGACATGAGCTGGGGTGCATCACAAGTCAAGTAATGGGTTATTTACCCTTCCCTTTCTGTCCATTTCTTTTTGATGATGTGTAAGATCTAAATGTGGAACATTAAAATCTAAACGTGTGACCTTAGGAAAGTAAAACTTCTCAGTATTGGTTTTCCAATCAGTAAAATAAAGGGGTTACCTTTTTTTAAAACATCTATTCTTGGCTTTTGATAACTTCCCTTACCTAAATTTATTCATGGCTGGCTATGCTGCAACAGGGGTGAAGGATTCAGAATAAAACACAATTTAACTTTAATCTTACGTTTAGGTATGAGAAGCTAAGGAGATTGGAGGGATAATCAGAGATAATAATGGCTAAAACCAGCAATATAATAAGAAACTATTATTCATAAATGGAGATAAGATATCCAAAAGGGTTTATCAGATACAGTAATGAGCTTGACAATTAGAACATAGATCATCCTACAGATTGCTTTGTGACCACAGTTGACTTTGTCATTTTTTTATTCAAAAATACTATTTGTTTTCATCTCTACAGAAGTGAATCTCTGACAGGTGAGGACTAACCCTCAACTGAAGTTGCCTCTGCATTTCATTTTGTTTTCCAGATCAGTGAATAAAACTTGGTTTTCCTGACAACCTGTCCACTTTAACTCCCAATGAGGGGACAAGGCAGACTGAAAAGGCAGGAGGAGCCTACTCTATTTCCCCACTAAGGAACTGTCAGAAAGTTCACAGCTCAAAAGCATTCATTTTTACCTAACTTTACCATGTAGATTACAGTTTCCTAGGGACTGAAAATTCATGTACCACATTTAAGTGAGTCCTTGCCCAGCCCATATTTTCACCCTTTAATGGTAATGAAGCTAAAATTTCTTTCCAGTCACTTTGCATATCATTTCCTTTCTTTTTAACTTTATTTGAAGTGAGATGATTGATAGATCTTTCTTCAGCAATCACTTAATTTGGTAGATGATTTTCTTTTTCCTTTGAAGTCAGTTTTGAAAGGAGTTGTACTATGATGAACTAATTAGCACAAAAACACAGAGTATATAACCTTAATTAGGCATGATTATAGGCTCAACGTAATGGGATGTCCTGAAACTGCACACTATGCAAATATTAGACTTTTCATTCTTCCCATTACATCTGAAACCATCAAGCAAAGGATGTTTTGCAGTATGTACTGTAGTCAATGCCAGGTGCAAATCTTTCAACAAAATTTTGGTTTTTTGGGTGTACTAGTTGAGGAAAGGATAATATGATGAGATTTGAGGGGAAAAAAGCTTAAAGAAACTGAATAGTTTAATTAAACTCAGAATGAGTTTTACAAACTCGGAGAAGTTTTACAATTAAGTAAAACAACCAGTTACCCTCCTCAAACCAAATCACATCTGGAATTCTGAAGACACTACACTGTAGGCATCACTGTGAGTTATGCAAATCTTGAGGGATCTTTCAAATCCAGAAACCACTAAGAGTACTACAAAACCAATCTGGGGTTTACTCAACCTAGTAGGATATAGGAAGATAAGAAAATGAAATCACAGTGAATCCCCAAGCCCTAATTTTAGCTAATTATTTTCATTTCCTTTACCACCAATCTTTTTTTAATCGGAGCAGTAAAAGTAAAAATTGACTTTTCCCTTCCTACTCTGAAATGAAAATATTCAAGGATACAGTACCCTCATATATTTGAATACTTAACCACTGAATATTTGGGAGATCCCAATACATAATTCTTAGGTAATGCCTAGAGTTGTGAGTTTTTAGACTCAATTAGTAGGCAAATAATGAACTATTTGGAGATATAATAAGCTATTTGGAGACACTGACAGGGCAGAAATTCAATAAGTGTGTGAGTATTCAAATACTTAGCACCTGATATTTAGTGTAACATACCATCCACTCATTAGACAAGACAATGAAAAAGAAGGGTTTGTATAATGGTTGAAGTTTGAAACCCGTATTTTTTTTCTGTATTTAATATATAAGCTAACACTTTACTGAGAACATACTATATTTTAGGCATAGTTTTCAATATTTTATTGGTATAGCCTCACTGAATCATTACAATAACTCTATAAGATAGTTACCATAGTTAGCCATATTTTACAGATGAGGAAACTGAGGGTACGAGAAGTTCAAAAACCTCATCCCAGAGTACACATCTAGTAAGCAGTAGATCCAGGACTTGAACTCATTTCTGTCTGACCCCAGTTATACTCCTCACCACTATGCTGGGCTCACTAGTGTCTCTCTGTCCTCTCATCGAATCCTTACTTATTAGCACTTTCCCCAGAGCCATAAAAAAGATGCAAGAAAAATAAAAAGAATGGAGACCTACTTAAATGCTATGTGTGAGGTGAGGTTGTGTCCTGAAAATAAAATCTAAAATAGGGGAGACAGAATTCCACACAAGTGACTGTAATCAGTACTCCAGTATGATATAACATATTATTGCACATGAGGTGATAGGGAAAAAATAAGTACTGGGTGGGAATGAGACCTGGAGTTAAATTTGGTTTTTGTCATTTACCAGTTGTACACATGTCTGGATCAATCAGGGAGGGACTCCACAGGACACATAGGGTTCAAATAAGAGACTCAGTGAAAGGACTCTATTTTGAGAGATATTAAAGAGGGTAAGGGGCAGAAGATGTTAATATACTCAGGCGCTAGCAACAGTGGAAGCTGATGCCGTCCCCAGGACTGAGAGGACCAGAGGAAGAAATGATGAGGACTGGCATCATAGAAGGGGGTTCAGAGCTACCTGACAAGAGCTATCATTGTGCACAGCTACTGTTACTGCCAGAGACAGGGCCCTGAATTTGGGAGAGAACAGGGAAGAAATACCCTGACCTCCATCCTTGTGCATTCTGGTGCCTCCCATCAGCTGATCCCTCCCCAAAGCCAACCTGCCAGTGTCTGTCTCCCAGGTGGAGAATGGATGTGAAGAAGGAGAATGGAGAATAACTTTGAGCAAGTCACTTCCTTTCTCTAAATTTCAGTTTATCAATGCCTGCCATGTTAATAGTGGCCTTACAATTTTTACTTTCCACTTTCTATTTTGAAAAATTTCAATTTTACAAAGAATTTGTAAGAACAGTACCAAGAACACACAGCTATACTCTTCACCTAGATTCACCAATTGTTATCATCATATTACTATTTCTCTCTGCTAACATATATATACACATATTTTTGCTTAATGATTTGAGAGTTCTTTGCCAACACCCTGAGACTTTATTCATAAACACTTAAATAAATTCACCTAAAAACAAAAATGTTTCTCTATATAACCCCAATATGATCATACTCAACAAATTTAACATTAACACAATGTTATTATCAATTATCATCTAACTCAAATTTCCCCAAGTGTCTCAATAACGTGCTTTGCAGTTGTTTTATTTTTTCTCAGTCAAGGATCACACATTGGATTTTGTGGTCAAGTCTCCTTAATCTCCTTTAAACTAAAAAAGTTTTTCAAGGTGTTTTAACCTTTCCTAAATTAACATTTTTGAGGAATCAAAGTCCGGTTTTGATGGTCAGTTTTTTTTTAATTTGCAGAAAGGTCCCAATTTGGATTTGTCTAATTATTTTTTCATGATTAGATTTAATTTGAACAACTTTGGCAATCACACTGCGTTTCCTTCTCAATGTACCTGGAGGCACATGATGTCAGAATTTCTCATCATGGGTGATCTTCACTTTGATTACTTGGTTAAGGCAGTAGCTGCTAGATTTATCTATTACCTTTCCCCCTTTGTAATTATCACATACTCTGTGTAATTATCACAATAGGATGATATGTATGAATATGTCTTTTTTACCAACATTCTTTCACCTAGTGACTTTTACAACTATTGAGTTTTCTTGCTATGGCAGATATAGTTTCATAAAAGTATAATTAGGGGACCTCATAAGACTTTTTTGAAAGGTCCTGTTACAACTATCATTTCTTTTTATATTAAATGGTTTTTATTTATTTAGCCCTTCATTTATGAAATGTTTATAGAGTGCTCATTATGTGCCTTGGCCTTACGAAATTTTCATCAGTGGCTTCATGGTTGCCTAAACGAGTGTCTTTAGGTCGGATTTATATCCTGTGCTCCAGATCCATATTTGACAACTGTTTTTGTGTCTCTTCACCTTATCATCTATGGATACCTTAAACTTGAGTGCCCAATTTATACTCATCACCTTCAGTCTATTCTTATTATGCTCTCTATTCCAATAAATTGTACCTCTGTTTTCTCTGTAACTCTATAATAAAAAGGACTCTTATTTATTGAGTGGCCATCTGCCATAATATGTCTTTTATGCATGTTACATGTATTATTTCATTCAGTCCTTGCAATAGCCTTGAGACGTAGGCACCATTTTCTGGAGGACATTGGGTTCTCAGCCTAGATCAACAGCTAGCAATTAGAATTCACTTCTCTTGACTTTAAAGCCTTTGCTTAGCAATTAACATCTTCACTCACTTCAAATCCTGGCTCTGCCATCGACTATGGAGGATTTTCTAAGTCTCCTGAACTCTCAGTGTCTTGGTTTCCTCTTTTATAAATTAAGAAAAACAACAATTCCTGTCTTGTAGAGTAGTTTTGAGATTTGAATGACATAAAACTTGACAAATACTTGAACAACTCCTAGGAGCAACACAGCACCTCCCAAGCCATAAATCTGGTGTCATCCTAAATTCCTCCATCCACTCACTGCTTGTTGATCAGTCTCCTTAGGGACCTTGTCGCCACTGCTGTCATCGCCTTAGTTTAGACCATGAGTTGGCAAACCATGGCCCACAGGACAAATCCAGCCTCCACCTGTTTGTATAAATTATGTTTTTTTTAAAAATTGAAGTATAATTGACCTCATAAATAATTTTTTAAATACAACCATACTCATTCATTTATGTATTTTCTGTGGCTGCCTTCACCCTACAAAAACAGGGTTAGGCAGTGAGAACAGATTACAGGGCCTGCAAAGCCTAATGTATTTACTCTCTGGCCCTTTATAGAAAAAGTTTGCCAATTCCTTGATGCCTGGCGTATTTCAGTAGTCTCCTTCCTGCTTTTCCCAGTTATATTTTATTCGTCTCTGAGCCCATCCTCCCCAGCCCTCTTCCTGTGTGAGGGGAAATTTCCCCAAAATGTGAATTCAGCCATGCCAATTTGCTCCTTACGGTGCATTGGCCCTCACTCCTAAAAACATCAGCTTTCACCTACGGCTGATCCCCTCCCTGGCCTTTTCCACTGACCATAATAAATGCTTTATGCTATTCTCTACCTTAGCACATGCTGTTCTTTTTGCATGAATACCCATTCCTTGCCATTGTCTTTCATGATAAGCTCAGGTTTTACTTTCTCCCAGAAACCCTTTCTGGCCTCCACAGACTGATCCAATGGCTCCTCTACAGATTGTAGAATACTTCAATTTCACTCTGTCCCAATCATGGGGTTACTTGTCTTCCTCTCCTGCTGCTGTGGGTTCCTCAAAAGGGCAGGAACATACATTTTCCACTTCTGTTTGTCCAGTGCCCAGTCTGGGATCTGGGCCTTAATGAGTTCCCATAAGATTGTTTGTTATTGCCTCTTAGCATTTCAGCTGGGGTTTGAAGGCTTATATAAGGTGATAAGGGAATATAGAAAAAAGGCAGATCAGGGGAGGTTTTTTGGAGGAGCTGATACCTTGGTTAACTTCTGGAGGATGAGAAGGAGGATAACACAAGATAATAAGAGGAAAAAGAGGCAGTGATTAGACCTGAAAAAGGTGTTTTGGAGAAATGACAAACAGAGGAAGGAGTCATGCAAGGGAATGCTGGAAGACAGGCTAAAAAGAAAGGCATTTGGGGCATGTTTGATAGAGTCTCCTCTGCTGTACTGAGGTGCATGGACAATAGGAAGTCACGGAGCACTGGGGTAGGCAAACACCATATTCCATGTTGTAACTGTTTGCATGCCAGCCTTCTAGAAGTCTTAAAGCATTATCTCTGTTTTTGTCTTAAGTCCACACAATGCCTGGAATACCATGGATTCTCAATAAATATTTTCATCATTGAAATATGTGAAAACTCTATGGTTTTAAAGAATGGTCCTCAGTGCTTAGTATTCTCTTATAAGATGAACACTTGTCCTGTCTAAAATTTTCATAAATGTAAGAACTTCAGTCATATTTAACCTTAGTTTTTGGATTTTCTGCTTGAAAAATTCCTCTTAAAACAATGTCTATCCTCTTATGAAAGGTCTAAATCTCTTGGAAAATTTTGGTTGATAGTTTTTGGATCTTCTCCAACTCTAGTTTCTTTTTGTTCAGGTTTTGAAGAGCACCTGAATTCTTTCCTAATCTGTAAAACCAGAGGCAGATCAGTTTATGTTTTGTGATTTTGGTATTTTCTCCCAGAGAAATGCTAAGTGGAGCTTGGAGAAATTAAAACTCTTATTTGTAAAGTATGCCAAGGATGGCATACAGGTAGAGTGCAAAGCTTTTATTAATGATGTCTACAGATTAATTCTGTCATTAGTTCAAGGACTCACAGAGCCTGCAGCTTAGTGGTTTGGGGGTGTCAATGAAATGCACAGGATGCTAAAAGATGCCTAGACAATTGGATAAAGTTGGGATTTAGGGGGACTCCTGCACTCCAGGAAATTTTCCAAGTCTCCACTTAGTTATCCTCAAAATGAAGAAAAGGCTTCAGTTTCAAATTGAGTTCATTTTCCATTCTTGATTCTCTTGTTTTGTTCAGTTTTAGTTTGAGTGTTTGAGGTTATGATTTCGACGTAACAGCTAAACCCACGGCTTCCTTTCTCGTAAAACCAAAACAAAAAGGCTTTCTATTCAGGTGTCTTCTATATGTACTGAGTGTGTATAGCTGGGATAAAAGCCAGCTATATAAAGTCCTTGATTCTGTGTGGGTTCAAACATATTTCAAAGCTTCAGGATCTTGAAAGGTTTCACTCTGCTTCCTGAAGACCTGAACACTGCTCCCATAACGCCATGGCTTGCTTTGGATTCCGGAGGCATGAGGCTCGGCTGGATCTGCCTTGTGGGACCTGGCCCTGCACTGCCCTGTTTTCTCTTCTTTTCATCCCTGTCTTCTCCAGAGGTGAGTGAGGCTTTTGGAACATGAAGGTGGAGGAGGTGTTTCTCCCACCTGGGTTTCATTTCTTTCAGCAGTCAAGGGCAGTGATTTCTAGCAAAGCCCGAAGCTAAAGGTAAAACTCCAATCTCAAGGCTTGGAGAGCTCTGTTTCCCAAGGCAGGCAGGGCATGGCTGGCAGCAGCAAATAAGCAGAGATACAACTCATAGCAGAGTGTCAGGCAGAGTAGAGGCTTAATGAATACATCTGGGTTGGTTTGGGAGACGTGAGCAATTTTAGACACTTCTATATAACTGAAAGAAAATGTCGTAAAGGTAAGGGACTTAAGAGAGAAAAGATATACGCAGTTCTGAATACATCTCAGCTTGGAATCAGGGCAAGCTCAAGGTTTTTCTTTTTAAAAAACATTAATTGAAGCAAATCATGGAAAGTTTCATCTCTGCCCAATTCAAGGTTTTAAGGTCCTCCAATTCAATTTTATAAACTAATAAGTCAGCTTGTTTAACATTTAAGTCTTCTTTACTCAATTCAAATTTTAAGATCTTAACTGGTTCTACAAACTAGTTAGCTAATTATTTAAAAAATGAAAGGAGTCTGAAATTGTAAAACAAAAAAAGGAAGAAAGAAAGCCATAAGTCTGACATAAGATACTTAATTGCTGCCTGATCTATCTGTGGATTCTCCAGTTTTCAGGTAAAATAAACCTTTTTAGATGCTGATACCAGGTTTGTTACACAGTGTAAATTGATAAGCATGCCCACTGAATTTCAAACTTATCTCTCTCTAGAACTTCTTGCTAAGAGATCATATAGTTTGTATAAAGTCAAAAGATGTTTAATGATTTAATTTTTACTGGATAAGAAATATTCATATACCTTTTATTATTTCACATGCTTTGAACATTAAAGATTAAATAGTCTTCAAAGTATTCAAATTTCCTTTTTAGGGCATTTGACTCAACCTATAAATCCTCCCATGGTGAATACTGGGAAATTGAACAGTGACCAGATTTAGTAGAGATAATTGGGAGCTTGTCTGGGGTGGGGCAGGAAACTTGGTCTTCTTTAAGCTTCAAGTGAATACAATAATGATTTTTGAGTGTCAATTTGGGAAGGATATAATGGCTTCTCCCAAGTGTTTATAAGCCTGAGGCATACACTGGAGAATGCATTATTAGTGGACAAAAAAGCTTAATACAGGGCAGAACTTGATTAAGTACTATAATCAAGTTATAACAATGCAGAGGATGTTCAGAGGGCGTCTCTGATAGACACAGATGAAGATTGAAGAAGGAGATTATTGTCTAACCAGGGCTACTGGATTAACTATGGCAATGGTGGCTGTCCTATTGTTGACTCATCTGAGGCCAGATGTTTTTGAGTACAGGTTCCCGGGGAAAAGGACTAGCACCTTCAGTATAGAGTAAGTTATATACAAGAAGAGGTGTCCTGGAATCTCAGGCTAGACTGATAGGTTAGGATTAGATCATTAAGGATATTCAATGTTATTTACTTTATTTGTTTTTGCAGTAAGTGTTATGTAGACATCAAAAAGTTTGAGCTGAATGAGTGACATGGTTCAATCCAAATTTGGGGTGTCATTTGTATAATAGACTGGAGAGGGGTTAGTTAAAGGAAGATAATTTGACATGAAGCCACCATATTTTAGATGATGTGAGCCTTTTTTGAATGGAGAGCTAGCCTCTGTTATTCTGTAGAAACTAGAGGGAAAAAGAACACCCTGTGAGGGTGTTCAAGTGAGGAGAGAGGGCAGCGGAAGACGTGGTGGCAGTGGCAGTGGCAGGGGAAGCCCACAGAAGTTAACAGCAGGGATGCCTCAGCCTGGAGAGGAAACGACCCGGTGCCCTCTGCTTTGTGGCTTTCTTCATCTAGCAGCATCCCTCAGTCTAAGACAATAATGCCAGGGAAGCGGGTGGCTGGTGCAGTAAGCCAACATGCAGTTACTTGTGGGTAATGGAGGTATAAGGCAGGGAAATGTGGGCAAAAGTTTCTGAGGTATGCTTTGAGATATAAGGCAATAATCTGGACCTTAGCCTCCAAAGTGTCCTCTACTACTCATAGTTCCTGAACTGTAGTTCCTCTAGTTGTACTATAACCTTAGAATACCAGAGTTGGAAGGCACCCTGATATTATCTGATCTAATCTCCTTTTCCTACCTGTGAGAAAAAATGAAGTCCATAGGGCAGGAGTAACAAATCATACATTTCATGGTAGAGTCAGGCCTTCTGTGTGTCACATCAATGATCTTTCTGCTACAACCAACTGCCTTCACGAAACTATTTTCCAGTAAGAAAACACCTTTATGGAAAGTAACTAGAAGATAGCTGAGAGGTGGAGGGAAAGTTGGAATGGGTGGAGAAGGGAAGGGATGGGAGAGTGAGGGACTTGTTTAAAGGGAAGAGAATAACTGAAAGGTAATGTTGGAGGATGCCCATCAAAGATAAACCTTCTCTGGCTTTTACTGGGGCTTGATGGTGAGTAAGCATGAGTTACTGAGTCTCCTTTGGTTTTTCCATGGTAGGAATGCATGTGGCTCAGCCTGCAGTGGTGCTGGCCAGCAGCCAGGGTGTTGCCAACTTTGTGTGTGAGTATGCGTCTTCAGGAAAAGCCGAAGAGGTCCGGGTGACGGTACTGCGGCAGGTTGGCAGCCAGATGATTGAAGTCTGCGCCACAACGTACGTCGTGGAGAATGAGTTGACCTTCCTGGATGATTCCACCTGCATTGGCACTTCCAGTGGAAACAAAGTGAACCTCACTATCCAAGGGCTGAGGGCCATGGACACAGGGCTCTACATTTGCAAGGTGGAGCTCATGTACCCACCTCCCTACTATGTGGGTATGGGCAATGGAACACAGATTTACGTCATTGGTGAGCAAAGCCATATCACTAAACTGACACATTTCACACTGCTGTCTTTTTAGCATGAAAATAGTTTAGCTCCTTAATGTCAGGTGGTTCATCTTTAAGATTGTGAAAATTCTCTTTAAGCATTCTCTGGCATACCATATGGTAGCCATTTATTTTTAAGTATGGGTGGCAACCCACACAGCATTCTGACTATAAAATAAAATGGGTTGGAGAAGGTCATTTTTCTATTGACAGCATGGAGAACTTGCTGTGGAATGATAACCATCACTAAGGTTGCCCTCATGCCTTTGATATGACAGTGCTGGGGAAGTAGCACCAAATAGTAGGACTTACCTGTGGGCTAGCAATATTATTAAGGTCTGGAAGCTCAAATTTCTTCCTTTTTCATCAATGGGGGAGTAGGGCCTTAAAGTTTAGAGTGTCTCAGAGAGGCTCTGCTTTGTTTTCTGTTGCAGATCCAGAACCATGCCCTGATTCTGATTTCCTCCTCTGGATCCTTGCAGCAGTTAGTTCAGGGTTGTTTTTTTACAGCTTCCTCATCACAGCTGTTTCTTTGAGCAAAATGGTGAGTGGGATGCTGACAATGCACCATTTTCAGTGGGGTTACCTTTAGTGATGACAACTGACCAGATGACGCTTTTGCATTTAGTTTTTCTTGAGATGAAGCAATAAATGAGGAAGGGGAAGGACAGTGGTAAAGAACACACTAGAACCCATGGCATTGGCCTTTGAGGTTTCAGGATGACTGATATTTTAGATGAATGTGTTTGACATTGAATAGTCGTGTGCTTCTGACCAGGGTTTCAGTTTGAGTAACCGTTTGAACAACATGGGGCAGCTGTTTTGCTCTTTCTCTTCATGACAATTGTGCTTAGGTTAACAACCCTGAAATTCAAGATTAGGTTGGGCAAAATGCTGCTAGGGAAGACCATCCAGCTGGGTAGATTTTATTCTCTCCCTTAATGTCTCTCTACTTCACCAGGAAGCCACCTCTCAGTGCTACCCAACTTGTGTCTTCCCTGTCTACACTGTAGTTATCCACAAAATGCCTGTTCAGGGCTCCCTGTTGCCCAGTCAGCTTGACTGGGAAGTTTTGACCTCCCCTCCAACCCAGTAAAAGAGAACCTCAGTTTTCACTTATTATGGCTGTTGCTGGAAGAGAAGGAGGTATGGGATCTAGCCTCCTATTAAGATTTCCTTCTGAAAGTCTTTTTCAGCCAACTCTGCTTAAGGCTGGTTTTATCATAAACTTCTCCTTCTCTTTCCTCCCTCTCCCCTCCCTCCTCCTTATCTCCCATCCCAATTCTCTTTCTCTCTCTGCCTTCCTCTCTCCTGCTTCCCTCTCCCCACCCCAAGAACCTGTTCTGTTGCTATAGCTTCTTCCCATCTCATTTGCTACAAACTGCCACACCAACTAGTATGCCAGACATCAGTTTATGGAGGTGATAAAAACTGGGGACTGATGCGGACAGAGAAAGAGTGATAAAGAGTATATGAAGAGTGGAGATGAGAAACACAGCTCTCAAACAGGATAACTAAAGTTTATTATCACCCTCATCCCTCCCAAGGACAATATCTAGTCACTTACCATAAGCATTTGGGGTGTTTTTTCTTTCTGAAGCTTTCCCAAAGACTCTTTCTTCTATCTTCCAGTCAGGGGAAATGATTGCTATTTTACATCTATAGCACAGAGTTGTTTATTGAAAATGAATTTTAATAGCTAAATCAAGAAAATCTCCTGGGGCTTATAATTCTGTATGTTTTGAACACTCAATTTTCAATCGGGGAGGGACCCAATAGTTGTTGAGTCCTATTATGGTTAGAAGCGGCTTCTGTATTCCTCAATAATAATTATTGTTTCCTTTTTGTGTTTGGCAGATAAAGAAAAGAAGCCCTCTTACTACAGGGGTCTATGTGAAAATGCCCCCAACTGAGCCAGAATGTGAAAAGCAATTTCAGCCTTATTTTATTCCCATCAATTGAGAGACTATAAAGAAGAAAGACCATTTTCCAATTTCTAAGAGCAGAGGCAATTCTATCTTTTTGCTATCCAGTTATTTTCATTTGTTTGTATACTTTGGGGGAGACTAATCTCTCTTTGACATAAAGCTGGATGCAGAACCCAAATTAAGTGTACTACAGTTTAAAGGAAAGGAGCAGAAAAACAGAGCCAGGATGTTTCTGTCACATCAGATCTAATTTTAGTAAAAGCATCACTTGGGAGCAATATGCAGATGCAGCATTATGATGTGGAACCAAGGAAATAAGTTAGGGGATGGTACAGTCCTGGGAAAGCAAAGGAAGGGAGTAAGGGTATGGGTGATATTGTACACACCTTGTATTTACACGTGAGAAGTTTCTAGTTGAAATGATGTTTTCAAGTTAAATTTTTATGCTGTGTTATTTTTCTTAACAAGTGTATAATTAAATGACTAGTTTAAAAATACTCACATGGCTATATTTTAGCCGGTGATTCCAAGGGTTGTATTGTACCAATATGTATTTTTTATATGATAGTATTGTGCATGGGGCCACATGTGCTTTTGTGTACTTGCTGATAGTTTGAATATAAACACTATATGGCAGTGTCTTCCCACCATGGGTTCAGGGGAAGTTGGGTGAAGGGCTCAGGACACTAATACGCCAGGTAGAATATAAACTCACCTGTTAACTGGCTTGGAAAGTGGATGAGGTCATAGCAGATTCTTGTAGACATGTTGGCCTGAATTGGTGTTGACATGTGCTTTGGGCTTCTATGCCAGCTCCTTTTAATGGTTTGCAAGGAAACCAAAGTTAGTTAACTTGATAGAACACCACTGTGGAGAGAATGGCTCATTCCCACAGTCCTATGGGTGTGAACTTCAAGGAAGCTCTAGTTACATGGGACCCCAATTCCTTACACATGATTAACACCACAATCAGAAAAAAGAAGTGAGTAGCAGAACAGGGTGCATTAAGGTTTCTGAAAGCTAACACTGTTGGTGTTTTTAAACTCAATATTTTCCATGAAAATGCAACAACATGTATAATATTTTTAATTAAATAAAATCTGTGGTGGTCATTTTCTGAAGTCGTTATTTTCCTTGTATTTGAGTATTGTGTTTGAGTATGCTTTTGATTGATTCATTCAGCATTAGGTAGCTTCTCCAATATTAGAAATACTGGGAACAAAATGAAAAAAATCGAAAAGGTCAAATAAGGTTTCATAAGTTAGCTGTCTATCATCCCATGACCTGTAAGCCATTCTCGGAAGAATCAGTCTCTGTCCTTTGATTTCTTCACAGCTGTTTGAGGTATAAAGTGGCTACCACAGACAGAGCAGTCTTTGATAAATCACACAGCACTCTCTTTAGCACAGGTTCTTCACCTCCTCTTTCTTTCCCACAGCCTTCTCAGCTCAACTCTGCCACCCTTTGCAGTTGCCATGGCAACTCCAGTGTTGTGAACTGTGCCTCTTCCAGTCATTTAGATCTGTTCCATGGCTAATAGAGCTTTTCCCCGTAGCTTCCAAATGGACTGTTTCACAAATGCAAGGAAAACATACCTGTGGCCCTGTGTTATTATCAGCTGGCAGGCCTGGCCCACTGAGCCCTCTGTGGTTCTTGGTTAACCAATTGTAGCCTCAGCCTGTTTGGTTTCCACACAAGGGTTCTCATTCTTGACCTCCACATCCTGTTATTGTCTTGTGAAATGTTTCTCAGTGTGGCCAGGGACCACCTGTAACTGAATCAACTTGCTAAAAATGCTGATTCAAGTGCTTGACTTTATATGCACTGAATCAGAGTCTTTTGGGCAATGGAGCCAAGAGTTTGCTCTCCAAGCATTGACTCTCAGTGTTTCTTATACCCATCAAGTTTTGAGAATCACTGCTTAAGCAACTCTCTTCTCTTGTCCACTATAGCTCTCTCTCTCTCTTTTCCAGCAAGTGCTAACAAACAAATGAGACAGCACATAATGACCATTCCATAAAGATTTGTTAAATAAAATGATTAGGTCTTTCAGTATATGATATAGCAGTTACCTAGAATGAGCTCCTCCTATTTTCAAGATTGTACCTCTGATGCTCTTGGCCTTTGGTCAGAAGTCATTAAGAAACACAGTTTAGGAGCTCCAATGAATAGTATGATGCCATTTCTACTTTTCCAAATGTATTTAGAGAGATTATTCTTTTCCATAATTGATGCCTGATCTAAATGACAGAGAAGACCTTAGATAAGGGACTTCTCAAGTATCTCTCAGACACCATTAGATGATGGTCTACTTTATATAAACTTAATGTTTCCTCTTCTACTATGTGAAATTCTACTATTAGCTATTCTCTGAGTTGAACATTGTCTTCTTTACTCGGTCTTAGTCTTTAAAAAGTAAAGTATTTCTTAGCTCAGGATCCTACCATCATAGACAGTTAGGACTGGAGAAGCAATCTTGGAAATAATTTTAGAAGAAAATGAGGCTCAGAGACATTAGGAAACTTGTCCAAGGTCACAGAAGGAGGCAGGATTTGAACCATGCTGAGAGGCCAGTTCTGTTGATTTTCACATCAGGGCTCCTTGGTGGGTGACACTGTGAACCTTTCTGCTCAAGAGCTGTTCTTTTCAGGCTGCTTTTCTTCCCATCTCCATCCCAGATGCTCTATTAAGCCTTGATGTGATCATTACACCATGGTTTCTGGCCTGATGTTGACACCGTGTTTTCTATCTCTCCCTGAATCTCAGGTGACTCAGCCTGTCCTCAGCCATCCTGCAAAAGAATGCTGCAGAGGAAAACACAAAACAACCACTGCAGTAGTCAACCACTGTGCTGCCTGCAGTACACTGAGAAATATTCCAAATTCTGCTGGGAGTCATATAACAGCCTAGGGAAAAGACGCATGCTTTTTTTATCCTACACAGTCAGATTACCATGGCAACCAACAGTGTTATAAAAACACATTAGTCACACAAAGTGATTTAATCCACTCAAACAACAACAACAACAACAACAACAACAACAACAACAACAAAAGGGAGGCTCTCCCTGGGAAGAATTGTAGAAAATACATTTCAGAAGGTGATTTCAAATTTTAGAAAGCAATGCAAACAATTTCTCATGTACAGCACTTTCCTTAGGTTGTTTCTTCTTGCTTCACCTTGACATTTTAGTCCATCTTGCAGTCATCCAAATATTAGCATATTTTCCACATCTTGTTGAAAATGAGTCTTGATTTCTTTCTTTGTAGTTAATTCACAACTCAGACATAGTCTCTAGTCTCCTGTGAACATTTTTTTTTTGCTTGTGGCACATCAAAGTTATCTTTAACTATGACTGGACTTTAAGGAGAGAAAGCTCGGATTTGTGAATGAAGATCAGCATTCCCTAGTACTCCTTTCTTATTTAGGAGCCATCATTTGGATACAGTTTCTTGAACTGTTTATTCTCAATGAAGTGGGAAAGGAAACCAACTTGTGAGGTCTTTAGCATTTCATGGATGTACTTAGCTAAAGCAAGTCTCACAATAACTCTGCAGAAGAGATAGTGCCTTTACCCTCATTTTATAGATGAGGAAACTGAGGTTCCAAGAGGTTTTATTACTCTCCCAAAGCCACACAGGTAGTAAGTAGCAGAGTTAGGGTTAGAACTGATGCTGAATTTCAAAGCCCACATTCTTTTCAAATGACCATGTCTAAATTCTGGGAGCTACCTGCCAAAGGAAAAAGGGAAAATGGAAAGTGCTGGAGAAGTAAAGTATGTATCATGGGGATTGCAAATAGGTGTTGGAATAAGGAAATACTCTTTGGACAGTTTTTTTTAAGTTTGTAAACTATTTATTAACAGAAAAGGCTTACAGGTCATTTCCTCTTGGTCACACCCACAATGTGACTCCAGTGGCCTATGGACTTGGTGTGCTGGCTTTGAACACGAAGACCCCAGAAGTGGCACAGCCCTCTGTGGGCCTGAATTTTCTTCAGCCGCACCAGGTCTTCACAAAGCTTGTTGTCCAGACCACTGGCCAGAACCTGGCTGTATTGTCCATCCTTCATGTCCTTCTGTCTGTTCAAGAACAAGGCTGGAACCTTGTACTGGCATGGATTCTGCATAATGGTGGTCATGTATCCCACCTCATCCTCAGTGAACTCTCCTGTCCTCTTGGTGAGGTTGATGCCTACTTTCCTCAACACTGCACTCTTAACTGCAGTTGATGGCAAGGGGTATTTTCTGCCGTCCATTGATACTGGTGTAGTACTCATAAAATGTGCTGGAATTTCTCAGCAATCCCTAGTGATATGGCGGCAGTGGCCATGTGGAAAAGAGCTGGACAAATATTTTGAAAGGTGTTTTGAAGATGCTCATGCTGAGATTGCATCCAGCAGCTGAGAGTTGTAACCGGAGAAAGAAGACAACAGGAAGGTGAAGACATATAAACGTGGACCATTGGTTTCTATCCACACTGTTAGCAGTAGTTGTTTCCCACTCACTGGTGCCCAAGTCAGTGTGGCAACATGGCTTCTCAGCAGAGATGGGGAAAGTGGAAACCATTGATACAGCCAGCAGCAAGCTTTGATTTCCACATAACCTGTAGTGTGTTCTCTGAAAATGGGGTCATTCCCTGATCAAAACAGGCTGGAGGAAATAAAAAGTAATGACCAGTGAAAGGCAATGGCAGTTACCTTGCATGTATATCTGTGACCCTTGGGATGGGACTAGTTTGTAAAAGAAAATAACTAGCCTAGAGCAGAAGATGAGGTTGGGAAGTGGGGGTAAAGAAAAGGGAGACTTTAAGTTGGGGTTAAAGGGTGCTAGAAAATATAAATGAGTCCTTTTGAGGAAAAAAAAAACAGGGAAAAAAGCAGAAGACAGAGGCCTGAAGATCTCCCAATGTCAAATAAAAAAAATAAAGTGGTCCAGTATTCTATGAACAAAATTATTGAATAAGGCTCAATGCCACACAGAAGATCAAAGACTGAGAGAAGCACAGGTCTGAACTAGGAGACCAACCAGCTGAGACTATGATGGAGGTAATTGCACAGAAATAATTTCTACCAGAAGTCATGGTGTGGAAATATCTGGGGCCAAAACACAAAACGACCTTCCCTTCTAGGAATGGGCATTAAAGGCAATGGTTTCACTCTGGATGGGTGGCAGTGGAGACAGGTATGTGTGGTATGGGGGTGGGCACTGGGCAGGGGTGAAAGCTGATTTGGGGCAGTAGTTTTGGGGATCATCACAAAGGAACTTCTGAGTGCTTTAGGACTGTGCAGAGCCAAGCAGCATGTATAGCACTTGTGACAATTTGAGTATTTACAGTGCTTGTAATTTGTGCTTGAAAGGGTGATTCATGGAGGACATGATAGCTGTGTTCAAGATGTGAAGGGCTATCATATGAAAGAGAAATTAGATTTGCTTTGTGGGTTTCCTGGAGCACTTGGCCCTGGTGTTCCACTGGAGAACATGATAGAAATGGGGATTAGCATGATTTTTCTTCCTATATGTAGACTTGGGTTTAGAGTCAGGGAGAGTGCATTTTATTTGGTGATGTTGCAGACTGGCTTGGGACAGGCCTGTTGGATCCTCAACATCAACTGGTGGGGAAGGGAAAGAATCAGGGGATTGGGTAGGGCAGGGGGCTGGGGAAATGGACCTGATTGAAGGATCAGTTCCTGTTGGGCAGGCAGCACTCCTTCAGACAGCACTTCTGTGGACAGCATCTGAGATTTGTGATGGGTTCAGGCTCTATTAAGGCAGGAATCACCATCCAATGAAGGACTAACTTGGCAGGCAGGTGCTATAGCAGGAAATGATACAGTAGAAAATACCCAGAGCCAGATGGCTATTGATGTCCTGGTATGTTAGCTGGTTCACATTAAGGTTCCTTCAAATATTTGGGACTATGGAGAACAGGATCTCATGTTGGGGAGAGACTTGGAAGGGTGTTGGGAGAATTGGTATGCTGAGTTAGTAAGTCCAAGTCCAAGTCCATGCTGAGGTCAAAGTCCAGGTGAACTTCATAAGATAAGGAAGACTACATTCTCCTTGAGACCTTGCCTGGAGATACTGCCATAGACTGGGTCTGGGATTAACCACTAGACCACTGACCCTGGGAGGAACCTCAGAATCCTTTTCAACACAGTTCTCTAGGGAATTAGAGTCCTCACAGATGGTATTCAAGGTGTTATTGATAACCTCAGGGATTTTAACTACTTCTACCTTTTCCAAAACTCAGCTCAAGTGTCCCTTTCTCTGTAAAGCCTTCCCAAAACCCTCACATGTGGTTACTCTTACTGCATTTGGTTCTTCCCTCTTTTAGCTCTTTACCTCTCTGCCGTATCAATATTTGCTTATGGCCTTTTAACTTCTCCCAGTGGAGCTCACTGTGGGCAATGGAAGAGTCTTTTTCATATCTGTCTACCAGCCATTAGAATGGAAGATACTATCTCTATTTTTGTTAAATAATTTGGCTAATATCTTATTGCATGAAGTGGTAGAGACAGATTCAAATTTGAGTCAGTCTTTGGTTTGAATTCTGTGTTCTTTTTCTTAAACCCTGTACTCCACGGTGTGCCCTTTGGCATGTTGGCACAGGCTTAATTAGAAGGAGAACAAGGCTGCATTTGTGAGCATTCACAGACATCAAAGAAATTTCATGACTGCTCTGAAAGTGGTGTCTCGGCTCCACCCTCAGAAACTTCCATCTTCTGTGGTGCATTATATAAACTGAGATCAAACTAGTTGTGATGAATCTGACTTTTGACAACCTTCATAACACTATTGACTTTATTCAGCTGTGGCTGAACTATTTCTGTCTAGCTTGGCTGCCTACCCTACAAACTTTTTAAAATCAGATGTCTTTATGCCTACAGAAACTGAGAGAATTATTTTATAATCACACTTGCTGGAAAAAAATAAGTCAATGGAAATTTTTAATAAAATATGTGGTAAAAACACAATTTTAAGTCACGAATTGGAAAACATGCAGCCAAATCTTTATCCACTAAACTACTCAATATTCTGCAGTCATCTGTGGAAATTTATAGATATTAAATTAGATATAGGCTGGTTTTTCTGTTTGTAGAACATAACAGAAACCTAATTGAAAACCACACAGCAACATTATAAAACCAAATGTGGTGTTTATTCCCTTCAAGGTCAAAATGCATATGCAAATGTAAAGAAAATTACTTGTTTTCTCATTGAACAAAAGAATTCTGTTAATATTTTTATTAAATATTGCATGTTTCTAAGAGACAGATAATGAAGAAAGTAATTATAATCATTCACTCCAAGAATCTAAATTATATTCAAAAGTGATGAAAATAGAGACAAATTTCCTTTTCTGTGGCATAAGGGAGTTGGTCAGATTTGTTATCTCCAAGGTCCCTCGTAGGTCTGAGAGCTACAGGGTTGTCAGTAGCATTCAGAGCTACCTTGATAAGCTGCAGAGATTTTCAGATATAAGTAAGATGAATTTCAATGAACACCAAGTATAGAGAAATGCACTTGGGGAGGAAAAACAAATTATAGAAATTCCAGGTGATAAAGGCAGTGATGTGTGAGCACCTCAGTGAAAGACTCAGGGATGAGTAAGCTGTTCATAGTGTTGCTCAAATTGAATAAATCTGGGGGACATGCAGAGTGTAATCTACAAGAAGTGCAAGGCCATCCCTGGAGTTGCTTGTCACCACACACACCAGGCCTGGGTGCTGTGATTTGATTCAGATCAGCAACTTAAAAAATGGATACTTAAGAGAAAAGAAACCCAAGGTTATATTGG
This sequence comes from Trachops cirrhosus, assembly GCA_028533065.1. Classification (NCBI taxonomy): domain Eukaryota; kingdom Metazoa; phylum Chordata; class Mammalia; order Chiroptera; family Phyllostomidae; genus Trachops; species Trachops cirrhosus. The sequence continues at coordinate 23,047,698 of CM052541.1, read as the reverse complement.
AAATGAAAAATGGCTTTTAAAAGGTCAATTTCTTTTTCCTTCCTCTCTTCCTTCCTTTGTTAAGAGCTTAAAGGTAGAATTAAGGAGCAGTCCTCATTCATATGAAAGAATATCTCAAGTCTCTGTGTCCTGTAAATGAACTATATTGAGGAAGTTGCATTTTTGGCTAATTATGAGTATAATCCTGGGTTTAAATTCCTATGGTCAGGTATTTATAGGTTATTAATGGATTTGTCACTCCTCATGTTAAGGTTTTGAAAACATTCTTTCTACTCTGCTCACTTCTTTTTTCTGGCACTGAGCAAACAGGCACAGAGTAGGTTTTCAATGAATATTCCTGGTAGAAAAAGTTCCTGATTGAAAATGAAAATGGGAGTTCTGGCCAAGATGGAGGTGTAGATAGAAATGCTTCGCTTCCTTGCACAACCAAAAGAAGGATACCAACCAATTTAAAACAATAAACAACCAGAAGTGCTGGAAAATCAAACTGCATGGAATTCTGACAATCATGTAGTTAAAACTTTCACCCAGACCAGAAGGAGGGGCAGAGACAGGAGATGGGAAGCTGAGCAGAGAGGATGTGTGGCAAGGCAGCAGACCACCGGGTCTAGGCAGGGCCGACTGAACATGAAATTAAAGACTCAAAACTAGCTGTAAAGTACTGTGGGGGATGTGACTGCGGGAGAAACTCCCAATCTCATAGGAGAGAGTTCATTGGAAAGTGGGCCTGAGCAAGAGAGGGCACTGTTTCCTCTCTGACCTCTCCCCCACATATAGAGCCACAACACAGCAAAGAGCATTGCCCTGCCCTGGCGAATACCTAAGGCTCCATCCCTTACAACATAATAGTGCACATAGACAAAGAAACATGGCCCAAATGAAAGAACAGATCAAAACTCCAGAAAAGGAATTCAGTGATGAGGAGATAGACAACCTACCTGATGCAGAGTTCAAAACACTGATAATCAGGATGCTCACAGAACTGACTGAGCTTGATTGCAAAATGAAGGAAGAGATAAAGTCTACCCAAAATGAAATAAAGCAAAATATGCAGGGAACCAACAGTGAAGGGAAGGAAACCAGGATTCAAATCAATGATTTGGAATAAAAAGAAGAAATAACCATCCAACCATAACAGGAACAGAATGAAGAAACAAGAATTCAAAAAAATGAGGAGAGGCTTAGAACCCATTGGACAACTTTAAGTGTTCTAACATCTGAATCATAGGGGTGACAGAAGGAGAAGAACAAGAGCAAGAAATTGAAAACTTATTTGAAAACACAATGAAGGAGAACTTCCCCAATCTGGCAAAGGTAATAGACTTCTAGGAAGTCTAGGAAGCCCAGAGAGTTCCAAAGAAATTGAACTCAAGGAGGACCACATTCAGGCACATCATAATCAAGTTACCTAAGATTAAATATAGGGAGAGAATCTTAAAAGCAGCAAGAGGAAAGGAGACAGTTACCTACAAAGGAGTGCCCATAAGACTGTCAGCTGATTTCTCAAAAGAAACCTTGCAGGTCAGAAGTATTCCAAGTCATGAGAGGCAAGGACCTACACCTAAGATTACTCTATCCAGCAAAGCTTTCATTTCAAACGGAAGGGAAGAAAAACTGCTTCCCAGATAAGGTCAAGTTAAAGGAGTTCATCATTACCAAGCCCTTATTATATGAAGTGTTAAAGGGACTTATCTAAGAAATTGAGAAAGATAAAAAATATGAACAGTAAAATGACAACAAACTCATAACTATCAACAACAAACCTAAAAAAGAAAAACAAAAACTAAGCAAACAACTAGAACAGGAATAGACCAGAGAAATGGAGATCATATGGAGGGTTTTCAGTGGGGAGGGGGAGGGGGAGGGGAAGAATCGAGGGGAAAGGTACAGGGAATAAGAAGCATAATTGGTAGGCATAAAATAGATGTGGGATGGGGGGGAGGTTAAGAATAGTATAGGAAACAGAGAAGCCAAAGAACTTATATGTATAACACATGGGCATGAACTAAGTTGGTGGGGGGATGCTGGAGGGTGAGGGGGATACAGGGTAGAAGGGGGGATAAAGGGGAGAAAAAACTGGGACAACTTTAACAGCATAATCAATAAAATATACTTAAAAAAAGAAAATGAAAATGGGAGTTAAGAGCATGATTGAATGCTTAAGATGAATATAAAGAGCAAACCTCAAAGGGTTATAGAATATTTACTTACTAGGTGTGAACCTACAACATACTTCCCTGGAAATGGTATAAGAATAAGCTGTATTCTGGAATTCTGTATATTTTAAGAATAATTCTCAACTACAAAATTCCACTGACAAAATCTCTCAAGTGGCTGGGAGAAGACCAGGTCTGTGGCCCATTCCAAAGGAGAGGATGGATAGAGAGGGGAGGGACAGAAATTCACAAGTCTCCTCAGTGGATGAATTAGGAAGGAGAAGTATGTCACTCACAGAAGGACAACCTAGGGCTGTGTCTATGTATTCTCCAATTGATACTGAGGGTTCTTATGACTTTGATTAAATTTAGTTTTAAATCCTAGCTCTAGAAATAGTATATCTCTCCTTGTCTATACCCTTCAGATACCTAGCTTTCTCCCCAAATAAATCAGCAATCCCTGAGTCAGCAGAAGACCTGACCAATGGACATAAGGTTTGGACTTCTGGAAGACTTAAGATAGCATCTTGACCTAAGTTGTGTCAGCTCCTGAGCCCTAAAGTGGAACCACTTCTGGGCTGCTTTCCCATGTGACCAACAGAAGGATGCTGGAAAAAACCTCAGAGTTGTCCTCAAGACCTGAAGAAATTATTCATTAGCCTTACCTCACCTCTGACCTATGAGCTCCCAGCATCACCCCAAACTCCTAACTCAAGGTGTCTTGTGATTTTTCCCTAAATAATCTGTAACCTACATGCCACTGGGGAGTTCGGGCTTTTGAATATTAGCTTCCCATTCTTCTGGATGGCACCGTTTATAATAAAATAGCCATTATTTCTCCACTGCGATTCTTGGTGTTTAGTGTTTGGCTCTGCTAGCACAGAGTGGACAAACTCTGTTCTGTAACATAAACATTGGGTTCAAAGCAGATATTCAGTCATTTTAGTTAGAAGAAGACCATTTGAATATGTCTGTTCCACATTTTGATGTTAAACCCTTTAAGTTCCTTTCAGGTGATAAAGACTTGAGTGTAGTGCTTGTTTCTAAAGCGAGCCTTTTAAAATTGCTATTCTGGTAATACAATTGGTTCAAAGGAGAAACTGGAAAGGTAATAGATTTAAGGGAGGAAATATTGCTCGATAACAAATGAAGACAGGAGTCCCAGGCCCATCATTAATTAGCTGCCAGCTTCATGCAAGTCATTTAGCCATTGGGCCTGAATTTTCTCAATACCTCCCATTTCAAGAACACTTTTCTATTTTCAAAGCATTTTCATGTATATTGCTGAAATGCAGTAGTCAAAGGAAATGGCAGTTTCCTTAACTGTCAAAACAGTCAAAGAAGTAAGTAGTGCCAGTCTGGTCACAATTTGTAGAAGATAAGGTCAAGGTTTAGGGATGTTGGTTAACTTAGTTAAGAAACAGTCAGAGAACTTCTTATAGGATGCTTTTACTTGTTCCCTCTATTTTCAGCTTTATTATTGGGGTACTATTTCTGTGATATATTTGATGAAGAATATAAATATTAATATAATTATTGTCCTATATGTTTTAAAATAAGCAAATAAATTTTATTCAACACAGGCTCTATGCCTAGTTCCTTCTTGCTAGAATGTTAATTTTTATTATTGAATGAAAGGAAAGTCATGTGATTTTTAATAGATACCCATCTCTCCTCCCCCCTCACACCCCCAGACCTCAGAGCTTGCTTTCTGGAAAGAACTCGATATATAAGCTCCACAACAAATTCGACTTGAGACCGCACACTTGGAACAGTCAGAATGGGTTTGGTGAGGTGTGCTAATCAAGAGAGGAAAGGAGCACAATTCATTTCTGAATTGGTTATCAAATTCTTCTTGTAAGTGACATGACTGAAACTGCCAATTGGCTTTGCAACCTGCTGAGTCCATATTTCTACATCTGTGAAAGCTCAGCAAATGAGCCCTTCTCAGCAAAGCCAGAGGGTTTCGACAGCTAGAAATTTGATGAGGTGTTGCACCCTGCGGCCAACCATTTCTCAAGAGACCTCTTTCTGTTTCACCTATTGAATTCCTTTGTGATTGACAGGCAGCTTCACTCATTACTCAGATTTTCCTTTATGTTATCTCCTTAGCAAATCTGGTCACCACAGTACTTTTTAAAAATACAGTCACCTTATTATTATGGAATCACTCAACACTAGAGCTTGAAAGGACTCAGGAAGTCATCAAACTAAAGTCTCTTCTCCCAAGAGTCACCATTCAGTTTTCCCATCTAAAACACTTATCGGGTAGACCCAACAATCCTTCCCTTCATCACAGTTGAAATATTCCATCAGGAAGTGCTCTCCAGTTTCTTTCCATACTGCCAAAGTCTTTGGTGACCCTCACTACAAAATGATGACTTGAATGTGAAGATGTTGTACTAAAAATTATGGCAACAAAACCATTTTGAGTCAGAGGACTTGTTTTGTCATTTTTTAGTATTATAAGGTGAACAGAAGTATTATTCTATCTTCCATAAGGTCAGAGGCATCAAGTGAAGGTCTATCAATGTTTAAGCAATAAAAAATAGAACTTTGTCCATCTAGATTCAATCTTAGAATAGTCTTCTTTTGGTAACTAAACCTTCTATAAAGATGTGCTGAGGAGTATGATGTGTTTAATATTTGTAGGGTTAAAAAGAGCATTAAGAAAAAATGGTATATGCTTAATTTTTTTTCTTCTGGGTGTTTTCTTTCCTTCCAGACATTATAATTCTGTTTCCAAGACACATTTCTATTAAGAGAATAGCTACAGCTATATGAATAAACACACTGTTTATCTGAAAGAACACCATTCAAACTGCTGAAAACAGAGGCAAGTTAAAAAATAGGTGTGTAGAACCAATAGAATGGCATTTCCCACTTAATGAATTATAAGGAGTAGATATGAGTTTTTTTTAAAGGATACATATCCTACACTTGGCCCATTTATCATGAATTAGCAAAATGTCTTCAAATTCATAATTTAGAGAAAAGCTTCTAACTCATTTGTGCATACACATGCATTTGACAGTGTCATCATATGATTTGATGGCTTTTCTCATTCAAAGACACACTCATTATCAGATATGCTTAATGCTTTTGCTGGGCTGGGGTTGGGAAAGTTGGGGACTTATTTAGCATCCACTTATTGTCATCATATTATGCCATAACATCATTCTACACGCATGGAATTTACTAGTCATTTTCTTAGAACATAAGAAAGTGGGAGGTATTGTGCATTAGAGAAGATTAATAGTAATTATAAGCCTCCTAAGGTCAAGCCCATGCCTTTTATTTCTGCTGTATTTCCTATAGTACCTAGCACAGTGCTAACAGAGCAAGTACTGGATAATGCTTAATAAGGGCATGTAACAGAAACATATTCTGGGTAACTTCTCTCCCTTAAGAAGCTTGCACAGAATCCTGTCACCAGTCATTAACTTAAGACAGCTTTGGGACTGGGCAGGGTGAAGAAAAGCACAGTTATGCAATCTTATAGAAGGAAGAGAAATACTGAGATGGGGCTAGTGGAGTGAGGATGCTGAGGGAGTAAGCAAAAGATCATTTGGTAACTTGTGGAGGCTTAGTAAGTCAGAATTAAGTAAATGTTTATAACCCTGATAGACCACACTGAAAATTACTATGAAATGTTTGTCAGAAGTGAATTGGGCTGCCTGTTGTCTGTAGCCCTTGGAAGCCTGTGAAAAACTGGACTGGACACCTTTGAGGTCCATTTAATGTTCTAGCAGCCATTTTTGAGTAGCAACAAGCTTGACTTTGTTGTCACCCTGGAGGTGTCCCAATTTTATAAATTTTCTGTTTATTTTAACAACACTTTTAAGTGGGAATTATCACCTCACTGCTATAGAAATCTGCTGTTAAAACGGTTGGTAGTCTGTTTGGCTCCAAGTCCTCATCTAAGAGAAGAGGGCAAATAGAGGAGAGGAATGAACACTGGTCAGTTTTGTTGAGATGCAGCCATGCTTTGAGATTCCCTGGGACACCTTCTACCAGCAAAGCTACACCTGAAAAATATTCATCAGCTACCTCCTCACTGGTTATGCATCTAGCTGAAGAGCTCTGAGCTGCTGAGTGGTCTCTGTCCAGTTGCAGAGTCAGCATTTTCTATTGTTGTAGGTTGGTGGGCAGAGAACACTTTCCAGACTGAGAATAGAGGGATGGCTTCTGGGTCAATGGATCTAAGCTTAGATTCAATTGTGACACCTATGAGTTTCTTATTGATTGGTAAAGAAACTGTAAGTGAGGTGGGTGATTGCAAAGGCTGCCTTGTCCAAGGAACTTCCTGGAAAATGGTGGACTCACCATACTAAGACAAGGCCCTGACAAAGAACATGTAATTAACCTACATGTTTTAGAATAATCATGACATATATATTTAAAATGGCATTTTTGTAATGTTGGCAAGTGGTATCTTTGTGTGTAAGAAAAAACCTTTCAGAGTTTTCAGGGATAATACTTACAAAAATGTAGTACAATGATGCACCAAAAACTGTTTTAAACCCTTAACATTGACTTTAGTTTATCTTCATAAGATGAGGTAGGAACATTATTACCTTCACTTGTAATATCAGAATGGGGGTTGGGGAGCAGGTGCACACATACTGCCAAGACCTGTGTGATTGTGATGGGTGTTCAAGACGGAACTAACTGCAAGGGTCCTAGCTAAGCTTGTGGAAGAGAATCTAGGCTAGGTAGGCTGAGAATCCTTCTATCCTTGCCCCATAACCAATCTTTGGGTGTATGATTTGTTAGAAAATCTTGGGACTGTGGCTTCTCCTTTTCTAGTTGCTGTCTTTGAAACTTAGGAGTTTCTTGTTAGTCATTTAGCATCTGTGGAATCCTTTGCATTCTACTATAAGTGAACAGTAAAAATTGATCTCCCTTCTTCATTCTTTTTGCTTTGGGTTTAATGTTTGCTCTGGGTTTAATGTATAGAGCAACCAGTGAAATCATCTATCCAGTCAGCTAAATATAGCTAGGGTTTGAAACTTCAGTAAGGAAGGCATTCTCATCAGACATCAGAATACACATTAAAATAAGACCCAGTATAAAACCCTGACATTTGTGATTGAGTATGAAAATCATATACCTTCCTGTTTTCTTGTTTATACTTTATATTCCAAGCCCCATTAAAAGAAATATTTGTATTGTAAGTACAATAAAAAATATTACATTAAAAAAGAAATATTTGTCAGGAGAAAGGAAGTAACAAAACAGAATTCGTGGGTGGTGAGTTACTACTTTTAAGCAGTGACTGCTAGAGATCTGAAATGTGAAAAATCATGTCATTTTCAGAGCAGAAGAGACATAGAAGCTCTTGTTTGAAGTGCATCTTAGCCAGGAGGAGACAGAACTGTGCAGCCACAGACAGAATCCAACATGGCTGCCACTCAGAGGGAGTCTGATGCCATCACTAGTGTTTCTTTTGAACTTCCACTAGGGAGGTGGTTACTGTTCAGCTATTTCCTAATATAATACCTCCCCTTTCAAATGATCCAAAGGAAGAGATTTGGAATATTTTTAGCAACACGAACTATGATGTTAAAAATAATAAGGACCTAGGGCTGTTGAAAAGCTATTTTCAATTTCAGATAACAACTGGTCATGCCTGGTTACAGCATAGCTGCCAAGGGTGAACTTCTCACTTCAAAACATAGCCTCCCAGATTTTACAGTCCTCTAGAGCTTCAAAACTGTTAATGCTCTTACAGTCCTTGTACAACCACACATAACAGCTATTTATCATGCGGGGTTAGCTATCTGGTGAATATGATTGAATTTTTACAGGCTAGATCTTTGGAGTAATCTGAGGAAATGAATCTGGAAAAACACTGTTATTAAGGGCCCACTTTAGCTCAAATTTTACTGATAAAATAGTTTTTATCTTTCCCCACTTAAACTAGCACAAAACAAAGAAGGGAGTTGTTTTGGTGCTTCATTAAATATGCTGGTTTTCTCAGCCTGCAGCCAATATTCTTAGAGGCTGCTGGACACCATGCATTGCTCTAGGTGCTTCAAGGACACCAAACTAGCAAGGAATACTTAATGAACAATCATTGGATTTCCTAGGATTTCAAAGAGTGGATTCCCCTGGATTTTGAAAAGTGGATTGCCACTGGATTTGTTTGTGCAAGACAATGCAATACAACACCCTATGGATGTAGAGCAAGTACGAATCTTAGAAAGGAATGTGTATATTTCCGTTCACTTCTTAACTCAATTTCCAATTTTAATTTCTGACTGTAAGCTTCATTCTGCTAGGCTAGTGGAAACAAACTTTTTAACCTCAGTCCTTTCTGGGGTTTCCCCATCTCTCCCCAGGACTGTGTCATACTTCTGGATCTTGTGTAATGTTAAGACAACAGTGGTAGGCGTCATCAGGCCCTCTCACACCTGTCCAGTTCCATTGTTTCTGTCTTCTTCACCCTTCAGGAGCAGTGACTCCCAGCTACTCAGCTTGGGGCTGGGATATCTTGGGTGAAGCTGTCTCTGGTCCCATTGGCCCTTGGACAGTTTATGGTCATTCCCTTCTTTTTTTTCTGAGGTGTTGCTGCCTTCCAGGTGGTGGCACCAGGGGGTGAGATATAGGTACCCTCTGCTCCCTGACCTGCCCTGTCTCTCACTGACCCTTGGGGAAGTCTCTTTAGGGTCGGAGGAACAGCCTTCTCTGTTCAGGTTTCTTTGAGAGACTTCCTTACACTGAGGACTTTAGTAAAACAAAAAGCAAGAAGACTAAGGGGAGTAGTTCTGCCTTTTTCTCTGGTGCATTTTTACCCTTAGGCAAAGAAGAACAATTTATGGGAACATGTAAAAGGGGTAGAGAGAAGAAGTGAAAGGGAATAACACTGGGAGGGAAAAATAAATGATTGTATCAAAATATTATCCTTTAAAAACCCTATGGAAGTAAATATACACACTTGTTAAAATGCTTACACAGGGAGGGGATTAAGAGGAAAGGAGAATCCAACTCAAACAGGATTGAGAGGATCTTTTGTGCGTTCAGACATAGGTGAGCATTCTCAATGGTGCGTATTAAAAATTAGATGACGTACAATGGATAGCTCTTAAAAATGTCTGTTTAAGATTGGATGGCTTCATGGTACAGTGAGCAATGGTCAGATGGCCTGTGGGACAATTAGAATGTAGGGTACATTTTGGCAGGGGAGATGAATTAAGTAGAGCGAAGAGATAAAATTTCCCTAAAGTCACATCTCATTTTACTTTGTGAGGATAGAACCACTGACTCATAGAATATTAGTGCTAAAAACCAGATTATTGAGGAGCCTATAGTTTCACCATTTAATTTTTTAAAGTATGGAAATGTTATATAACATTGGCCCTAAGTTGTATAGTCCATGGCAAAAATGGAACTAAACCCAAATCTTTGGGGTCCTAGTTCTTCGTGCCCCCTGAGACATTCTTGTATATTGTAAAGTTTTAACAATTAGGTTATAATTTTAAAGATAAGCACAAACTGAAAAAGAACACTATCAATGTCAATACAATACTATTTTAACAAGTTTCAAGGCAAAACCCTTTGTCGGTATAACTCTTCCTGGCAGTTTACTTGCAGGAAGTGAAGATGTCATCTAAGGACTTGGATTGTATGCAGTGAATCACCATTGTGTTCTCAGATTCAGAAGCCCAGGCCAGCTGCATGGCCAGATGGCCCAGTGGCCCCACTGGGCTTAACTTGTTGGCCTGAGAAATAGAGCAGAGCAGAGCAGAGGGAGAGAAAGAAAAATTATAGCCAGTGGCTGCTGCAACTCCAGCTGTTGATCCAATTCCAGACATGAGCATGGTAATGATCTGGCTGCCCAAAGAATAACACTTATTCTTGCCAGAAAGAGAACTCCCAAGCCTCCAAAGATTTGCTTTAATAAGTGTGTGCTGTCTCATGAGTAACAAGAAGATGGGTGAAGCTCAATTTAAATCTTTTCTCCAATATTATTTGAAGGGACACAATTTGTGATTTTGTTACAGCTTTCTTACTCAAAGGGTGGTTCATGGATCAGCATCATCAGAGTCACTTAGAGCAGGTTAGCAATGCAGAGTCTCAGGCTGCACCCCAAATGCAGTGACTCAGATTCTTCATTTTCACCAAGATTTCCGGGTGATTCATATATACTTTAGGACTGAGAAGCACAGTAAAAGGTAAACAAAATCAGGTTTTATTTCCTGCTCAGTAGGATTAGGGAGCAGTCATGGCCGGGGGCAGCAGAGGGGGATGTGAAGAAGACAAGACTAAAATATGAGGCCTGGTCTAGACCCATTCAGTCACTTCCCGTCAGTGTGACCCCAGGGAAGTCACTCCCTCTCTTCAGGCATCAATTTCCTAGTCTTTAAAATGGGAGAATAACATCTGATGTGTTTACCTCAGGATTGTGTTAGGATTGAATGAGAGCATTGGGAAAATGATCTGTAAAGTACCACATACTTTTCAAAAGGAAGAGAATGAAAATTGTTGTAGTTGTTCAGATCTACCAAAAATGGAATTTGGGCTTTTTGACTTTTGAGAAATGAGTCATAGCACCAATCTAAGTCAGTTATGAAGAAAATGTACGTGACAGGCAAGAGCAGCCTGTGAATCAAGGAAACATCTCCTTTGAGACACTTTCCTCAGAGGTGAACATAGAATTCTGACTCATACAAATGGATTCAGTGAGACACTGTTTATAAAGTTAGCAGTGGTTTTCAGCCAGAGCTATTCATTACAACCACCTACGGGATCTTTTAAAAACTGTTGTTGTTTGGGTGCCAACTTAGACCAATTGAATCAGAACCACCAGAGCTGGGATACAGGCATTAATTTTTAAAAGCTCCCCAGGAGATTCTAATGTGTAGCCATGATTGAGAACCACAAAGTTCTTCATAAGAACAAGCTGCTGTGTACAATTGACCATTTCTTGTCATGGACAACTGTGGAATAAAGCTAGAAGGGTAATCCTTCTGTGTTTCTTCCTCATGTTTCCAGAATTCTTTGTAAAGTAATTCATTAAAAAATGTTTACTTGGAGAAGTGAGAAAAAAGATAATTTTATGTTTCAGCACCAGACATTTTGAACATAAGGAATTCTTCAGGTCATCTGTTATGACATGATGCGGTCAAGTGGGGCATCACAGTTCTGGTCTATTAGGCTTGATGAATGGGACCAGTCAAAAAGAGGTGTGCTGAGAACAAGAGATAAGGCTGGTGTGGCTCAGTGGATTGAGTGCTGGCCTGTGAACCAAAGGATTGCCTGTTCGATTCCCAGTCTAGGGCACATGCCTGGGTGGTGTGCCAGGTCCTCAAAAGGGGGCACGTGAGAGGCAACCATGCATTGATGTTTCTCTCCTTCTTTCTCCCTCCCTTCCTGTCTCTAAAAATAAAGAAATAAGAAACTTTAAAAAAAGAAGAAGAAGAAGGAATGGGCTCAGAGGACATCTAGGCAAAGAAGAAAATGTATTAGATAAGAAAGACTGATGACCATGAGTTAGGAAGGAACACTTGGGAGCTTGAGGATTACTCAGCAACACTTGGGATGGGTACCCTTAAGATTCCTTGGAGCCAGGTAAGCTTTGAGACCTTTTGTCTCTGTTCTGGGTCACTGAGCACTTGGACTCTCATACTGAGTTCTTTTCTGACTAGAGTTCCAGCTGAGCTGAGAATGTGACAGGCTTTTCTCACACCATGTCTGAGGGATGTGGTCAGAAAGCCTCCATCTTTTCAGTATAAACAAGTTCCTTAAGATGGGGAGTGATCTGCCAAGAGGAGGAGCCAGAGCATAATGGTTATACCCTCTCTACCACCTAAAATGCTCCATGTTCTGACGCATGAGACATGGGGACTTCGGCTGCATCAAGTGCTATTCTCTGTCTCACATGTACACAAATGGGGGTTTACTTCATTCAACTCCTTTTTCCTGAACGGCCTACACCTATTCCCCTAAATGCCTATTAGCCCCAAGATCTACTTGGTCATCGTTTGTCCATTAGCACTAGCTGATCTTTCTGGCAGAGGACCCTATTCTCCCAGCCCATCATCTGCACCTTGCTGACCAAGCATCAGACAGCTTAATTTATCCCTTTGAGAATGGTGCTGGCTCAGGCACTGAATACAATGGACTGAGACTCTCCAGTCTACGGCTGCAGAGACAGCTCATAACTCCTCTCCTGCTAAGGACCATGAACTCAGCTTCTCCCACATATCTTTTCTCCAGGGACTCCTTCTCACTGGCTATTATGAAAACCAATGGAATTTCGGATCAACAGTCCCTTTCAAGTCATCTTTAATGGAGCACATTTTTATTAGTAAAGCAAAAGAGAGCTATAGCTTTATTTTCTCTGTACTTTTGACCCTGGAAAAAAGTGAACTTGATAGATAAGCAGCTATTTTAGGGGTTGTTAAAAATGTGGGACATCATTAGCACTAGATTGCTGACACTTGTGCACGTTAGCTGTTATTTACAAAATGTCTGGCACTTTCCTAGATTTAAAAGGTCTAGGGAAAAAAACACAAATGAAATGAAACAAATGTCTTTAAAAGGTTCCTGTATTTTTTCTCCCTTTCCTCTTCTCTTTCTCAATTTTGAAGAAAAGTATAACGGTAACTGGAGGAACAATCCAAACCCTCTGGAATCTGAGGCTCAGCTTTAACTCCTGGCCAGGCCTCTAAATTTCTGCTTGACAGTTTGATTCATTTTTGAGTCCCACTTTCTTTTCTTCTATAAAAAACAGAAAAAATAAATGTACCTACTACCCAGTGCTGTTGGGTGAATTCAGTGTAGTAACGTCTTTGGGCTCGTCAGTAGTTTTAAGCATTTTAAGCAGTCAGATCATGAAAGATCTTTTTATCTTATACAATTTATACAATCCTGTCCTCAAACACCACAGTATTTATTACTAAAAAACCCACCTTTATTTCCTGAGGTTAAAACACACACACACACACACACACACACACACACACACACACAGGCTCTGGCAGAAGGAACATCTGTTTGAGTGTGCTTGGCAGGTAATAATATGGGTGTAATAATTTATAGTTTTAATTCGAACATTTCACCTAAAATGTCATACGGTGTACATGAATGTAATATTGTTATGTTACAGAATTACAAGCTTATGAATTTGTAATAAAAGAGTTTGTAATAAAAAAGGGGCATTGTTTGTGCCAGACCCTGTATATAATCTATTTTACTGTAATAATATGACTTGGGAAACCATCAGCTAAGACTCCTGAACCCCCCCCCCCCGCCCCCCACACACACACCATTCTCCAGCCGCTGAGTTCCCTTTGCTTAGGGCCTCTGGTTCACTCCTGCTGGTCGCTGGAGTGATGGGCCAGTTACAGACGTGGTAAGACTGCCCCAGAGGGGAGAATCTTGAAGGCTAACTCTGCTAGGCTGATAATAGTTCAGTTTCTTGACAATGGCCTGGATAGTAAGTAGATACTGGGCATTTTTACTTCTGGCTCTTTTATTTAATTTACAGCCCAGTTCCAAATATGTTGCTTCTAATCTTTCTACCCCTTGCCACAGTTTTGAAGGAGGCCAGGCTAACAATGTGCCAGTTCTGTGGCCTCAAGAATCAGATCCACCCTCTTTTTTTTTGATCTGGCAGAAGGTGAAGAAATGAATTCTCAGGTAGGATAGGGGTCACTTGCACACTTTTGCACAGTTTCCAGATACATTATTTGGTAGAAAAGGCTGTCAGCCTAGAAGGGTGGAACCAGATTTGATCTCCAAAGTGTGGTAATTAACCGACGTCTCTTTAATTTCTTAAAAACAGGATATCGCCGCTCAGGTGTGTTACTTTGTGGTCTTATTGGGTGTTCTTCCTAACACTGGTGCTGGCACGGGCCATAGACTCACATTCTCTAATGGCGGCCAAGCCTCCTTCCTGCCTGTGACTGGACTCTAGGCCATGTAATGCAGGCAGTGAAACTGCAAAATGCACTTTAGCTAAATATCATTCCTGTTCATCACTCAGAAGTTTCACAGGACATTTTACTTGAGGCTGTGAATGGAACCTTCATTCTTGTGGGGCCTCTCTTGATTTCTCTAAATAGTGAGTTCCTCGTGTGTCTTTCACTTCCCATTAGAAAGTGCTGACGTTACTTTAAATTTTTTTATACTTATTACTCTTTGAGACTTCTGTAGAACTCTTTCTTATTTTTTCTTCCTGTTATTTTGTTTCTTGAACATTCGCAGGGCGTTAGGTGTCAACATCAATTAACCTCAACCATAGGCCTTTAATCTTTCATAATGGGACGTTAAGATCTTTATAACTACAAGCAGAGAAGTCTGTGATTTGCCAAAATTCCAGTCAGTAAGGAAAAGCCCCTTCCTCCACTCCACTTTTGTTATGGCTTTCCCCCCTTCTTGCTGCATGATGATACTTGTGAGAACACGGGACTTTGGGGAAATGAAAAATGGCTCCTGTCATCAAAACTTGAGGACCCTGGCTTTCTAGAAAACTCACAAAGACATCATTCTATTCTCATAACTTCTTCACCTTTCAAAATCCTTTTGATTTAATATACATTTCTCTAAACCACATCTTACCTTTTTATTACATCTTCCATTTCATTCTTAAATGTCAAAATTTGTATTTCAAATTCTACTGTAAATGAGGTTATTATAGTTAGCACTAATTTATCTACCTCTTTCCCAACTCTAAAAAACAAAGCCTCAGAAAGGAGACCTTGGTACTTCTTCTTCCTCTGGTACCATGATCCTCCAAAGTTTCTGAGACAGGGGCAGTAATCAAAGACAGATGTGTTGGGGGCTGCAAGCACACCTCTGTGTCCCTTTTACCCAGACCCAGAAATCCCAGAAATTCAGTGATGGC
The DNA here is from genome assembly GCA_028533065.1 of Trachops cirrhosus. NCBI lineage: Eukaryota > Metazoa > Chordata > Mammalia > Chiroptera > Phyllostomidae > Trachops > Trachops cirrhosus. Next base: position 23,032,689 of record CM052541.1, on the reverse strand, counting down.
AGATTATGAGGGTTAATTTTGCATCATTTTGTCTGGGCCATGAGGTCCTCAGATATTTGAGCAAACACTATTCTGAGTGTGTCTTTGAAGATATTTCTAGATGAAATTAACATTTAAATTGATAGAGTAAAGCAGATTGCTTTCTCTAATGTGGGTGGGCCTCATATAATCAGGCGAAGGCCTGAATAGAAAGAAAAATCTAACTCTTCTGCCAGTAAGAAAGAACTCCTCCTGCCTGACTGCCTTGACTGGGGGCACTGTTTTTTTTTTTTTTTCTGCCTTAGAACTTGAACTGAAACACCAGCTCTCCCTCAGTTTCACGCCTGCCAGCATTCAGACTGGAGGGACACAATACCTCTTCTGAGTCTCCAGTTCCTGACTATAAATCATGGGGTTGTCAGCCTCCATAATGGTGTGATCCAATTCCTTATTCATTCTCTTTCTCTCTCATCCTGTTGGTTATATTTATCTCTTTATGTTGCAATGGAAATCCTGATTTTTAGATTTTCATGATAAGCACTGTTAGGAGACCATCCCTCTTAGGGTTTTGACATTGGATCCCTTGCTTTAGTAAACAGACTTGAATTTGAGACCTGGTGTTTATTCCCTTATCTGCTACCAACTAGTTGAATGATTTGAGACAAATGACTTCTCTCTGTGTTCCATTTTCTTATCCACTATATGAAGGAATTGCAGTAGGTTATTCTTAATGTCTCTTTAATCTCTAATCCTCTGGTATTTAAAACTAAAATAATCAGGTCATCAAAGGACATGTGTAAAGGACACATGGACAAAGTCAAAGGGGGTAGGTTCAAGGGTGGGGCAGGGGGGCGTGGTGGGGGAAAAATGGAGACAACTGTGTTTGAACAACAATAAAAAATTATAAAAAATAAAACTAAAATAATCAATATTCATTCAGATCATCTTTATAAAATGAAATCTGAGAGGAGGTGGACAAGGATAAATGGAAGGATGGGATACCTAGGGATTGTATGGAAACATTGTCTGACATTTTATCTTTCCAAATATTCTCTTTGTTCTTTCTCTCATCTGCACTGAACTTGTTATCATCTGGACTGGTTAGAACTTGGGCTGTGAGGCTACAGGTAACTGAAAACACTGGTACAATTAAGGTTCTGTGTCTTGTATTTGCCTGCAGTCTCCTGGCTCTGTCTCCCTGTATTGGTTTATATGGCGAGATGGTTGCAGTAGTGTCTTGGGGGCAGGAGAGATAAGGAAACTTCTCTCAAAAGCCCTCAGTAGAGTGTTTCTTATATCTCATTGGCTAGAATTGGATTGCATGTCCTCTTCTATAGCAGCTACTGACAAGGGGAAAAAAAGTTATGGGTTAGATAAAGGGTTAGCAAACTATAGCCAATGGGTCAAATTCAGGCTGTGGTCTGTTTTTATGTGATTCTTAATCTAAAAAGAAGATATTTTTTACATTTTAAAAGGGTTCTAAAAGATAAAATACAAAACAAAGAATATGTGATAGGGACTTGTACAGCTGAAAACCCTAAAATATTTATCTTGGCCCTTTACAGCAACAGCTAGCTGGTCCCTAGCTTAGATGAATCACAGTCTACCTCTAGATCTGAGAATTGGGTCCACTGTCCCCTGAGCTGCACAAAACGTAGGACTGGCTATCTGAACATTGAGTTCTATTAGGAGGAAGACAGTAGAAACAGATGCTGGCTGTGCAGGTGGCCAGTTGGGTTCACAATGTTACCGCTTCCTAGCCTCTCCGCTTCTGTCAGGTGTGGCGGTTGAGCCTCACTGCCAGACTGAAGCCCCGACAACCATCTGCCAAATACGAGATCTGAAGATATTACCTTATCTCTGAAATTTAGGTTCCCAGACTGAAAGTATTTTGTCTCATGAGTGTTCTGCTTTCTCTGTTTATAAAAAGATTTTCAGGTAATGGTCAGCGCTGCTTTTTCCTCTGGAGATCTGAAGAGAGTAGTTTCAGAACATAGACACTGACATGCTCTGTCAGGCACACCCTCTCACACACATGTAAACACGCTGAAAAACGTACAAAAAGACACCCCCCGAGCTGCTCACTCAGAGACCATTCAACAAACTTGTGTGCACTACTGTCATGGCTGTTAAAGGGAAAAGCTAATTTTAGTTCCCGGGTTAGTTTTGGGTAAGCCCAGGTTGTATCAGGACTAACTGAGACTGCATTTAACTGATAATATTTCTAATTAGGCACATGTGCTCTTTTCTGAGTTCCTGGTATCCCACTGAGTGTAATTGGTTGTTAAACATGCCCAGCAGCAATGAGAACCCTGTAAACACCCTCCGAAAGTGTTGGATTTTGAGCACTGTTTATGACCTTAATAGAGTTTGTCTTGGGAATTGGAGTTCACAGACATGAAGAGTTGAATACTAATAAGCATGCATTTTCTGTAAGCCTATTATTGATTTTGGCACATCATTCCATATTCTGCAGTGCTATAAATTCTTAAAACTAACTGAGAATGTCGTCGTCACAGCCTCTGCATAGCTGGCCCAGAATAGGGAGAGTGAAACAGCCTGGCTGTGCCAACAGAAATTCATAGTTGGAATTTATTCTGCATATACTCAGTATGCTGAATGAGGATATGGTTTTTCCTGCCTCTAATAAGATTTTCAAGAGGAAAGTAAATATTAAACATTTTAAAGAGATTATTTATAAAGCAAAGTAGCTTCTAGTTATTTATTCATTCATTCAACAAATATTTATTTGTTGCACTGACATGGGACAGGTCCAGCTCCAGGCATTGAAGATGCATCAGGAAAGAAGCAGACAAGGATCCCTACCCTCATAGGGTATACATTCAATAGGCTGGAAAAAATTGAGCAGGTGCAGTATCTATATGGTATTAAAGCTATGAGAGTGGATAAGATCACCAAGAAAGTGAATGTGGGGAGGTAGAGATTTCCAAGGACTGAGTAGCACTCCAATAATATGTGGTAGGAAAGAGTAGCTAGTGAAGATGGAGGAAATCCAGGAGAGTGAGGTGTTCTGTAAACTAAGTGAAGTGTTTCAAAGAGGAGAAAATATGCAAATGGGTCAGATGCTAACAGGCAAGTACAGTGAAGGCTCTGAATTAACCATAGAATTTCATGACGTGGAGGTCATTGCTGATCCTGATAAAATCCGTTATGGTGGAGGGCTGGGGAGAAAGGACTTGACTGAAGAATGTTCAAGATAGAGGGAAAAGGGAGAAATAAATGGCCAAAATAATAATAATAACAACATCTCTATCAAGGCAAAATTCAGTAAGGGATTACTTATTTGGTCTTTTTGTTCATTTATTTATGACTATATCAATATCATGACTATAACTGAAATTAGCAGCCTGTTAGGTAGAAATACTAGTCTTCCATCAGCTCTTGGAGTTTTGCTTTTTTTTTTTTATTGGAATTTTAGACAAGATTGTATTAGTCGGGATATTAATTTGGCTGCTGTAACAAAGGCCAAAATAGCAGTGGCTCAAACAATATGAAGATTTCTCTCTGTCTGACTTCACGGTCCTGGCAAAGGAATTCACGATGACCCGTGATGCTGGGGTCCTCGGTGCTCTACCACGCTGGACACACGGCTTCCACCTTGTGGTCTGTGATGGCAGCGCTAACTTCCACCATGACTCCCACATTTCAACAGACAGGAAAAAGCAAGAAGACATTTCTATCTTTCTAAGGGTGTGACCTGTAAGTTGTACATCACCTTCTCTTACTTCCAAAACCCAGTCTCATGGCCACGCATGGGTCCCAGGGTGGCTGAGAAATGGAGGCTTTGGCTATGTAGTTATGTGTCCAGCTAAATTTTACTATTACTAAAGATGAAAGAGGGAAAAGATAATGGGGGATAATTAGCAATCTCTGTTACAAAGATTGATTGAAAACAACTAAACTGTGGCTTTGAAATGAAAACTTCATATATTTTTATATACAGTTAACTTGAGCATAATTATATTCAATAATTTTAGCAAGGAAAATGGGGACAGACTCATAGATAGCAGGATGACAGCTAGCAGTGGGGAAAGGGGGGGGCACTGAGCACAAAGGAAAAAGGACTCATGGACATGGGCAACAGTGTGGTGATTGCTGGGAGGTGGGGGTTATAAGGGGACTAAATGGTAATGGAAAATACAATAAAGATTAAATTAAAAAAAGAAATAATTCAAAATTAAACTTAAGCTCTTTCCCCATTAGGAATTAGCCAAAATTGGTCATTTACTGTTCTGCAATGGTTATTTCCTTTTGTCCAGTTTGTATCTTGTATCTACCAATTGTGTAAAATTCTTGTTTTCTGAAAATACGTTTGGTTATGGTGTAGTCTACAAAATGCCTGTTGCCAGCTGTTTGTTTAATGAGGCTCAGCTTCTCTTTATTTTTTATCTAACTCTGAGAGTTTTCTACTGCTTTTGCCCATTGCTTCTTGTTTCAGTATCTCCCCAAAGAACATTTTCAAATCCATTTTATGAGGCCAATATTACCCAAATACCAAACCCAATGATATTGCAAGAAAAGAAAACTACAGTTTGATATCCCTTAAAAATATAATTGTAAAATCTTTAACAAAATAATAGCAAACTGAATCCACCAGTGCATAGGAAGGATTATACACTGACACTGAATAGGGTTTGTCCCAGGAATGCAAGTTGGTTCAACATACAAAAATCAGTCAATGTAATGAACCATATTAATGGAATAAAAGGTTGTCTCAATAGATGCGTTTGACAAAAATCTAATATCTTTCATGATAAAAACACTCAACAAACTAGTAATAAGAGGGAGCTTTCTTAACCTGATAAAGGTTGTCTATGAAAAACCCTAGCTAATGTTATACTTAAGAGTGAAAGACCAAAGGCTGTTCTCCAAAGACCAATAACAAGACAAGAATGTCCTTTTCTGCCACTTCTAATCAATATTGTACTGGGCACTTTAGCCAGAGAAATAAAGGAAGAAGAAGAAATAGAAGCACCCATATCTGAAAGGAAGAAATAAAACTGTCATTTGCATATGCCATAAAGTATCCACAAGAAACTGTTAGGGCTAATATACAAGTTCAGCAAGGTTGTAGGATATTAAGATCAATATGTGAAAATCCATTGCCACTACTCAAAGCATGGTGAAGGTTGGTCGTTTCCTTCTTCTGGAAAATACACTTTCGAATGGGCATTCTAAGAAGGCTCTTCAGAGTGCTTCCTATGCAGCACTGTGAAGCCACCCTCTGCCTGCAGTGTTTGGCTCTTCTGTTTAATTGCATGCTCACAATGGGAGTAGTCCAGTGTTTTTCAAGTGTCAGAACAAGAAGGAGTACTTTTCTTTGACAAAGTTTCACTTGTCTGAAGTTAGATGAGAAAAACATGATTGATGTAGTATACTTTTAACTCCATTTAAATAACTGTTATTTTGGGAATATACTCTTTCTGTGAGTTTGTCTGGTAGTTTATACTATGATCTTTATTGTTTTAAAAATTCATTTACTTAATTTTATTACTTGGCAAGGTGAAAACTAACAAAGTTCCCCACTGATTAATCAACTTACTTTTGAAACTTTACTTTGTCAATTTCAAGACTCTGGGAACCGTGTGTGGAAACTACATTATTATGCTTACTGTTTTTCAGGTTCTCTTCAACTTCATTTTAACTGTATCTCTATTCTTTCCTTGTCTCATCTTCCTCTTTCTCTTATTCTCTTTAGTTTGTCTAATGAGCTTGCCTTCCCAACTCTTTTGTCTCTTATGAACTAGGAAAATGTTGGAGTGGGAAAAACTAGAAAATAGCTTGCAGGGTTTGAAATTGATTAACCTGGAGTCTTAATATCATTCCTCAGAAATAGCAAAATTGTAATATGAAGGGAATGGACCTTAAATATTTTTAGTCATTAAAATAGGAAGAACTAGGTTAAAATTGCTGAGCATTTGGTTGAGCAACAGGAAGAAATTCATGAAATAGAGCAGTTATTAACCTTGGAACTGCCTTCTGAGATCCAGTTTGGAGTTTTCATCCCTGTGGAATGCTGGCCAGGTCAATTCACATCGGTCCAAGTTCTAGACATTAAAGCTTGTCTTGGCAACCTCTGGAGAATCACTCTAGCCATCTAATTACAAAGCATTTTCATGGCCCACCCAACATTCCTAAATGATTTTTACTTCACTGCATGTGTTCTTGAACTTTCCAAGTCAAGTCTCTAAATCAGCACTGACCCATTGGCTTGAAAATGGGTCAGTCAATAAAGTGACCCCTACCCCCAAAACCAGTATCCAAAGTTTGAACTATTTCATTGTCAGTGTTCTGTTGACTTGAATTATTTCATGATTATCTTGTTCATAATGATAACAGCTGGTGAAACTTCTGCTGGTAAAGCCAACAATAATTTGGAGAGCCTGAGGTGCTTTTTCAGTGTCTTCTGTATAGTGCAATAAAAAAGTTAAGTATTTTCTAAATATATTCTCTATCTAAAAAGTTATGTAGTTTCACAACATTGGACTCAGAATCTTGCTCTGAATGGCACTCTGTTTTGTTCTTTTTGAGCAAAGGAAATGATCTCCATATCTCCATGTAAGGAAAGGAATGAAGGTCCATAGAGGTTAACTGTCTCGCTCAAGGCAACGCAACAAGGGTTAGAAGCCAGATTTCCTGATTTCTATGCTATTATTCTTTCCATATCATCAAACTGTCTTCCTCAGGATTTCTGCTCTGAAAAAATAAACTCCAAAGAGGAAGTTTCAAGCAGGGTAAGAGAAACTGTGGCACATCTCTGGAAGCCTTTTCAGTTTTGATGAAGGATGCTATGATTTAGTTTGCGAAATGAAGCTCTGGTGCTTCGCAATTCAGTAAGTGGTATTGTTTGATCAAACTAGCCTGTGTTCCCAGACTTGTGAAACGCTGGAACCTGGGGGACTTTTGAGATTGGCCAATCTAGAAGCTTCCAAATGATTCGAAGCTCCAGAACTCATTCCTCAAATGAAATCTTCCATAGAAATCCATTTTAAAAAACACTTCCAAACAAAGCTTCTCCCATTGAAGTGGGGGCAGGTGTTGGGGGTCTGTCTCACTCTCTCATTCCTCACCCCAGCGACCCCTGTGTTAGAACACTGGGCTCTATGACAAGCAGTTTAGAGACCAAAGGCCTGGTCTTTGGCCCGCATGTTACCTCTGAGGAAATTGAGAAGATAACTTTGTTTTCTTAAATTGTATCCTAAAGTAAGGTGTTAAGAAAGGGTGTGTGTAAGTCAAATATTTGATTCTTTGTAAGTCTGAAAAAGTTATTATTTGGCCTTCATACTTGATTATATATATGTAAGTTGAAAATAATTTTCTTTTAGAACTTTGAAGACATATTGTCATTGGTACAGTAGTTTAGTATATACGTTTGCTCTCTCTGACAGAATCTGATTTAAAGTTTAAAAAAATTCCTTTTGCTACATGCTTGCCCTTTACTATTTGTAATTATTTGTATTATGTGTAAAAGACACACTAAGTTTGTGTATGTGTATGAATATGTGCATTCCTTATCACCCTTAACTTGTTAGCATTCCACGTAGCCATACTTTTTGGATCTTATTTCACCTCTGTTTCTGCAGAGGCAATGATTCACTTTCACAGCAGCCAGCATTGTCCATCCCTCCCTGCTGTTGCTGCTGCTGCCCTAGAACCTACTTTGAAAAACACCTAAAGCTTTTAAATAATCTATGGGTTCAGTGACCCAGGAAGGACAGGTCCTATGAAAGCAGGAACAACCAGGAGCTTATTCTGAAGTTAGAGTCTTAGCAAGAACAATTCTTCCTGTTCCCATACGGTTGTGATGGTTAACTTTATGCTTCAATTTGATCAGGCCCTAGGTACTAATATATTTGCACAAACATTATTTGGGGTGTATCTGTTAAGGTATTTTTGAATGAGGTGAACATTTAAATTGGTAGACTGAGTAAAGTAGATTGCTCCCCACCCCCAATCAGTGTGGGCCTTATTTAATCTGGTGAAGACCTGAACAGAACAAAAGCGCTGACCTTCTACCAAGTAAGATGGGAGATCAAAAGAATTCCTTTTGATTGTCTATCAGCTTTTGAATTAGGACATTGGCTCAGACTTGAACGGAAACATCAGCCCTTCCTGTGTGGAGAGCCTGGTGGTCTTTGGGCTAGTATTATACTGAGGGTACTCCTGGTTTTGAGTTCTTTGGACTCAAACTGGAGCTACACCATTAGCATTTGTGGGTCTCTAGCTTGCTGACTGAAAATCTTGGGGCTTGTCAGCCTCCATAATTGCAAGAACACATAACACACACACACTGTTGGTTCTGCTTCTCTGAGGAACCCTTACTAATACAAAGACTTCCAAAATTACATTTATCTGCATGTTTTAACATTAATTTTGCTTCATGGACTGGAATTCTAGTAACCAGTGCCTCATTTAGTTTATCAAACATTTTCCTTAAAAATAGAAACAGATTTCCAGGTTTGGTCCAGCATGCAAGGAGATTTAGAAGTTGCCATCCCATCATAACAAGTAAAGATCTGAACAATTTAAAAACTCAACAGCTCTTCATAGGTTCTTCAGAGAGCTACGGTCACAGGGCCACTGCTGTCCCTAAAATCAGAGAGATGGGTAGACACAGAGAATCACACTAATCAGAGCAGAAACCTCTTTGAGAGTCAGGTCTAGGGTAGGAGAACCTGAATTAAAATTGAGGAATTGCTGGAGGCTCAGTGTGGAAAACTGTGAGAATTGAAACCTTAGGGAGACCTGGTTATAGGGTATAGGGAAGTGCCTACATTTTTATGAATTTTACCTCTAGGAGCTCTATCGTGTCTCCCAGTAAACCTTGGAGAAAAATTCTAGTGTGCTTATGGCAGAGAAATGGGAAAAGAAACCATTTGGAAATAGGCCAGAACATTCTACTCTCCTGCTTTCAGGAGAAACTATTTCACCACAGCCTAATCTGCTGGAATTTTATCAGAGCCTCACTTACCTGGGTGAAAACAAATACCCAACTCCAGCCTGCTCTAACCTTTCATGTAGTTTCTTGGTGAAGGAATTAACCAACCCTCCAGCCCTCCTGTCCCATATAAGAGGAAAAAAGAAAAAGCGAGAATCCATGGAAAACTTTATAGTGCAGGGAAACACATTACCATTTACATTAGCACCCCCCCTTAATGAAATATAATACTTAGGTATAAATCTAATAAAATATGTACAAAATCTCTATGAGGTAAAGTACAAAACTGATGAACAAAATAAAAGAAAAGCTAAATAAATGGAGTGATATTCTATGTTCATGGATAGGTAGACTCAATATTGTCAAGATATCGATTCTTCCAAGTTTTATATATAGATTCAATGCAATCCCAGGCAGAATCTCAGAAATTTGTTTTGTGACTATGGACAGACTGATTCTAAAGTTTATACGAAGAAGCACAAGAACTAGAATAGCCAACTCAATATTGAAGCAGAAGAATGAAGTTAAAGGACTGATGCTCCGTGACTTCAAGATTTATTATAAAGCTGCAGTAATCAGACGGTGCATTACTGGTAAAAGAATCAACAAATACAGTCATATACTACATAACAACTTCTCGGTCAACAATGGTCCCGGTATACAATGGTGCTCCCATAAGATTTTAATGGGGATGAAAAATTCCTATTGCCTAGTGACACCTTAGCCGTTATAATGTCAGAGCACAATGCATTACTCGTGTTTGTGGTGATCCTTGTGTAAACCAACCTACTGTGCTGCCAGTCATATGTAAGTATAGCATTACAATTATGTACAGTACATAATACTTGATAATGACTATGTCATTGGTTTTGCACTTATTATACTTTTTATGATCATATCAGAGTGTACTCTTTCCACTTATAAAAAAAGTTTGCTGTGTTACACTGGCAGCAGCCCAGACATCTCGTGTTTACCACAGCTCTTGGTTACATCATGTTCTCTTGTGCATGATTTAATCTTGTATTTTTTTTTTTGTACAGTGACATTTTGTACAGGCTTGTATTCTAGGAGCAACACACTATATTTCATATGGCCTAGGTGTGTAGTAGGCTATACCACCAGCTTTGTGTAGGCACACACTATGATGTTGGCTCAATAACAAAATCACCTAACGATGCATTTCTCATAAGGTAAACCCATCATTAATCAGCACATGCATATATGTCAATGGAATGAAATAGAGACCCCATAAATAGACCCACCCAAATGTAGTCAAAAGGTCTTTGACAAAGGAACAAAGGCTATACAATGGAGCAAAATTAGTTTCTTCAAAACTGATGCTGGAAAAAGTGGACATCCCCATAGAAAATAGAAATCTAGACACAGACCTTAAAATCATAGACCTAAATATAAAACTCAAAATTATAAACCTGCTAGAAGATAACATAGGAGGAAAACCTAGATGATTGTGGGTATGGCAATGACTTATTAGATACAGCATCAAAGGGATGGTCCATGAAAGAAGTAATCAATTCTTTAGTATAGTGATAAAGATAGATTTCTTCTTTAAAATGATAAACTTCTGCTGTGTGAAAGGTAACATCAAGGCAATGAGAAGACAAGCCAAAAACTTGGAGAAGGTATTTGTAAAGGACAAATATGGCAAATGTCTTATCCAAAATACACAAAGAAGACTTTAAACTCAACAATAACAAAAGAACCTGATTAAAATATGGAGCAAAGACCTAACAGACATCTCACCAAAGAAGGTATACAGATAAACACATGAAAAGACATTCAACAACAATGAGTTAGCACTACTCATTTAGAATGGCCTAAATCCAGAACACTGACAATATATAATGCTGACAAGAGTGTGGAGCAACTTTCATTCATTGCTGGTGGGCATGCAAAATGGTACCAGCACTTTGGAAGATACTTTGGCAGTTTCTCACAAAATTAAACATACTCTTACCGTATAATCCATCAGTTGTATTCCTTGTTATTTTTTCAAATGAATTGAAAACTTATGTCTATATAAAAACATCTGCACACAGATGTTTATAGCAGTTTTATTCATAATTGTCAAAATGTGGAAGCAATCAAGCTGTCATGTGGGTGAATGAGTAAATAAATCGTGGTACATACAGACCATGGGAATTATTTAGTATGAAAAAAGAAATGAGCTATTGAGCTGTAAAAAAATGGAGGAAACTTAAATTAATATTATGACGTGAAAGAAGCCAATCTTTAAAGGCCATTACTGTGTGATTTCAACTATATAACACTCTGGAAAAGGCAAAACTACAGAAGTAGTAAAAAGATTAGTGGTGCCCAGGATTAAGGGAGAGGGAGGGTTGAATAGACATGGCCTAGAAGATTTGTAGGGCATTGAAATTACTCTATATAGTACTAAAATGGTTGGTACATGTCATTACACATTTGTCAAAATTCATAGAAAGTACAGCACCAAGAGTGAAACCTATTGTAAACTGTGAACTTTGGGTGAGAATGATGTGCCCCTGGAGGTTCATTGACGCTTAACAAATGTATCTCTCTCTTATGAGATCGTAGGGGACAGTGTTTATGTGTGGGGAATATGGGTTATAGAAAATCTATAATTTCCACTAAATTTTGCTGTGAACCTAAAAGTTCTCTAAAAATAAGGTATATTAATTGTGTATATATATACACACCTGTACACATGCACACATTTGGGATGGTATGGGAATTTTAATAGTCATTCACAAGTTAGTGTGAATTAGTTTGTGTGGGAGGGGGATTCCTTTTTCTTCTACCACAGATAAAAGTGGGCTTTGATTATGAGTAGTGAAAGGAAGAAGATAGTAGTTTTAGAATTTAGAGAAACATAGTAGCACTGAGACTTGGAGGAGAAATTATAAGTGGTACAAAGCAGAGGAGTTAAAATGGTACTGATGTTAATTTTTGTCAATTTAAATATGGTGTCCAGGGTTGGCCCTAAGTCATGTAAAGCCATTGGTGTTTTGATACATGTATATCCTTTTATAACATAATCATTACCACATATAATTTTGTGTTTTCCTTTCTAATGCTTTTTCCTCTCAATTCCTTTTCTTTTCTTATTACATTACCTAGAACTTCTAGAATAATGTTGTATTCCTAGCTTTGTTTCTGACTTTGATTTGCATACATTCAGTGTTTCAATCTGAAATGTTATGCTTACTTTTTATTTCTGTTAACAACATAGGATTAGAAAGACACATCCATAAGAATAAAGTATACTAAGAGAATGTATTAGAAATGACTATGAAATTAAAAGATATCTATTAAATTAAGTTATTTAATTTTATTTATTGTAACTTTTGTATAAATTTTATAACTATATGTACATTTATTTATGCACATTTTCATAGATGCATAAATGTATGTTGTAATCACTTTTTACATCCTTACCACATTTTCTCCTATAATCTAGACTAACAATCTGAGATATGCTCTTCCATGTTTTTTCCATAATGATGTAACTCTATGTATATGTGCATTGTCTATGATGTTTTGGAATTTGCTTTTCTCATACAACAATACTTGGAAATTCTTCCAAGTTAAACAGATGTTACATTTTAGTCTTGCCTCTGCTATTTATTAATTGCATGTCCTTGGGTAGGTTAAGTACCTTTCTGGTATGTGTCTGCCACCTGAACATGAGGATAATTATTCCTCTGTCCCAGGACTATTTTAAGAACCACATGATATCATACAGGGCGGGGGACCAAAAAAAAAGGAATTATCCTCTGGAGAGAGGGTCCCTTGTAGTCCTTGTAGTGCAGGCATTCCCTGCTAGGTGTGTTCTAGGAACCCGTATGTATCTGTGCCAGATGGTGTTGTTGTGAGAGGCTGTGTTCAGCTTCAGTAAATTTCTTTGAAGACTCTTTCAATGTGTTTGCGCATTTCATGATAGGTGATTTATGAGCACACTTGCCCATACCAAGCTGAGTGTTCAGCAGTTTTTGACCAAAAACTCATGATTCCCATGCCCCACCCTTCCTATTCACTAGATCTCACACCTAACAACTTCTTTTTGTTTCCCTGGATGAAACAAGTCTTAAAAAAACCCCTGTGTTTTGCTGATGTGGAAGAAGTGAAACAAAAAATGATGGAAGCACTAAAAGCCAGCAAAATTGATGAGTTCAAAAACTGTTTTAAGCAGTGGAAAAAAAAGGTCTCGATATGTGTATTGAATCAAATGGAGAGTACTTTGAAGGTGACTAAAGTTTAAACACAATTTTTTTATAGCATACACTATTTTTTATAAATAAATTCCAGAGTTTTCAGCCCCCCGCCCCCCCATATAAAGTACTAAACATGGAACCTGGCTCTAAACAAGTGTTACTTGATGTCATGCCGCACTCGGGGGCAGTGACCTTTCCTTTCCCTTGTGGCAGTCACCAGTTTGGCCCGATCATGCATACTCAGCCCGTGCCTGAGAACTTGCTGTGCGGGTACCCTGGGTGGTGATCTGGTTCAGCATAGCACTCCTGGCGCCTGTGGCCTGGTTTTGAATCCATGCCCCTGACTTCCTCATGACATTCGTTACCTTGGAAAAGTTTCTTAACCTCTCTGCTCTTCAATTGCCTCGTTTTTAAAATGGAAATAATAATAGTACCTATCCATTACCCCTATCGTGGATGTAAAGGAGATGGTGCATGTGACGCATTTGGAAGGGTGCCTGGGACACCGAAAGCACTCGATAGGAACAGGCGAGTACCGTGAAAGGGTCCAGGCTTTGAAGTCAATTGTCTTCCGTCTGCCATTTGCTGGCTGTGTGACTTGGCTGAATTTTGATGGGCTTTGTAATCTCAGTCTTCATCTGTAAAACGGGTAATGATACACCTTACTTGGGCCTGCCAGCGGACTTTCAGAATGTTTGCTCTCAGTGAACTGGGGCATACCTGCTTCCTGGCTGTCCATTCTCAAGTGGCTCGTGACACAGCCCAGTGGATGCTGGGAACATGTGCTGTCCTCAGCAGCCTCTGTCTCCTCCTTTTGTTTCCTTCTTGCATGTGGGAATATGCATTGTATTTCAAGTTACTCATCTTGCTCTGTGGGGTACAGATTTACTGCTGTCAGAAGAGCGCATGAGGATGAGGATAAGGTGTGCCTGCAGTTAAAGGATGTGAGCATGGGGCCAAGATGAGCCTGCCGGATGCATGTCCATTTCAGCCGGCTTTCTTGCTCTCACTGGGACAGGCAACCCTCCAAGAAGGTCTCAGTTTTCTTCTCAAATATCTGAGGGGAAGCTCTCTCACTAATCCCCAAAGCAAAGCAAGACAAAAACTGCACAGGCGGTCATCTCCTTCAGTGCAAACACAAAATATTTTCAAGAGAAAAATTCAAGGTAGGATATCACTGCATGGAATAGTTTGTTCATCTCTTCTTGCTGAGATTTGCTTGCTTCTGATGGCAATTCCAGAATTTATAAAATTTGCTCTACGGGCCTGTATTAACACTGTTTTATTTTTTTTCCAAATCTGGCTCCTCTCACTGCACTGCACAGATGCCCATGAAATAAGCCACTCCCCCACCCCCAAAGAAACAAAAGCAGTTTAAGCTGTGAATTTTGTGTGAACTACGATTCAGCAGCACTCCCTAGTGGCCATATTTGGGAACTGTAGAAGGCTCTGAGATGTAAAAGAATCTTGGGACTTCAAAGCAGGAAACGAAGAGAAAAATTAAATATTTTTTAACACTTCATAATGTGAGCCATGCCCGCCACTCCAAGTATGTCTAATTATATAGAACTCATTTTAATCACCTCATTACTTTTTGTAAGGTGATTCAATTGAACAAAAAGGAACAACTGCAACCCTCTGCTTTTGGTCGCAGGAATCATCAGAATATTCCATTTGGGGCACATTTCTTCTGTCTCCGCTAAAGCAGCACGGCCCCAGGAAGTGGTGCCCAGTTCTACTCCTTTATTAGAGAAGATCCTGCCATTCAGCCACTGGAATGGGCCTCGATGGACACAATGGACTTTGTATTCAACCACAGGCAGCTCTGTTTTGATAATCACTTTCCAAGCTATGGCTGCTAAGTATTGATGCTACTTGCAAAAAGAATTATCCCAGATAATTACAAACAGGCCAGATGCTCTGCTTTCTCCATTAGACATTCTAGCTAATTAAGAGTTATCTTATACTGCCTACACAGACAACTAGGTTTTCCATACTTGGAGTTGAACCCATTTTCTACTTTGTACTAGACTGACACCATTTTCTCCCTTTGGTAACTGAATAGGTACATCAGGGTCATTACCTTTTATTATAAAACCTGCTGTCGGATAAAGTCTCTATAGTATAGCACTGTTTTGTTTTTGTTTTTTTTAAATTGAACATTAAAACCTGACGAAATGAAACACTTAGTTGGGGTGTCACACTTATTTTCACCAGGGCCCACATCAGCCTTGAGGTTGCCTTCAAAGGGCTGAATGTAATTTTAAGACTGTATAAATGTAATTACTTCTTAACTGTTAATGAATTGAAATTCCATTTGGACCTTTGAAGATGATCGTGGGGCTGATATGCCCCCCCCATAAAAATGAGTTTGACACCCCTGACTTAAGTGGTTGATCCAGCTGGAGAATGTGGAGTATAATGGAGAGAGAGTATAATGGTGAGTGAAGTAGGTGAATCCCAGCCTCTGACAGTTAGTATTTTCTTGAGCCTTAGTTTTCTTATCTGTAAAATGGAACTGTTATAAGCATTAAATGAAATAATGTGTGTTGAATTCTTAGCACAGAGTATAGAAGCTTAAATATCAATTCTCCCACTCTGTGTCATGTAGAAAAAGAGAGAGAAGCTAAAACAGAGTTTACTGTTGGGAAAGCCTGAGTTGTGGGATGTGACATGACTGCTGCTGTGGCTTTAAAAAAGTGTAGTGGTTATAGGCCCTGGCTCTGGAATTCTCTCCCCCTGGTCAAATTCTGGATCTGCATTTTTGTTTTATTTTAGTTTATTCAGTACAGTTTCTATCCTTTATTCCCATTCCAGCCCACCCACCCATCCCTCCCCTCCTCCCTCCCCTTTCCAACCCCCCTAGTTTTGTCCATGTGTCCTCTCTATTTGTTCCTGTAAACCCTTCCCTTCTCCCCTGAAATTCCTTCCCCTCTCCCCTCTGGGCACTGACAACCTGTCCTCTATTTCAGTGTCTTTTGTTATATTTTACTTGGATCTGCATTGAACAAGCCAAGGGCTCTTGTGCAACTTGCAGTCTCTTTGCTGCTCAGGCTCCTTGGCTGCAAAGCAGGGATGAGGACAGCATCTATCTTATCAGATTGTTTAGAGATTAAGTGGTTTAACAGAGGGAAGTGTTTACAGAACAGTCTGGCATAGAGTAGGTTCTCAATAAATGTTAGTTGTTATTAGTATTAAAAGGTGAAAATGTCAAAAATGGTGTGGAAAAACAATTAAATACATGTATTTCTGTCATGAATATGTTCTTTTAAGTCACATACTTATTATTTTATGTATGGTATCGATGAGCACTGTCTGACAGAATAATATTGTGAGCTGTGAATGTAATTAAAATGTTTATAGTAGCCATGTTAAATAAAAGTGAAAATTAGCAGTAACAAGACATAGCGACATCATAAACTCCTTAAAAGGATGCACTGAAAGGACATTTCTCAGCTGTGATTTTTCTTTCCTCAAAGCCATGACCTCATTCCAACCATGAGAAAACACCAACATAATTTGAGGGAGATTGTGTAAGGTGACAGATAAGTACTCTGTATAACCATCAAGATCATGAAAGACAAAGACAGACTGAGGAATTGTCATAGATTGGAAGAGACTGACAACTGAATTCAATGTGTTATCTTGACTGGGATCCTGAAACCACAAAAAGGACATCAGTGGACAAAAGTGGTACAATTTGGTTACAGATTGGTGTTTAGTTAATAGCACTGTATCAATGTTAATTTCTTGGTTCTGGTCATTACACTGTGGTTATATAATATATTAACTTAAAAGGAAGCTTGCTGAAGAGTATATGGAAACTATACAATTGTGCAACTTTCTATAAGTCTAAAATTGGTTCAAAATAAAATAATTTAAAAATTAAAAAGAAACAAGTGAATTTAGTTTTAGTAATATATTTTATTTAACCCAATGTATCCCAAGTATTATCGCTTCAAAATGTCATCAGCATAAAACTCTTAGTAGTGGATTTTACATTTTTTTGTACTGTCTTCAAAAACTTGGTGTGTTTTACACTGACCTCGCCTTTCAGTTTGCTCAGGGGCCACATGTGTCTGGAGGCTGCCGTACTGGACAGTACATGGGTAGATGCAGTGGTGGATGTTATCCAGGGGTCCATCGACTCCTTGTTAGCATTTCTCTGGAGGAATGTGTCTCTCAACTCTGGTCCTGGGCCTTCTGCTATAAGTGTTAGAACCCCTAGAGGTGATTAGCTCCTAAGTCTCATAACATTGTTGGCTGATCTAATGAGAAAATGTATTAATTTGTAAAGAGCATGGTCCTTTCTAGGGAGTGAAGTGCTCACAGCCCCAGTATTTTCTATAGTGTGGGGGGATAAACAGCCCTGGCTGGTGTGTCTCACCGGCAGGATCACGGGCCTGGAGCCAACAGGTTGCTGGTTTGATTGCCAGTCAGGGCACATGCCTGGGTTGCAGACCCAGTCCCCCAGTTGGGGGTGTGTGAGATCCAGCTGATTGAAGTTTCTCTTACACATTGATATTTCTTTCCCTCTCTTTCTCTATAAATAAATAACATCTTAGAAAAAAGTGTGGGATAAATACCACTGGTTTTAAGAGGTGTGTAAGAAAAAATGACTTCAGGTGGTACGTAGACATTTCATTAAATTACATTGACTCACAACATGAGAATTTTTTTTCCTATTTCAATTCTCTTTCATTCCTTGTGGTTAGATCGAAGATCAGGTCTCATTTAGTGCCTTATATCTTAGCACCTCCCCAATGCTTTCCATTTAATTCCTGATATGAAATTAATTTATTTAAGTTTTAAATAAAATATAAATATAGGAACAAATTTAATAAAGAAAAATATTAAGGTAATTGTAAACCAAGTGGCCCTGGGAAATAGCAAAAACAGAAGCAAAAACAAAACCAACACCCCTCCTCAAATCATCAAGTGACTATGAGAATGTTTGAAATCTGGGGAACTTGTAGATCAATTCCCAGTTTCAGACCTGCCCCCTTAAAGAAACCTCTAAGAAAACAATTAAGTCTGATGAGGCAGAATGGGGTGATTCAACAAATTAGCTCCCTCATCAAATTTTTTCCTAGAAAGACTGTTTTCCTCACAGTCCTCCCTTCCTCGTTGTAGTCTCCGCCTCCCCCCACCCCCCGCCCCCGGCGTGCACCCCCCACTCACTGTCTCCTCTCTGTCTCCCACCCTTTGGCCAGAGTTCTGACTCCCCTCACCCACCAATCACTGCATGCTTCTGACTTTCTCTGTTCTGACATCTGACAGGTCAGGATGCAGCTTCTGAATCCTTGGGCTTTCTGTTTCTTCCGGCATCTTTAAAAGAGGATCCTGGATATTTTTTAAAATCCCTTTGAGCTTACTTTAACAATTTCTGGGGTCAAATTCTGGGCAACTGGAGGGTACTGTTCTCCGGAGAGGGAAACATTTCTCATGGCTTCCCTGGATCAGACAGGTGGGTTTTCCAGGTTACATGCACATTGTTTTCCTTATTTTATGCACCAAGGGGCAGCAAATGATACTTCTAGAATCTGGCTTGGATAATTTATGTCCTTGAAAGATATTATTGCATCAAATTCTGGGGATATTTAGGGAAAATGCTGTTAATGCAAAACTCACTATATCCGACAAGGCAGTCGATTTGGAAATGATTTAGGCAAAATAATTTTTCTCTCTCTTCTACCAGTTATAGATGGAGTATGATAGAAAGGAAAGATGCAATGAAACTTTTCCCACTATGAGATAATATAAGAAAACTTCCCATCTCAGACATGAAAATAATGTCAAGTTCTGCTTTTAGCTTCTTTCGTGAACTCTTCTCCTTTCTTACATTTCATATCAGTCATCTTTTTATATTCAGCTTTTGAGTACACATAATAAGAAATGGTTTTAAATTTTTACTAAGTAATACAAGTCAGGCAAGAGAAAGTTTGAAGTGATTTTTTAAGGTCATTCACCTCTGCATCTTCAAAACAAAACCTACTAAGAATGCTGGTGCCACAAAACCTCACCGCCACCACAGGCCCGGGTTAGGGCCCCTCAGACACAGCTAGAGGTTTGACCAGCTAACCATGCAAGTCACCCCTTGGTTCACACAGGCATTCCCAGTCCTTTCATTGGCTGTTTAACTGCCGTAGGAGGTGGAGCTGAGGCCTGCAGATAAAAGGTGAGAACTCATGCTATTTTTCTGCTCCCTTAACACCAGCAGCAGCCAATACTTGCTGAGCAAAGAAACCATATTAGATACTAGTGGAAGTACTTTACTTGCATTAAGTTATGGAATACCCACAACAAACGAATGACGCAGGTACTGCCATTATCTTCATTTTATAGATGAGAAAACTAAACTTGGAAGTTGTCTCCCACCCAAGGGCCAGCAGCTAGTAAGACCGGAAGGTGGGTTCGAATCCCGAAGGCTTGGTTCCAGAAGCAAATCTCAGTTTCTGTACCAGGCAGGCAGATCCCCTGGATGAAGCACTGTTGCACCAACACAGCTGAGAGCTAACAAGAGTCTCTGAAGGGAATCCAGTTTTTATGTTTTGAAATCAAGTTGTATTTTATTGGAAACATTCCTGGGCATGGGGTGTAATAAATAGCACATTTAAGAATGTGACAAAATTTCTAATTTTATGTAGTTGAAATAAAAACTCACTCCTATAAATTATTGTTAAGAACATGGAGCCTCACTAAATTAAATAAAAATGAACAACTCTGGGACTTGGGATGAAAATGTGACAGTGAAACAAATGACTCCATTAAGGGGTTTTCTGTCACATACGGTGTTCCATTTCTGAGGCTGAATTCTCTAAAACTTCAGCAATTTGGTTTTGATTTTGTTTTTTAAGGAACCCCAAATCTACCTGATGCTTTTACATTTATTTCTAAGGCAATGAATTCCCAAGCAAAAATACCAAAGGAGAGTTCTATTACTTTTTAATAATGGCAATGGGAGCAGGGATATCCTGGCAGTATTTACTCCCATTGAGAGAAAAAAGAAATGTGATTGTGTGCGGCTCTTTCTTTGCTTTGCTTTCCGTTGCTGTTTAGGTAGAATTTCCGTATTCATGTCACCCACTGACCAAAACCAAACTGAACAGGCCGATCTTTAGCAAGCAAATCCTTGCAAATTAAGGGGTTTGGGGTAGATCAGGGTAGGGGCTGAAGGAGACCCAGAAGTTGTAGATAAGGCTTTATGAACAACTTCTGTTGGAGTTAGGTATGGATCTGACCTCAATATTCCAGGGATCTCGTCTTACTTTATTTTATGTCTTGCTCTTCACATCAGTGAATTTCCTCTTTGTTCAGTGAGCACTGTTTGAGAAGAGAAAACACGCTAAGTTATAAAATGCCAAATTCTTACTTAGGAGTGGAGCTTTGTTCTAATATTTGGCAGGGTAGGCAGGAGCCCAACCATACTTTAATTTGAAAAAATGGCTAGGAAATAAATGCACTAGCAATTTTGTTGCCTGGAATGATGAACTTAATGATGCATACTGATGGATAGACTTTTACAAATGATTACCTCCCCTTAGGATTTGTATGCGAAAGTTGCAGCTTCACGATGCTAAAACAGTGGATTGACTTGGGTTTGTTGGTATGGTGGAGGTGGGGTTTTTTTTTCCCCCAGAAGAAAAGTCTTTACCTTAGAAACCATAGGGACAGGTATATTAGTTTGCTAGGGCTGCCCTAACAAAGTGTCACAGACTGGCTGGCTTTTGCAACAGAAATGTCTCACAATTCGGGACACTATAAGTGCCAGATAAATGTGTTGGCAGGATAGGCTTGTTCTGAGAACCATGAGGAAAGGTACTCTTCTAGGCCTCAATCTTTGGCTTTTATTTTAATTCAGTGATTATTTAGTAACTTTATTTTCTATCAACCATCTTTCCATTTTTTGTTTAAGAATCTGTGGAAGAGTAGCTTAAGACCACTCAGTGGTCATTCCCACCCATTCAGTGGCCTGAGCAGAGGGAGCTGCGGACTGGTCTTTAGTGGCGGTTGAGCACTCCCATCTTCAGTAGGAAGCTGCTCAACAGACACAGAGGGCACCTGGATGCCTTGAGATCAGTCTGCAACTGTGGGTTGAGAAGCAGTAAATTCAGGAGCTGGATCAGTCCATCCACCCTGAAATTGCCTCTTGGTCACAGTCTTTTCAGCAGCAGCCTGCTCTTCCTTTTCGATCTCTTCAAGATCTCTGTGGAAGTAGAGATTAGGCATGACTTCCTTTGGGTGCTCTTGGGAGATGGGGCCGTGCATGTGTAGAACTTCCTGGATGAGTATCCACCACATCATAGTCACTGCGTGAGCTCCTTTGCTGTTGCACTTGATGGCAATGTCTACATAGTGCTGAAGAGTGTATTGTGACACAGGGTCTTGGTAGGTGTGTTAACATAAGACATCTTTGTGAGAGGCTGGTGGTCAGTCTTTGTTGGGATCAGTAACGACTGGAAGTTGTAGCTCCCAGAAGACTGCCTGGACCTGGTTAGCAAAGGTCTCAGGAGTGAAGTGGCAGCAGTCAGAGAGGCTCCAGAGGCAGCAGCGAACTTCAGCACAGCATGCTGGCCAGTATTCCTAAAGGATGTGACAATATCCAAGCCAGGTTAATGGCATGAGCCTCCAGCAGAAGCTTCTTTCAGGTTCTCTTTATGGTGAAGATGCCATCACTTTTCCTTCTGTAGATGCGTGTTCTTTTTGGAAGTCAAAGGTGGTGACACCTAACTGGGTTCCTGCTGCAAGGAATTGGCGGAAATCCTCTTCGATTTGCAGGACATCAAGGTCTGTACACCTTGTGAAAGCTTCCCTTTACGATGTTACGATGGGAACCAAGAACAATGCCTCATGCACCCCTTCTCAGGTAGCATGGCTAATTTCCCCATGCCATCCCATTGTGTCTCCTCTGTGCATGTGTGTCCTAATATCCTCTTCTTATAGGACACCAATTATATTGGATTGGAGCCCACCTATATAACCTCATTTTATCTTAATTACCTCTTTAAGGGTTCTGTCTTCAAATACAGTCAAATTCTGAGGTCCGGGAAGGGAGACATGGATAGTACCTCAACATACAAGTTTTTAGGGAGAAACAATTCAGTCCCTAACCATGGGGAGCCTCATTTATTCTAGGCGGGTAGAGAAGAGATGCTTAGCTTTAGAGTTAGTCTTTAAAATTGTAAGCTGAAAAAGCCCATCTTTGATACACAAAGTTCTTTATTCCCCCTGGATCCTTCATTGTATTGTCACCATTTTCTTTATCCTTATCTGACTCTGCCTCACTGCTCTGTCTCCCTCTGTCACCAGTCTTATCTCTCAAGAAAGAATATGATAGTGATCATTTACAGAGTGAAGAAATTTTAAGCCAGAGAAATTTGCGTACTATGTTCCTCTCCATAATAGTGCAAGGAAAGGCTTTATCTCCACTTAAAGGAAATTCACCCATCAATGAGCAGGTCAACAGGTGTTGGGGGTGTGTGTGTGAAACAAAGACCTTTTCCTTACCTCACTCCTGAACTAACAATACACATGCAGGCAGGCACTTACTATTAATCTCTTTATGAAATTGTCCTTAGATCTATGGGGCACCTTCCCTCCTCAGAGGAAATAGGCAGTAAACTCAAGCAGGACTAACTGAAGGAACTTTAATAAAGAGATTATTGGAAAGATATAAACTGGGCTAAGAAAACCAATATGAGATGGAGAAACATACCAGGGCAAGCAGCAGAAGGAAGCCGTTACCACCTCTAGATCTGAAGGTCAAGGAGGGGGAATGTTACCAGAGCCCAGACACACTTGTAGGATTAGCTGTAGCTGTGAGAGATGGCTTTGTGCTGGAAGTTAGGATTTTGAAGGGAGGCCCAGGGAACAGCTACTCAACTTGATTTCCACCTGCCCTGCACTCTCCCAGCAGCATTCTCACAGCTGAAGAAAGCTAATGAGAGCCAGAAGCTGACAGAGTCGATGAAGTCAGTTGGTTCAACCTCCTAAAGCACAGAGCAGAGTGGAAAAGATCCTTTTCCTCAATACGTTTCAAATTTTTTCGTTGTTGTTGCAAATGAGTTAAACTATTCAAGGCCTTGAAACAAAGAGTGTTAATTTTAGGCTCTCATTTTGTCCTTCTCTATTTTGAATGATGAAATGACTAAGAGAGTTTTTGTTAATCACTGTCAGTGATTTAGTCTAAATGTCTGGTTCTACACCCTACCAAAACAAGTTCTCATGCTGTGCCTTGAACATCTATTTTGTCCCCAGTGTCAAGGTGAAGGAAACGTTTTCCCATCTTTGCAGACTTCTGCTGCTTTTGTCTGCCCAGTGTTCCTTTTCCTCTTTGCTGGTAACAGCACCTTGATTTTCCTGTAGGGGCCACATTTTCCCAACTCTACGTGCATAGTGTTGGGCTGAGGCTGCTGTTACCTGTGGGCTCCAGTCTCTGAGACTGCAGTCATTGTAATGCAATCAAGGGCTCTGCATCTTCTTTGCCACAGGGATTATTAAAAAAGAAAGGGCATGTGCCCCATCAGTGTAGGGCATCAGACATAGGACTTCTGCTGGTGCTATATCCTCTTTTTATAAACTGTCACAGTTGAAAAGGTGGGAGGATATAAAGCAGGAGTTCCTTGGAACAACCTGCTTCAACCTGGGGCCAAAATAGAAAACAGCAGAAAGGAGATACCAATAATGGTCGGTTCCTGGATCTAGCTATACCTGAAGTTCTCTCGAACTTTTAGTTTCATGACTCATGAGTTCTTTTCTTAAGCCAATCTGGGTTTCTGTGACCTAGAAATCCTTGAACAATATATTCTCTGTATTTTAAAGTCAATATTACTTTACATTGATGTCTGCATATCCTATTTACTATCAGATGGCTTGGGTTTGGTTTCTGCTTTAGTGTTGCACTGCAGGAATAGGGGCATTAGCACTGCTGAAAATACATTTGTTAACAAAAATAAAATTATGTACAGGCCATTGGCTGGCATGTTTTCTTGGAAATGGAAGCCACCTATCGATTGTAAAGAATATCACTTATTTGATGAGATAATGTAAAATGCAGATATGGGTCTCCTCAAGAATATATGGTATTAATTTTAGGGTTTTTAAAAAAATATATAATAGCAACAAATCTACTAAAATTAAAACTATAGCACATTTAGAAGTGGCTCGTGTTTCTTACATGTCTTTAAGTTACATTGCATTAACTGTATACTCTGAGACCTCCTTCAGTCAGTCTGGGAAGGAAACAGAATACTTCCTGTTACAATTTCTATTTGTCCTGCTATTATTTTCTTTCTGGTCATACACACCTTTCTAAGGCTATTTCCAATGCAAATTTTCAAGGGTGGAATAGGTATATATATACTCTGCCACATTACTGCTCAGACCTTGTCCATCCAACACTAAACAATTAAAAGAATAAAATTTCTTCAATCATTTGGAAGATTTCAAATAGATATAAAGCCGATTAAAAAATCAACAAAACCAACAAGTGAACAAAATATAACCACAGACACTGAAACAAACAAACTGATAGTAACCAGAGAAGAAGAGGGAGAGGGATAATGGGGGAAAATCGGGGAAGGGCCATCAAGGAACATGTATAAAGGACCCACGGACAAAGCCAAAGGGTGTAGGTTCGAAGATGGGAGGCACGGATGTGTGGGGCAGGGCTGCATGGTGGGGTGAAAATGGAGACAACTGTATCTGAACAACAATAAAAAAATCTGTATAAATCTGTATATCTGGAGTTTGCTTAGACTTAATTTATAAGGTAGATGCATTGCTGTAGATAGGTTTGGGGTCCATTGGAGCTTCAGTGGGGCCCTAACCTGCCTGTAATGTCTAATAAAGTGGCAAAGCAGGCCTCCTGGGAGGGTGCTGCTTGATTAGGAGACTATGATGTGCTGTAAGACTGATGTTTATAATCAAATTCCCCTTCAGAAGGTTGTATCAATCAATGTTCACTCCCACTAGCTGTGGATAAAAATGCCATTACTTACTTCCTTACCAAAAGCAAACATTAGATTTTACTTAATATCTGTTAGATATCATTTAATATTTTTCAAATATGATTTAATATCTTTCAAATGTTATTTACATATCTTTGCCAACTTGGTAGGACAAAAATATATCTCATGGTTTTATGTATCTCGTTTCTCCTTACTTACTAGTGAGCTTGAACTTTTTTTCTTAATGCGGATTTGGACTTCTGCCTTTCTTATTTTTGTGAATTACCTACTTAGGTCTTTTATCTAATTTTTAAAGTTAGAGTATCCATCTTACTAAAAACTATATATATTTATTTATTTTAAATTTATTGGGGTGATACTGATTAGTAAAATTATATAGATTTCAGGTGTACAATTCTATAATACATCATCTCTATATTCTATTGTGTGTGCACCACCCCAAGTCAAGTCTCCTCCCGCCACCATTTATCCCCCCTTTACCTCCTCCTACTTCCCCTACTCCCTTCCCTCTGGTAAGAACTATGCTGTTGTCTATGAGTTTTTTCCTCTTTTTTTGCTTAATCTTTTCACTTTTTCATCCAGTCCTCTTATCCCCTCCCCTCTGACAGCTGTCAGTCTCTGTATCTAGGAGCCTGTTTCTATTTTGTTTGTTAGTTTATTCTGTTCATTAGATTCCACATGTAAGTGAGATCATGTGGTATTGGTCTTTCTCCGACTGGCTTCTTTCACTTAGCATGATAATCTCCAGGTCCACCCATACTGTGGGAAAGGTAAGATTTCCTTTGTATTTATGGCCAAATAGTATTCCATTGTGTAAATATACCACTACTTTTTTTGTCCATTCATCTCCTGATGGGCACTTGGACTGCTTCCAAATTTTGGCTATTATAAATAATGCTGGAATGAACATAGAGGGTACATATATTCTTTCAAATTAGTGTTTGGAACTTCTTTGAGTATATTTCTAGAAGTGGAATTGCTGGGTCTAGAGTGTCCATCTTATGAAGGACTTGTAAGAAGTTTTATATATTGATCACATTGGTCTTTTGTTGTAAATAAGTTGCAAATATTTTTATGTCTTCACCATTTGAATTTAATTTTAATTTTTTTGATGCTTGGAAATTTGTGAGTTTTTATAAATTTAACTTATCAAGGTTTAAATTTTTTAATTTTTCTTTGTTGTTGGCTTAGGATACTTTCTTTACACTGAACAGAGGCAAATAGTTATCTATATATTTGTCAAAAAATGACTTTATTATTTTTTCTAACATGTAATTTTTTATTTTAAAGAAAGATGATACAGATTAGGAAAATATCTGAGAAATAACTGGAGTTTATTGTTCCAAGCAGTTGGGGTAAACTTTACTAATCTAAATGTTCTTCAAATTATTTTATGATTTTATTTTTTTACATTTAATATTGAATCATGCATTTGTTTTGGTATATTGTATTATATCATATAGTACTCTAACTTAATATTTTTTCAAATAATTGGCTAATTACCCCTAATTCCTTATCTACTGAAAAGTACAAATTTCTCTCACTGACTTCAAACTCTATGTCTATCATTTTACTAAGTTTATTGTGTTATGTGGATTTATGCTTGGATTTTGTATTTGTTTTAACTAATTCATACACCTGTTCTTAAGGTTCAACCCCCCCTTGTCACTTTGCATGCCAGTCTATTAATTGTTTAGGTTATTCTCTACTTTATTCTTTCAAAAGAGCTCTTGGATTATTTGGATGGAATCTCAAACTTGAAAAATCCAATTGGTATTTTGGTTTGAAAAACATTATATTTATAATTAATTTAGAGAGGATTGATACTTTCATAACGGAGAGTCTTGCAGAGGCATTGTATGCATTTCCATTTATTTAAATCTTTTGTATGTCCCTTAGCAAGTTTCATAGCTTTCTTGATAAGATTATGTATACCCCTTGTTATTATGCCCTTACAGTTTTAACTACTCATTTTCCCTCTGACATATAAAAAATGATTGGTTTTACTTTTTTTAATAGTTTATTTTTATTGTATTTTTCCCATTACCATTTATTCCCCTTATACCCTGTTTCACCTCCACCCACAATCACCACATTGTTTTCCATGTCCATGAGTCCTTTTTCTTTTTTGCTCCAACACTAAACCCCCAATACCCACTCTCATGTCCTCTTTGGAGAAGTATCTATTCAGGTCCTTTGCTAATTTTTAAAAAAATTGGATTGTTTGTTGTTGTTTTTGTGTTGAGTTTTATAAGATCTTTATAAATTTTGGATATTAACTCCTATCAGATGTATTGGAGAATATGTTCTCTCATTCAGTGTTTTTTTTTTTTAAATTTGTTGGTGGTTTCCTTTGTTGTGCAAAACTTTTTTAGTTTGATGTAGTCCCATTTGTTTATTTTTATTTCCCTTGCCTGAGGAGATATATCTGAAAAAATATTGCTATGAGCAATGTCTGAGATTTTATTGCCTATGTTTTCTAGGATCTTTATGGTTTCAGGTCTAACATTTAAGTCTTTAATCCATTTTGAATTTATTCTTGTGTGTAGCATAAGAAGGTGGTCTAGTTACATTTTTCTGCATGTATGTGCCCAATTTTCCCAATACCATTTATTGAATAAGCTGTCTTTGCCCACTGTATGTGCTTGTTTCCTCTGTCAAATATTAATTCACTGTAAAGGTGTGGGTTTATTTCTGGGCTCTCTATTCTGTTCCATTGATCTATGTGTCTGTTTTTATGCCAGTACCATGCCGTTTTGATTACTATGACCTTATAGTATAGTTTGATATCAGGTAGCATGATTCCTCCAACTTTGTTCTTCTTTCTAAAGATTGTTGTTGCTATTTGGAGTCTTTTGTAGTTCCATATAAATTTTTGAAATATTTGTTCTAGTTCTGTGAAATACATCATTGGTATCATGATAGGAGTTGTCTTGAATCTATAGATGGCTTTGAGTAGTATGGACATTTTAATGATGTTAATTCTTTGTATCTATGAACATAGTATACACTTCTACTTATTTGTATTTTCTTCAGTTTCTTATAATTTTCCTTGTATAGGTCTTTTACATTCTTGGTTACATTTATTCCTAGGTATTTTATTCTTTTTGAAGCAAATGTGAATGGGATTGTTTCCTTAATTTCCCTTTCTGGGAGTTCATTATTGGTATATAAAATGCAATTGATTTATGGATATTAATTTTGTATCTTCCTCCTTGACTGAATTCATTTATCAGTTCTAGTAGTTTCTTGGTACAATCTTTAGAGTTCTTCATGTATGTATCATGTCATCTGCAAACAAAGACAGTTTTACTTCTTCCTTTCCAATTTGGATGCCTTTTATTTCTTCTTCTTGTCTGGTTTCTGTGCCTAGGACTTCCAGTACTATGTTGAATAAGAGAGGTGAGAGCAGACATCTCTGTCTCGTTTGCAATCTTAAGGGGAAAGCTTGTAGTTTTTGCCTATTGAGTATGATGCTGGCAGTGGGTTTGTCATATATGGCCTTTATGATGTTAGTATGTGTCCTCTATTTCCACTTTGCTGAGAGTTTTTCATTACAAGTGGGTGCTGGATTTTTATCAAATGTTTTTTCTTCATCTATTGATATGATCATGTAGTTTTTATCCTTCATTTTTTTTATGGGGTGAATAGTATTTATTGATTTGAGAATATTATCACAACAACATTGTATCCCTGGAACAATCCCCACCTGATCATGGTGTATGATCTTTTTGGTGTGCTGCTGTATTTGGCTTGCTAGTATTTTGTTGAGTATTTTAGCATCTATGTTCATCAGGGATGTTGATCTATAATTTCCTTTTCTTGTATTGTGTTTTTCTGGTTTTGGAATTAGGATAATGTTGGCTTTACAAAATGAGTTTGGGACTCTTGCCTCCTCTTGAATTTTTTGGAATAATTTGAGAAGAATAGGTGTTAGTTCTCAGAATATTTGATAAAATTTACCTCTGAAATCATCTGGTCCCTGGCTTTTGCTTGTTGGGAGTTTTCTGATTACTGTTTTAATGTCAATAGGTGTAATGTCAAGCTGTTTATTCAGATTCTTTGATTCTTCCTGATAGTTTTAGAAGATTGTAAGTTCCTAGGAATTTATGCACTTTGTTCAGGTTGTCCAATTTGCTGGCATATAATTGTTCATTTTCTTTTGTTTCAAGGTATCTTTTGATTTCTTACTTGATCTCATTGTTAACCCATTCATTATTTTTTAGCTTCCATGTCTCTGTATTTTTCAGTTTTCTTCTTGTGATTTACTTCTAGTTTCATAGCATTATAGTCAAGAAAATGCTTGGTATGATTTCAGTCTTCTTAAATTTACAGAGACTTGTTTTGTGTCCTAACATGTGGGTCTATCCTAGAAAACACTTCATGTGCACTTGCAAAGAATGTATATTCTTCTGCTTTGGGAAGAATGGCTCTTAAGGTATCTATTACATTCATTTGATATAGCATTTCATTTAAGGCTACTGTCTCTTTTTTGATTTTCTGTCTAGAAGATCTATCCATTGAAGTCAGTGGAGTGGTAAAATCTCCTGCTATGACTGTGTTTCTGTCAACCTTGCCCTTTATGTCTATCAGGATTTGCTTTACCAAGATATTTAGGTGCCCCTACATTGGGTACATAAATGTTTACAATTGTTATATCCTTCTGTGGGATTGTTCCCTTTATTATTTGGTTGTGCCCTTTTTTGTCTCTTACTATAGCATTGGTTTTAAAGTCTATTTTGTTGGATATAAGTATTTTTATCCCAGCTGTTTTTTCCTTTCAATTGCATGAAATATATCTTTTTTCATAGCTTTACTGTTAGTCTCTGTGTATCTTTTGATCTGAAGTGGGAATTTTTTAAAAGATTTTATTTATTTATCTTTAGAGGGGAAGGAAAGGAGAAAGAGAGAGAGAGAGAGATCAATGTATGGTTGCTTCCTGTGCATCCCCTGCTGGGACCTGGCCTGCAACCCAGGCATGTGCCCTGACTGGGAATCGAACCGTGATCTCTTAGTTCACAGGCCTGTGCTTAATCCACTAAGCTACACCAGCCAGGGCTGAAGTGGGAATTTTTTTGTAGACAGCATATATGTGGGTCTTATTTACTTATCCATTCAGCTAACCTATGTCTTTTGATTGGAGCTTTTAAGCCATTTACATTTAAAGTGATTATTGATAGATACATACTTATTGCTATTTTATTTTTTTAACTATTTTCCTCTTTGTTCCTTTTTTTGTCCTTTTTTCTCTTCTTCTTAAAGCAAACTCTTTAACATTTGTTGCAATACTGGTATGGTGGTAACAAACTCCTTTAACCTTTTCTTGTCTGGGAAGCTCTTTATTTCACTCTCAATTTTCAGTGATAACCCTGCTGGATAATGTGGCCTTGGTTGTAGGTCCTTGATTTTCATCACCTTGAATATTTTTTGCCAATTCCTTCTGCTCTGAAATGTTTCTTTGAGAATTCAGATGTCAGTCTTATGAGAGCTCCCTTGTTGGTAACTAACTGATTTTCTCTTGTGGCTTTTCAGAATCTCTTCTTGTTTTAAGCTTTCCCATGTTAATATGATGTGGCCTGGTGTGGGCCTCTTTGGGTCCATCTTGTTTAGGACTCTGTGTTTCCTGGACTTGTGTGTCTTTTCCCTTCACCAGGTTATGAAAATTTTCAGTCATTTTTTTTTCAAATAGGTTCTTAATCTCTTGCTCTTTCTCTTCTCTTTCTCTCTTCCTTCCAGTATCCACATTATGTGGATATTGTTATGCTTCATGTTGTACCAAATGTCCCTAAAACTATCCTCATTTTTTTAACTCTATTTTTTTCTTGCTGCTTTGCTTAAGTATTTTTTTCTACCTTGTCTTCCAGATCACTGATTTGATCCTCTGCTTCATCTAATCTACTGTTCATTCCTTCCAGTGTATCATTTGTTTCAGATATTGCATTTTTTATTTCTGACTGGTCCTTTTTATGGTTCCTATATCTTTTTTATGCCATTTAGTATCCTTGTAATCATTACTTTAAACTTTATGTCTGATAAATTGCTTGCATCCATTTCATTTAGTTCTTCTGGAGAATTCTCTTGTTGTTTCATCTGGGTCCTGTTTCTTTGTCTTCCATTTTTCTGCCTGTTTGTGTTTGTTTCTATATATTAGGTAAATCTGCAAAGACTCTGGTTCAGACCTATGTCAGATGCTGCCTGTAAGTGACCCTGGGCAACCTGTTTGGAACTATCCGTAATCCACGGAATTTGATTTCCTCTGCTGGATCTGGTGTGTGCAGAAAAAACCAAGCTGCACACCAAGGTCAGCTTTTACTTGCATCAGGCCCAGGGGATGGACAGCTAAAGTCTCAAAGCTCTGAGAGATCTGCCTCCACCTGCAGGCTGTCTGTTAGGCTAGTCACTGGAAGAGCCTCTGGCTGTACTCCTCAGCAGCAGGGATTAAGTTACACAGGGTGGGGCAAGAGGGGCTATTGCTTCTCTCTATTCCTGCAGGTGGGGCTATTGCTTCTCTCCAGGCTGATGTCACTTGGAGGGAAATGCTCTGCCTGAGAAAAATGGCTTCTGCAGTATGGGAAATGATTTAGCACAGGGATCCTGGAGGCTGACCCTTCAGCTCTCTCCCTACAGTTATTAACCCCATGGGTAACTCACATGGCTCTAGTTCACCCTGCCATCCCTCTGCTGGAACCCAGGGTAAGTGGATGCAAACAAAAAATTTTGTGTTGGTTCTTTAAGAGGCTGTCTGTGTCTGTAGCTGTCTCTCCCTAGTGGACAGAAACCCTGCTGCTTTTCACAGCTGGATGTTGTTTGGGTTTCTTTCCTGGCTCTGGTGCTCTAGGCTGGGGAGCCTAGCTTGGGGTTTAGACTCCACACTTCTCAAGGGGAACACACAGCTCTTGAAATATCCCTTCGGAACTTCAGCTGCTGCCTGTGGAAGCCCAGCCGGCCCTCTTGTGCCTCTGCACTTCCTGTCAGACTTGATGTGCTGATGTGGTTTCTTCAATAAGCCCTTGGCTAAAAACTTCTCTCCAGCTAGTCTTCAGTTGTTTATTCAGAATGATTTTCTATAGTTTAGTGGTAATTCCAGTTTGGTCTTGGGAGGAGGTTAGCAAAGCTTCTACCTACTCCACTGCCAGCTTGGATCTCCTCCTGCTGCTACCTCGGATCTCCTTTGGTTTTTCTAATACTTATTTTGTTCTTGGCTGCCTTACTTAATTTCCTTAATTATCATAATATTTTTCTAGTTCATTCTCTTGGATTTTCTTGGTAACCAATCACATCAGAACCAATATTTGATCAATGTTTATCCTCTTTTTAAAAATGTATAGCACATTTCTTTTAAATATGTTTCTATTGAAAAAAAATAGCAGGGGTCCTGACTTCCTTCAAATTTTAGGTGAGTTTCTCAGTTTCCCATAATTAAGCATGCTCAAGTTAATGATTTAAAAAACAGAACTTTTAATTAATTATAATTTGTTTCTGTTTCCTAATTCAGTCTTTTTAATCACTTGCATCCTTTGTGCTTTAGGTATTCTGCTTCATCATGTATAAGGTAATTGCATAAAACTTTTAGGGAAGAAAAAGTTCACGTAACACACATAAACACGTGTACATACTGGGTTCACTTATTTGTGTGGTTTTTTCTTTTTTTATTGTTGTTTAAGTACAGTTGTCTCCAGTTTCCTGCCACCACTTTGCCCCACCCCACCCTCAATCCTACCCCATTGGCTTTGTCCATGGGTCCTTTATACATGTGCCCTGATGTCTCTTCCTCTTCTTTCCCCCGTTACCCCCTCCTCCTTCCTCTCTGCTTACTGACAGTTTGTTCTTTATTTTAATGTCTCTAGTTTATTTTGCTTGCTTGTTTGTATGAGAACAATACATGGTCATAGGAGAAAAATTCAGAAGTGCACAAAACAGAAAGGAAAAACAATAATTTGTAATACTGCAAATTAATATTCTGGTGCCTATTCTTTGAATTGTTTCTACACATAGTTTTTATGTATGGCATTATATATTTTTAGCTGTAAATTTTTATATAACAATTTAAACACTAAGATGCTATGCATGTAATACATATAATTTGCTTTTTCTGCTTACTGTACCATGAACATTTGCTTATGATTTCATGAAATCCTTGATTTGTACCTCTGGCAATTAAACTTTTGATAGTGTTGGACTCTGCTGGATGTAATTCTCTCTCTCTTTTTCTTTCTTGGTTTAAAAGATGAATGTTTATTTTTCTTCTTAAAAAGAAAAATATTTTCAGTTTTTACCAGTAGGTGTCATCCATTCACAAAAAGCTCACCCAAGAAACCTAATATAATTTGACCCAACCTCTATAATATCTACTGAATCCCAATATTGTGTTCTAGCCAATCTGAACCACTTGGGTGAAGGGCATTTAGGTACTAAATAGCAATTGGAGAAGATACTATCTTTGCCCTTAAGGTGCTTACAGAGAAAAATAAAAGAGAGAGAAAGAGAGAGAAAGCAGTTTTGAAATGGAATGTATATCTTAGGCTTGAAGTGATCATTTTATTTCTTAAAAATATATTAATTACTCTAAGAGGTTATTCAAATCCTACACTGAATAGCCACCCCAAAAATGTCAACAAAACTACTGTCATGCTTGTAAAAATTCAAGATGAATAAAAATGTATTAAGATATTTTTAATATGCTAAATATTATTAAAGTCACAAAATTTTAAGTCAATAAAATTTTATTATAATAACTAGATTTTCTTTTGGTATCATTAATAATTCTTAAGAGCTTTCATATCCATCACCTTTTGGTCTGCACAAGCATCCTTTGAGGTTTCAAATGAGTAAACCTCTGTCCAGAAAATGCTCTGGTTTTGCTCAGGATTACACAG
Source organism: Trachops cirrhosus (assembly GCA_028533065.1). Classification (NCBI taxonomy): domain Eukaryota; kingdom Metazoa; phylum Chordata; class Mammalia; order Chiroptera; family Phyllostomidae; genus Trachops; species Trachops cirrhosus. The sequence goes on along the minus strand of CM052541.1, from coordinate 22,998,695 downwards.
CTGGTAAATGATGAAGGCAGTTCTAGCACAAGGATCTTCTAACTTTATTATATGTGTGTGAGTGTGTGTGTGTGTGTGTGTGTGTGTGTATTTACCACCAAATGCCTGTTAACCTATGAAGCAGAGGTAAAGAATTGATAGTCTATGGGCATGTTCTGTTTGCCTCCTATAGTGTTGGCTCATACTGTATTTTACATGTTTTGAATAAATTGCAAAATTTAAATAGTGGAATATTTCCCATGAAGACTAGACTCATATTTATTTGAAAAAAATCAGAAGATATGGCTATATTGGACTCACATTCCCTTGCAACAATGTACACTGGATCTTACTGACTGCTTCTCCTAAATTGTGTGCTCTCTAATTTGCCCCAGTTTCCACCACTCACCATTGCCTTACACCAGGTCTATTTTTCTCAATTGATTCTATCTTCTTGGCCCAGGTATGTATAAGAGGTTGTGAGTCTTTTTTGAGTTTTAGTCTTTTGGAAGGATTATGTACTCATTTTAACATATTATTATGGTTCAAAACATTTTTGAAATAGCTTTCAGAATCAGCTTAAGAGTTACAAAAGAAAAATGGTGTTGGTATTTTATGTGCTTGATCACTGAGGAGGAGTAGATAGAATGAGGAAAGCCGAGGACTGAAGCTCACATTCTGGGGAATATCAACATCCACAGTCAGGAGAAGAGAGAAATGACAACTGGCAGAAAAAGTTGAGCTGGAAGAGGCCAGAGAGATGGGAGTTATAAAGAAGATAACAATGATTCTGACCACATATGGGGACCACAGAGGGGCTTCAATGAAGTGTTGTTTGAAATTAAGAGAATAAATATTTCATTTGGAAACTTAGATTTTAAATTTAACACAGAATAAATCACAGTAGAGGTAGGCAAAGCAGCCTAAAACAAGCAGTATGGCCCTTAGTTCTGGTAACTCAGTCAGGAATGGGTGATACTTTTTCAAGGTAAATTATAACATCAATATAAAGTAAGTATAAGCATCAAATGATCCACAGAGGTCAAGGAAGGAGAAGATGTAGCAAGTTGGTTGGAATTGGCAATGTGGAGTTCATGAGTAGGCTTTGGGAAAGAAAGTTCAGTGGAATGATAGCGACAGAAACCCATTTACAGTGGGTTGGGAAGCATCTAGGAAGCACTGAGGGGTAGAGACTGAGTGTGGACTTGTCTTTTCTAAGAAAGAAGAGAGAAATGTAGATGGCATGGGTATGGGATCTGAGGAAATGTGTTTGTATGTGGCAATGGTTGGAGAAATCATATCATTTTAATAAACAAAGGGAAGGAGTCATAGGAAGGCAATCTAGGAACAAATGATAGGACTGAGGGATCCCGAACTCTGGAGAGGCTGGAGGAAATGGGGTCCAGGGAGGTGCTTTATGATGTTTTAAGCAATGGCACTGTCATCAGAATGAAAGCTTTGCTGCCAATGAGACTCAATTGGGATATTTATGTTAAAAGTATCGATCATATTACTTTATAGCCATATTATACACTGTGATTTATTCATCATTCATGGAAATGTGCAATTATTTTTCTGAGATTTATGGATTAATTAATAGCTTTGAGAAATAACTTAAATGAGAAAATGCCAACTTCTGGCCAAGATGGGGGCGTAGGTGGACACACTGTGTCTCCTCGCACAACCAAAATAAGGTCAGCAACAATTTAGAAACAAGGTAACAACCAGATCTGACAGAAAATTGAATTGTATGGAAGTCGGACAACCAAGGAGTTAAAATATACAAATTCATCCAGACCAGTAGGAGGGGCAGAGTCGGGCAGCCAGTGGGTGAGGGGTCAGCACAAAGAGTGGTGGGACCAGGCACATGGGGCACCCCGGGTGCACAGGCAGCTGGTGGACCCAGCAAGGTGGCAACTGTGAAGCAAGGCACTGCAAGCAAGGTGCCTGGCTGTCCAGGCCACATTTGCGCGCAGATAAAGCAGGCGAAGTTGGCAGTGAGACAGACCACGCAACCCAGGGTCCCAGTGCTGGGAAATAGAGACTTGGGACACTAATTGAAAATACCTGGGGGGTGGTTGAGGCGCAGGGAGAGACTCCCAGTCTCACAGGAGAGTGCATTGGAGAGACCCACGGGGTCCTAGAATATTCACAAGCCCACCCACACCATAATTAGCACCAGAGAGGCCCAGTTAGCTTGGGGAAAATGGCGGAAGGGACTGAAATACAACAGAGAGAGGAGCAGACGCCATTGTTTCCTCTTGGACCCCACCCCCACATACAACATCATAACACAGTGACTGGGTTGCGCTGCCCTGAAGAACACCTAAGGCTCCGCCCTTCACTACGTAACAGGCGCAACCAGATCAAAAAAAAAAAAAAAAAAGGCTCAAACACAAATACAAATCAGAGCCAATACTTTTAAGTGACCAAGAGATAGCCAACATATCAGATGCATAGTTCAAAGCACTTGGTGATCAGGATGCTCACAGAATTGGTTGAATTTGGTCGCAAATTAGATGAAAAAATTTTTGCTAAGTGAAATGAAGGAAAATGTGCAGGGAACCAATAATGATGGAAAGGAAACTGGGACTCAAATCAATAGAGTGGACCAGAAGGAAGAAAGAAACAACTAAATAGAAAAGAATGGAGAAATAAGAATTCAAAAAAATGAGGAGAAGCTTAGGAACCTCCAGGACATCTTTAAACATTCCAACATCCGAATTATAGGGGTATCAGAAGGGGAAGAGGAAGAGCATCAAGTGGAAAAGTTATTTGAACAAATAATAAAGGAGAACTTCCCCAATCTGGCAAAGGAAATAGACTTCCAGGAAGTCCAGGAAGCTCAGAGAGTCCCAAAGAAGTTGGACCCAAGGAGAAACACACCAACGCACATCAGAATTACATTAGCCAAGGTAAAAATGAAGGAGAGAATCCTAGAAGCAGCAAGAGATGAGGGGATAGTAACCTACAAAGGGGTTCCCAT
>CM052541.1:22958552-22995230 GCA_028533065.1 Trachops cirrhosus | reverse complement strand
TCCAAGTCATGAAGGGCAAGGACCTACATCCCAGATTGCTCTATTCAGCAAAGCTTTCATTTAGAATGGAAGGGCAGATAAAGTGCTTCCCAGATAATGTCAAGTTAAAGGAGTTCATCATCACCAAGCCCTTATTTTATGAAATGTTAAAGGGACTTATCTAAGAAAAAGAAGATAAAAAACATGTCCAGTAAAATGACAGCAAACTCACAATTATGAACAACCACACCTAAAACAAAAGCAAACTAAGCAAACAACTAGAACAGGAACAGAACCACAGAAATGGAGATCACATGGAGGGTTAGCAACAGGGGAGTGGGAGGAGGAGAGAGGGGGAAAAGGTATAGAGAATAAGTAGCATAGATGGTAGGTAGAAAATAGACAGGGGGAGGGTAAGAATAGTATGGGAAATGTAGAAGCTAAAGAAGGGTGGGAGAGGGTGTGGAAGGTGGAGGGGAGTGAAGGGGGAAAATGGGACAACTGTAATAGCATAATCAGTAAAATATATTTTAAAAAATAAAAAAAATAAATAAGAAAATGGGATTTGGCTGTTAAAATAGAATGTTCTTTTATTTGAAGATTAGGATGGACAAATGATAAAAGATATATGAGGATAATTAATTATTATTTTTATTGAATTAATTTCAATGTGATATACAAAAACATGTTAGTTTTCTGTCCTCACATCATGCATTATGATTCAAATAGCAAAGTGCTAGTTGGTTATTGTTCCTGAGGTAATATAGTTCCTTCAAAAGTCAATGATTCTTCAAACAGTCATTCATTCAAGAAACAGTTATGGAGCACCTACTATGCCCCGGGCACTGTGTTGGGAATTGCAGATATGGCTGCAAAGAAGGTATCTTCAGTCCTTGTTCTGATGCAGCTCACAGTGCAGTAAGGTCTGTGAGAGAGCAAACAGGCCATTACAGTAGCATGATGAGGTTGAGTATGAGGAATACAGAGGAGCTTTAGGGGGATGCAGAAAAGCTACCTAATGGACAATAGATATGGAAGTGGTTGGTAGTGAATGGATCAGAAAAGGAATTGTTAATGAACTGATGGGTGTGTAAGCAAAGATCTGAAGAACGATAGGATTTCTACAGAATACAAGAGGCTGGGGGGTGAGGAAGGGGGGTGGGGACAAGAAGAGGGCTCCTGGCAGGCGGAGGAAGCGTGGGCTTGGGGAATTTGGAGAACACTGCGTCATTCAATATGGCTGACATTTTCAGTGCAGGGGGAAGAAGTAACAAATGTGTCAAGAGATGAGGCGGAATAGGAGGCCTATGGTAAAAGGGCTTAAAAAGAGTTTGGGCCTTATCTTAGACTGACAGGAAGTTTAGCAGTGGAGCACAGATTAATTAGATTTACATTTTAAAAAGATTGCTTACACTGGTTGTGGTGTGGAGGCAGACTGAAATAGGACAAGAATAGGGACAAGACCACGAGGGAGATGCCGGAGGCCTGATCTAACCCAGTAAAGCTGGCAAGAGAGAGAGAAGAATACATGGCAGAGTGCAAGACGTCTAAGAAAGGGCTTGTTGGTGAATAGTGGAGAGCAGAGAAGGCTGGCTCACAGATTCCTGGCTAAATGAGTGGATGGAGTTGCCACTCAACAATAAAGGAATGAACTGGGAGAAACAGTTTTGATCAGGAACAAGCCTTCACTTTCAAATTGGTGAGCCAAGTTTAGGTGATACTTTGGGGGTGCTTTTTAATACTATTGTTTGGACTCAGTGGCCTTGGTGTGTGGAACTTCAGAAAAGCAAGCACACAAACATTGTGAACTCTCATGCCCATAAGACAAGTAAAGACAAGTAACAATAAACATTTTGCTTTTAATGTAACAGACTTTCCATTCCCCACCTTTGCCCCAGACATCTGTACACACAAATCAAAACCTTCTTAAGTCATGGAATGAAAAAAAAAATAACATAAAAGCAAACAAGAGTGCTTCCTGTGTGGTGAATGGAAATTTTTGCCCAGTTTATTTTGCAAGCAAAGGAAAAGTAATTCTGAATATTTAAAACCATAAGTAATTGTATTCACTGTCATGTAATTTTTCTCCTCTTGAGATAGAAACATCACACCTAAATTTTATTAGGAAATCTTTTGTTGCGTTCAAAAGTTTTGAAACTTTGTCTAGTACCTAAAGGTACCCTTGTTCCACCAAAATAGGAGGCCAAAAATCATATTTCTGGCTAGATTAAATAAAGACTAACATGAGAGTGTAGTGTGGTAATTAAGAGTGTGGAATTCAGAGTTTCCTTTTTGGGGTCTGACCTGGCCCAATCACTTATTGGATGCGTGATCATGGGCAAGTTACTTAATGTCTCTAACTATCAGTTACCTCATCTGTAAAGTGGGAATGATAAATCTACCTCACAGAGTAGCTGTGAGAACTGAATGAGATAATTCATGTGAAGCACAGTGTCCAGCACACAGTACGTGCTCAATGGGTGTTCGTTATCAGGGGGCCACCCTATATTCCTCCACATGACTGTAACTGAGCTTTAGAATTTGTGTCAGCTTTTATCAAATAAAGTAAAAGCTCTCCATACTGTACTTAATTCAAGATCTAGGCCACAAAAAGTTTAGAAGCAGTCAGTTTTTCTCCACTGCCCATGTCTTTGCTGGAAAAGGACTCTGATGCAATGACAATGAGTCTGGAAGCATTTCCTCTTGATACCGTCCAGGGGACACAGTGGAAGGGAAAGGAAGGAATCAGGGTAGCAGGTTCCTAGGGCTCCTGCCAATCTTTACTGCTTGGGATAGCTCAACACCTCAGATAGCTTCTTTCCTATCCACTAATGAGGCCCATGAGACCCCCAAAGCTGTACCAGGGAAAACCACAGCCCCTTAGGGATATCACTGCTGAATCAGCCTCCTACCTCTCCTTCGGAACCCCTTGACTCTGGTCCAGTATCCCTAATCGCCGTCTGTAGCCTGAAACCTGTATTCTACTTTAGAGTCTGGACATTTTGGACTGACACCTTGTTTGCCCTGCCCAGCTGATTTCAATCGCTCACTTGGACGTCACTTCCGAAGGCTGAGAGTTAGCCTTGCCCTGCTGTCACTCCCCAGAAACTCAGCCTCCTGGAAGCTGGTTCAGACCTCTGGATGGCATTCTTGGAACCTTTGGCACTAATGGTTCTAGCTGCTTAGTTAAGAGTGAGGACTCTGGAGCTGGACTCATCCCAACCCTGCCACTTACATATCATGCAACTTGGGCCAAGTACTTTATACTCTGTGCCTTAGTTTTTCTTATCGGTAAAATGGGTGATTAGTAGTTTCCATCTCCTGGGATGGTTAAGAGGATTAAACAGATTAATGCACATATAAAACATAACATAAATGTGTGTGTATAGATATAACTATTCCACTGAAATACATGTGAAATAATATAAAATATTGGCTGTATTCATATATTTTATACATATTAAATATATACTATTTTGCATTTAATTTTACACATTTTATGTATTATTTCACATAAAACATTTGTGTACACATAAATATAATTATTTATATTACTATTACTCTTGTTATTATTTATTCTATTTCCCTGCAGAGATAGAGAAATCATAGGTAGGCTTTTCAATTTTCCTGCTTTCATCTGAGGTTATAGAGGCAGAATTCCTGGTTTTTACAGACTTTTCTGTAATATGTACAGCAGAGCTTAAGTTACATTAAAACTGACTCCATCATTTGGAAAATGAACAATGAATGCCATGCAAATATTATTTCTCAGATTACTGCATTACTCCTCTTTCAGATATCTTCATTTCAGTTTCTGTAATAATTTCATTTATTTCTTGTCCTATTTCAAAGGCTTTCTTTCTCTCAAGCAAATAGCATAAGACAGAAATGTGTCAGAATATGTTATTCATCATGTGGCTATTTTTATATCCTGTTATCCCCAATAACTTATTGATTCAAAAAAGTAGGGTGGTTTTGAAGAGAATAGGTGTTGTCTATTTCACTTGTTTTATTGGAACCAGACTGAGGGTAGAGTTTTCCTGTGTCTTCAAAATCATCAACGATCCATGGATTATGTTCAGTCCCCTTTAGCAGTAATGCTTCTCATATAACCACTGTCATCAATTAAAAAACACTTCCTTGCATTCACATTACATCAACCCCCACGAAAACCACTTCCTTTCCAGCAAATAGAAAACACCTGAGAGGATGAATCTGCTGTCATTTTTTTTTAAACACTGAAGGAGAGGATTTTATCTGTCCTTGGCAAAGATGAAGTCTGACCTTTGGTATTTCTTTCTCTTCGGCCTCCAAGTTGAAGTTCTAACAGGTAAGTGGCCTATTGAATATTTCTTATTAAGTTTAATTCAAGTGAACAGTAAGAAAATCAAAGGTAGAAAATTTAGGCACCAAATAGAAAGAGTATTTTTTGAAAGTCAGAACAATTGCAGAAGTGCCCATGTGCATGGATGGCCTAGGGCATTTGCCATCGATGTCACTGTTGATGGCATTGAGTTTGTATTGATTCCTTTGATATCATGTTTTAAGATGAAAAAAATGTTTCATCAGACAATTAAAATTTTAAAGTACCTGCTTGGAGTTACCTTTTAACGGATAAAGTAGAAGAGTGGCTTACTATTCTCAGAGAAAGATGAAAGGGCAAAAGGGCTTGTGTCAACAGAATGAAAACTAAAAGTCCTGGCATTGGGCTGAGAATTATTTCTGAAGGAGAAATGAAATGGAAGGACTTTGAAAAAAAAGGATTTTGATTTTAATCTTATCTGGGTGGTTTGTTGTCAGAAATGCCCAGCCTCCAAAGTGTTTTCGGCACAAAGCGTCCCTCTAAAAGGCCAAGGGGTAGTAGATGATGTAAAAACATTCCCCAGGCTTGTTAGACATTTAAAAAATCATTCTGAAGTCCTCAATTCTTTCTCTTAGATGGTATATATCAGACTCTGTTTGAACAATTTAAATAATGCTACCTACAATTAAGTTAATAAATATTTTTACTGCTTCTTACCCTATACATTTTATTTAGTATTACATTTATTTTATCCTAAACTCTGAGCCTTGTTCTTGAGGCTGGGAAAAGAAAAGTTCAATTATATTAAATTGGGGAGTTCTACTAACACTAAAAGTGAAATCAGAACTTTTAGAAGGCATAATCTTATCTAGAAATAAATATTTTAGTGTTAAAAGAAATATGCGTTTTTTCCCAAAAAAATAAAGAAACAAAAGCAGGCTGGGCAAATGTTTGATCCTGTGGTGGCTCAACGTGGCTCAGATGCTTTTAAGTAAAGAATGATGAGAAATATGGAATTAAGGTCTACTTATAAGTCCCAAGGGCAGTTTAGGACAACTTGCTTGTCTATATTTTTTCTATAACCCAATAGAATGCTTTTTTAAAAAAAGATTTTATTTATTTTTAGAAAGGGGGAAGGAAAGGAGAAAGAGAGGGAGAGAGACATCAATGTGTGATTGCCTTTTGAGCAGCCCTTACTGGGGACCTGGCCCACAACCCAGGCATGTGCCCTGACAGGGAATCAAACCAGCAACCCTTTGGTTCACAGGTCCATGCTCAACCCACTGAGCTACACCAGCCAGGGCCCAAAGGAATCCTTGAGCAGCACAGACAACAGATGAATAGCTTCAGAATTAATATTTACTTGCTCATTCATTCATTCATTCACTCACCCAGTTTTCACATAGCACCAAGTACTTACCATGCAGGAAGTACTGTGCTAGCTGCTGTAAGTACACTATAAGTTAACAAGATTACTCCCCTGCTCTCATCAAGCTAACTGAGTGGCTGGGAGACAGACATTAATCAAATAATCCCAAGAATTAATGATAATTACAAATAGAACTCAGTTCTATCACAGAATGTAATAAAGAAGCCTATCTATACTGTGTGGGTGTGGAAGTATGGTTGGGAAGTGTGGTTCATTGAAGTCCTTCTATGAAAGTGGCACTTGAACTGGTATTTGAAAGACAAATAGGATTAAATGGGGAGAATGGTGTGAGGGTGGGGAAGTATATTCCACACCATGAAAAGATTAAGTGCAAAGCACCTATGGTAGGAGGGAATAAAGTAAGGCCAGGGAACCGGAAGTAGACAGATGTGCCTGAATAGAGAAGGGAGGCACTGGAGATGGCACAAAGTGAGGCCGAGAATGAAAGCAAAATCCCCGCGTTGCTGTATATAGAGAGAACAAGCTTGCATATTTTAGGTCTATGAAATTTTATGAGTCCTTTCTTGCACTGGACAATACAAATAAATAAAAGGCAAAAACAAATTTAAAAATTTTAAAGTCACAGATACAAGTATGTGGTGAATTGTGTCAAATGTATTTGTGTCCTTAGGCAAACCTGTGGGAGTCTTGAAATGTCACAGTAGTAAATAACATTACTTTTTAAAAATTTTTTTTATAAAATCTTTTTCTGTTGGAACACTGAATTCTTCTGTACATATGTATATGTGAATACAAATCGGAGGCCTCTACCTACTGGAGTTGTACAACTTGGCCTGTTTACCTCCACATGCTAATGATGACTTTTTTAAGTTCAGTGTGGGGACTTGAAACTTGAATGTCCCTTCTAACTTTTATATTGAAAAAGAGAGAAAGACAGACTGGAGAGTCTTGATTCAGTAAACCACTAGTTCTGATGGAATCTCGTTTGTCTAAACTGTTGATGTAACGTACACATGGCACTTTCAATAAGCAATTAAATATAGTATTTGTGCATTATATACATATTTTGCAGTGTATAATGCACACTTTTTTGCCTGAGTTTTTGAGGGAAAAATAAGGATGCACATTATATATGCATATAATGATGACATACCATGGGTATAATAATCCTGTATATAATGCACACAAAAACATGCGTGCACATTATATGCAGCAAAATATGGTAAATGCAACTTTTTTGAATTTGTGAAATCAAACTTTTAGTAGATGACATTTATATTCTTCTATGGCTCAACACTAAAAAAAATCGATTCATGACAAGCAACCACAGCATCTCTACTGAACTCTCAATGAACGTTCTTTTCATTTTGTATTATTTAGGTCTAAAGCAAAAATTTCATAGTAGTATCTGTTTGTACTTATTTAATTATGACAAAAATTTCTTGTATATGTGAATCCATATTTTTATAATTCAATAGGCAGATAAATCACAGAATAATCATTAAGGATTTAGACCCTTTCAGAGCTAAGACCCAGACTTTGTTGCAGGTTCAATGTGCTAAGCACATGTAATTTCTTATCTAAGAAATTATATATTTTTGGTGTATAATAACCCCTTCAATCATAACATATCTGTGATATTAATGTGACTACTTTAAATATTTGGGACTATTATATACCCAACACATCTTGAAGGAAAAAGAAATATCTTAAAATACCTTCCAAATCTATCCTAATGCACTTAGTGGTTCTTTAAGAGTGTGGACTCTAGCCTCAGATTGTCTAGGTCCAAACTTTGGCTTTACCACTTGTTGGTTCTATATAACCTTGGGCCAGTAACTCAAAGCCACAGCTTCTTCATCTGTAAAACAGGGGGAAAAATAGAAAATCTGACTGCAAGTGTTATAATGAACATCAAATGATGCATTTAACACAGGACTCAATGCAGAGGAAGCACTCTATGCTTATGTTATTGTTGGTATTATTTTTGGAAGCTTTTGAACGCTTAGATATTTCTATTATTTCCAGACCTATTGGGCTTCAGAGCGTTGGCTAGGAATCACTCAGTACGAGTCTTTGTTTTTGGACTGGGAAACAAATATTCTTCAATATCTAGTGAATAGGGTCTTACCCTGCCATTCTTGCTCTTCTCCTCAGCCTGTTGCAGGACATGGAGCAATCATGCTCAATCTTTATATTCTTCTATGTATTCATTTATTTAATATTATTGAGTTTCTAATATGTTCCAGGTCCTGGGATTATTTAGAGGACCATGATGCAGTCCTTATTCTTGTGAAGCTTGTGGTTAAATGAGAAAGATAGAATGATTATGCTCTATACATATATGAATTATAAATATATTGGTGTAAGCAAAATACTATCAAAAGGATAGATATAGGAATCTTTGTCTGGGGTTGGGGGGTTGATCTCAGGGACCAACTCAAAATAGTTCTTAAAGAATAGTGAGGGTTTCTAGGCAAATAAAGGGGTATTAAGATATTCTAATCAATGGAAACAGAAGTAATGATGTAAAAAGAATGGTAAAAAAATTCAATATGGCTTGAATATGTGATTTGTAAGATTGTCAAAGGATTTTGTGCCACGCCAAAAACAAGTTGATTTTTTACCTCATAAGCAAAAATATAATGGAAGTTTTAAGCTGGAGACTGAAACACTTTCTAGAAACACAATTTTGGGAGCAACCTGGAGGAGGGACTCAGATAGGAGAGATTGCTGTTGAAAAGGACAGTCAAGAAGATGCTTTCACAGATGAGGGAAGACATGAAAAGATCTGAATTGGCCATGGAGGTGGAAGAAAAAAATGAATTCAGGAGATAGCTTTGAGCTAGTCAACTGGACTTGGTGACCAAGTGGATCGGGAGAGTCAGGGAGAAAGAAATGAGGAAGACTCTGAGATTCTGAAAGCCAGAGTAGTGACTCTCTTAAAGGATGAGGTTTGGGTTTGTGAGTGAATAAGGAATTTAGTTTGTAACTGTTACTCTTTTTGTATAAGACTTCCAAGTAGAGATGTCAAAAGGAAATTGAAAATGTTCCCTGGAGTCAAGGGGTGGGGTGGGATTGAGAGAAAGCGGTGGATCACTGGAGTAGAGATGAGAGCTGGAGCCTTACATGTAAATGAGTTCAGCGAAGTGAACACCTTATCCGTGTGCCCAAAGGGCTTTGCACAGCAGCTGAAGGCTGGGAAATAGTGTGGATGTTCATGGGTACTGATAAAATTCTCTCTCCCTGTCTCTGGAAGAGATTTTAGTCTATTTAACCTCATGTGATTTCCCTAGTAGGGCAATTTCAAATCAATGGCAATGAAATAACTGGTTTGCAAATTAATTAGTTTGTGAATATTTGCTATACAGTTTTGTATCACTTCTGGGATTTTTCCATTTTCTTGAAGAAAATGGGTTTTTACTAGAAGAAAATTAATCTTTCATTTAACTTAGAGGACCAAGGGTTTGTTTTATTCCCCAGTACAGAGTTCCTTGGAGAGTATAAACAATTCACACATTGTGTGTGTGTACATTTTTTGGCTTTTAAAAATTTTCCTCATTTTTTTCACATTTTTTGGCTTTATTTTCAGCAAATGTTAAGAATTTCTACTGGGCTTGTTTTGCCAATTCTTCCTACTGATTTCAATCACTTCTTTAGATTATGGATACTGTTAAACAATAATGTTAAGTATAGGAATGATGTGTATATAAAGGTTTTAGATATTAGACTCATAAGAAATGACAATGCTTTTAGGAAAGGTGAAAAAAGTGGTACAAAGCACATTTTTAGAATTTCTTAGTAAAAGGTCAAATGTAGCAAAATAAACATTGCAATTTTTAGAACTTTGCCTCTTATGTCTTATGTACGTGCTATGCTCAGTAAGCTTATCATTGTTTGATTATAGAAAATGTGTTTAATAAGCATTACCAATAACTGCAAACTCAAGAGATCTTATCATTCTATCACTCTGACACCTTTTGGAGGTTTGTGGTTAGAGGTCTAAGCTAAGAAGAATAAATTCAAATTGCTGATTTGTCTCACAGTCCCTGTATTGTGTGAATTTTCTGAATGTTTTTGTCAAAAATTTTCAACCACAAAAGATACAACTGCTTACAAACCATCCTGGTAGGATGGGTTCAATAAGACCATCTTACACTGAAGAAATGAAGTAGTTTAGCTATTAAAAGAATCAACTTGCAAATAAACTTTTGAATCATACCACAGTGCAACTTGGTACATGGTACAGGTGAATACATTTTTCTTCAGAGGTTTTCTTAACAGCTTAGCCAAAAATGAGGATGCAAATACTCTTATCCCCTGAAATATTTGAAAACCTGAAGAAATCACCTATTATAAAGAGTCTTATTCTTCTCTTGAAAATATTAGACTATTGATATCAACAGTAATATTATGAAAATCATAGTTAGCAGCAGTTAACAGGTTTGAGCCTCTATTGGGAAGATTGTACCATGTAGACATGGCAGTCAATGTGATTAAGAAGATACAGTACACATTCTCTAGAGCAGCAATTTTCAACTGGTGTGTCACAAGAATCTTTAAACCATGCAATACCTGACTATTTAATCAGGGACGCTGACCTCTTTTTCCTTAGATTGTCAAATAAAAAATGATAACAGTCAACACTACAATGGCTGTCTGGCACGAATGAATCAAAATTATACCTATTTTTTGTCAGGTTGGCACACAAATATATTTTTTTGTGTGCTGCAGAATTTTAGTAATAAGTATGTGTGCCATGAGATGAAAAGGTTGAAAATCACTGCTCTAGAGTACTTATAATCTGGGAGTACTGACAAGAAGTAAACAGATACGATATCAAAACAAAAACTAAGAATTAATATTCAGATTTCAAGACTCATCAACAGGATTCAAGACAACATGCTCCTGCTTGTGTTTTTCGTAATACATTAAATACTAAAATATATAGCAATACTAAAAGATATACCACAAATCTCTGACATGCTGTGGTTATGAAACACCTGGGTGTATTAGAACAATCATTGGTCCCAGGACCCCTGTACATTGGGCAATCCTAATGACGGTGCACTCTGGAGATTCAAATAATCACCCAGTTTAAACCTGGCCTTCCCTTGCTAGACATAAAAGAGCCAAGAGAATCATTATTAATCTAAACAAGTATTTATGAATCTGAGGGATATTTACAGGTGAAGAACCTGTTTCTTCAAAACTCAGACAGATAATTTACATTAGAATCTGATATCTCAGTTAAGGAGGTATCCTGAGCAAGATGCTCACTTTTTTGACCCCAATTTAGCTTGATAAATGTAAATATAAAATGAAAGCCTTAAATGGATAATTTCTAATAGCCCTTTGGTTCTTACATTCTATACTCAATGCTTTATCTCCCCAGATTTAACAATATCTACAGATTTATTTATTTGTCCATCCATCTATCCACCCAACAAATATTCATTTTGATGTACTACATATCAGGTACTATTATAGGTACTTGGGATGGATCTCTAATAAGATGAACAAGGTTGCTGATTTTAAAGATTATGTTATGGTGGGGTAGCCAGACAACAAACAAATAAACAAATAAACCTGATAATTTCAGACAGTTATAAATACTTCATTTCAAGTAATATGATAGAAAATGACTTGGGGTATCCTCTGGATTGAGTGGTCAATGGTTTCTACAGAAGTAAGAAGCATGTGAAGATCATACCTTTAACTGGAACCTAATCAACAAAACAAACAAGCAAGCAAAATATAATCAGAGACATTGAAATTAAGAATAAACAGACAGTAACCAGAGGGGAGGTGGGAGGGGATAATGAGGGGGAAAAGGTGAGGGGTTTTCAGGAACAACTATAAAGGACACAGATAAAACCAAGGCCGGGTGGGATCAGGGCGGGGAGGTGGGGATGGCTGGGATCGGGGGAAGAAGTGGAGAGAAAAGGCATAAAACTGTACCTGAACAACAATAACATTTAAAAGTATTTTTTAAAAAGAGAAATCTATAATAAAAAATCATCTCTAGTTCCATAAAAAAAAGAAGAAGAAGCATGTGAAGATCAGAGAGAACATTCCAGATTCCAGACAATGAAACAACAATTCCAAAGCCGTGGATCCTGCTTCTTGTGTTTGAAAAATAGAAAGAAGAGCATTGTGACTCAGTGTAGTGAATGACTGATATAAAATGGTTAGAGAAATAGGGTGGGTCATGCAGGTCATGGAAGCCAGGGTAAGGAATTAGATTCTATTCTAAGTGAACTGGAAAGGCCCTAGATGTTTTATAAGCAGGGCAATGGCACTATCCAATTGCATATGTTAGAAAATCATTCTGGTTTCCTTGAGGAGAATGGGTGGTAAATGGGCAAGAGCAACAGCAGAGAGTTAGGAAGCTCTTGTAGTCCCAGAGAGGGACAATGCTAGTTTGGACAGCTGCGCCTGAAATGCAGGAGAAGTGAATACATTTTACTGGGAATAAAACAGAGGAACAGGAAGTTAAACTTGTTTCCTATAGACAGATTCTATCAGTGGTCCTGTGAGACTCAGTCTTCATGTGGTTGTCTGCTTTTATTACACTTCCCTTGGTTGTTGCTAGTGGCATTCCAACCTTAGGTTAAACCCGCAATCTTTCACACACCCAAGAGTTTGTGACCTTAGAGACAAATAATCTGAATTGTCTAAGCCACAAGTGGCAAACACAAGGCCTGCGGGCTGAATCTGGCCCTCCACCTTATTTTATTCAGCTGACACCTCGTTTCTACCCAGCAGCAGCAGCACCAAGCTCCTTGCACCTAGTTAAGGAGTAGTTACATTTATACAGTCCTAAAATGACATTTGGCCCTTTGAAGGCAACGGCGAGGCTGATGTGACCTCCAGTGAAAATGAGTTTGACACTCCTAGCTAAGCTACCAGTTGTCTGTACATGAAAGAATCAGATTTGATGCATGATTTCTAAATATACCAGGTCTGACTGCATATGTTGCTGAGCAAAGATTGTTACAGGAAATGTGTATGAGAATGTGGGGGTGTTTACAGGATGTCTGAAACATGGACAGACAATGTATATGAAAATTTATGAGTACTGGAGATGGTATGTTAAGGAGGGGGGAACATATACAAGATGGTGTGGGAGAGGATATATTGGAGGATGATTTTATATTAAGAGGTGGTATGTGAAGAAAAAGGAAGAAAGAGCAAGAAAAAAGAATTTGGTAAAGGGGACGCTCACAATTTTTAAATACTGGTATGGCAGAAGAACTGACCAAACAGATTTGATACCCAAGCAGTTAAAACAGACATTGGCTATAAAAAGGGTGCCATCCTATCAGTACTCCTGGCTGAACATTAGCCTTAGAGATAAGAACATCCAGGGAGGGTGAAAAAATATTCTAGCTACTTCTGTAGTTATATGAAAATAATCTACAGGTTTTCCTGAAATTGTCTGTCTATCCATTAAATGCTTTAGTCATGGTTTTAGGTATAACCTCCTTTGGCTACTGTTTTTCAAATGTCTCCAAAGACTAAGTAGAATTTGTCATTAGGTATTTGAGCGTATCTGTTCTACAGATGCCAAAGTTATTATGAAGCAATTGATTAAATGCAATACTTGGTCCCTTTAGTTTAAATCACAGGTGGCAAACACAAGGCCCGAGGGCCAAATCCAGCCCTCCACCTTGTTTTATCTGGCCCAGCACCTTGTTTCTACCCAGTGGCAGCCGAGCTCTTGCTTACCTGTTAAGGGGTAGTCACATTTATACAGTCCTAAAATAACATTCGGCCCTTTGAAGACAACTGAGAAGCTGATGTGGCCCCTGGTGAAAATGAGTTTGACACCACTGGTTTAAAGCATTCAAATTGCAGACTTAGATTTGCCCCCAAATGGTTTTCCAGATGGAGTGCTTAAGTATTCAATATTCGGAAAATTAAGTCAGGC
Organism: Trachops cirrhosus; assembly: GCA_028533065.1. Lineage (NCBI taxonomy): Eukaryota > Metazoa > Chordata > Mammalia > Chiroptera > Phyllostomidae > Trachops > Trachops cirrhosus. The sequence continues at coordinate 22,981,625 of CM052541.1, read as the reverse complement.
TTCTTATCACTACATTCAATAATAAAAAGGTGACCTAGGTAATTTTTAGATTAACTATGATAAAATGAAAAAAAAAAATAAGCATGTCCAGGAGAAATAACACTTTGGAAGGAATCTCCAGTTACTCCTCTGATGTCAATGGCATGAACCCTTGGCACTGTCACTCAAGAAAACTTCAGATAGTCTTCCAGGCCCTACCTACACACTTCTATGGGTAAGTAAGGTAGTCTCATTCATTCTCATTTTTCCTGACTTCCTTGAACAGCCCAATAAGATGCTGGGACAGAGAGGGATTATGGGAACATGGTTTCTTCCCTGGAGGACCCAACAGCACAGTAGTAGCTCTCTTGGTTATTTGTAGTCTCATACGGTGGGTATGTTCTGATCCTCGATCCACAGATGGTAAGTGTTAGAAAGTACTTTAAGATGTTTTGGTCTCACTTCCTTATTTCACAGATGAAGGGACTGAAGTCCAGACGGGTACTCTAGTTACAGAGGCTTGCTAATCCCAGAGCCAGAATTTTCCTCTGGTTTCCTTAGGAACCACTGCACTGGACTTCTAGCATCCTGTACTACTGACTATTACATTTCATCTTGTGTTGGGTTATAAATCATTGTGTAGACACAAAAGGGAAAACATTAATACAAAATCATCTTTAGAAATAGAAGACAATGCATTATGTCTGTTTGTACACATAGTGGCCACATAAACTTTTACCCCAAGATGTCTTTGTGGTTTACTTGCTGCCATTCTTAGTCCTTGGGAAGTTTACTTTGATCATTTCTAAAAGAACTGAGAACCAGCCCACTAATTTTATGTTCTACAGCAGATGGTAGAGATACAAGCATCAAAACAATAATAGGGCAACATAGTTCACTCAGACAAATAAGTCCTCAAACAAAACAACTTTCACTTTCATATAATGCAGACTTCATCTCTTCTCATATTATTGGTTCTTTCCCCTGTGCTTATGTTATAGCCTCTATTTTAGAAACAAAATAAACATTATTTTCTCTATACTTTTAAATATTTATTTATTTATTTATAAAATCTTCACCTGAGAATATGTTTATTGATTTGAGAGAGAGAGAGAACGTGGGGTAGGGAGAGAGAAGGAGAAACATTGATCAGTTGTTTCCATTATCTTGTTTCCTTTGTGTCTATTTTTTAGGGTATGCTTGTCATTGTATTAAAATATTATTTGTAGATATGATTTGAGGCCTAGGATGTAAGTCTTTTCTATCTGAAATAGTTTGCATTTTTACTTTTAAAAGCCTATGGGTAATAAGAATCCAAAATCACCTTCAACAAAATATAAGAATTGAAGTTTTGTGAACCACTGAAATGATTCAAAAGTATAATCTGCATGAGGGCTGGTTTACTTTTGGTTTACTTGAACTCCAAGAACATAATTTTGGGGGATCCCAGCTTATCGAGGTAAGGGTCTTCTACTAGATTTCTCACTTTTCACGCTATGGGAGTTGAAACATGAAAACAAAAGTTTGAATATGGGAGAACAGCAAATGCTGTTAGAATAAAAGCAGTTAGCAAGTTCTGCTTATCTCTCTGGGTTCTGGTTCTTCAAATTTAAACTAGTAATTTCTTCTCTTTGTGTCAGCTCTATAATCTTTTTAATAATGTTTTTAGATACTTTGTTCAGCGTTTTAGTTTTTGTATGTGGGAATTAGATCGAATAATCTGGATTGCCATAACAGAAAACTAGAATCCTTATTTGTATATTCACAAGAAAACCCCAAGTTGAAAATCTATTTCTTAGTAATATGAGAGATATACATTGAAGTCAACAGATATTAAGAAAAATGATGGATTTCCGGCCAAGATGGAGGCACAGATAGAAACCCTTCACTTCCTTGAACAACCAAAAGGAGGATAACAACCAATCTAAAATCAATAAACAACCAGAAGTGCCAGAAAATCAAACTGCACGGAACTTCGACAACCAAAGAATTAAAGAAACAGTCAACTAGAACAACCAGACCAATAAGAACCCACATGGGCGGGACTGGCTGAACGGGAAACTGAGACTCAGAGCTCACTGTGAAATATGGAGGTTGCCAAGGTGGGATAGACTCCCAGTCTCACATGAGAGTCCATTGGAAAGTGGGCTAGAGATGAGCAGGCGAGCTGCATTGTTCCCGATCTGAACCCTCCCCCACAGATAGCACTGCAGCACAGCAAGGAGGGTTGCCCTGTCCAGGTGAAACTCAAGGCCCAGCCCCCTTACAACTTAACAGGTGTGCTGAGACAAAGAAATATGGCCCAATGAAAGAACAGATCAAAGCTTCAGAAAGAGAGCTAAGCAATGAGGACATAGCCAACCTATCTGATGGAGAATTTAAAGCCCAGATAATAAAAATGCTCACAGAACTGACTGAACTTGCTTGAAAAATGAAATAAATGAAACATACCCAAAATGAAATAAAGCAAAATATTCAGAGAACCAACAGTGATAGGAAGGAAACCAGGACTCAAAACAACGATTTGAAACCAAAGGAAGAAATAAACATCCAACTGGAAAATAATAAAGAAACAAGAATTCAAAAAAATGAAGAGAGGCTGAGGAATCTCTGGGACAACCTGAAATGTTCTAATATCCAAATTATAGGGGAGCCAGAAGCAGAAGAACAAGAGCAAGAAATTGAAAACTTATTTGAACAAATAATGAAGGAAAACTTCCCCAGTCTGGCAAAGGAAATAGACTTCTGGGAAGTCCAGGAAGCCCAGAGAGTCTGAAAGAAGTTGGACCCAAAGAGGAACACACCAAGGTACATCATCATTAAGTTACTCAAGATTAAAGATAAAAAGAGAATCCTAAAAGAAGCAAGAAGAAAGGAGAGAGTTACCTACAAAGGAGTGCCCATAAGGCTATCAGCTGATTTCTCAAAAGAAACCTTGCAGGCCAGAAGGGGCTGGAAAGAAATATTTGAAGTCATGAAAGGCAGGGACCTATATCCAAGATTACTCTATCATTTAGAATGGAAGGGCAGATAAAGTCCTTCCCAGATAAGGTCAAGTTAAAGGAGTTCATCATCACCAAGCCATTATTATATAAAATGTTAAAGGGACTTATCTATGAAAAAGAAGATAAAAAATATGAACAGTAAAATGACAATAAATTCACAACTATCAACAAATGAATCTAAAAGAAAAGACAACAAAAACAAAAACTAAGCAAACAACTAGAACAGGAACAGAATCAGAGAAATGAACATCACATGGAGGGTTTTCAGTGGGGAGGGGGAAGGGAGGAATAAGGGGAAAAGGTACAGGGAAGAACAAGCATAATTAGTAGGCATAAAATAGAGAGAGATAAAAAATGGTACAGGAAACAGAGGACTCAAAGAACTTATATGTACAACCCATGGACATGAACTAAAGGGGGGGAATGCTGGAGGGTTGGGGGGTGCAGGGTAGAGAGGGGATAAAGGGGGAGAAATTGGGAAAACTGTAATAGCATAATCAATAAAATATACTTAAAAAGAAAAAAGAAAAATGAGTAACTCTGGTAAATCTTAAATAAAATTAAGGCAACTAGTGCAAGAGGAGTTGTGGCAAATGAATCCTCCTGCATAATACTAGTCATACTATAAATAGATCTTTCAGTAATATGGCAATACAGTGTCATAATAATGTTTAAACAATTTGACCAAATATCATAATATTTACATAAAAGCAAAATGATAAAAAACCCAATATTTAATATTAGTAAATGCTTTAACAAATTATGATAAATTAACATTATAGCCTTTTTTAAGCAATCATTAAAAATGATAATTATGATGACTGTCAAAATGGAATGTTTATGATATAACATTAAATGACAATAAAGGAACACAAAATAATGTTTGCTATATAAAACAAGTATATATCTGAATGATAAAAAGCAAAAATACACAAATATTTCAGAATTAAAACAGATTTTATTTTTTTATGTATTTATTTATTCCTCACTTGAAGATATGTTTACTGATTTTTAGAGAGAGAAGGAAGGGAGAGAAAGAAAGGGGAAAAAAATCAATGTGAGAGAGTAACATAGATCAGTTGCCTCACATAGGCACTCCAGCTGGGGATTGAACCTGCAACCTAGGTATGTGACCTGGCTGAGGATTGAACCTATAAATTTTTGGTGTGCAGGACAATGCTCCAACCAACTGAGCCACCAGACTAAACAGAGAGTTTAAAACAAGTAAAAAACTGTTGTGGTAATATTTTTCCTAAACAATTTCAGCATAAAACTTTCTCTCATTAAAAAAGAAATTAAAATTTTTTAAGAAAGGAAGGCAAAAAGCAGTTTGAATTTATAATCTAATAACTTAGAATCTGCATCCAGGTCAACACCATTTCAGGTTTTTTCTTTTGTGATCCTAATGTAGCTCACAAAAACAACCTTGGTTTCCTATAAGGTTAAAATTTATCCAAAAGAATGAAATAGTAAGGAAAAATCTAGGGACTTAAGTTTTTTTATCAGACCTTGATATAGTTTTCAATGGATGAGGTTCAGAGAAGAGATACATTTCTATCATTTGAAAATGATTCATCTGTTCTTTAAGCTCTAGCAGGACAGTATAATCTAAATATATATTTAAATATATTTTTAGTTTAAGCTATTTGTACTTTTAAAAGTTTTTTCTTAACTACATCATTCCCCAAATCTCTCCCCCAAACTCTCCTTGTTTGACTAAGTGCTAATCCTCCTTCAATTTCAATGATAAAAGTCATTTCCTCAAAGTGGCATTTTCTGATTCTCCATCAAAATTCAAACAAATCCCACCACCTTTATTTGATTAGTACTCCATTCTTTGCACAAATTATGGTGAATTACTACATATTTATTTGTTTACCATCTGTTTCCAACATGCCAGCTGCCAAATGGCAGGGACCATATCTGTTTGATTCGTACTTCGTAAATATATTACCTAATATATTGCATATTATATATTCATATATGACAAACACATTTCTGGTTAGATTTCTCCTAGGGCACAGTTTTATCTACTGGCATGTTCCTTGTTGTTGTTGTTGTTGTAAAGTTCTGTCATTTTCGTGCAATAGGGGTGACTTTATGAAGAGATTACTTTTGTGTTCACATATAATTACTAAGATAATCTTGCATAAAATATCACTTTGACTGTGTTTTTTCCCCTTTCATCCAGGAGAAACCAAATATTCTGCCAAATCTGAAATGATTACATATCACAATGGAGGCGTACAAATTTTATGCAAGTGCCCTGAGGATGTCCGGCAATTCAGGCTGCAGTTGCAAAAAGGGACACAAGTATTCTGTAATCTCACTAAAGCCAAGGGAAGCGGAAACACACCACCCACTGAGAACCTGAAATCCTGTCAGTTATCCAACGATAGTGTCTCTTTTTTTCTGAACAACTTGGACAGTTCTCATGCCAGCTATTACATCTGCAATCTATCAATTTTTGATCCTCCTCCTTTTCGAGAGATTGTTACCCGAGAGTATTTGCATGTTTATGGTAAGACATTGTTTTCATCTTCTGAATGTAAGTGTGCATATGCACTTTGACAACTTTTCTCACTCACGAAAACAAACAAGTATCTTTTGTGTTGAAGTTCACTTAGGTGCAATCGATGGCAATCACTTATGATAAAAATATGCAAAGGATGATTTATTAATAATAATAATTAGTATTCATCAGTATTATGCAATTTAATCATGTAAACTGATGAGTTAGCAATAGGTTGTCTTTAAAACACATATGCCATTGAAAATCAGGAAAATGAAGACAAATACTGAAATCCATGGCTTAATGACTGTTACTTCTATTTACTTAACACTTATGGTATTGATTTTATGCTTGGTTTGTGGACTGCAATGAGATGACTGAAAAATAAGTTTTATGTCATTAATTTTCCTGCTTATTCTTTTACAAAAATATAGACAGAGAAGTTCTTTTTATTAACCATATTTACAAACATGTATGGGCATATAGTCTCTTAGGTTTTAGGTTTTGGATCCTTGCTACAATACTAAAATGATGTCATTTATTATTTGCTGGATTTCATGGTTGTAATGAAGACAAGCTCATTTGATTAAATAGCACTTTTAAATTTGGTAAAAGAACTTGTGATTCAGCACTGAAAGAGAAGATTTCTTAGAACTTTTTCTTAACATACCTTCTTTTCTAACCTAGAATCACAGCTTTGTTGCCAACTGAAGTTTTGGTTACCCATAGGATGTGCAGCTTTTGTTGTCGTCTACATTTTTGGATGCATATTTTTATGTTGGCTTACAAAAAAGGTGAGCAATGTCTATCTCTTCTTGCATCTGCTTTACTGAGAAATATCAGTGTTTATTTACTCATCACTCTTGCCAGTATGTATCACTCTTGCCAGAGTAAACTGATCAACAAATAGACAATTTCTTTTTCTCAAGATATAACCACTAATTAAACTACTAACTTGGAACAGAAATTTATTGACCTTATAGCTGTTTTATTTAAAAAATTATTCAATGGCATTACCAAGATATATGCTATTTATTCAATAAAAATGAGGCCAATAAAAGACAAAAAGTTAGGAGAAAGGTAAAAACATAAAAATAATTGTTTCTGACTCTTAAAAATTATTTAACGTGGACTGCACATTTGATTCTAAGCTTCCTACAAGTCAGGACAAAGATGAAACAGTTATGTTTCACTCAGTTGGTTAATTAAGGAATAATCAGTGAGAAAGTCTTATATAAGGTACCAGTAGTAGCTGAGAAGTAACTATGCCAAGAAGTACCATGGCCAGCTTCTTTGCATGGTAAATTATTAGAACTTGTTTTTAAAGAAAACCACTGAAAAGCTATGCAGAAAGATAACACAATAACAATAATGACAACAAAAATCTTTCTGTGCTAAGAGTATTCTTTTGAGTCTTTCACAATACAGGTTCTCAAAGAACTTATGCCATCCTGCATATTACTCAAGTATGCTAATACTCAAGTATATCCACAGTGTGATCACTGGTCAGACACTATGTGTGTCTATGCCAGGATGGAATATGAAAAGAGAAATAAAGAAGGAAGAGAGTGCGATAGGGCCCATGATCTAAATGGACTGGGGAAAGGACGATAAAGGCAAAAATGAGGACGTTAGTTCAGCAGAAATATTCATATTTACTTGTCAATATTATTCTCCTACTTAGCCTGAAGGCAGGAGCCCAAGTCTCGTTATAACATTTGTCACATACCACTTCAACAAAGAATAGACAAAAGTAAACAATAAAGCAAAAATAAGTAAACGAACCAGAAAACAGAGATGGAGATGGGAGAGAGCAGATGACAAACCATGTTTTCGCTTTTTCTTCCAGAAGTATACGTCTAGCGTGCACGACCCGAACAGTGAGTACATGATCATGGCGGCAGTGAACACAGCCAAGAAGCCTGGACTCACAGGTACAGCGACATCTAGGGGTTTGAGAGGGAAGAGCATACTTCACAGTAAGCTCGGGATTTTAATTTATGGTTTTAAAAGAAGGGGAAAGGCCTCTAAGTTTGAACTGTAGTATTTTCTGTGAAAAGCTGAATTTTTATTTTAACTGAAGTTATATTTTCTGCAGTGCATTGAAAACAAACAGGTTTGTAAACTATCACTAAAAATAACCAAACAAGTTCATAAACCATTATTGTATCAAGGCAATTTTCCAATTGATACTTAAAAAATTTAGATGATTCTGAGACTTCCCTGTTGAAAAGTTCATTAAGCCATACAATGAAATTTACTGAATATCACTTAAGTGCAAAAATCTGAGTGAGTCACTGTGGGAGATATGTAGATTCATGGAGATTTTTAACTGAGATTTGGAAGAGAGATCTGGGTTAGTGTTACCAAGGGGAAGAAGGAAGAATTGGTGAAGATATTGTTAAAATGTGTACATTTAAAGAACTTGGATGTCATACAAGGCCAGTTAGGTGGGACTTTGACCTTTTTTATTAACAGTAAGTGTTGTCAACTTGAGTGTCGTTAAGTTGAGGAGCATTCAGAAAGTTTGAAGCACCTATTGTGGAAGATGTGTAAGTTTTATGCTTTTGAGGTTGGAATGATATGAGGTATACAGTGAGATAGAAGACATTGCATTTTTGCCATAACTCAGTAGTGAAAATTTATGTTAAAGAAACACACAAAACATCTGTCATCATAGAATTAAAATATGAAAAAGAACTTTTTAGTCCATATCCTCATTTTTTAGATGCAAGACATTGATGCCCAGGGTGTTCAGTGACTTCTCTGTTGCCCAGAGATTGAATACCATAGCTTTGCCACTAGCAAAGAATTTGTGTTTCATATAACTTTGCTATTGAAAAAAAAACTCTCTCAACCTCTTTGCTTGTAATAATGTGTCTGCCTTGATTTGGAACCCTAAAAGCAGACCATGAGACAGTTGCTTGGGTACAAATAGTTTGGATGGAAGGTGACCCCAAGAAGAAGGGGTTAGGGAGGAGGATGGGTGAGACAGGTAAGGAGGAAAAGCAAATGAAGGTTGCATTACTGAGATCTCAGCTAGAGGCCATAGGACCTCTGAGAAGTATACAGATATCTCTCATAAGTGGGGCATTTGCCCACTGGCTCCCATCACCACTGGTTTGAGGTTGCCTGCAGGGCACATTAACCTCCCTCATCCCTGAGCTGTGCCCTGCGCTTGAAATGAGCTGGCTCACAGGTGTTCAGAGGAAGTCCTGAGGCAGAAAAGCAGAGAAATGCGTGGTGGGGTTGTTGTACTGAGAGTACTAGAACAGTCAACATGCACAGATGTGTCCACCCCAGCTGTGGCTGAAATCAGAGGTGTGGTTTCACATCTCACCTACCAAGCCCAGCATACATCTTGCAATTAGATTTAAACAAACAATTGTGAAAATGGCCAGAGTGTAAGCTTCTTGAGGGAAGGCAGGATCTTTCTTCTCTATATTCTGAAAGCATTACACATACACAGTTCCAAGCAAAGCCTGGCTCAGCACCTCTGTCAAATATTTATTGAATGATTATTATGTGAATAGCACTGTGCTATTGGATAGAGGAAGGGAAGGCCCAAGGCAGTCCTTGTTTTCAGTTTGTAATATCACTGGGAGAGGTGATACGTTTGCATGGAGGGTAGAGCCACATGCTAGTGTCAAAAGTACTCAATTAATGTGAGATGGAGAGTTCAGATAATATCTGCTACAGGAGTTGAGAGTGGGCTGAGTAAAGCTTCATGGAAAATGTGGAACTGGTGCTGGGTCTTGAAGGATAGAGGAGAGTGTGGATGGGGTGTGCCTGTGTGTGTACACATGTGTGTTTGTGTGTTTATTAGAGGCAGAGAAGAGGGGAAAGTTTGTTGAAGGGAATAGGCACATGGAGAGCTTTTAAAGAATTTATGCTAAATTTCTGTTACAGACGTTACTCGTAACTTGGGACTCTCTAGTCCCCCAGCATGAACCACGTTGGCCATCTCCCCGCTACCTGAAGTGCAAGATTTCCTTATTTCCTGGACCATGGAGCATCTGACTGGTGTTTATTCAATCTGGACCAGTGACTGCATCAGTCAACAGAGATTTTAACAGACTGCCTTAGTACTGTTGAGTTCTATCCAAACAAACGTCCTTTCACAACTAGCTTTACAGAAAGCCTGGCTCATGCGTGCTCAACAAATGGACCTCACTGGATTGGAATCACTGTCTTCACATCTGCTTCTAGCAGCACATCAGCCAGTAAATAAGCACATCTACAAACATTTAAAAATGTGCCTAGGGTACTAAATCTACAAAGTGAATGGGCAGCCAAGGGCCAGCATCTGTCCGCATTTCATGAACAGACTACCTCTTCTCCTTGTAGGATGCACATTCCTCTTTTAATCAGACAGTAGCAGGAGATGCTACAAAATTGTAGCTATTTTATTTCTGAGGTGTCAACATGTAACTATAGTGTACTAATACATGAGTACACAGTACTGTTTTCCAACTTCTGAACCTCAGTCCACCACTCCACCAAGAGTGTAGATGCCTTCTACTCTCAATTTTCTGTTTGAAAATACTTCTTCATGACTACTTCACAGATACCCTGAGTAGGGAGCTATGTCTCTATTTTTCCTCTACTGTTCAATAAAATACATATATATAATATACATTTATATATTATATATAGTTACAGACTAATATAGTTTACTTACATTCTTCCTACAAATATATTTTTGCTCCCAGAAAACATCTTCCCCCCAAAATTCAGTTAAAATGGTATACTTTCTTGACTTGTTGGTATTAGTTGTAGGAAACACTGACCAGAATGAAAAGTGACTTCATTTGATGACTCTGTTTTCTATGATTATCTATGTTTTCAAGGTGCTATTAATTACAAGCTAGGCTATTTTTGTAGATCATATTACAACTGCAAACAAATAAAACCTATAACTGTCAAACATTGTCCTGCAGCAGAGCCAAAGACCTATTCAGCAAGAAAACTACAGTTTCTGGAGGTCACTGCCAAACTACAGTCATGCTGCCTCTGGCCTTGACAGGTTGAAATAACCTCTATTAACCTGGAGCAGGGTTGAGAGACTCCTCTGATCTAGAGACAACCAGGTATGCTTTCCCCCAGAGCCTGAAGTCACCTTGGGGACCGTAGTGGGTCAGCCTGCATTTGTACCACCAGGATCTATGAAGAAGCACAGATGTGTCAGAGAACTTCTGCGTGATTGCCTCTCCTAGAAACCATTCAGCCTGGAAACTGACCCAGCCTTTTAAGATAGTCCTCCTTTGAATATAATTTGATTAGAAAGGTTCTTAAATACATGGAATGTGATTATTCTTAACCTAGATATTTTCTCTATTTTCTGTGTGCTTGCCAAAGACTTCTGAAACAGCCAATGCATATTCAATATTTTTAATAGTTTATTTTCATTGTATTTTTTCCCATTACTATTGATCACCCTGATACCCTGTCCCAACTCCACCCCCCCCACCCTTGCAATCACCACACAGTTGTCTGTGTTCATGAGTTCTTTTTCTTTTTTGCTCAATCCTGCCACCCCCAACCTCCCTTTCCGCAAGAGCAAAATAGAAACAGATTCATAGATAGAGAACAGGATGACAACTCAACAACATTTTTAACTTTAGGTGAAATGGGATTATTTAGTAGTTTTATAATTTGTAATTGCCTGCTTATAGATTACTTTTTAAAAGAGGCCTGATTTGTCATTATGCATGCTTATATTATTTTAAGAATGTGTAATGCTGGATGTGTACAGTACAATACTGAATTTGTAATTTGAATCAAGTATGGTGTTCTCTTTTCAGCTGACTTGAACAACCTGGCTGGCCTTGCAGAGGTGTTCCCTAAGTTATTTGCAGCTTTCTGTGTGGAGGATCAGGGTGGGAGGAGACCTGGTGTCTAAGCTGTGCCCTGAAGCATCCTCATCCTCAGCATGGGACATTTCAAAGTGAATTATTGAAAGATACAATTTCTATGAAATAAAAACTGGTTTTAAGAGGAGCTACCTATGAACTGGATTTTAGTAGTAGTAGGAAGCTAAAGAATAAACATTTGATATGCAGCCACTAAAAATACCTCTCAGTGTTTTCTTGGGGGGAGGAAATGATTACTTTAGCAAATTTGTCATTGTTCTTGAAGATAGTTCTATTGCTTAGAATACTCACTCTTTTCATTTTCTTTCTTTTTCTCTCCCTTTCTTTCTTCTTCTCTCCCTCCCTAATTTTTTTTAAAGTTTGAAACAACAACATACTTATGAAAAAGTTGGAAGCAAAACAACTGTTCTTTTCCTGAGTAAGTTTTCTAACCTAAAGCCCCATCACCTCTGAATAGTATGTATTTCTTATAAGCAAGAACACTCTCCTCCGTAACCGCAATCCACCAACATCAGAAAGTTAACATTGATACATTGCTACTAATCTGACCCTCAAACTGCATTCAAATTTTGCCAGGTGTCCTCAAACTTTATAGCAGAAGATGCTATTCAGAATCTTCTCCTTCCTTTAGTTTTCACATCTTGATTGTGTCCTTCACTGTGAACATTTTCTCAGTCTGTACTTTCATGGCTTTGGCTGTTTCAGAGATTACAAACTGTTATTTTGTAGAATGTTCCTTGACTTGAGTCAGTTGGATGTTTCTTCATAAGCAAAATCAAGTTACTGATCTTTGGCCAAACAAAGAAAAAAGAAAAAGACAAAGAAGTGATGCCACATTCTTTTGAGTGCATCCTATCAGGGGGCTCACCATCTCAATTTGTTACATTACTTACAATGCTGATTTTGGTCACTTAACTAAGGTGTTGTCTGTCAAGTTCTCCACTCTAAAGTACTCTTTCCTCTTTATAGTTAATACTTAATGCAGAGGTACTTTGAAATTTTGTACCTCTTCTGTTCCTCATTAAAGTTTCAATTTATTCATTTGTTCATTTTTATCTATATGGTTTCCTAAATTGTCCAATGAGCAAACATTTGTCACTATCATTGTTTTATTTTTATCCTTAAATTGTCCCATTCTTGGCTCGTGGGAGACTATTCAAACTAGCTCTTGTGTTTGTCTAACAAGTCCCTGTCCATCATTCTTTCAGCACTCTCTTGCTTTCTGGCAGAACAAGGCATTCCAGACTCAGCTCTTACTTTCCCTATCTCAGTGCTGGAGTCCGCAGTTTCTCCAAGGAGCCCTGGTATCTTTTGAGTGGGCAAAGATTTTTAGCAGCCAAGATCTAGGCATTAGTTATGCTTATTACTATTGGGATTTCCAGGCTCCTAGGCCCCTCAAGGAACAGACCTGGGCTACACACACACACACACACACACACACAAATATAGATGTAAATGTGTGTGCATATGTATGTTTATGGGTATGTATACATGTATATAATATGCATATTTAAATATAGATGTAAATATGTGTAGGTACTCACACATGTGTATACCAATATATGTATAAATATAAAATGCATATAAATATAGATGTGAATGTGTGTATATATAACACATATACATATGCACACATATATACATTACCATCTATATTGGTATCTGTACCTATCTATATAAGTTTATACTTTTGCCCGTAACTCCAATACAATACTACAGGGTTCATCCTAGATTTATTCCTTTCTATTATGTGTTCTTCTTATGACAGTGAGAAACCTGACTCTCTCTATCCTTAACATGTTTGCATATTTGTTCAATCAGCCATTATTTCATCAACTGAGAAGTTGGTAGTGCCCCTCCCCCCATGTGGTAGCTCCCTCTCTCTGCCTGGGCTCCAACTCTTTGATAGGGGAACTCAAGAGTTAAATTTTAGTGTCAGTCATAGTCGATAGTCTTAAGTGGAAAGCTGTTATTCCAGAAACAGCAATTCAACCTGTGTGCCCCAAGGTTCTGCAAGCAATGGAGATGGTATCTGAGCCATTGGGTTTCAGGGAGAGAAGTTCTTTGTCTGACTCAGACAAAAAACTATTGATCAGCAGATAAAAAAATACAAGGAAAATTGCCACAGGACTGATTAACCTTTTTCCAAACTCCTTACCTACCTTTCCTTCTCCCTACAAAAAAGATCGGCTTGATAAGATGAGATACTAAGATGGTTTTTGAGCGTACATAAGCCACCATTTTCTCAGATGGCCAGCATCTGAATAAAGCATCCATAAATATTCAATCCTAGTCTGTACTTATTGGTTCTGGTAGTGGCAGGCAGCATGAATGCTGACTTTTCCAGTTTCATCTTCAATCTAGTCTGGAACTGGCCAGCTTGAGCTCCAACTCTCCATGCTGGGCTCTCCCACCCCATGAATGCCCTTCCCACTCTGAGCTCTAACACCTAAGGCAGGTGTTTTCTCCATCCCTAGCTCAGGCCACTGTGGCTCCCTTGGGAGCCACACAAGGGTACCTAACCTTATGGCCCATGTTAAGATCCAATTGCCTATAGTGATTACTGGTTTGATACTCTTTATTGACAGCCATTCCTTCCCAGTGTCTCTTTACTTCCCTACTGGTGTTTCTTTCACTTCCCACATAAACTGTTTCTCTTTCTTACTTCTCTGTTGGTGTTACTTTTGCTTACATTCATATTGGGGTTTCATTCACTTCTCACATAAACTGTTTGTTTCAGCGTCTGTTTTGGGGAAACTCCAACTTAGACACTCTATGCCCTTCTATTTGCCACATAGAGGAAACAGTGTTTCTCCACTGTTTCAGCCCCTGGTGCTTCATCCTCTCTTGTTTGTTCCTTGATTCCATCTGTACCTTTGGAAAGAATTTCTGCATTTCCCTCTTCACTTAACCTTTAGGTTATTAGTTATTTCTGTAAGGCTCTGACTGAATCACACTCAAATATGCTTCATTTCCCTTCTGTGACATAGAATCCTACTAGGATCTGACCTCCTTGTTTAGGAGTATCAGCTTGAATTCCAATGAATAAAAATTTCTACCTTGTTATATCTTTTTATTGGTTAAATTCACATTCTTCACAAGAGGGTGTAACAGGATGCAGCCAAGAGGGGAGCCCAAATAGGGATTTGGAATGGGTTCCAGAACTCAAGGTGTCCAGGAAATATTAGGATGCCCTCACCCCTTCCCCCACAGGTGTGGGTTGGGGGAAGTGACACATGGAGCAGGAACATGCAGGGCTGTTTTGTACAGCCACAGCTTTACAGCTAATCCATGACATGGTCATTTAGCCTATCTATAACCTTTAACTTGTTGCATAGATATGTTAAATAGCTGTGGCTATGCTCTGAGCCAGGGGGATGGAAGGAACTTCCTCCCCCCAAGATGTAACTGGGGGGCAGGTCCCCTGAGTTATAGCGCCTACATGAGAGCTTGGAGGTGATTGGCTCAATGCCATGGGGCCATGCCTGCCCAGACCCACTATGGCAGCCTAGTAAACTTGGAATAATACAGGAATGCTGGCAGGTGTAACTGATTATAGGAGGAGTCAGAAATGGGGATACAGAGGAAGATTGGCGTGGGGATTTAAACCCAGACATGGCAGCCATTGAGGGGAGAGCCACGTGCTTTGCCAGAGTTGGGACTCCCCGCAGCTTTAGTAGGGGGAACCACCATGCAGCTTTAGCACAGAACCGCCACTTGGCTTTGGCAGAGTGGCAACCCCTGGTCCCTGCAGCTTTGCGGAGAAGAACCATGAGGTTTTGGCCAGAGTGGGGAGCCCTGCAGCTTTGGTAGAAGAAGACCACATGGCTTTGGGGTGCTCCCTTTGGCCACGTGGCCTGGGAAGCAGGAGAGACTTTGCCTGGAAAATGGGTACAAAGAACTCTTGCCACTAGGCCATGAGAAGGTGCCACATGGCTTTGGATTAATTAGAGATCCTGCCTGGACGGTGACACAGCTGATGGTGCCAGTGGCCTGAAACACAGACATTTGCTTCTTTTTTGGAGTTACGGTGCCCCAAATTAGGGCAGGGGGAGAAGGAAGTACTGTGTGCGTCTGGGGGTATCCAAAAAGGACTTTGATATTTTAATGAAGATGTTAAGTTACTACTTTAAGTCTGTATAGCATTAAATAAACATGTCCTTTCCTTTTCACGAATCTCTGGCATTGAGAGACATCTTTCCTCTTGGCAACGGACAATTGAACCTAGTGGGGGGTCCTGTCGGTAATTGTATATCATGCCCCACCTGGCCCCCTGTGTGTGTGTGTTCTGTAACAGTTTTTGGTGTCCCTGGGTAGGCCAATAATTGCCCCCCCATCTGTTCTGTAACAAGGGGAGTCAGAGTTACATGGTAAGAAATGACTTTCAATAAGAAATAAATTTAAAAAAATATCTTTTCCCAATCTTTTGAGAACATGCCAAAATGGGGATGCTTTCATTTTCAAAGCACAGCAAAACTTCATTTTTTTAAAAAAAAGCCTCATTGTCAGTGCCTCTCACATACCTGGAGGGAGGCAGCTCCTGAAGCACCTCTTTCCTCTTTTTCTTCTCCTAAAGCCTTCTCTAAGCCCCTGCACTTCTTTCTAATTCATATTGTCCCTGTATTGATTTTCTAATCATATTGTCCCTGTATTGCTTTTTTGTGAGTATCACAAACTTGGTGGTTTAACACAATATATATTTATTCTTTTGTAGTTCTGGAGGCCACAAGTTTGAAATCAGTTTCACTGGGTTAAAGTCAATGTGTTGTTCAGGCTGGTTCTTCTGGAGCATCCAGGGGAGAATCCATTTTCTTGTGTTTCCAAAGCTTCTGGTGGCTGCTAACATTCTTTGGCTTGTCATTACTCCCATCTCTGCTTCTGTAGTCACACTGCCTTCTCCACTCCTGTTGTTGAATCTCCCTCTACCTTTCTCTTATAAGGGCACTTGTATGGACATTTAGAAGCCATATTGATAACCTAGGATGATTCTACCTCCTTAATATCCTTAACTAACCACACCTTCAAGCATCCACAATCATTTGCATGGTCTCTTTGAGGTAATATAAGGTCATTTATGGGTTCCAGGGATTAGGACTTGGGTCTCTTTCATGGATGATTATTTAGTCTATTACAATCCCTTAGCCATCATGGTGTTGGGGGAGGGTGAGAATCCCCTCTGAATCTTTCCTTTCACTCTCTACCTGGGTCTTTATATTTAGGATTACCTATCCCCTATTCTAATAATTTCTTTTTTTGTTTGTTTGTTTGTTTTAGTTTATTCAGTACAGTTTCTATCCTTTATTCCCATTCCAGCCCACCCACCTAATAATTTCTTTCTGAAACTCCATACCTTTCCTTGACAAAATTCCAATTATTACCTCCTTTATATTCTTTCTCTGGCCAGCAGGCCATGTTCTAAGTCATGATTAAGTTTAGACTTCAGCCCACTGGATGAGTGACACTCATTACTCTTAGCAGAGTCCATGCTAAAGTGGAGGGAGAACAAGCCAGTATGAACTTCAATGTGTGTGCAGTGGTGAAGTCAATTTTGTCAATTCCAGTTTCCTTTTCTTTCTTTATTTTTAAAAAATTGATAAGAGAGAGAGAATGAGAGAAATATTGATTTGTTATTTCACTTATTCATTGGTTGATTTTTGGATGTGCTCTCACTAGAGATCAAACCCAAAACCTTGGTGTATCAGGATGATGCTCTAACCAACTGAGCTGCCTGGCCAGGTCCTCCAACTTCCTTTTCATTATATCTATTGAAAGAAGCTATAGACACAGTTGGTTATTTGCTAGTTGGTCCATGATAGTACATTCCTGAAGAACAGTCTACTTGGGAATCAGTACAGTTTGAACTCCTGTTAAGAAAAGACTCAATTGCCTCATTAAGCCAGGAGCCTGTCCTGTCCTATGTGCCACTGGGTCCTCATCACTGTGGAATAAATTTGTTTTCTTGTTTTATCTGGCAAGACCTGTCAGAATCCTAAAACAAGTTGACATTAGCTTTTAATGGCTATTCAGTTTATTAATGTGGGAAGTGAGCTAGACTTAATTAAATTATTTTGGGTCAGAGTTTTCCCTTTAATGGAAATCAGGGTGGGGATCTCCTATCTTCCTCCATCCCATGGTATGTATTAAATGCTGGGGGGTCTGAATTTATACCCTAGCAACATCAAGAAATATGGCTATTTCTGGGAAGCATTCTTCTTTTAACATAAAAAACCCAAGTGAATGAACATGAAAAATATGGGAACCATTGACTGCCTTCCAGTCGAAACTTGGATCCAGCCTAACATTTCCCAAACAGTGCTTTGAGAGTAAATCCTATTAGCATGTGAGGAGCAAAGGGGTGATTTAAAATAACCAAACTGCCTATGTACCCTTCTTTTTGTTGTCTAGCCCCCTACTCTTTCACCCTAAAGAAATAATTGATTTATGTTGGATTTCATATTTCAGAAATATATTACAGAGCCTCAAATGTCCAGATTTTCAAATGTCTAGAATAATCCACTTTATGTGAGTGAAGGCAAGGTCTAAGTTATCAAATCTTATCACAAGGAAAAGTGTTTATAAAGTTCAGCAGAACAACCACAGAATCTACACAGGCTCTCCTCCAATCAGAATCTTCAATTTTATAGATAGTCTGAAGAAGTAAAATGATTTCCCATGATTACAATCCTAGTGAGTCTCAGAAGCAGACCAGAAACTATACCTCTTATTTTTGACACCATTGTTTTTCTCTTTTCCGACTTGCTTTATCTTTCTCAGCCCAGCATCACATATCCTGTATCCTCCCCATAAGCGTTCAGTCTCCCCTCTTTCCACCCATCTTCCTCCTCCCTCTGAGGAAGACTGAAGAGGTTAAAGAAAGAGAATGGGCTGGCAGCAAGTAAAGGAGAAGTTTCTATGGAAGAAGGTTTGTCAATTCCAGTCTCCACTTAATTCTTCTTCCTCTTCACCAAGACTCATCCCTACCTCCAAACCTCCTGTGTATCCCCCATTGTTCTCCCAACACTCTTCTCAGCTCCTGGTCACTGAGACACTGATATAACACCCTTCAGCATCCAAGTTTTAACCACACATGAGAAGCTATAGCTAAAACTGTTTTTGAATGAAAGAGTCAGTGGAAATGAGGCTTAGATTCCTGAGTTCTGGAACTCAGATCCTATTCTTTTACTTCCCACTAAATCCTTTTAGTTTATTTGCAGCTCTACTAACTATCATTTTGCTAAAATCTAAGAGTTAGGTAATTACCTCATCATTACCTTAGTGAGAAAATAACCCGAGATGACTAAACTTAGCCTTTGAGATTTCTTGTGGTATGATTGATAGGGCCAAGATGGAGGAACAGGTAGATATGCCTTACTTCCTCACACACAACCAAATGAAGGATAACAACCAATTTAAACACAAAAAACAACCAGAACTGCCAGAAAATTGAACTGTATGGAAGTCCAACAACCAAGGAGCTAAAGAAGAGATATTTATCCAGACTGGTAGAAGGGGTAGAGATGGGCAGCCAGGGTGGAGAGGACATGGCAAGGCAGAAGCTGGAGGACCAGGTGGGTAAGGCGGTGGTTGGTGGTCCCACATTTGGGGGCAGATAAACTGGGAGGAACAACTGGGGAGTAAGACAGACTCTGCAATGCAGGGTTACAGTGTGAGAAAGGAAAGCCTTAAAACTTCTGGCTGTAAAAATATGTGGGGGTTGTAGTGGTGGGAGAAACTCCCAGCCTCACAGGAGAGTCTGTTGGAGAAACCCATAGGGTCCTAGAATATACACAAACCCACCCACCTGGGAATCAGCACCAGAAGAACCCAATTTCCTTGTGCGTAGCAGGGAAGTCACTTAAAGTGGGCTGAGGGCTGAGCAAGCATCATTGTTCACTCTCTGACCCCTCCCCAACACAGCTCCACAATGCAGCAAAGTAGGTTGTCCAGCTCTGGCAAATACCTAAGGCTCTGCCCCTTATAATAAATATAACAGATGCACTGAGACAAAAAAATATGGCCTAATTGAAAGAACAGATCAAAATACCAGAAAAAGAACAAAGTGATGAGGAGATAGCCACATTATAGATGCAGAGTTCAAAATACTAATCTGGGTGTTCACAGAAATGATTGAGTATGACAGAAAATAAAGGAAGAAGTGAAGGCTATACAAAGTGAGATAAGGAAAAATACACAGGGAACCAATAGTGAAGGGAAGTAAACCAGGATTCAAATCAACGATTTGGAACAAAGGGAAGAAATAAACATTCAACTAGAACAGAATGAAGAAAGAAGAATTCAAAATAATGAAGAGAGGCTTAGGAACCTCTGGGGCAACTTGAAACATTCCAACATCCAAATCATAGGGGTGCCAGAAGGAGAAGAACAAGAGCAAAAAATTGAAAACTTATAGAAAAAATTAATGAAAGAAAAATTCCCCAATGTGGTGAAGGAAATAGACATTAAAGTCCAGGAAGCTCAGAGAATCCCAAAGAAGTTGGATTCAAAGAGGAACACACCAAGACACACCATAATTAAATTACTCAAGATTAAAGATAAGGAGAGAATCTTAAAGGCAGCAAGAGAAAAAAGAGAGTTACCTATAAAGGAGTTCCCATAAGATTATCAGCTGATTTCTCAAAGAAACCTTATGGGCAAGAAGGGGCTGGAAAGAAGTATTCCTAGTCATGAAAAGTAAGTACCTTCATCTAAGATTACTCTATCCAGCAAAATTATCATTTAGAATGGAATGGCAGATAAAGTGCTTCCCAGATAAGGTCAAGTTAAAAAAGTTCATCATCAACAAGCCCTTATTATATGAAATGTTAAAGGGACTTATCTAAGAAAAAGAAGAAGATCAAAACTATGAACAGTAAAATGACAACAAACTCACAACTATCAACAACTGAACCTAAAAAACAAAAACAAAAGCAAAGTAAGCAAACAACTGAAACAGGAACAGAATCACAGAAATGGAGATCACATGTAGGGTTATCAGCGGAGAGGAGGAGTAGGGAGAATGGGGGAAAATACAGGGAATAAGAAGCATAATTTATAGGTAGAAAATAGACAGGGGGAGGTTAAGAATAGTATGGAGAAATCAAAGAACTTATATGTATGACCCATGGACATGGATAAGGGGGGCAGTGGAATGCTGGAGAGAAGACAGGTACAGGGCAGAGGGGGATAAACCACAGAAAGAAATGGAACAACTGTAATAGCATAATCAATAAAATATACTTAAAAATGAAAAAAAAAACATTTCTTTTGGAAAATACTCTGAAGAAGAGATGCACTTACTGTCAGTCATTAAGGGTTTAGAACCCTATGTCAAACTTATCAGAATCTGTATTTTACTGTGTCACCACAACTCCAGCTGATGTCATCCACTTGCCTAACCTACCAGTCAGGATATGGTCCGTTTTCACATTCTTGGCCTGCCACTGATTGGGATATATGGAATATATATAATAAACAATAAAAAATGTGTTCAGCATCACTATTTATCAAGAAAATACAAATTAAAGCCACAATAAGATGGCACTACCCACTCACTGGTATGGCTAAAATTAAAGTGTGGCCAGATATGGAGCAAATGGAGCTCTCATTCATTGGTAGTAGGAATGCAAACTAGTAATGCCACTTTAGAAAATAGTTTAGAAAATAAATACTTTATTTATTGTAAATTTAGCATATCCTTACCATATTACCTAGCAATTTCACTAGTGGGAATCTTCCCTAAGTAAATGAAAATACAGATGTTCACAACAGCATAATTCATGATAACTAAAAACTGAGACCAACCAAATGTTCCTTAACTGATGATACTGAAGTCCAAAATTCATAGTATTCCTACTTGTGATAAATAATAAAATGAGCCACTTAAACATTAGGCTTAATTGTTAGAATCTCAACTGAGCCTTTTGGAAAAACATAAAACAGAAGAGAAAATGAACCCCTGAGACAGATTCTATGCTTGAAAAAAAAAATGAAGCAGAATGAAATTCTACTCAAAGCCTAAAATATCCAAAATCTGAGGGCAGACAGTAGTGTTTTGAGGATATGGGGCAGAAAAGCAGCTTTCACTAGATTAGGAGGGAAATATTCTGAAACATGGTAGAAGGTTCAGTTTAGAGACCTACTGAGAGTGAGTCTCTGGTAGAAAAAAATGTAATAAGTAAAATAATGTCTTTTCTAGAAAGTGTGTTTTACAGGCCTGAGCAATTCTACTTCAAGAGGTAGGAGTAGCAGCCATTGTGTCGTAGGACTGAAAATGCTGCTTGGAAATAGGTGTGATAACGATGGTCTAAATAGATATCACACTAGGTATGACACCTGGGCAGCAGAAATACAAAACTTGAAGGGGGAATGGAAATATCTTGTGACTGGTGTTGTAACCACTGAACATATCTACACTTTCTAAGAAGGCTATGATGTCACCAACACCTCTCCCTGAGGAAGAAGGTAGCATGCTCTTGTATTTTCACTCAGATGTGACATTAACCTCTTAGGAGAAATTAATCTCTTATGGGAAATTGCTCCCAATTGGGTTTAATTTCATAGTCATGAACTTTAAGATAACTGACATCAGCTGAATGACAAACTGGCAAGACCAAGATTGAGATCTTCTCCTCTCTGACTTCTCTTCTTCTCTCAGTGCCATGATTCACTGCTATGGTCTTTGGCCACATTAATGTGGCCTAGACTGAGTACTATTGTGTTCAAGGAACAATTTCACCTGAGATGAGCTTTCTGGGGACTGGGTTTTTGTCATGTTTTAAATTTCATGAGTACTACCTTCTTTGATAATCCAGGTGTGTATTTGAATTCTTTAAATGTTGGGGAATACAAAAAAATAACACTTATTTTAGTGATAAAAATCCCAGGCAGCAGTGGTTGAAAGAACATAGACTCTACCAGATTTCTGAGATTAGGTCATTTAGCTGAGCCTAAGTAGAATAAGAACTAGGAGAGAAAGAATTAAGCATGTTAATTCTTTTGCACATTAAATTATTAGGACCTGAACTTGCAAGAGAATTAATCTTTGGACTTTGGTTTCTTCTGAGAATTTCACAATGGAAGGGAATTTATATGCAAATTTTGCATATAATTTCTTATGTTTTTGGATTTTGTATTTATAAGTATATAAATACTTATGTTTTTGGAAATTTATTAGTATACTATATTAGTGGAATATATTGTCAATTCCATTTTTCTTTTCATTCTTCTTTCTCTTCACCAAGGCTCAACCCTACTTCCAAATCTCCTGCTTGCCATTTAATTATAATGCCTAACCTCTGGTGAGCTATATTGGACAGTGTAGTTGGGCATAATTTGAGGTGGAAAACAGAAGAGGGAGCAAAATCTCAACCTTGTATGCAGTGTAGATTTAGAATTAATCTAATGAATGTACTGTCTAAGAGCATTTTTATGCTTCCACAGGAAGATACCAAAGGAGCAGTAGGTGGTATTGAGGAAGGTGGAAAAGAAGCCATCTTGATGAATTGCTGATCTTCTCCCTTTTGGAGAATAGTTACTCCCTTGGTTGATATAATTCATGGTGAATTCCAAAGGATAAGATAAAAATGCGGAGAGTCCAAGATGGCGGCGTGGTAGGATGCAGCAGATTCTACTCTCCCACAACCAGGAAAAAAATCCAAGTCATTTTAGGTAGGAACAGAGCAAAGAGCCAACATTATCACGTCAT
>CM052541.1:22938595-22958052 GCA_028533065.1 Trachops cirrhosus | reverse complement strand
CTGGAATGGGAATAAAAGATAGAAACTGTACTGAATAATCTAAAATAAAAAATTTAAAAAAAAGTGCTAGACATTATTTGAGACACTTGAGGTACAGAAATTATTAAGATGATATTTTTTGTCCTCAAGGACTCACAGTCTAGGGGAAGAGTAAGACATCTAAACACATAAGGGTCTCAGAGGCTTAAGTGAATGACTGTGAAGGGCTACTAAATTCATGGAATTTTTTTTAGAAACACTTCATGTTCTAACAACACTCCTGTCTTCATCTTATTTCCCTATAATTTGCTAAATTTTAGAATAAATTTTACTTTGTTATATAGTGTGTATCTCTGTATACGATATTATTTCTTCTTTTTTAAAATCACAGTATATGTTATAAATAAATACAATGAATAGAAGTCTATACTCAGGGAAGGTGGATTTTGAGGTGGGCATTGAAAGATGGAACTGAGGTAGCAAGAAGGAGAAAAAGAGGCAGAATGTACAGTATGTGCAAAAACATAAGGAGATGAAAACTTTGGGGTATTCAGACAATGGTAGGTAGATGGGAACATGGAGTACCTGCAAAGAAGTGGCAAGGAACTCCTGAAAGGAAAATAAGTTTGGTCATGCTAAGGAGATTGAACCTTATCCTATAGTCAGTGAAGAAATATTAATGATTTTTAAGGACAGGAACAACATATATGGTTCCACCATAGCAGAATGAAAAATGTGAATTGGAATAAGGGAGGCAAAAAGTTTGAAGATAACTGTAGTGAGGTTGAACTAAGGTAATAGTGGAAGCAGTATAAATGAAATGACCAATTTGGGCAATTTTGAAGAATCAGAGTAACATGACTTCATAATGTTTGGATATAGCCGGTGGGGAGCGAGAAAGCCAGGCTTTTACCCGGATCATGGACAATATCCTTATTCCCACATTGAATACATGGCAGTTGGAAGTAACTTAGAATATTTTGGGGGCAAAACCTCATCAGCACATGAAAAGAGAGTTAGCAATACTTTATCATGCCTCACAGATTTCCACGGGCTTTCATTCTCTTGTTTGATACCCTGTGAATGATGTCACAAGGCAATGCATGATTGAATGTCAAACATGTGATCCCAACACAGTGAAGGCTATGTGTGGAGTGATGGTGGCATGTTATATGACATAAGGAATTCTGGGCTATCCAACAAGAGGATATAATATTTGTAAATGTTTACATAAACAACATAGGAACACCTAACTATGCAAAGCATATGTTAACAGATCTAGAGGAAAAAATAAATAACAATATGATAACAGTAGGAAATTTCAATATTCCACTTTCATCAGTGGATAGATCATCCAGACAAAGAAAATCAGTAAAGAAACATTGGACTTAAACAATACATTACACCAGATGGACTTCAAAGATATCTACAGACCATTGTATCCAGAAGCAGCAGAATATACATTCTTCTCAAGTGTTTATGGGACATTCTCTAAGGACAGATAATATGATAAGCTTCAAAACAAGTCTGAATAAATTTTAAAAACTAGAATTCTATTAGGTATCTTTTCCAACCACAATAATGAAATTAGACATCATTTATTAAAAGAAAACCAGAAAATTTACAAATATGTGGAGATTAAACAACATGCTACTAAAAAACCAATGGGTCAACAAAGAAATCTTTCAAAAAGAGAAATTCATGAATAACTTGAGACAAATAAAAATGGAAACTCAACACACCAAAACTTGGAACACAGCAAAAGTAGCTATTAGAGGGAAGTGGGTAGCAATAAATGTACAAAAAAGAAACCAAAAAAGATCTGAGATTAAACAACCTAGTATCTCACCTCAAAAAACTAGAAAAAAATGAACCAATGTTAGGAGAAGAAGGGAATAACAAAGATCAGAATGGAAATAAATAAAATATAAACAAAAAAAGAAAAGAAAACATCAAAGAAACTCAAAACTTTCTTTTGAAAGATAAACAAAATAGACAAACCTTTAGTAGATGCAGCAAGAAAAAGAGTGGATTTAAAAAAAATAAAATCAGAAATGAAAGAGAAATTGTAACTGATACCACAAAAATATGAAGAATCATAAGAAACTACTATGAGCAATTATATGCTAAAATTTTTGACAAATTAGAATAAATGAATAAAGTTCTTGAAACATACAACCTAGCAAGACTGATTTATGAAGAAAGAAAATCTGAACAGACTAATTGCTAGTAAGGAGACTGAATCAGTAATCAAAATCCTGCCAACAAACAAAAGTCCAGGACCAGATGGCTTCACTGGTGATTCTACTAAACAATAAAAGAAGAATTAATACTAATCCTTCTCAAACTTTAAAAAAGAAGAGGAGGGAACATTTCCAAACTTATTTTACAAGACCAGCATTACTCTGGTTCCAAAACCAGACTCTGATTCCAAAGCCAGACAAGAAAAAAAATTATAGACCATACCTTTGATGAACACAGATGTAATTTCTTCAACAAAATATTAGCAAATTCTATTTAACAATACATTTAAAGGATAATACACCATGATCAAGTGGGATTTATTCTAGGGATTCTAGAATAGTTCTAGAATATCCCCAAATGAATTAATGTGATACACTACATTAACACAACAAAGAATAAATATTATCTTGATAAGGAAAAAGCATTTGAGAAATTCAACATCTATTTATGATAAAAAATGCTCAACAAATGAGTATAAAGGAAACATACCTCAACGTAATAAATCATGTTACATAATAAAATCATTATACATAAGAAAATATCACAAGTCCACAGCTAACATTATGTTTTGTTGTGAAAAACTGAAACATTTCCTTGTAAGATCAGAAATAAGACAATGATGTCCACTCCTGCCACTTTTATCAAGCACAGTACTAGAAATTCTAGCAAGGTCAATTAAAGAAAAAAAATAAATAAAACCCATCCAAATTACAAAGAAAGAAGTAAAACTGTCCCTAATTGCAGGTGACAAGATATTATATATAGAAAACCCTAAAGACTCCAACAAAAAACTGTTAGAAAAAATCAATAAATTCAGTAAAGTTGCAATAGACAAAATCAATATACAAAATTCAGCTACATTTCTATACACTAAAATTAACTATAAAGAATAGAAATTAAGGAAACAATATTACAAAGAATAAAATGCTTAGAAATACATTTAACCAAGAAGGTAAAATACCTGTACACTGAAAACTATAAGACATTGATGAAAAAAAGTTGAAGAGGACACAAATAAATGGAAAGATATTCTGTGCTCATGGACTGGAAAAGTTAATATTGTTAAAAGTTCCATGGTACCCAAAGCCCTACAAATTCAATGCAATCTTTATCAGGAATCCAATTACATTTTTCACAGATTTAAATCAAACAATATTAAAATCTATATGAAACTGCAAAAGACCCTGAATAGGCAAAGCAATCTTGAGAAAGTCAGACCTGAAGGCATCATGCTTCCTGATTTCAAACTATATTACGAAGTTGTAGCAATCAAAACAGCATAGTCTTGGCATAAAAATAGATATATAGATCAATGGAATAGAATAGAGAGCCCAGGAATAAACCCATGCTTATATAATCAAGTAATTTATACAATGTAACAAGAATATAGAATGGAGAAAGGATAGTTTCTTTAATACATGGTGTTGGAAAACTGGACAGCCACAAAAGAATGAAACTGAACCACTATCTTACACCATACACAAAAATCAACTCAAAATGCATTAAAAACTTGAACATAAGATCTGAAACCATAACTGTTAAAGGAAAACAACAGGTATGTTCCTTGACATTTGTCTTTGCGATGACTTTTTTGGGTTTGACACCAAAAGCAAAGACAACAGAAGCAAAAATAAACAAATGGGAAAGTATTAAACTAAAAAGCTCTTGAACATGAAAAAATATCATCAACAAAATAAAAAGGAAACCTATGGAATGGGAGAAATGCTGGCAAATTATATATTTGATAATAGGTTAACATCTGAAATATATGAAGAACTTACACAACTCAATAGAAAAAAATCGAATTAAAAATGGACAGAGGGTCTTTATAGACATTTTTCCAAGGAAGACCTACAAATGGCCAACAGGTACATGAAAAGATGTTCAACATCAATAATTATCAGGGAAATGCAAATGGAATCACAGTGAGATATCACTTCACACCTGCTAGAATGACTATTGTCAAAAACACAAGAAATAACAAGTGTTGGTTGGAATGTGGAGAAAACCCTTTTATACTGTTGGTAGGATTGTAAGTTGATATACACTATGGAAATCAGTATAGAGGTTCCTCAAAAAACTAAAAATAAAACTACCATATAATGCAGCAATTCTCTTTCTAAGTACTTACCTGAAGGAAATGAAACTACTGTCTTAAAATATATATATGCAGACTTCTGGCCAAGATGGAGGCATAGGTAGATACACTGTGCCTCCTTGCACAACCAAAAGAAGGACAACAACAAATTTAGAAACAAAAAACAATCAGAACTGCCAGAAAATCGAACTGTATGTAAGTCCCACAACCAAGGAGTTAAAGAAGAAACACTCACCCAGACCTGTAGGAGGGGCAGAGATGGGCAGCTGGGGAAAAGAAGATGCAAGGAAAGGCAGAAGCTAGAGGACCAAGTCGGGCAGGTAGCGGCTAGCAGAGCAGGTGAGGTGGCAGCTGGGGGAGTGAGCAGTCCCACATTCATGTGGGGATAAATCCAGAGGAACAACTGGGGAGCGAGGTGGACCGCACAACCCAGAGTTCCAGCACAGGGAAATAAAGCCTCAAAACCTCTGACTGAAAACACCTGTGGGGGTTAAGGTGGCAGGAAATACTCCCAGCCTCACAGAAGAGTTCATTGGAGAGGCCCACGGGGCTCTAGAATATACAAAAACCCACCCACCCAGGAATCAGAACCAGAAGGGCCCAATTTGCTTGTGGGAAGCAGTGGGAAGAGACTGAAGGCCAGCCAAGATCTGGGCTAGCAGCATTGTTCCCTCTCAGACCCCTCCCCGTCATATAGCACCACAACCAATGACATGGGTTGCCCTGCCCTGGTGAATACCTAAGGCTCCACCCCTTACTACATAACAGGTATGCCGAGAAAACAAACAAACAAACAAACAAAAACATGTCCCAAATGAAAGAACAGATCAAAGCTCCAGAAAAAATACAACTAAGGGATGAAGAGATAACAAACTTATCAGATGCACAGTTCAAAACACTGGTAATCAGGATGCTCACAGAATTGGTTGAGCATGGTTGCAAGATAGAGGAAGAAGTGAAGGCTATGAAAAGCGAAATAAAGGAAAATATACAGGGAACCAACAGTGAAGGTAAGGAAACTGGGACTCAAATCAATGGGTTGGACAAGAAGGAAGAAATTAACATTCAACCAGAACAGAATGAAGAAACAAGAATTCAAAAAAAATGAGGAGAGGCTTAGGAACCTCCAGGATAACTTTAAATGTTCCAACATCCAAATCATAGGAGTGCCAGAAGGAGAAGAGAAAGAGGGAGAAATTGAAAGCTTATTTGAACAAATAATGAAGGAGAACTTCCCCAGTCTGGCAAAGGAAATAGACTTCCAGGAAATCCAGGAAGCCCAGAGAGTCCCCAAAAAGTTGGACCCAAGGAAGCACACACCAACGCACATCGTAATTACATTACCCAACATTAAAGACAAGGAGAGAATCTTAAAAGCAGCGAGAAAAGGAGACAGTTACCTACAAAGGAGTTCCCATAAAACCATCAGCTGATTTCACCAAAGAAACCTTGCAGACAAGAAGGGGCTGGAAAGAAATATTCCAAGTTGTGAAAGGCAAGGACCTACATCTAAGATTATGCTGTCTAGCAAAGCTATCATTTAGAATGAAAGGGCAGATAAAGTGCTTCCCAGATAAGGTCAAGTTAAAGGAGTTCATCATCACCCAGCCCTTATTATATGAAATGTTAAAGGGACTTATCTAAGAAAAAGAAGATGATCAAAAATGTGAACAGTCAAATGACAACAAACTTACAAACATCAACAACTGAACCTAAAAAAACAAAAACAAAAACAAACTAAGCAAACAACTAGAACAGGAACAGAATCACAGAAATGGAGGTCACATGGAGGGTTATCAGTGGGGAGGAGGAGGAGGGAGAATGGGGGAAAAGGTACAGGGAATAACAAACATAAATGGTAGGTACAAAATAGGCAGGGGGAGGTTAAGAATAGTATAGGAAATGAAGAAGCCAAAGAACTTGTATGTATGACCCATGGCTATGAACTGTGGTGGTGGGGGGGGGATACTGGTGGGATGGGGAGCACAGGGTAGAGGGGAATAAAGGGGATAAAAATGGGATAACTATAATAGCATAATCAATAATATATATTAAAATAAATAAAATAGATGATGAATAAACAACAACCAAAAAGAAAATATATATGCATTACCATGGTAATTGCAGCACTATTTACAATAGAAAAAGGTATGAAAACAACCTGTGTTCACTGAGTGATGAATAGATAAAGATTTTATATATACAATTCATCCACAAAAGAGAAGGAACTCTTGCCTCTCCCCTATTTCTGCAGAATGTAGCCCAGGGCACTAACTATAAGGGTCAAATCAAAGGCCTTGAAGGCTTCCCTCTGTTTCCAAGAACTGCTGGGAAATTACTAGAAAGGACTGACATTTGAGATGCCATTTTACAGAAGGGGAGCTGAGGTCCAGCTGATGACCCAGCTAATGAGTAGTAGGGCCAAGGCCAAAGTTCCTATCTCCTGCCTTCATAGTTTTTTATTGTTCACACGATTACAGATGTCCCACATTTTCACCCTTTTACCTGCTTGCAGGGATGTGTACTTTCCCTGGGTGGGAAGGTCTTACTCTGGGCTTAGGGCTAATTAAGGGGACTTAGTCCTGGTTCATCTATCATTCTTTTGGGTTTAGCCATCTACTAGCATGCATTCTTTACTGGAAAAATTCTTCTTTGCAATATCTGGTGCATCTAAACTTCTCAGATGGCCGGTGGCCCTCCCTTCAATCCTTCTTCTAGCTGCCTCAGCTGCCCAGGGTCAGAACTCTAGAAGAAACCCTTAGGGAAGCCTCATGCCACTTCTGCAAATACCTGCCTTCTCCCAAGCCTAACTTGTTCAAAGGAAGGTTCTGGGAGAGTGAAGCTGGAAAAGAAGATCTCATGTAACCCCCACCTTTCCACTGCCAATATATCCCTGTGACCCTTCCACAGGCCAGGTTCAAGTTCAAACAGAAGTACATCTCTACTTTGGACTCACATAAGCATGAAGGTCACCAGCTGGATTAGCACCCCACCATTCCACTTCCTCTCACCAACCACTTCCCCTTAAAAAAAAAAGAAAAAAAAGAAATTCTGGGTCTGCTCTGACGGTAAGTAGAGAGGTATGAATTTTACTGACTTTGGACTTTAGTTTTCTTACCTTTAGTTTTTCAGGTGGGGCAGCGTGAGGAGTACTCTAGATGACATTTAAATTTCTTCAGATCTATCAATTTATGAGTAAACATTAATCTCTTTTTCCTAAGCTACTTTCCCCTTCTGACTAGACTGTTATTTCCTGGAAGGCAGAGACTGCTGTATTCATCTCTGGATCCCCATGAGCTGGCACAGGGTCTGACACAGGGAGCAGAATTAATATTATTGAACAAATGGCTAAATGAATGACCTTCATATTTCATTACTGATACTATGCCTCATTCTCCCTGCCTTCTGGGATTAAAACCTCAGAATGCTCTGTGTCTCTTTTTTCCTTGCATAACATCCCCACTCTACTTGGCCCTTGCCTATTAAATCAGGACACCATTCTTTCCTCTAAGTGTCTTTCAGAGGTGGCTTCCCTTTCCACCTTCAGACAGTCCCCTGAATCTCTGCAGTTTACCTTAAGTTTAGATCATTTTAACACTCTATTCACTGTCTGTTGTAGTTTCTCCCTCTCAAACCCACCCTATATGCCGTCACCTCCGGAGGCTCCCACAACTGTGCATTATGCAGCCCAAAATACCTACAGTGTACATGTACACTCAGCACTTGCCTTAATCTGGCTCCAGCCTACACTGGCATGAATTCTCCACTTAACCTGTCACTCATGGTCATCTAAACACTTGCACATTTCTATTTCCATTATGTTGTTTATTACTTTTTCTGTTATCTACAATACTCTTGTTCCCTCACTACCTTCATTAGTCAAAGCCTAGCTTATTATTTCTTCATCAACCTAAAATCTTTCCAGGTTATATTTTAGCCCACAGTCTTCTGACCCTCATTCATCTGAGAAACAATAGCATCACATACTTTCTTAGGATATCTCTAATGCTGTTGTCTTGTCACATGGTTGTATCTTATTGTACCAAGTATCTTATAAGCTCCTTAAGGGTGGGGAATTTGTCTTAAGTATTTTTGTGATCCTTATTGTCTAATGACAGTAACAATAATAGCCAACATTAGTTGATTTCTATGCGTGCTAGATACTACACCAAGCCCTTTATATTCATTATCTCTCTTATTACTCAAAACCACCTGACATAAAGGGTACTATTACTCTCTCCATTACAGATGGGGAAACTGAAACTTAGTGATGTTAATTAGTTTTCACTCGGTCACCTATAAAGTGACAGAATATTGTTCAGTTATTACATAGCGCCCCTCAAAAGTTGAATAATTAATTGTCAAAAGACATGTCTTGATTTTTTTTCTCCACGTGGCTGGAATAAAGGGGCTGAGAAGGTGAATCATTTTTGGGGTGGGCTCTGGAACAATGTGGAGGAGATTTAAGGCCTGCCAATGAAGGATAAAAGATTGTAAGATGAGGAAAATATGTTCCAGAACTATCTGGGAAGTTGCAAATGTACAAATAACAAAATGTAAAAACACCCTGAGCCAATAACCTATGAAAAAGGAGGAAGTTTGGAATAAGCATTTCTGCAAGACAGCTTATATGTTTCTTTAGCCAGGATATTTGGGTTGCATGGAAAGTTTTTGGTTAGATTTTGAGGAGCAAGCATGCTAGTTAAAATGAAGACAATATTTTGCTGTGAGGAAACTGCAAAGCAATAGTACATAATATGATTTGATTACAACTAGTGGGTTGTATTTGATAGTGTAATGTGTTTAGGGCCTAAGAGGAAGTTTACATTCTGGGTTCATTTGCACCCTTGGGAACCACAAAGTGGGAACGATAAACTTTTAATTTCTATTCAAACTACTTTCTTTTTTAAAAGAGATTTTATTTATTTATTTTTAAAGAGAGGGGAAGAGAGGGAGAAAGAGAGGGAGTGAAACACCAATGTGTGGTCTCCTCCCATGTGCCCCCTACCAGGGGACCAAGCCCACAACCCAGGCATGTGCCCCAATTGGGAACCAAACCGGCCATCAATTGGTTTGCAAACTTACACTCAATCTATTGAGTCCCTCCAGCCAGGGCTATTCAAACTACTTTCTAGGAATCTACCAGAGATTCTTTGGTTGGGATGACCACAACAGGGATTGAAATAACTACTGGCTTCAGGATGCAAATGAGGCATCTTTGGGACTGAAGGAAGCACTGTGCCCATCAAAGACACTGTCCCTTACTCTGTTTTAGAATTGTGACAACTGGTAACTCACCAAAGGGCACTAACCTAGGGAGCCAGGTGTTTGACCTGTCTTTGTTTTGGAAATGGAGGAGGCTATGAAAAATCATGGGATTTGGTCACTTACTTGGGAGGGACTTTTCAAAGTTCAAAAACAAAAGAGCCAATTTAATGGCAATTGACATTGATCAAGCACTTAGACTATGCACAAGTGCAATGTTTGTTTCTTTACGCACGTTATCTCATTTAATGTTCACACCTCCTTGAGGAAATGGCTTAAGGAGGCTAAGTAACTTATGCTAGGGTTTCACAGCTGAGAAGTGGTAGTAAAGATGCATAGCCAGATTTTTAAATTCTGGTATAAATTTGTGGTTTCTTTTTTTGTTCACCAAGAAAAATATCCTGTTCTCTGGGCTCTAACCTCATCTGTGCTGTAACTGGCTGTGTGATCTGGGCAGGCCTCCTAAAAGAAGATGCTGATCAAGGTTTCTTCCAGTACTGTGAATCTGTCTCTCACTATATTATCTAATAAACAAATGGAAATATTCCAAACTCTAGGTATAAATGGAGTGCCCGATCCCAATAGTCACTCTACTCACTCTACCTAAATTTTTATACAGTTAAGATCAGATAATGGGCACATAAGACTCGAAAGAAAGAATTCATGGGAAGCCCAAGTCCTAGAGCAGTAAAACAGATAATAAACATAGTGATAAATACACAAGGACTGGAAGGCTTTAAACAACCAATTTTTTCTTAATCTGGTCAGTCTTCCCACATGAGCTGAGATGGGCTTCCAATCTTGAGGTCTTTTTGCCCTTGCTTTATAAATGGGTGCTGTATTCCCAAGCTGTCTGGCCTAAGTGCTCAAAAGGAAAGTAATGGAGGATTCACCATGCTATATGTCTCCTAAAAACTTATAATATGGGTTGTCTTCGTGTGGAGGCTACAGAGATTGTGGGGAAATCATTATTTACAGAGGAGCTAATAAGACTAGCACAGGAGAGTGTGTTTAATAGTCACAGCAGTTACCTTTCATAGGTTTGAAATAGCTTTATCTTAAAATAACAAAAGGAAATGAAGCTACAACCTGGATGAATCTCAAAAACACTAAAAATGAGGTGATCTGTGTAAAACACTTAGCACTTTCTGGCTGGCACATAGGTAGTTTTCAGTTAATGGTGATTCTGACAATAGAATTCTATCATTATTGTTACTATTTCTTAAAGTAAGACTGTATATGAAAAAACTCCCTCACAGTGTGTTGCCTGTGGCAGACTCTGTAAAATGTTAGTACCCTCTCCCTTAGTGAGAAATGCGTTTTCTTTTTTATTAGAAGAATATAACAAGTATAAACCATTTATATTGATTTGCAAAATGAGCAATTCAAAACTCACTCCCCTCATGACCATTCACCTGACTAAAATGGAGACGTTATTAAAATAAATTTGAGGGTTCATTTTTGATAGATAATTTTTCTTTTTCCAAGAAGTCACACAATGCAATATATAGATGATGTATTATAGAATTGTACACTTGAAACCCATATAATTTTATTAACAGATGTCACTCCAATAAACTTATAAAAATGAAAAAAAAAACAGTTTCTACCCTCCAAAAAAATGTAATTGAAACACATTTTACCCCTTGTCCAGAAGTGGCCTTGGTTCAGGGACTTTATCTAGAATGAAGGCAAATGGAGTCCTCACTCTGGTTATGAAGTTACAGAAATCCTCTGTTTGTTTCATCTGGAAAAGTATGTTGTTTTTCTTTAGAAGGTGTTCTGTTATTGACCACATGGTTTCTGACTTAGTCAAGTTCTTGTGTCTTAATCATTCAGAAACTCTCAATTCAATCAGACAATGTTAATAATGTGTGGAGCCGCCTCTTTTTCCTCAGTAAAATTATGAAGAAGCCACTACCTTTTGTTGATGTGGTGGTAGATTACTCATCCTGATGCTTGACAGAAAAAATTTACAAAAGACTCCATCCGGGAACTGTGATAGTTAAGTTTGCTTCTTTGGCTTAGGTTTCAGAATTTTCTTACATTTGTATTTCTACTCCAGAAACCATATTAAGTACATAAGAGTTCATATAAGTTAGATAAAAACATGTGACATATTTAAATACTCAAGGATAGAATAAAATAAACAAACATGTCTACATCTTGTGGTTACCGACCACCTTATCAATGCTTATTTTTTGTTGCTGCCAGAATTCTGATTTCAGTAACCATGGAGATAATTTAAGAAAAAGAAATCAAAGACTGAGGTGACTTGGAAAAACTTGGAGATATTATTGATTTTTGGATATTTGTCCAGACTACATGAGTACAAGGGTCCTGGATGGACAGCTCCATCCTAGTTGTAAGTAGACAAAATGAACAGAGACAAATCCTTTTCTCCATCTTACTACACAAGGCTTCACCCTTAACTTGGCTGTTGATTCTGTGAAGTCTTTTTTACCTACAACTTTTTGGTATCTTCTGTCTTACAATCTGTTCCCTTCCCCACCTGCCCTATGTCCAGCCTTTAAAGATTCAAGACATCAGATAAGGAAACAGGCATTTTTATTCTTCCCCTATCCATATTATTCCCCTTTCTACTCCCTGCTTACAGGTCATGGCAGCAGCACTCAGATGTGTTTCCAGAATTCAGCCGCCAAAGGAAAACAAACTATAGAGAAGTTGTTACATAAATTCACTATTTTCAACTGGTGTGCCACAAGAATTTTTAAAACATGTAATACATGATTATTTAGTCAAGGGCACTGCCTTCTTTTCCCTTAGATTGTCAAATAAAAAAATGACAGCAGCCAACATAACAATAGCTGTCTGATCGGCAAAAAATATATCTTTTGGTGTGCTGCAGAATTTAGTAATTAGTTTAGATGTGCCATAAGGTGAACAAGAGAGAAAATTGATGACATAAATAGAGCTAGAGTCATTCCATTTTCAAGAATGTATCTTATACAGGGAAGCCTCAGAGAGGAAAAAGTTCTGAAAATGCCCCATTTTTAAAGCGGTTTCTTAGTTCACCCTAGTTGAGACACGTTTAATCTCTTCAACACAATCACTTCTTCTTTGTGACTTGAAACTTTTTCTTCTGATTCTCAGTGACAATAACCTTGTTCAGAATCTTTGGGCTATGCACAGGTAGGTCATAAAGGAGACACACAGGAATGACTGAATCTTTAAGAGGGGGGAACATTGGTGAGGAAAAGATTTATAGAGGACATAATTTTTTAACTGACTTTTGGAATATAAACCAATATTAGTCTAAGCATTTTGGGAAGGATGGTCTAGCTGGAGAGGATGTGAGAACCTACAGGGAGTGGTAAGAGATGAAGCTGTTGTAATAGGCAGTGACCACATCTCTATCTCCCTTACATGTTAAACTTAGAAGCTTGGATTTTATCTTAGGAGCAATGGGAAACCACTGACGGACTGATCTAATAAAACCCACATTTCTGGCTTGGACACCTATGTGAATGATACTGTTATTTACAGACAGAAAAACATGAATGGTGAGCACATTTCAGGGAAGGATAGCTTTGTTTGGTAGCTGTTGAGTTTGAAGGGCCTGTGGGACTTCAGAAGGTGTTTAGTAGGCAATGAGAAGCTCAGGAGAAATAGTTGGGGCAGGGATTTAAATCTGAGAGTAAACAGTCTACAGGTAGTTGAGAAAGCTGTGGGATGACTGCAATGTCCTATGAACTGAACAACAGAATGAGAAAAGAAGATGACAACAAACAAAAAGCCAACAAAAGGGACTAGGAAGGAATGGTCAGAGTAGTGAGGGTGAACCAGAAGGAGCTACTGTGATAGAAGCCAATGGAGAAGAGCTCATCAACCGTTCCAGATGCTACCAAGGAATGGTGAAGTCATATGGGTATTGGGCTCTGTTATTAGTGACCTTGGTGAAAGCCATTTCAGAAGGATGGAGAGGGAGGGCAGATTAGAAGGCTAGCAAGACAAGACACTGAGAAGTTGGTGCTCCTTTGAGCCTTCCATAGTGAAAGTGACTGGAAAATATGAGGCATGGGATATGAAAGCACTGAGTTTTGGCAAAAAAAAAAAAAAGTAAACCAGAGCAAAATCTTTGTTTTGGGAATCAGTGAAAGGAGCATTATGTACCATTGCTTATGCCATTTTTTGACCTCCCTTTGCAGGCAAGAAGGAGCCAGTTGGGCTGGACACCCGGCTGTGGGCCAGTGTCTTAGCAGGAGCTGGACCGAAGGGGTATGTGGAAGGCTGGCCCTTGTTCTGTGAACATGGACGTAAGAAAGATCCAAGAAACTGTTTGCAAAAATAGAGTTGCACTGGGTTTTCTCTCAGGCCTCTTTCAGCTCTAAAATGTTATGTATGATTCTGTGATTAATTTGCTAAATAAATTAATAGTGCAAACAGTATTTCAAGAGCAATGTTTAAATTACTTATGAGAACAAACTTTTTAAGTACCCTCAAGCATCATCAAAAACATCCCATAGAAATCATTGATACACCAATTATAATCTTTCTTAGCTAGTCATTCTAGCAGATTTCCTAAGAGCTATCCTTAGCCGCATTCTGTTTACCTAGTTCAAGTTCTTGTTTTTATTTCAAAACCATCAAATGGCATTTCTTTAAACAACATGTTTCAGCCTGGCCAGGCCCCCAGTGGGTCTGAATTATTAAAGTTTTATATTATGTGCAAGATGGGCTCTTGATGAATTAGTTCATCTCTGGAGAAATGCCCATCTTCTTCTTAATTTAGGGCACAGCTGTTAGAACTGCAGACTTCATAAAAAATGGCCACATATAACTCAGAGAACTCAGACACATTTCCTCTCAATTGGCATGGTCTTTGAGGACAAACCACAGTCTAAAATGTTTGTGTAACAGGAAAATGTGGTGTCTGAGATGATCAAAACAAGATACAAAATAATATATTTTTACAAAATTTGCATGTATTATTAAAAAAACCACATAATATACCTACAAAATAAGGACACAGCATTTAAGAGAGACAGTCTGATAAAAATGCAGTCAGATTAAATGTGCATGTGTCAAACAGACCAAGCATTAACAACAATGAATTTGATTCTTTTTCTTCAAGTTTGGGAGGACATCAGTAATACTTTCTGTCACTGCAAAGCAGGTGAAACGTCTGCTATTCATTTCATTTTCTTTTCTTTTTTTTTTTTTGGCGGGGGATAAAATGTGTGAGCTACTTTGAGCCTTAGTACCCTTACCTATGAGACACTATAGGGCCAGACCCTGACAGAAACTAGATGGCACACACAAACTGGGTAATTTAAGGAACATTTAATTTAAAGCTACTTGCAGAAGTGTGAGCAGAATTCAGGAAAGGCAGCGAACAGTAATGCAGTTTCTAGACGTAGTAGGGGCAAAGGCCCTACAAGCAAGCTCTGTATAGAAGCTATCTGACATGATCCGTGATCTTAGGAGAGGAATACAGTCAACCTGTTATAACCTGGGAGAAAGAGAGCTGTAGACTTCACTGCCAACTCACTCTTCAGATCTCTTACTATTGCCTCCAACTGGCCAAAGCCAAATAGAAGTCAAGGAAGCTTTTTGAGGCACTTTATATGGACCCTCCTTCCAGGGCAGAGAAGATTGACTTGAAGGTCATAGATGATAGCCACCATGATGGATAGTAGAGGAACCAACCTTATATAGCTGTTGTGAAAATTAGGGAAGAATGGAGAATTAGTGTTTAGCACAGAATCTGATTCATGTTAATTAAGTACTCAGCTTAATAAATATTAGCAGCTACCATCATTTTTATTAACAAAGGCATTCAATTGTGTAACTTTCAAAGAGGTAGTATATTAGTTGCCCACAAAGTGAGAGCCCAAGACAAGGGTTTTTGTGCAGGTAGTTTATTTTGGAAGTGGTTCCTGAGAGCATGAGTGATGGATTGAGGAAGCAGGGCAGGAGGGAGAGCCAATTCAAGGATGCATTACAGACTTGATCATCACTGCAGGCAGCTGGGGCTTGATCCAGCCAGGACTTTCTGTGGAGGGCTTAGGATACATTCCAGACTAGTCCACTCAAGACAGTAGGGCTGGTGGGAGCACATTGCCTTCATCAACCATTATTAAGAGTTTCCGAGGGTGTTAAATCTCTTGTACTTCTAAGCTGCACATGTGTGACCCCAGGCAGTTTCCCCCAGGCATCCCATGATACATCCGTCCCAGGACTGAAAGCTAAAGATATGTGGACAGCTAAGGTAAGGTTATACCAACTGCTTGCTGCCACAATAGCCTCAGTAAAGAGTGCTTCTAATGAACACAAGATGAGGCATGAAGGATGGCTAATAAAGTCACCACAATAATATTAGAGGCAGAATGACTCTGTATTGGGACAGATAAATGTGGCTTATTGTGCAATGTTACAGTGAGATGCCTGGATTATTTGCTAATTTTGCCCAAGTCCACCATTTTCTTAGAGAAAACATTAGGTGCATGACATGTGGTTAAAAATAAAAGATAAAAAATTTTTGAAATAGCCCCAAATGCAAAATTCTTTTTGAACACCCACTCATGGTTTGCTGTATAGTCTGGTAGAGAGGGCCAACATTAACATTAAAAACAAGATATAATACATAAATAATTAAATATTCTTGAGTGTTCTGATCCTATATACCTAGTCTGGGAGTCCAGGAAAGTTTTCTTGAGAAATTACAATTAAGTTGGGACTTGAATAAGTGTGAGTGAGGCAAATAAATAAAGGGAACAGCATTCCAGATAGAGGGAAGAGCCTGTGAGACAGACTAGAGCATAATCTACTCAAAACTAGGAGAATCCAGTGTGGCTGGAGTGAGGGGAAGGAGTGACACAAGATGAAACTGAAAATCTGGGAAGTGGTGAG
Source organism: Trachops cirrhosus (assembly GCA_028533065.1). NCBI lineage: Eukaryota > Metazoa > Chordata > Mammalia > Chiroptera > Phyllostomidae > Trachops > Trachops cirrhosus. The sequence continues at coordinate 22,941,593 of CM052541.1, read as the reverse complement.
GCAGAGAGATTATGCAAACTGTTGCAGACAGTCAAACTTTTGAACTTCCTCTTGGGAAGTCATTGAATTTTTTGCATGTGTCTGTGTAAACAGGAGATAAACAAGATTAAATCTAATGTTTTAAAAGCTGCTTGGTGGAGGATAGGACACAGGAATGGGTGCAGGGAGATGAATGAGTCCTAGTGAGAGATAATAATTGATATACCGAGGACACAAGTCAGTGTGGTAGGAGCTGAGTCAATCATTATTGGATTCTAAGATATACCACGATGGAAGTGACCCACATTCATGAAAGATTTTGTGACTTCTGCAAAAACTGAGGAACTTCACTTCAGATTATGGACAGCAGGTGAATTTGCAAAGATGACCACAAAGGAGGAGGAAAAGGAGGATGAAGAGAAGGAGAAAAAAGAAAGGAAGGAAAGAAGAAAGAAAAAGAGAGGAAAGAAAGACAAAAGAGAGACTTTATAGCATGGCCACCTGGAACAAACAGAATTAAAGGGAGTTGGTGGATTAACATTAATCCAGACCAGGGTTTCTCCACCTTATTAACAGTCTGGTTTGGGTAACTATTTGTTGTGGGAGCTGCCTCATATATTGTAGGATATTTAACAGCATCCCTGGCCTCTCCACACTAGATACCAGTATCAACATCCCCTTTCCAGCTGTGAGAGTCAAAAATGTCTCCAGATATTGCCAAATGTCCCCTTTGGGGGTGGGGAGACCACTAACAGTTTAGAACTACTGTTCTAGACCTTGTAAGAGTTTTTGGTACCATTAGAAGGAACATGGATAATTCATAGAGCCTAAATAATTATTTTTAACCACATTTTATGGGTAACTGAACCAACAGTTGGATTACCATATTTTTTACCTTTGAAAATACTTAATTTACTTCCAGATACTTTTGATTAATTGTATTTTAGGTCAAACATTGAGATGTTTCATTACAGCCTGTCTGCTCTCTGAGTCAAAATGTTTCATGTGTGAAAAATAAGTCAAGTTGAAAAACAAGTCGAGTCAGTAGGTCACCATAAGTGTATGTGACTAAACTTTTATGCAAATTCATTTGCATTTTGCTGTGGAAAGAGAAGCATTGAGAAGATAAAAGGTTGGCACTAATAAAATACAAATATTCATTTTTTCTTCATTTCCCATAGACCAGAAAGAGTTTAAGTGACTTTTCCATGATGCAGAAAAGCAATTTTACTTGCAAATCATCAAACTACTCATTCTCCCTCTCTCAAAAGAATGATCTAGCCACTACTGGAAATTTCTATCATTGAAATGTTGTAAGTCCCTCAACTCTATTTTCAACACCTTAGCTGAAGGGATATATATATATTTTTAACAGGCAAATTCAATCATGCTTTAAAGCTGATTATTGGCTTGCCATTGTTTTAGGTCTAAAGACCATAATTCTTACCAAGACTTCTCAGTCAGGTCTTAACCCACGAGTTATATGTGTTTTGGCCACACGAGTCCTATTTCAATTTAGTGGATATTTCCTCCCAGCAGAGGGCTTTGCACGTTAGGTGCTGTGTCTGGGAAACCCTTCCAAAACTTCAATCTTGTTAACTTATTCTTATCCTTCAGATCTCAGCCCAAGCAACATTTCCTTAGAGAAAGTTCTCTAACCACCACCCCCAAACATACAAGTAAACAAACAAATGCCTTTGTCAAATAGTGTAATAGCACCATATATCTTTTTTAAATACCTTTAATTACAATTGTAACTTTATATGTGTGCTTATTATATCAATGGCCATCTCCACTTAGCTGTTCTTTCTAGGGATCAAAAACCATATCTCTTTGTCTTCCCATTGTGTGCCCAGCACCCAGCACAATAGGTTCTCAATGACTTTTTGTCAAATTAATAAACTCATTGATTCATTAGTCAATATTGTATCACAAACAACCACGTACATCAGAGGTCAGCAAACTATGGCCCACTGGCCTGTCGCCTGTTTCTGTAACTAATGTTTCAATCAAACACAGCCATACCCATTTGTTTTCTATTCCCCATGACTGATCTTATTTTACGGAGGCAGCACTGAGTGGTTGTAAGATGGCATGTGGTCCAAAGCATAAAGGGCTACCTGGTCCTTTATAGAAAAAGTTTGTTGACCTCTCATCTAAGTCATTTACTTCTTGCTTGGCTTATTAGCCAGTTGCCATATAATAATCCCAAGAAAATATAAAATTAAAGTACTGTAAATATATATTTTCAGTATCAAAATATTTAATAATAGCAATCCCTCAGTGAGCACCTGCCATGGGTTAGCCATTGGGCTAAGCACCTTACTTACATTATCTCAAGAAACCAGAACAGGACTTCTGGCCAAGATGGAGGCATAGGTAGACGCACTGTGCCTCCTCGCACAACCAAGATAGGGACAACATCAATATAGAAACAAAATAACAACCAGAACTGACAGAAAATTGAAGTGTACGGAAGTCGGACACCCAAGGATTTCAAAATAGATACGTTCATCCAGACCAGTAGGAGGGGCGGAGTCAGGCCCGGGGAGGGACTCAGAGCAGAGAGCTGAGCAACCAGGGCGGTGCACAAGTCCACAGCAGGCAGACCCTGGGCACACAAGTGGCGGTGGCTGGTGGGCCCTGGCCAGGGGGTGGCGACCGGCAGACCCAGCAAGGCAGCCATTGTGAAGCAAGGCACTGCACGCAACTCAGGGTCCCAGCACCGGGAAATAGAGCTTTGGGTCACTGACTGAAAAGGAAGGTCCCACAGGGTGCTTAGGTCCACCCACACCGGAATTGGTGCCAGAGGGGCCCAGTTAGCTTGCGGAAAGTGGCGGAAGGGTCTGAGGTCCTACAGACAGCAGAGCAAGCGCCATTGTTCCTTCTCAGACCCGGCCCCCACACACAGCATCACAACCCAGTGAGTGGGGTGCCCTGCCCTGGTGAACACCTAAGGCTCTGCCCCTCACTACAGGAGCTTGACAAGACCAAAAAATAAAACAAAAACAAAAAAAAA
>CM052541.1:22894053-22938095 GCA_028533065.1 Trachops cirrhosus | reverse complement strand
AGATCACATGGAGGGTTAGCAACAGGGGAGTGGGAGGAGGAGAGAGGGGGAAAAGTACAAAGAATAAGTAGCATGGATGGTAGGTACAAAATAGACAGGGGGAGGGCAAGAATAGTAGGGGAAATGTAGAAGCTAAAGAACTTATGACACATGAGTCATATCACATGACACATGGACCTGACCTAAAGGGGGGAATGTGGGTAGGAGAGGGTGTTCAGGGTGGAGGGGAATGAAGGGGGGGGGGTAATGGGACAACTGTAATAGCATAATCAATAAAATATATTTTGAAAAAAGAAACCAGAACAGGACCCCATTTTATTTGAAAAAAGACAATATTCTACTTAACTCTGTTTCCCAGAAGCATGATGCTGATGCAGAGAAAATGATGTCATCATCTGCTTTTGTCTGTCTGACTCAGTTATTGACTGGATATTGGGGGGGACAACTGATACAAGGTAACAGTTCATGTCTATGATGTTTCAGGTGCTACTTTCTTCAGGCTGTCCAAAGAGCAGAGATGAACGGGTCAGTTTCAGCAGTGAGAAAACAGCAGGTAAGGAACCTGGGAAGTCAAATTGGAGGAATAAAAACTCAGAACGAGAAACTTGAAAATGAAAGTAAGAAGGCAGAGTCCCTATGTCATCACCTTCGACATTGTATCAGATCAAGAGAACCCTAAATAAAGAATTTGGGTAACCAAATATTGTAATCGAGACACAAGGTGTAAGAGAAGAGGAGAGAAGTTGCTGGGAAGTTGGTTTTCTAAGGACATCCCTGCCCAGAGCCAGAGCTAGAGTCTCAAGGTGAAAGCACCTAATTATGATGGTAGAGGCAATTAGCCTACTTGGCTACTTGGATGGGGGAGAGTAGACAATTGTTGGCAGGTATAAGAAAACTAAGACACCAGTTCAATGCCACTTTGGGTCAGCTGGCTTTGCCTTTTCCTTTCTGCCTATTCCTTCTTTTTTCCATATTTCTGACATATGTCTCAATTTCCTAGGCTTTTTTTTTCAATTGACATCATCTCTAACTCCTTCTTCAGCAATACCCATGTCCCCTCCCTACCTTGCCACCACCATTTCCGAACACAACCAGAATGTTGTGTGTCCAGGCCCATGTTCCCCTAACAGCCAAATTCCATTTACTGCTTTCCATTTCTCATGCCATTGACATTCTCGGATGACTTTACCCAATTTTATCACTTGAAAAATACATACTTATCTGAAAAGGCCTGGCCCCTAAGTTACATCTTCTTAGTAGCTTTTTCAGACTTCCCCACACCTCAGGAAGAATTAATTATATCTCTGTACTCACAGCTCTTCTTACATAGAACATTTATAAAGCATTTATGCTTCCTCGTTACCTTTGGGATAAAGACAAAACTCTTCTGTGTGGCTTACCAATTCCTACATAGGTTCCTTCCCACCTCACCAATTTTGTACTCAACTCTCTCCATCACTCTCTGACCTTGACAGAGCTATTTCTTCTGCCTAGAAAGCTTTTTTCTCCTCTCTTTGCCTAGTCAACCTCTACTTTTCTTTTGGATCTCAGGTGGAGAGAGCCTTCCCTGCGTTCTCTGACTAGGTCAAATGTCCCATTTTAGCTCATATAGCTTCTGGGCCTCACCTTCAAAGCCCTCTAACAGGAAATTCTATAATTATTTGTGTTATTACCTGATTGGCTGCCTCCCCCACATACCACATATGCCAAGAGTTGCAGAAATGTTCCTGCTATTGCTGGCCTGTATTTGTTGCCCAGCCCAGTGCCTGGCTTAGGGTAAGGATTAAGCACACAGTGGTTAATGAATGATTTGATGTTATGTTTGTTTTCATAGGTGTCTTTCTACCTCTTCAGAGAGAGAGCTCCTGGGAGGCAGAGGTGTAACTCTTAGTCAGTGTGTGTCATGGTACCTGCCACGTGGTAGGTGCTCAATTAATGTATTTTGAATTACATCATAATCCATTTTAGTGTCATGGATTGGTCTCCAGTTTGACCAGCAATTATGGTTCTCTGATTACAAAGATGGCAAGACAAGGGACTATCCATAAAGAGAAGGTGTTCTTGTGGAAATGTCTTCATTATAAAAATTTCTTACAGTCATCCCATGGCCTCTATGACTTTTCCTTCATGAACAGCACTCTACCATCTCAATGCCTTGGTAATCCATGTAGAATCTTCAGTGAGTGACTTTTTCTTCACTTCTCTTGACCCTCAACTTTTAGGCTTTCTTTCCTGGTAATGTTATCATAATCACATTTCTGTACCTCCTACCCTTCCACCTGGAGTCTGATGTTACACCACAGGGACCATTATTTGCTTTCTTAATTCTGCCAATTTAATTCTACTCTCATTCTCCCACACATTTCCTTCAAGAAGCAAAATGACAGTAAAAAAGGAGTACCAAAAAAGAATAAAAAGAGATTATGTTCCTCCACTGGAAGCAAAAGAATTCTGAAGGCAAATGTAAAATAAATAATTATTTTTTTAAAGGGGAAGATGGGCAACTTGTGATGCTCTTTTTGATCTAAAGCAAGAGGAAAGTCATAGATGCAATTTACCTTTTTGATATTTAAGTAAAGTACTACTAGAATAGCTTGCTTTTGACCTCAGAATCCTCATTCTGAATGAGGGCATGAGCCTGGATCAGGGACCTACAAACTGAGGGCTGAGCCTCAGGGAAACCCAAGGCTGATGGGGAAGGTGACAGGCTCAGCAGAGAAGTGGAGAGGGGCTTCTGGGAGCCCCCCAGGCTGCACTGATGAAATTTGATTCCTGATGTTTCAGTCCTGACCCAGTGTCTGAAACATAGATAATTATTGAATGAGTGACACTGTCTTACAGATTGGAATTTCTTGTGATATTTTATTTGGGGAACAAAAAGGTATTTCAATGATTAAAAGAAAACAAACAAAAGTCCACTGAATTAAGTGCTCTATAAAGTCCCCTGTCCTTTAAAGACCACTACCTCTGTGAAGTTTAGAATGTCAATTATTTAAAAATAAGCATATAATAGTCTCAAGACAAAAATATCCTAAACCATTATGCAAGATACATTTTCTTCATTTGAAAATCATAATCTACGAAATAACACACATTAAAAGCCCCACACAATGTAAAGTAGCTGGGCACTTAGAAATGACCTACTCAATGCATGACCTATTGTCTTACTTGGGCCTCCAATTCCTTTTTTAGCTTCAAGACTAATCTCCCCAGGAGTTTTCAGGAAACTCATGAAAGCAAGTCTCAAGACTTCAGTGTCATTCATGCCATTAGTCCAAAACCACTTGTCCTGATCCATCTCTAATCACCTCTTAACTCCTTCCAGAATCTGGCACTTAGTGCTGTCTGCCTTTCTACAACATTTAAATGCTGTTTGCTATAACTGGCAACCTATCCCTCTGGCTATACTGTCTCCAGTGTAATCTCCCACTTAATCCAATCCTGCCTACAGAAACTCTAATCTGGTACAGGCTCCTTAACTCTGCCCCCCTCAAACACAACTAGAACATCAGGCGTTGAGCATCAGAGTTCCAGGAGCACTCCAAAAGTGTGGTCCCTGTGTTTAGTCACCATATAGTCCCTGTGCTTAGACCAAGATGACATGAAGAGAGAAGGCCACCTCTGAGAAGTGTTAGAGACCAGTGGGGAAGTATGTCTAGACACTCCCAGGTCCTCCCAGGTGGCCTGAGGCATCACTCTCTCTGCAGGCTTCTTGTGTAATATCTGCATCAGACATATTTATGAGTAACACAGCCATTTTTCTTTTGGGATTAAAAAAATCAATCAATATACTTTGTGGATCCTAAAGTCTCAGGTTCTCCATCAAGTCAGTATGTGGGAGTTTAGGAATCTCAGCCCCAGGAGTCAGGTAAGTCATTGTAGTAAAATCCATGTTATTTTTGTCCACCCTGTATGTCTTTGTTGCTTAATCCAACAACAGGATCTACTCTGTTTTCAGGGACTGTGTGGTGGTAGGGGGTTGCCAGTTAAAACCCCCAATCCTTTTACCAAATCCCTAGGCAGGTGGAGGGTCACTTTATGGTAAGCCACTCACCTGGAAACAGGGAGGAGTTTGTAAGTTGGGTATATGATCAGTTAGGGTCAATCAGAGATCTTTCATTGGACAGATGACTGGATACTGTGAGAAAGATGATTCTCATTCTGTTGGGATATCTCCTCCAGAATACTGTGGGTCTGGAGTTGCCAAGGATCTTGTCCTCACCACACAGGGGGAAACCATCTGCCAGGAGAGAATGAGACCAACTTTTAGAGAGAAGAAAGTTGAGAGGCAGAGACTTGAGAACCTCACTGTTCCCCAGCTCTGACTGTGGCGGAAGCTTCCTCAGAACTATGTTATGTAAATGAGTTAACTCTCCTTTTTATTTAAGCTAGTTTGCATTAGATTTCTGTCATTTGCAAGCAACAGGGGTTTGGCCAGCACAAAAATTGGTATCTAGAAGTAGGGTATTGCCAGTGATTGGCCCCACAATGTGGAATATATACCTGAGTTGAGGTGAAGTAGAGGACAGTAGTGAGCCTTCCATCCTAGTCTGGGAAGATCAACTCTTTGCTATGCACTAGCAGAGCAGCTGGCTCATTATTGTGTTTGGTATTTTAGGACTCAAGCTCTAAGAACATACCAAGACTGGAGCCTCAGGAGATTTGCTAGACAAATGTCAAAATGATGGAGGCTGTTAGCTACTTTTTTAGTTTTCACTATTGCTCTGAAAGAAAGGGACAGGTTGCTGGGTTGAAAACAGTGAGAGGATAATATATATCTGTTGATAGTCAGAAAACCAAGACCACTAAGGGTCAGACAGTCATGTAAAATGCCAAACAAGGGTCAGATAGTTATATAAAATGCCAAAATATCCATCCCATTTTCAGTTTAGTATACAGAAAGACAGGAGACTTTATTGGAACCAGGAAAAGGCCAGAGAATATGGGAACCTCTCCTGAATACTATCTGCTCTGTGTCATTTCTGCTAAATGAAAGTAATAATTACCCCTCTACCACTATATTCCAGTGGGGGCCAAGGATGGATAAGCTCTGCCTCACTACCTCAATTTATTGTCTCATATAGTCCTACAGCAGAGACCAAGGTGGACATATATAAAAGAGAGCTAGAAGCATGGGCAGAGGACCAAGATTTGTTGCTAAGAGACAGAAACTCAAAGTAAGGATTCAGATTTACAAATTGTTACTGGCCAAGATTTCTGGCACTGGTTCTGACCTAATGGAGTTTCTCCAGAATTGATTCCATTAACAGCTTACTAAAATTTTAAGGAGTTACCCTATCTGAGAAACTCCAGATCAAGAAAGAGACCTATGATGCTCAACCCCTAAGGTAACACCCAAGCCCTCATAACCATGCCTTGGGCATTGGGCTGCTAACAAGACCCCATGTCAGGGAGAACCATAGAGTTCAATGGCTGAGAGAGCAGGGTTAAGCATGGCATTGACTTCCCATAAAATTCGTCTAGCCCTAGCGACATACAGTCTTATAATTTCTGTCCAGCCGGATATGGCATATGGTATTTGTATTTTTTTCTCTCTTCCATTTACCAAATGGGAGTTTCCACTGCTGTTGTTCGGTCTCTATTATTTTATCTTTGGTATTATTAGGTTATTAACTTTATCATTTAGCCCTAGTTTCCACTGTTGTGAGACATTATATCTGGATCTAGTCAAGGCAATGTATATGATCCCAGATGCTAGATGTGGATGTGGATTTGGGAAGGTAATCAAATTCTCTGGTGTGGACACCTTTGGGATTACATGTACTCGATAAAGATTAATCATGCATCCTAGGAAATCAAGGGGTAGATATAGTAAATATCTGTTGTTTATGTCATTCAGAATGTCCTCACCCTTTTTCTAGCAACAGCTCCCTTAATTTTCATGAAGGAAGTTACCCTGCCAATTCCAAGGGGTGCTAATGGAGCTATTGGTCTCAGTAGTCTCTGGACACAAAGATGAGCAGTTATATTCCTCCTCCTAGAAATACTGATTAGTACAAAAAATAGGCACATAACCAAACAAGCCTATCAGGGTCCTTTCCTAAGATTACTATATGGACTCTGGGAGATACTGACTTGTTCTTTCTGCTGGGGTTTTTGTACTAGAACCTAGAACATTCTAGGACTGGCTACAATGGCTGCTTTTATCACCAACTTAAGATAAAATTACAAAAAGAGAGAATGAGACTTACTTAGAAACAGAATCAGGGGTGAGAGAGAAAGGGAGGAAAAGAGAGAAAGAGAAATAACAAGACACACACAGACCTAGACTACATTTAAGTCCTAGTCATTCCTGAAACAAGTTCTACCCCTCACTTCTTAGTCACTTAAGCCAGTAAATTCCCCTTTTCCTTTGAGCTAGTTTGAGCTGAGTTTCTGTTGCTTGCAACTGAGAGAATTCTGTCTAGTAGAATTGGCTGTCCTGCATATGAAGCCAGGGAGCTCTTTCTGAAGGTTTCATGAAGAATCTTAACAGCACTTTCTTCATGCTGAGAGCATCATTTTATGCCTCACTTAAGACATCAACTCAGACAGCTGTTCTACACACTTAATGCATATTTGCAAGTGACTTGTGCTAAATCAATAGCATCTTGCTCATGCAACTCTAGATAGGGTTCTTTAGAACCTTTCATGATAAACAAATTTGGACTGCTGAGGTAAGCAATCTAAACTACCAGATGAGTCACTGATATGGTCAGAAGACTGGTTAACCTTAAAGGCTCCTCCTGAGATTAATGGTGAGTTGTGTCAAGAAGGTAAAGGAAGTTCTTCAGTGCCTCATCTAAGTAAATTCACTAACACCACTGAAAGCTCTTTCAGTGCCATAGGATAGCCAGCAATTTGTTACCTGAAACCAGGTAACCCAGGTCCACATACAGGAGACTAGAAATGGACAAGATTGTCAGGCATGACTCTGTTTTCCTTCTCTATCATGAGTTATTGCGATGGTCTATTCTGGGTGTCAGGTCCTCCTACAGAACCACATAATAGTAGATTCTACAAGATTGTGGTATTTTGTTAACCCACAAGACCAGTTATCAACCTACTCCAAGTCGGAACAGCCATGTCTGACCAGCATCTGCTGCTGTGATAGTCCTAGGCTCTATAGGACCAGAAAGCTTCTTAATGAGCAGGTACTCTGGGATATCTAACTACTCATCTTCAGAAAGAATCTGTATCCTATAGCTCTTTCAGTTATCTCTCTTAAAGTGGTGTGGTATCAAGGTGTGGAGTAAGGGGGGTGTTCTATAATCTTCTAATTAAATCTTAGTCTGTTAGGGGGCCTGTGTCATGGGACTGTGACCTTCACAAAAGTTCCTCCAGAGGAATAGCTTTTATTTCCCAGCATCCTACTCCTTTCCAATGTTTCCTTGAAGCTCTTCACCCTGTTAAATTTGTATTTTCCCTTTACATGAGACAGGAAGACTAGAAGGGGATGAAATAGAACAATGTCTTTCCCCTAGCTGGGAGAGGCTCTAGCTAAGTCTTTTCCCTCAGAAAGTAGGCTTTTGTCATAGAGGAGGATCTTCCCCTCCCCAGAACCTAGAGGGCATCTTTCTTAGATATTCATTATGAGAACTTGGTGGGGTTCCTGGAAGAAAAACCTATGAAGGTGTAGGGGCTGATTCTAAGAGGAAGACCCCCAGGAATTTTTCCTCTCATGTTACTTCATACTTAGCCTCTAGCAATTACCATTACCATCAAAATTACCATTTAAGTGTTTCTACCAATTTATGGTTCCAGCAGCTTCTGTTCTTATCTGATTCAGCAAATCTTGGCTGTGTTTCTCTGGATGTCCCCATCTCTCCAGATTTCAGGGTGGCGGTTAGCCCTGAAACCTGTTTCCTGAAGGGTCTAAGAGAAACCATTTTCAGTTTGTACATTTTTTTTCTTGACATAAAAACAGTAGTGATGACTTCCAAACTCTGTACATGTTATCACTGAGGCCAGAAGTCACAAGTGAATTCCTATTTGGCTATTCCTTCTTGGTCCTTCAACCCTTAATCCCTTTCTTGGTTTCCATGCACCAGGAAGGAGAGGAACATGGCAGAACCTTCACACCTTATGCTAATGACTCATTGGGTCCCTAGAGCCAGACACTTTGATGGAGGAAGTTATGTGTCTCTTTTCAGCTCAACACTTTTGTTCTTACTGGGCATAAACCAAGGCATCATCAATCTCTTAAATTCCTTCAGCACTTATCAAGTTACACTGCTCACTGATGAGTCAAAACATCTTTTACTGTAGCACCAATTTTGTTTGATTGTGATTTATCCACAGCTTATTCCTCTGGCTCCCCTTTGACTGAAGTCTTTAGTTTGGTAAATTTTTCTGCCATTTTTGTTATCACACAGGTATAGACTTATTAAGGGATGCAGAAGCATATATCACAAAGGGGCAAACAATCTGAATATTTAACCTTCATGATTGGTCACCAAGGTATGTACAACCTGAGAGCACTCAGAGTAAGTTATGACGTCTGGGATGTCTTGAAATAATATGAACTGCCAATCACACTCAAGGGTGTATTTATCCCTTAGACCAGGCAGGCACTCCAACTCATGATTTATTCAAACACCTTGCAGGATATACGGTTTCTGGAGGAGGAATCTGCTGTTGACATATTGGTGAAAAAGAAGGTGAGATCAAATTAATATTTTCTACTGATGAAATGCAGTCCTAACCATTGTAATCTTGTCATTTAACTACAGTGGTTGAAGTAAAACTCTTTCAGTATATGTGATTGGAGCACAATCCTACTGATAGGTCAAAAGCTTATATGCTCTGGAATAGGGAGTAAGATAATGCAGGGACTTAATTTTTTTCCCAATCTTTGAGGTCACATGGGTTGATAGCTAACACATTTTCCAACTTCTCTAAAGGCTGAAAATATGTGAAAAGAAGTGGTAAAGAATCATTATTTTATATTGTTAAGTCCCAGTTCTCCACACTGTCCCTTTTTAATTTAAAGGGTTAGTTTTATTCATTTTTTCAAGGACTTTTTTTTGTATCTGGGTAAAAATGAAGTTTGAAATGTTAAACTATCAGGAGCAGAGGGTCAGTTTTAAATTACTATGGCTATATTTCACATTAGTACATTTCACACAGAAGAAAAATACTGGAAATACTACTCATGTTTCTTTACTTGCCACAATGTGAAAAATTGAATTATACTCATAATGATAATAATGTGAACTAATTTACAGCTTATAAGGTATATGATTAGAAGCCCAGTTCTGGCTCACTAACTACATGAGGAACAGTTTTATCCTGAGCTATATTATAAGGGTCATCTGTTGTCACTCTTTCATCTGAAGCTGGAAAGTAAATGAGACTAGAACTTTGTTTTACACTGCAAGCCACAACGCAGAACTGTGAGTTATAGTGTGACTTATGGATACATTATAATATCTTGGCAATGCCCTCTAATTATACCCATATCTAACCATCGAATCTCCTGCCTACCTAGTTAGTACTATGTCTTTCCATTACACCAGACCATGGAATGTGGTTTGGGTTCAAGGATGAACAAAAATAATGACTTAGATTGAGTTCAAGTTTTCTTTTTTTTTTAAGTGTTTTTACCAAAACAAGGAAAAGACAGAGGTAATTGGCTATAATTTTCCATTCCACCCTTGTTTATCATGGAAACATACCTGAGATTGGGAGTCTTGGCTGTGTGGGTAGTTAAAGATGCCCACCAAGGCAGAGAAGAAGACTCTGCTGTGTTTCCACCCCAAAACCACTTAAGTAACTATGCAAAGTAATAATTCCATCACTCAGGCTTAATAGAGACTCTAGGTCTAGAAATTCTTGTTGCACTTAAATTGGAATAAGTGTCCCTTAACTGCAGCTGCACTGGAGAAGCCAGGAGTTTCCTGCTTAAGTCCACTTGGAAACTCCATGGGTGGCCCCAGGCAGGACCTGTCATACCCATTCACAGCAGACATGTAGTAGCCTCTAGGAGGAGCTTGACTTGGCTCTTCTTAACTAATTAATCTCCACCCAGGCATATTCTGTGCTTGACAGTGTCTGACTTCTAGTTTCTACCAACTATGGCAATTCCTCCAGAGATCATTTCTTATGAAGGACATGTTTCCTCAATTGCTTTAGGTTATGAATCTCTTCATTAATATCCTGGTAGCTCACCTCCATGCAAAAGTAGGCTGGTCTATTGGGCATGGGAGACCTTGATCTCCACTTCAAAATTCTGTTGGCTTTAACCAGTGCTGTGGAGGCTTTGATCATCTTCAGGGGATTGCAACTGGACAGTATTGGAGAGCACTACACTTCAGGCATGTGCCATTTTTCTTTTTTCTTTTTTTTCCTTGAAGACTCTCTGATATTGTATCATGGAAATCTTAGGAAATGGCCCTTCTCTCCCATATGTTTAGGTTAAAAAATGCAGGCCATGCATGAGGCCACCAGGGGACAAGGGTCATTGATAAATGCTTCCCTCATTAAACTCTTGAGTAGATGGTCTGAGTCACATTCATGAGGTAAGATCAAACACTAATTGCCTATAATCATAGCACTTTCTCACATGGCTTCCCCTCATTCCCTGTTTCATTTGCCCTGCCTTGTACTCCTAATTCCTGGGGTCACATTAAAAAAATAAACTACCTGCAGCAAGGCTTTTCTCAGACTCCACTTTCAGGGAAAACCAAGGTAAGATACAGGATCTAAATTAGGCTCTCTAAGTCTCATGTTAAGATGTCAACCTTGCCACTTATGTATTATATATTTTCTGGAGAGTAAGGAACTTCTTTCAGTCTCACTGGATTGTCTGCCATAGGACACTTGTGAAAATCTTCTGAAAGAAATAATATATGAGAGGTGGTTGAGAGAAAATGACCTTGACAGGGAAAAACCAAGGGGTATTATGACTGTATCAGGATCCTGAGGGAAAACAGATGGCATACTCACATCAGAATAATTCAAGGATGGCTTATAGACAAAGGGACTCATTCCAAAGGCGTGAGTAGGATGCAGGGAAACCAGCAGAAACCTGGGGTTAGAGCTGACAGTACCCTTAGGATAGGATTGCGAGATAAATCTCAGGATGCCCTGTTAAATTAGAATTTCAGGTAAGCAATGAATAATCTCTTAGTATAAGTATGACCCTAAATATTGCATGGGACATACTTATATTTAAAAGTTCATTGTTTACCTGAAATTCCAATATAACTGACTATCTTATATTTGCCTTCGATAAATGTGGCATCCTTTTCTTAGACTCAAAGGGAAAAGCGAACAGTAGAGAACCCATGAGGAGATGGTTGTATAGAACAGGCTGTTCTGGGAGTAGTAAACTTGGGTCTAGGGATACAGGCAATTTAAGGCAACCTCACAGGAAGGGAATGGGAGAATAAATACTGTGAGCTCAGGCTCCCCTCTTCTTCTGATCTTCTGCCAAGGCTCACCACTGACTGAGCCCCACCAGAAACCAGAGGATGGGGGAGCCTCTGGACACGGACCATCAGGTCAGCCTTTGTGGGCATGGGGCAGGGCAGAGAGGGTGGCAAGGGCATCTGGAGGAGCAAATGGGGGTACAGTGGCCATTCATCCTTCTGCTCTAAGCAGACCTTCTCTAAGTTCTACTTTTGATCCAGGTGAAATCACAGTAGGTGACATTGCTAGATAGTTACAGGCTGTCAGACTGTAACTATCCTCCCTCTCCCTTTCATTATTCTTCCCCCTTTGTCTCAGTGGTTCTATAATTTTTTAAATTCCATGCCTGTTATTGTAAAAATGTCTTAAGTCTTTTGGGGGGAAAATGTGGGTATGAATAAAATAAAAAATAGTTTCTTAATTCTTGGAGCTCTTCTGTAGCAAAGGCTCTTCCTGGTATCATAACTCTGCAGGTTCTATTCCCCTTTAGTTCTTTAATTTTGATCTTCTTACTACCTGTGGATTTTGTCTGTGGATCATGCACAGAAACAGGTTTTAACATTTGTAAATGATAGGCTGAGAGACATTTGAAAAGCATTCTGTTGGAAATGACCTCTAGAATCCATAGCTTCCTCTGTACGGGGCATAAGGTAGGTATATTTATGTGAAAAATGTCAATTTTCTATCTAGGACACTTTATTTCATTCAATTATCAAGTTTCTTAATATTTCCTTTATTCTATCACTAGCACTGGCATTTGTTTTTTTGTTTTTTTTTCAGAGTTGTTTTCACAAAGAAACAATGTCTTAATCATACCATGAGTGAGTTACTGCATGAGCAGGGGATGGCAAAACAGTACTGAGAGGCAGATGCCAGAGTCCCCAACTACCTAAATGATTCATTCTCTCTCAGAGGGCATGATTCAAATCCACACTTCAGAACATTAAAAAATAATATGCTGAGGAACTTCCCAAGTCACTTTTTAATTGTAGAAACTAACTGTTAGACACAAATGTGAGGCATGCTTAATAAGAAGAATAGTTGGTCTATGTATGCGGAGTTGGTCTATGCGGAGTACCAGCCCCTAGTCTAAGTACTTTGCATGTATCATTTCATTGAACACCCACAACAACTCTATGAGTTAGGTGTTGTTATTATCCCCATTTTTATATGTGTGGAAACTAAAGTTTTGAGAGCGTAAATAAATTTCTGAAGGTCTGTAGTGAGTATGTCAAATAATATAGCTCTTTATTTTATTTTCACATATAAGAAGCCCAGCAGAAGGCAGATGAGAACCAACATGATAGATCCTCAGTGATTTTAGGAACTCCATTTCTAAATTTATGCACATGATTCTAGCCTTATGGTCACCTCATGGTCTAAAATAGCTGCTGGAACTCCAGCCATCACACACATACACTGCCATCAAGAAGCAGGACAAAAGGCAGAATGGCAAAAAATAAGCCACTTTCTTTACTTATATCTTGGCTAAAATTTAGTCCCAGGCAACAATCTAGTTCCATGGCCTCGCCTAGCCACTAGGGTGGCTCTAGGAAATGGTCTTTTATTCTAGATGGCAATAAGCTCAGAAAAAAAATTTGTGGTGTTCTATACAAGGAGAAATAGAAGAATGAACATAGGGGTGGGCAGCCACCATTTTTTGTTATAGTGGTTGGCTGGGCTTGAACTCAGGTGGTATGAATCTGGAGGAGACCCCACTCTTTAGCGACTAGACCGCAGTCACTTTTGGTGCTATTTCATGTGCCAAAGCCCTTGCCACAGCATTTTTTCCAGTAAAGTCTCTTCCTTGCTTTCAGTGTTTCACATACTGGAGAGAGTAAAGGCTTTGATAAAGGCTAACGTCTCCTCAGGGTAGGAGTTCTGACAGATGACCAGTGAGGGTATGTGGTAGGAGCTGGGATGATAAGGTGAGAGCCTAATCATGGGGTTCGACCATGGGTCTAAAAGAGCTGCCTGGCTATGTCTCTGCAGAATACAACCTTAAATCTCAAGCCCATTGGACCTTAAAGAAACCAAACACAAAAGGCTTATCATTCCATCTTCATTTATATTAATCATTTCCTTAAGTAAACTAATTCTCAAAAGAAAATATAACATGCAGAAATTTCACAGAACCCATGCTGGTAATGGTAATAAAAATTCTATCAGCAAAAAAAGCATGTTTGATTAATCATATACATGCATGATTTTTCTCTTATACCATCTGTTTAGAGGATGAAAAATGTATTCTGCTAGTAGTTTGGCATAAAGTATATTTATAGAAAGATTTTATTTATAGTCTGCCAGTGGATTCTGAGCTTGCCATGACATAGCTTTCAGAACTAGGTATGCTGAAATGTTCAAATATTAATGCCAACAACATTCTTATCATTAAAACATGAAAGTTAAAATGTTTTCATATTTGGTTCATATTTTGGAGTCTGTGGCTGCAAACTGAGCAATCAATTTGGAACTAAACTTTAAAAATGTTAAAGTAGAATTCTCTAGCCTTGGTCAGTCTTTGTGATTGATGGTATCTAAATAATTCTAGTTAGCCAATTTTATTTTCTGGCTATTCAGCATTAAGAAACACCAGGCTTATCTTGATAAACATTTCCACAGAATATAATACATGCAATCACTGATTTTTAGTGATGAAGAGACCACATTATAGGAAGTCCAAAAAGTAATTGAGACAACAGGGAAAACTCTACAGGGTAGAATTAAGACATTGGATCTTTGGCTTTAACATATTAAAAGCAGAGAGATGATTAAAAGAATAACACTAGATCATCTTAAAAAAAACTTATGCCCTAACCCATTGTCACATCCTTATTCATGCACATATTGCATAAATTAAAATTTCAATTGCACTTGATTGTATTTTAAATCCCATGGATGTCTGTGTAAGCTAATGAGCCACTTGAGGCGAAAGAAAACCCTGTTGCTTTGGTGGGTTTTATGAGAAACATATGGGGTGGTTAGACTCTGGCCATGATTCTGGAGGGTGATTGTCCTGCTCTTCTTGGCTACCAGCCTCAGGTATCACTGGTACATAGCAAAACTTTCCCCATGTAGCCTTTTATGGTCTCTACTGTTTTGAAATAGTTATACTAACCCATAGGATGAGTCAGATTTGCAGGAGACTAATCCATACTGAAATGGGAGAAGATAAGTGTAGAAAATTGGATGGTTCTTATTGTGAACAAAATTGATTTTTTCTAACCTTCTAAGTGATAAGTTCAATGGACAAAGATACATTCACAAATAACAATCTGAGAGACAAGCTTTATGCTATATCCAAACTCAACTGTTCTCAACTTCTAGAATATTTAAGGCAGATCCATGTGTGCTTCTGGAAAATACTTTGCCTTATTTAAAAGGGAAAAATATCTTATTTATGAAAAGTCTTTTCTCTAAGGACCCTGAATGGCATTAATCAGTATCTTGTGCCATTTGCACATGACAGCTAACACAATTCTCCAGGTGTTAGCAGAGTATGGTGGGAAAGGACATTCGAACATATTTAAAGAGGTGTTCCTTCTGGCCCTGTGAGGAAAAGAACCTAATGTTAGATAGAATAGAGACAAGCACAGAGCACATGGCCATAGAAAATATCAAAGACTCGCCAAAGAATTCTCAGTAGCAGAACCCCAGAGCTCATGTTGAGACAGATATCAGTAGGAGGAGAAATGTGACATGGGGAGAACTGCGGGAGACATTTCAGCCCTCTTGTCTGACCTTGCCTGACATAAAGGGACAAAAGTCTTGTCCTTGCAGGCCTCCGCAGGGCCCTTCCCAGGACAAAAACCTTCCGTGTGTGAGCACTGTGTCCAGGAGGTCAGCTCAGGCTAAGCTTAGTCCTTGGTTTCACTTGCTGAGACATTAGCAAAAGCATCGAAGATGAAATGATTACTAGTGACAGTGACAGGTATCCGTCAAGTACAGTCACATCCCAGACTCTGGACTGAGCACTTTACAACTGTTATCTTTTTTAATCCTCATAACCACTCTCCAAGGGATGTTTTGGGGGAATTTTTGGTCAAAAATAAGGGCAGATGTCTTTCAGGTTCCCAAGCTGATAAGGAAGTTCTTTATATGTGAAAATGATCAGGGGTTAGAATTCTGAGACAGATAACAGAAGGGGTTTTTTCACCCCAGCAAACTGCCTTTACTTTGACTCAAGATCATCTTACATAATAATCAGAAACTACACAGCCTGGTTTTTTATCATTCTGATGCTGAGATCTCTCTTCTTTACCAATGAAGATTTTCAAAGCTCTGAATAGCGATAGAGGTCTGTCCCTGCCTCCTCTACCATCAAACACCCATTCTCTCTTGGGTAGATCAGGCAAAAACTATGCTTGCCCATGAAGAAGCAGCATGGATACAACACAGTCACATTTTTCTCTTGAGATGACCTCTCCCTTCTGGTGCCTAAGAAGACTGACATCGATGGAGCACCGAGATAGCTCGTTATGGAGCAGCTAGAATGCAAAACATGACAATCGTCTCATCACAATTCACGACAAAGCTAAAAATGTGCAATGTCACCTTATGCTCTGTTTTATTTCCCTAATTTTAACTTAATATATTGGGCCAGAATGGTTTAAGCTCTACTTTTTTCAAGACAGTTTTGTATATTTGATATGTTTAAAGGTCTAGGAAAATTTTCACTTAGCAAATGGCCCAAAAGTAGCCCTGGTCAGTAGGACTATGACTAAGTCCTAGTCATAGGACTTACCCAAGCCAGGGCTAGCCAGGAAAGACATTCCCATTATCTCTATTTTATACATGAGGCAATGTAGCCTAGAGAGTTTAAGTAACTTGACTGAATTTACATAATTAGAAAGTGGCAGAGGAAGGAATCAGAATTCAGATTATGTAGTTTTAAAACTGGTTCTTTGATCTCTAGCATATGCTGTCTCTTGGAGGCCAACATGTTTGCATGTTTATTTTGACTAGTTGCAAGATAATAATAAATTATAGATGAGAAATGTAAACAGGTGGCTTCTAAGTCTACAATTGGGCTAATGGTCCAGGTAGAGGCAAACTTCATTCTGCAATATTATATCAGAACCCCAGAGAATTTGTTGCAGACACTGTCATTGGAATGAATCTGGTAAAATGCTCCAAAAGTCTCTTCAAGTTTCTGGGATTGTTCATTAGTCAATTAATTTTCTTTCAAGGAAACTCTTAAAAGGATTTTTTAATTTGGGGGTTGAGGGTGGAGATGCTAACTAAACATATTTCTTGCCCTGTATAAAAATATTTTTAGAGCTCATGTTCCTGGAATCAGAATTAGGCAGAAAACTGGACTGAGTTCAAAGACTTTTAAGACAAATAATTAGGAGCTTGGCAGAAATGAATAGCAAAGAAGAGTAAAACTACCAAATGTGCAGAGTTAGATTAAGCCAGAAGTTGGGAAGGAAGGCAGGACAGATGAAGCTTTTTGAGATTTGTGATCCTCAAATACTGCTAGACAGGACGGCATGACAAATATTTTGTCAGAGTGACAGTGTGGATTTAATCATCAAAAATCATTTTTGACTATGAGCTATATAAAAGCAAGGGAGGCAGCCTTAACCTAAATGGCATTTCCTTGGGAAACACTGTAAATAAAAAGGAGCAAAGCAGGCTATACTTATAAACATCAAGATACGTGAGTTCGTGCTGGAAAAGAAAACAAAAAGTTTGTTGGGCACATCCTAGGCATACCCAAGTTATCCTTTGAGATAGACTGGACTTGTTTGAAGCACAGAGCTACTTAAACATTTTTTTCCTGGTTTCTGACTCTCCTTTAACTTTCTGTTTCCTCCGCCTGTTCTTTCTTCCTCAAGAGGGCACCAACACCCCATCCCTTGAAAGGGTGCTGCTATGTGTGGCTTTCACACTGAATGTTGACAACATCTCTCTACAGGAAAGAACCTGGTTATAGACCAATAAACCAATAACGAGACTTCCTATTTTAGTTTCAAATATCTTTAAAAACAAATTGCATTTTGTTTAAACCCAGACTGATCATTAAACAAAAAAAAATCTGGCATATTTGGGAGAGAAAAACTGTGAGACTGTGTTCCTGGTCTCAAAATGGAAGAGAAAAAGTTCAGCTGAATTCCAACAATTATACAGGATTGTGCATTCATACTTGCAGGATATTTTTCTTAAGTCTTGGTGGGACCTTGAAAAGAGACCTTATTTTGTATGTGGGACTGGTATACAAACCAGCAAGCACACATTAGTGACAAACAGTCTTTGTTAAAATGCAGGCAGCAGACATGTCGGAGGTATGCCATAGAAAGACTAATAGCCCTCTGTTGAACACATAACACTTACTTTCATTTGGTCAAAGAATATTATACACAAAAGGATATATCACCACTGAAGACTTGCTGTGTTCTTTCAACATTTGCTTTCTTTCATATGTGATAATATGCCTCAGTTTCTCCTAATCTTTATTATGAAATCTATGCCCGGGTGGTAAAACCCATAAATGGCATGATACAGTGCTATATTTTCTAGACTTATTTGAATAATATGAAGCACTGTTGCCTATATATTTTTTTTCAGGTTGTGAGCTAATGACCACATGGTAGGAGTCACTATTTATAAAGGCTATTAACAGAGTTTACTGCCTCAAGCAAATAAAATTAACAGTAATTTAAACATAACATTTAATGACACATATAATTGTTATTGTGCTAAAAGGTTATTAGGCATAAATGGTAAGCAGTTTACATAATTAATATTATTTTATACAGCAGAACCAGATTTTGGTGTCTTACTTCTCATTCTACTTTGATTCTGGTTATTGACATAGACTAACAATGTTGTCATTTTTCTCAAAAATTATAGTTTTCTCCATATGCCCTCCTTTTAGCTTTTTCCTCTTCTGTTTCTTCACTTTTTGTTTGTTGGAGTAACCACTGTAGTAATCATTGTCACCATCACCATCTTCCCCTGCACACTGACATATTCTGATATCCACATATATTAGAAGAGCAAGGCTTTGGATCTAACTCCCAACATTGGGGAATCTTTGCTTCTAGTCCTCCATCTCCCTGTGCCCAGGGATGAGGTTCTCGGGGCTTTGCTTTGTACACTAGTACTTAATTCCTGGGATAAGGTATATTAATGTCCTAGGGCTATTAGGACATTAATAAATCATCATAATAAATCATCATAAACTTGGTGCCTTAAAATAAGATACATTTATTCTCTAAGATCAAAGTGTCAGATCCTTCCTTGTCTCTTCCAGCTTCTTAACGGTTGCTGGCAATTCTTGGCTTGCATCACTTCTTTGTTGTCACATGGTGTTCTCCCTCTGTGTCTATGTGTCAGATTTTCCTCTTTTTATGACACCAGTCATTAGATTTAAAGTTCATTCTAATCCAGTATAACCTCATCTTAGCTTGATTACATCAGCAAAGGCTCTATTTCCAAATAAGCTCACATTTGTAGATACTGGGCAGACATGAACTTTTGGGGGACACTCTTTAACCCAGAACATACCTTATTCCATAGACTTCTTGAGGGGTCTTTGATCTATTTTCTGCTCCTACTTTCCATTTCATTTGCTAGCATGTTCTTATACCTAATCAATATTTTACTTAATGTTTATTAATTTAATAACTATTTGTTAGAAGTGAAAATGAAAGACAGACTTCTGGCCAAGACGAAGGTGTAGGTAGATACACTATGCTTCCAAAGGAAGGACAACAACAAATTTAAAAACAGGAAACAACCAGAATTGTCAGAAAATCAAACTGTATGGAAGTCCAACAACCAAGGAGTTAAAGTGGAAATATTCATCCAGACCAGTAGGAGGGGCAGAAATAGGCAACTGGAGCAGAGAGGACTCATGGCAAAGCAGCGGCTGGAGACCAAGGTGGGTGAGGCAGTGGCTGGCAGAGTGGGAGGCCTCACATTCATGTGTAGATAAACTGGGAGTAACAACTGGGAAGAGAGACAGACCACGCAACCCAGGGGTCCTGAGTGGGGAAATAAAGCCATGAAACTTGTGACTGGAAAAACCTCTGGGGGTTGCAGCAGCAGGAGAAACTCCCAGCCTCATAGGAGAGCTCATTGGAGAGACCCACAGGGTCTTAGAATGTAACAAACCCACCCACCCAGGAATCAGCACCAGAAGGGCTCAATTTGCTTGTGGATAGATGGTGAAGTGACTGAAAGCTGGCAGAGAGCTGAGCAAGTGGCATTGTTCTTTCTTGGACCCCTCCCCCACATATAGCACCACAACATAGCAATGTGGGTGGCCCTGCCCTGGTGAATATCTAAGGATCCACCCCTTACTACATAAGAGGCATGCAGAACCAAAAAAAAAAGGGGGGGGGGCACAAATGAAAGAACAGATCAATGCTCCAGAAAAATACAAGGGACAAAGAGATAGCCAGCCTATCAGGTGCACAGTGCAAAACACTGGTAATCAGGATGCTCACAGAAATGGTTGAGTATGGTTGCGAAATTCAGGAAAAAGTGAAGGCTATGAAAAGTGAAATAAAGGAGAATGTATAGGGAACCAACAGTAATGGGAAGGAAACTGGGACTCAAATTAATGGAGTGGACCAGAAGGAAGAAATAAGCATTCAACCAGAACAGAAGGAAGAAATAAGAATTCAAAAAAAAAAGGAGGAGAGGCTTAAGAACCTCCAGGACAATTTTAAACATACCAACATCCGAATCATAGGGGTGCCAGAAGGAGAAGAGGAAGAGCAAGAAATTGAAAACTTATTTGAAAACATTATGAAGGAGAAATTCCCCAATATGGTGAAGGAAATAGACTTCCAGGCAGCCCAGGAAGCTCAGAGAGTCCCAAAGAAGTTAGACCCAAGGAAGCACACACCAAGGCACATCATAATTACATTAAAGACCAAGATTAAAGACAAGGAGAGAATCTTAAAAGCAGCAAGAGAAAAGGAGACAGTTACCTACAACGGAGTTCCCATAAGACTGTCAGCTGATTACTCGAAAGAAACCTTACAGGCCAGAAGGGTCTGGAAAGAAGCATTCAAAGTCATGAAAGTCAAGGACCTCCTACATCCAAGATTACTCTATCCAGCAAAGTATCATTTAGAATGGAAGAGCAGATAAAGTGCTTCCTAGATGAGGTCAAGTTAAAGGAGTTCATCATCACTAAGCCCTTATTATGTGAAGTGTTAAAGGGACTTATCTAAGAAAAAGAAGAAGATAAAAAATACAGTCAAATGACAACAAACTAATAACTATCAACAACCAAACCTGAAAACAAAAATAAAGTAAGCAAACAACTAGGAACAGAATCATAGAAATGGAGATCACATGGAGGGTTATCAGTGGGAAGTGGAGCAATAGGATGGGGGGAAAGGTACAGGGATAAGAAGCATAAATGGTAGGTACAAAATACCTACCAATAGACAGGGGGAGGCTAAGAATAGTATAGGAAATGTAGAAGCCAAAGATCTTATATGTATGACCTATGGACAGGAACTAAGGGGTACAGGTATGTGGGTGGGAGGGGGTATGTAGGGAAGAGGGGAATAAAGGGGGGGATGGGACAACTGTAATAGCATAATCAATAGAATATATTTTAAAAATATACTATTTGTTAAAAGAATAATGTTTTATTTTTTAAAGATTTTATTTATATATCTTTAGACCGAGGGGAAGGGAGGGAGGGAAAGAAGGAAACATCACTGTGTGGTTGCCTCCTACACGCCCTCTACTGGGGATACACAATACAGGCATATGCCCTGACTGGGAATTGAACCAGAGACCCTTTGGTTCGCTGGCTGGCACTCAATCCACTGAGCCATACCAGCCAGGGCTAAAAGAAGAATGTTTTAGATGCATACTTTCTAGGGGGCTTGAAGTGTAATGACTGTAAGATCTGAGACTGTTGGTTCCATGAAAAAGAGAGTTAATAGTACCACTGTATGGAAAGGGTGAATCTATGCCAATGGTAAAGCCACAAAAGGATAGGGGAAGCACTGGGGGGCTGATGGGGAACTGATCAGCTGGGCGTGTTAGAGTAGAAAGTTGAAAGGGAAACAGTTGACTTCAAGGAGTGGGAAACAGGGAAGTAGTGTTGATGGGACATAATTTGCAGTCCTGAAGCTGCATGCAGAGTTGATGGGAAGTATGCTTGAGAAGATAGCATGAGGTAGAATTCCCAAACCAACCATTATGTTCTGATCACTCATCGCTTTCCCTCCAAGAAAAATTTCTACTAACTTGTTGTTGCTTCTAATTGGGAAAAATACATTAAAACACAAATATCATTAGGACAATCAAATTTAAATAGAATTTGTTAGAAGTACACATGATAATGGTGGTTTCTTTGCTCTTTTTCCTGGGACAAAGATAAAAAGTGGGGTCTCTAGGAGAGATAGCAGACACCTGATGGAAGAAAGAGAGAATGAAGAGGAAGC
Source organism: Trachops cirrhosus (assembly GCA_028533065.1). Lineage (NCBI taxonomy): Eukaryota > Metazoa > Chordata > Mammalia > Chiroptera > Phyllostomidae > Trachops > Trachops cirrhosus. The sequence continues at coordinate 22,916,259 of CM052541.1, read as the reverse complement.
TGTCAGCTCCCTTTGAGGTTTGGCTGAGAAGCTGGCCTGCTTATCTCTCTCTCTACAGCGACAGGCATAGAAGTGTTTCATATTTAGAGCAGCTGGGCAGACCTACATTGCAGCAGGTGTTTCCTGTGAGAGAGTCATGCAGATAATTATTACCAAATCATATGCCTGGTGTGGTAAAATTCATGGGTGATACAAGGATGTCATAGAATAATTGTCATATTTATTTAAGGGCCTTTTAAGGGTTTGGGGACACATTCATTCTGGTTGTCACAGAAGACCCTTCAAATGACTTATATCAGGTGATGAAAAGAACATCCTACTAAGTCATATTTTAAGGCCAGAGCAGAAATTTTAGCCAACTGGTTGATCTGGGCAGGACTCAAGGTAATCTTAAAGCTAGCTTCAGCTAGCATGCACAGACTCAGAAGGTGTTAGATCAGAATAAGCCTTTGGTTCCTTCCAGTCCAGCCTACTTTTCTACTAGTGAGAACACATAGGCATAGAGAGGGAGGTGGTTTTCCCTAAAAGTCATACAGATGGTTTCAAGGCAAAGCCAGGACACAAACCCAGGTCTCCTGAACCAAAAGCTTCTTCTATTCCACTATGCTGTAAAATCTTCATAGTCATCTTAAGTTTATCATTCTTCAGCATGCCATAATGATAGAGGTTTTTGGATGTTTTCAAGCAAAGGCAATATAAAAAAACCAAAAAGAAATAAAAATAAGAAAGTATGTTTATTCATTAATTGCATATTTATTATGTATAATTTTGTACCAGAATACTGCACCAGTACTGAGTCATTATTTAAACATCGGATCCAAGCTTTGCGCAGTGGCAGTATCGTAGCCAATGAGGTTTAAACATCGGATCCAAAGACACATACTGCAAAATTGAGGATCACGATCTCAATTTTGGTCAGCATTCTTGGTTTTAGCATTATTTTCCTAGGTAACTAAAGTATTTTCTATAAGTCTTATTGACCTCAAAGAAAATACTTTCATATTTGATAGTAGTGCAGGGAAGAAGGCAGGGGTGGTGGTGAGGCTATGAAGGCAAAGGCTGATGTGAGAACACCAACATCAATTTTAGTCCCATTGTGGGACTAAAATAATTGCACTAACATTTGATCACTTAGTGGTATGAGCATGTAGGTGTCACTCTCTGCAATACCCTTCATCTTTACTCTTGTAGTCTGTTAGGGAAAGATACATATTTGAACTAAAAGATAAATGTTACTAGTCATTCCCTCCACTGTCTATTCCTTCTTCCTGCTGTTGCTCTGAATTTTGGGCATGTGTGTTGAGTGGCGGAACAAGATGACCGGTTAAACATTGCAACTGACCTAGCAAAGTAAAAGCTGTATTTTATGTGCTTTCATTGTAAATTATGCTTATATTACTAGAATTTATTTCTTTGTCTAGCATCTTCATGCTTTTCTCTCTGCCATCCCATACTTATCACAAAGTTCTAAAGATTCTCCCTTTAAAGTTTTCATTTTCTCTCTGTCTACTGGGGCAACCATAGTTCAAATCATTTTCCCTATAATGAAAGAGAATAGAGAGGTCTCCTGTTTCAGTTTTTTTTTTCTATTTCTGGGTCCAAGTGATGTCTTCATAGGACATCAATGCCATCACAGCATTTTCTATATGGATGTGTCCCGAATGCCAGCAAAAATTGAACTGCCTCTGTGACTGGGAATTTGCCCATAATCTGACTTAATATTTGAATTATCATGTCATTTATTTTTGAGGATCTATAATTGCATCCCCTTGTTTTTTTGATCAACCAGAATCTAAACATTTATAACTTCTTTTCTGTATAATTTTATTCTCCTAGACTCTCCATAATGCATCCCATCTTCCTGTCAGACTGGCCACCATATTGATTCACCTCTGCTGCACCCACTACACTTATTTATGGATTTTTGCTTTTGATTATTTGGTTCTTGCCTCCAATGTCCAACCTCTTCCCATATAGACATTGTTTCACCCACAAACTTACCTCTACCTCTGCTTTAAAATACATTCAAAGCACCAGCTCCTCCATGATGCCATAGGTAGTCACTCTAGTTAATACTTATTTCATCCCTTCTTGACTTTCCATACTGAGAATTATAAACTGTAGAACCTAATGATGTTCATATAAGACTTAATTATATGCTATATTGTAGCATTTCACACTTTCATGCACTTCATTTATAAAACAGAGATCTTAATATCTCTTTTGAAGGGTTGCCACATTAAATGTGAGTTGCAGAATTATGTTTGGTATGTACTGTAGTTGACTCTTGATGAGTTCCCATCTCCTTCCCTTTCCCTTTATCAGAGGGTTCAAGTTACATTTGATAATATTGTGTCCTTCATAGCAGGTATTAGACTCAAGCATATAGTAGTTCTTAATACTTACTGACTAGAACATGGTTAACCTAGAGACACACTCCCATGAGTTCTGACATCAAATATGTATATTTATGTAATCTTGGTTTATAATATTTCCAATTTCTTAAATCTACATTCTAAAATTATGATATCTAGTAATTTATTGCTATAGACTTTCTTTTTACCCCACTCATTGGAACTTAAATATTATGCTGAAACAGGTACAGCCCCCAAATCTTTCTCTTGAAAGCATAGCATTGCCATTACTCATTATGTCCCTTTCTTTGAGACATGTGAATACAGCAAGCTGCAAGCTTTGCTGTACAGTGCACATTTCCTTTTTTTTTTTTTTTGTATGCCTTGCTTTTCTGTTGGCAGAAGAGGAAACCAGACCTCCAGAAATTAGGAAGCTTGGCTCAAGTGAGTTCAACTTTCCAATTCTCAAAGCCCTTGTCTGGATAGCTGCCTCTGTATGGGAGTGGTCAGCTTTTACTCTTGATTTCAAGAGCAGTCTTGTTCTAATCAGATGTTCTTTCACAAACTTTTTTACTCACTAAAATTAAAACATTGGTTTCTGACTTCCCAAACATGGTTTATAGTTTTCAACTGCTGGCCAGGCTGCACAATTACTCCCTGGAATAAAAGTACCTTAAATCATATTTAGTTCACTTTCAGCTGCTATGCAGAAAAGCTTGTTTGACTCTTCTGTGTAGTGATAAAATTTATACTATATACAATTATCCTCAGCCATGTACATTCTGCAAATAATCCCCAGTTTGGCAATAGTTGTCTCCTAAAGCAATATTCCTTTGCTAGATGGTATTGTGCAATAAAGCAGATCTTTGCAAAGTATTCTAATCATCCAAATCTAAGACAACATATTATTTCCAATGGTCAGCAGTGTTCCAAATGCCACCTCAAATTAGATTAGAGATTATATAGTTGGTATGTAAACATCCACTAATTTACCTAGTGTCTGGTTCTTGTATTTGATATTCAGGAATTTAAATAATTTATGGTTGTTTAGCTCTCAGTTCAACCTTTGCTTTCTGGATATTTACTTGGAACTTCCCAGTATTTATTTAAGGATATTAGAAGTGCTTGGAGAGGGTTTTTTTTATTGCCCAGGAGGTTGGTACAGCTATGTTGTAGCATTTGTAAAGATAAGATGGCAGTAGGTTTACAACTTGCCTGCTTGGTTGGAAAGTCATTCTGTAAATTTTTTCTGTCAGGAACCCACCCAAGTTGCTTATTGCTGCTGAGAGAGTACCACCAGGGCCATTAGAATGGCAGCTCAGAACAAAACTGAAAAGGCAACCGAATTCCTTTACAGTGTCCCCCGTCTCCCACTTATTTTCTTTTATTTATTTTACTATGTGATTTGGAGCTTTAGAGTAAGACAAATCTAGACTCTTCCACTTTCTGGCTGTTAGGTCTTCAAAAAATTAATGTATCTGAGCCTCAGTTTCCTATCACAAAGAGGAGATAAGAAATGCCTTTCTTAAAATATTTTTTGCAAGAATTAAATGATATAATATGTGAAACTACCTGGCAAGAGTTTAGGTTATTTTTCTCTCAAAACAATCCTTTCTTGTATATTTACTAGGAACTTTGATCTATTAATTTAAAACTCACAAAGCATTCTTTCCTTTCTCTTCTTTTACGCCCTCTGCAACTTCATCCTTGAGCTCCTGTTCCCAATCATAGCCCACTCACAAGGACCTGAAACTCATCAGACTAAATTATACATTACTGATAACACCTTAAATTCTTAATGCATAAATGGGTTTATTTTACTTCAGTGTTTCTTTCTGAGCTTTAAGCCAAAGAAGTATCTGAAGAGCTATAGGAGTACAAGCATTAAATTGTAGATTCTTTCAATCAATAATTATTTGAGTGCCTACTATGTGCTAGGGTAGTCCTTTTGCTAGCCTCTCTGAGGTAATAACTATGATGGTTAATTTGACTGATGAAGAAAGAGCAACACAACAGAATGAGACAAAAATTAAGAAAGCAGTTCAGAAACCCAGCATGTCTGAGGCAGAGACAGGTTTCCTTCTCTCATGTACAATCTCCCCCACTCCCCTCCCTGCCCCACACTCCTTACAAATAGCTCTTCTGCAGCCAGATGGGGTTAAGGACCACATTTACAGTTTAAAATGCTCAAAAATATAGCTGGTGGTGATGGGGGATTTGGTTTATTAGTTCATTTTTATGTATGAGAGAAACTGTAGTAGAAAAAAATTCAGTGTTCATCTTTTTTCAATTTGGGTCTAAGGGATTTTTGGCATTAAAGCTCTTTCAGTTTCAAATGTTCCAGCTTTAGCTGTATTTATGTGATGCCAAGCCAACTAGTTGAAAAATTACAAGTATGGGAAATTAGCCAACTCTTTTGTCTATAAACTGCCAACCAACCAGGTTGCCTGATTTTTTTCTTCACTAAATTGTCCCATCATTCAAACTGAATTGACTGACAATGGCCTGCAACACCCAAACAAAGCACAAATTCTGCTTTGTATAATTCGGAGTACTGATTCATTGTTCTCTGGTAGAACATACTCATTGTAGAAAATACCGATAGTACAGAAAATACAAGAAAACAAAAATTACCTGAAATCCCATCATACACAAATATTGATAAAATGCACTTGCAGGGTTTTATATATACAGTAGAATACTGCTCTAAACATAACTTTCATCCAGATTTTTCTTTTTTTATTTAATAGTAGGATAGATGTTATTTCTTCTTTGAACATTTGGTAAAATTCTCCTGTGAAACCATGCATTCCAAAACTTTTGTTGATTGAGAGATTTTTGATTACTGCTTCAATTTTGCTAGTTGTAATTTGTCTATACAGATTCTCTGATTTTTCCTAATTCAGTTTTGGAAGATTGTATGTTTCTAGCAATTTTTCATTTCATCCCAATTGTCCAATTTGTTGGCATATAGTTGTTCTTAATAAAACATGTTACTAAATATTCTTAAAAATCATGATTGTTTGCATATTGTTCACATATATATGGATGTACTGTCATTTATGTAACCAATCTCCTGTGGGTGGGCATTGGGTTGTTTTCAATTTTTAGCTTCTATGAAAAACTCTACAATAATCTAATTATTCCTTTAGTCCAAAACTTTAGAAGTAGAATATTTAAAAACTCTTAATCAGCATTGCCAAAACTTTCTACCAGCAAAGTTATAACAAAAGTTTATAACATATCAATATTTTACATATAAGCTCTTCATAAGAGTTCTCCCTTCACTTTCTTCCTAATTGTTAAACTTTGCCAGTTTGATAGGTAAGAAAAATGACATTCCTGTGCTTTAGTTTATGTTTTTAAATTACTAATGACAATGAACATGTTTTCATTTTTCTTGACCATATATATTTTTGTGGTCATTCTAATTTCTAAATGTCTTCTCTTCAAAATGAGGAAAAGCAAACAGCAGCAGAAGGCTAAAATAATGTCTTTAAGCTGCTATCTCCAGAAAATAAAAAAAAGAACTTTAATAAGTATCTTTTTTTTCTTCAGACAGAAACAAACAAACAAAGCTTTTTGACTCATTTGCTCTTATAGCAATTAATTTTGGATTTACTAGCTTAGTCCTTGCTAAGAAACTTTAATAAAGTGCTAGAGTTGAGCTGAAGAAGTTTAAAAAGACAAATTTTCTGCCAAGTGGGTGCTGATTTTGAGGCTGTCTTGGATGACATGTGATTCAAGTGGTATTCATGTCTGATTGTCCAGTGAGGCTTATCTTTTGAATGAATGCTACTTCCTATCACCTTTCCAGAAAAGGCTTGTGGGAAAGCTATTGAAGCTTGAAAATATTTATTGGCTGCTTCCTTGAAGTCATTAACTGAAGCTCCATGTCCTGAAAGTGGTTGTTCTAGAAATTATTTAAGACAAAATTAACAATTATCCTTAATTACTTTCGCTCCTGTGTTCATTAAAATCAAGTGTTGTCAGCCCATTTATTATTATGGAGTCATATGCCTGATAATGGTCATTTCCTTTGATTCTGTCTAAATTTCCTTTCCTTTGTGCCAATATAAGCAGATCGCACGCTCACTATAAAAAGCAAAATCCTGTGGTAGTTCTAAAAGAACAAACTAATTTGCTTTCATAGAGCCTTTCTTGAGATTTCATTTTATTTTTAAAATAATGTATTTTTTCTGTGTTGCTATAAATTTTAAACAAGAAAAAGTATCAAAATCAGCACATGGCTAGTATGTCTGGGCCCAGGCCCTATAAATAACCATGCCAGCTAGACTTAATGTGGAAAATGGAAAACCAGATCCTGTTAACAAAAGGAAAATTCCATTTTTCATACATGGTACTGCTCTCATTCCTGGCCAGTGAAAAACAAGCACTTTCTTTTTCTCAGTATTTATTATATTAATGTGTTGGCAATACGGGTGTTTCAATCTTTAGAGTAAAGGCACGAATCTATCACCATGCTCATTTCACTGAAAGCTTCCTCTCTGCAGAAGCAAATTGATGCTATCTTCTATCTCATTCTCTCTCTTAAAGCAGTTGGTATTGAGATGCAGGTCTTGCCTAACAGCTACCAAGTCAGAGCACAAATGGGCAGGACCCTCCTCTTCAGATAGGATTTAGTCAACGGATACCACCAGACTAGAAGAAAAATGCAGGGAAATGCAAAAGAGAGATGGTGGGGAAACGGCACCCAATTTTAACTAGTTCTGTCTTTTGGGGACATGTCTTTGACTATTTCCCCTTATTTCCAGCTATCATACATCTGGTATTTCCTCTTTTTTTAATTATATGGAATAATTTCCTTAAATGGAGTAAAAGTTTTGTCATAAAGGGAAGTTAAAGGATTGTTCCTCTGGACAGGAAAATATTTTGCCACCACTATATTTTCCCCAACATTTCAGATATTCAAGACATTTAAATATTCAAAAATAATCAAATATACATTAAAGTTGAAAGAATTTTACTGTGAACAACTGCATATCAAACATGTAGTTTTACTATTCACATTTACTCTAGTTTATCACTTTATATTCATTTATCTAGGCCTTTATCTGTTAATCCATCTTATTTTTTGAGGCATTTCAAGGTAAATTGCAGCTATCAGTATATTTCACCTAAATACTTCAGCCTACCTATAATTAAGTAGTTTGCTATTTGTTTAGTTCCTTTCATTTGATATAAATATGATGAAATGTACAAATCTTAGATGTACATTTGTGGAGTATTTCAAATGCATGCATTTTTGCAACCCTAACTTTTATTGAGATAAAATTATCATCATTTTACATTTCCTCTTCTGCTCCTATCCCTGAAGCAACTACTGTGCTGAGTTTTTTCCTAGTATGGATTTGTTTTTCTTTATAAAATGTCATGTAAAAGGATTTGTATGGCATGTTCGCCTTGTGTGGGGCTTCTTTCACTCAACATTTTTTTGAGATTCATCCAACATCTGGTAGTTTGTTCCTTTCTCTTGTTGTAGTAGTTCATTATATACCGCAGTTTATTCATTCTTCTATTGATGGATCTATGGGCTGTTTCTAGTTTTGACTATTATGAATCATATTGCTATGACCATTTTTGTAGTGTATTTTGTCAACACATGTTTTTGTTTCCTTTGGATAAATACCTAGGAATGGCCTTGCTGGGTCACAGGGAAGGTATACATTTAATTTTATAAGAAATTGCCAGTCTGTGTTCCAAAGCAATTGTACCATTTCACATTCTCACCAATGAAAGGTAAGTTTCATATGGTTCACAACCTCACCAACATTTGGTATTGTCATTTGTTTAAATTGGGCTATTTTCTTGGGTACAGACATCACTGCATTTTAATGTGTGTCTTCCTCAGGCTAATATCAATACTATTGATGCTCAAAGTTTCTAGCTATCCTCTATCACCTTGGGGAAAAAGTAGCCCACTGGTTTTTGGGAAACTTTATCTCCTTCTTGCTTTTTGGTACAGAGGTGGTAAATACATAGCGTAAAACAAAGTACATAAACAAACAATAAAGCATGGTAACACTAACAAATTATCTGACAGCAGACTGATAACACCATCTGCTACCATCATGCAGAGAGTGTAAAATGCACTGTGCACTCTGCTAAAACTCTTCTAGAGGTTTTTGTCATCTATTTTTTCCAGTGATCTTGTGAAGTAAGTAACCTACCCCCTATTTCAAATCAAGAAACTGAAGATCAAAAAGCTAAAAATGGTATTGCCCATGGTCTGTCTCACTGCTACTAAGGGTCTCGCCTAACTCACAAAGGAAGAAGGGACTTAAAAGGCCAACTAAAAATATTATTTAACTTAACATAATAAATAGAAAGTGTATATTTTCCACCAACTGGTAAAGACATTTATAATTTCAGTGACCCTCAAAAGGGCAGGCAGAGGAAACAAAGTGTTTTTCTCAGCGTTATCTGAGGCATTCACATAACACTGAGTTAATTCATTATCAGACCTCAGCATAACCCCTTAATGGGTAATTTGTGTTCATACAGTTCATTATCTTTTACTTTCTTTTGTTTGCTTCACAGAAGGAGTGCTTTACAGCGTCTATGACAAATTTTGCATCTGGATTAGATCAACTACAGATGGAAGTCAAAGAGAGAGGTACATGCTCCTGTGCATCCACTGGGATATCAGGATAGGAAGACTTATCCAAGAACAACACAAGTTCAGTTTCATAAATTGGACAAGAGGGAGAACGGGTGCAGTGACTAATAATCACTTATGTGCTTTGCCTTTGGTAGCTTCAGAGTAGGTCTTCCTCGGCTATTATTAGACCTTTGTAAGGTGGCTGGGGTGACAGCCAATGGGCTGTCAGTTGGATAATTCTTTTAAAGTATTTCTTTCCTTCATCTGCTCACATTCCATATTTATCTTGTTGTCATTGTCCTCTAAGTGATTACTGATGATACATTGCCTTTTAATGACACTTTTACCTACCTTCATTCACTTTACAATGGCTCTTTAATGGGAATAAGAAAGCAGATTGATATGCAGAAATTTCATTCATTTGTTCATTCATTTATTCAACATTTAAAGATCCCTGTTATCTCAGGCAGTTACAGAGCTGAAAATGATGGACTTTTCCTTTAAAAAATCTTATGGTTGTGGACAGAGAAGGTGTATTAATAGATAATTACTTTCAGATGTGAAAAGTGTTAAAGAAGATTTAAGTAACAAGTGTTGGGGAGGCAGAGAAGAATGGGTGACCAAGGTTAGGTTACTTTCTGTTGGTAGCAAAGTCTGACCAGAGATGCCAGGTGGTCTGATTATTTTACTGAGGCTTCTTTCATTAACAAAATTAAATTTTCTCTTTATAAATTAATTTTTACATATATGAACTGCTCTCAAAAATATTTATAGAGGTTTACAAAAATGTATACATAATACAAATGATTTGTACATGGACTTTTCACCTTTTTAGAGCAGATTTCTGACTTTAAGCCTTCCAACAAACATGAAAGGTATTTTTCTTCTTTCCTTTTTCTAGTATTTTCCCCTCATTAGCCTGAACACAAGGATGGCTAGGTCCATCCTGTGATGTCGAACTGCTTAGGAAAGTTTTTGAGGGAAAGAGTGTGTGGTTGTCCCATTACCAATTCTTACCTTCCCCCAACAGCTAACATGCTAAAAAAAAGGCAAAAGTCCCTGATAGACCAACAGATATATGTCCCACCGCCCCTCAGCTTTGTCTAATCCCCATCCACATATCCCTCCCCCCAATTCCAACATTCTTCATTTTTCAAATGTTGTCATCAGTCTTTACTGTTTACTCTGTTTCTAATGTCTTTCCAGGACAGGCCTGGAGGGCCTACAGGGTAGGGAGAGAGGTGATGAAGAGCCATTCTTTATACGACTAGGGCCCCAGGGACCATTTCATATGTAAGCATTTTCATAATCTTATGAGAAATGACTTCAGTTACTTGATATTTTCCTTTAAAAGTTAGTAGCAACCTAGTTTCCATTGCTTGGAATATGGTGTTCAGAAAAGGAGGAGAGGAAAAGGGAGGAGGACAAGCAGGCAGAGGGAGAAGGGCCAGCACATGCTGTGAAAGAGAGAAAAAAAGAATAGAAATTCAGTGTAGTAAAACCTTGTGACAGTTTTGGATGGGAGTTGGACATGGTACTTAATCTGTTGGACTAAATTAAACCAAATGAGAACAAGCTGTTACTGAATTTTTAACTAAAATGTTCAATTCTTGTTATCCTTTACCTCTTTCCTTAGATGATGAATGCATTAAAAATAGCTCCCCTTTCTTTAAAGGAGTGACTATTTTATTTTCTGGTTTAATCTTTTATCCATCTTCACTTCCTTTCTGTCTTAGAGCTTTGAGAAATGTTTTGCTGCTTAGAAAAAGCCCTTCCCTTAACTTGCCTTCAGCTTCCCATTCCATTCATTTAGGCTTCAGCCACTTGAGTTATGGGAAGCTATTGCAGCCTTTTAACTATCGTATTGGACAAACTTTGATTCCAGTAATAAACTATGTGCTGGATTCACTCCTTACATTCATGGAAAATAATTTTTTAAAAGGGTGTTTGGAACACTCTTCTGGCACTTCAAGCTCCATTTCTGGTATACTTCAACAAAATACTATTTGTGAATTTTTTCTCTCTTCTTACACCTTCCTTTTCTCTTCCCTTAAAAAAATTGGAGATCCTGTAAGTTAAATTGATGCTTGATGTAATTTCCTGTAATAGAAGACATAGGCTCCAGCATTAACTACTTTTCATGGAAAAACACTCACTGCCCCTGAATGTGGAGTTACACCCTTGAATTATGAGTCTGGATCATTGCTGAGTGGATCACTGTGGAGCCAGAAATCAGGGTGGGTAGCAGGAGAGAGGAGCTGGCAGCTGGAGGGAGGGAGTAGGTTTGCTGGGAATGAGAATCAGAACAGTGTCTAAGAAAAGCAGAAATGCAGTGAGGCCAAGGGCCTCAGTTCTCTCACAATAAGCTATGTGGAGAGAACTGAAAAACCAGGCAAGATTTGGACTGTTCTGGGCTAGACTTGAACCTGCCGTACAGCAGTTTAATTTCCAATATTATTGATAAATGAAAAATCCCAGGATCATGATGCTTTTCAATAGATGATGCAAACCAGAGTCTGAAATATCAAGCAGACAAATAACCTGATGGGTAAAGACATTCCATCTGAGGGAAGAGTTAAAAGCAATCTGTATACATTTGTAGGTCTGTGCTTATATGCCATTCTAAACTCATCTCTAATCTCTTAAGTCTGGAAATGAAGTCTACATGCCAGCCTTTCCCGTATTGATTTACCTGTTTATCCTGATTTATGTCAGGTCAGATTGCTGTGCAAATAAGATTTATCTGGTGGTGGATTATTATAGTTTGTATTACTTCCTGACCCAGTCTAAATACACATCCAGAAACATTCAGTCAATTTACTGTGGTTAACTCTTCTTAACTTCTAGAAACTTTGGGTTCAAGTAAATTCAATATTTAAATAAAGGGTCATATTAGTGGACTAACTCTCTTTTGAAATAATCTCAAATTCCATTTCTCTACTCAAGCAAGATCTAGTCATGTGGGATGCCCACTGTGTCATTGTTACCTAAACAGCAGAGAATAATAAGTCAGACCACACAGTGAGGTATGAGGATGGCTGGGAGACAGGGATAAGATGGGCACAGGGCATCTTTGGGATTGTAGTGAATCTTTAATTCATATAATTTGATGTAATCTTGAGATTATTTGTTTTATAAAGACAAAGGTGTTACCAAAAAAAAGGACAAGAAGATTGTGGTGGTCAAACAAATAATGACTTCATTTTTAAGGGAAAGAGAAATTTAAGTTTCTCAAACACTAAAGAAGGGAGGAAAATGGGGGAAATAATGGATTCCTGTGCAGTCAACCCAAGAACTGGTCTATGGCATTTTAAGTATGGAGAAGCCCCATTCATCTATATGCCAGAGCAGCATTTCTCAGCCTTAGCTCTACTGACACTTCAGGCTGGATACTTCTTTGTTGTGGAGGCTGTTTTGTGTTTTGTAGAATGTTTAGCAGCATCCTTGACCTCTACTCATTAGATGCCGGTAATACCCCCTGACCTAGTTGCAGCAACCAAAAGTGTCTCCAAATGTCCCCTGGGGAGCAAAATCACCTCTGTTTAAGAACAAGTAAACTAGAGAAATTACTAAGACTAGTCTAGAAATGAAATAATTAGACTTTTATTTGATACTATCTCAAGGAAAATGTAATGACAGACAAAATTATGTAGTGGAAAGGCACAGGTTTTGGAGTTAGGCAAATAAGAATTCTAAACTAAGATTATTTTAGGTAAACCACAGAGTGTCAAATGAGAGGCTCTGGACATTGTGGAATATGAGTGAACTGAGGAGGAGAGAAAGAGAAATACTCAGTATCAAGGGATGCATACTCTTAAAAAAAGAGTATCTATTCTTGTGTCTCCGAAAGAATACTTGTGTGTGTATGTGTATATATGTGCATGAGGTTTATCTGAGCTTCTAGAATATAATGTCATTCATTAGGTGAATCACTTTATTTGGGTTATGAATTGATTACCTACCACATACTATGCACTGTGATATGTGCTAGGGATCCAATGGTTGAAACAGATTTCGTCCTTGCCTTTCAAATAATCCTAGTGGACTATCAATGTTGGCTCTGGTGGGACATTGATATTGTTTAGAAGAAAATTATAATTGAGTAAATCTGGGCAGTACATAGACTGGGTGCAACACAAATGGATGTTGGCTAAAGCAATCTTCATGGGCTCTGAGTGTCCCTGCACATTCTTTTTGATTTTGCCAAAAATATAAGGCCCTCACTGATCTTTATGACCATTTCTTATTGTTAAGTCTGCAGCAAACAACCTTCAGAGATGAGGCAATGTCTCCCTCTGAGACAAAGAGCAGGCTTGCTTACTGTTTGTTATAAAACAGTAAGTGCTCAAACTATGTATTCTTCTCCTATAAAGCAACTCACTATGGGCGCAGCATCAGCATTCACCCGCACCCCTCCACATTGTGTCCACAGGAATTGGGAGCAGAGCAACTGGCACAAACATGATGCTCGTGCTGCAATATAGTCCTTTGTTTCTGACCCGGAAGCCTCTTGTCTTCTTTTAATAGCTATTAAACAGCAATGAACTAACTTCTTATTGTATTGTATTCATAGAGTAAAATCAAATTCCATACCCTGAAAATGGGATTCAGTACACAGGGGCTTTAAAACATCAGCAAGAAAAAATGGTTTCCAGACTATATTCCAGAATATAAAGAGATGTTTCAGTACTTTTTCTGTGCACGAGGCCTAGACAGTGACAAGTCCCAAATGAAACAGGAGAACATGGCTCCAGGAGTAACAGGAACGATCTCTTTAAATAAAAGAGTTCTTTGGTGTGCTTAAACATAAAGAGGTGATTTGCACTTCTGATGGAGAGTTTGAAGATGAAGTATTTATATTTTAAAAGACTTTGAGAATTTTCAGTTAATTAAAATGATACAGCCTTACAGCAAAGACCATTAAAGGTGTTACATTCCCATATATGCCCTGGTTTCATATGACTTCCAGGTAACTGCCATGACTTGAGAGAGAGAGAAACAGAGATAAGGATATAAAGAAGATAGGATTGAGAACTATGTCAAGGAAAGATCTTTGGAAAAGATCAAGGAAAGAACATGGAAATGACTGTAAACAAATAGACAAAATATAATAATTTTTTGGTAATTGTACTTTCATGGATACCATAAACCTATCCTCAAAAGGCCTGTGACAATTAGCTAAGTCTTGAAGCAACCCCCAGGCAGAAAGAGTGCTTCAAAACCTACCAGTCTCCAAGGAAGACACATACATCAACACCCACTTCAGATGTGTCAATGGAAAATATGGGCCAACAAATAATTTCCAAGAAAGTTGATTTAAGAGGCATGAAAAACAATGAATAAGGGGATTATTTCCAGAGAAGAGAATCACAGTCTAAGCAAAGTTCCTTTGCTAATTTGCTAATTGGAATGTTTGTTAATACCCAGGAACTGAAATCCCACCCATAGGATTCCATAATTGCTATGTACCAATGACTGTACAATACCTTTTATTCAATTTGCCCGCTCTTTCTTTGCCTAGTGAGTGTGGGTGTTGGAGGAATGAGGGAGGTAAATTATTTGTCATTTAGTGCATAGATTCTTAGACCTTGAGAAGTCATACCCAGACCTGATAGAGGACTGTGCATCACCTGAGGATCTTGATCTTTGATGGGCAAGCAGTGGCTGCCAGGAATTGTTGCCAGGGAATATTGCTTCACAATATTTTTTTTAGTGGAATGACTGATTGTGTTCTATCTGTGGGAAGGAGAGTTAAATACATACATGCTGATTGGAATAACAAAGACAGCAATAGGTTTACCAAATCCCAATTTACTTTTTCTTCTTATAAATACAGTTAGACTCCATTTCTAACTTCTTTTGCATATAGTTTAGAGTGTATGCTTTGAATTCTGACCAACAGACTATGAATGGAAGTTAGGCATACCACTTCCAATATGTCACATAGAAATATTCATGTCAATTGTCCAATCTTATCCCACCCTGGCTTGCCTGAAGAATATAAAGGATTAAACAGAGAATTCTGAGGCCCTAGGGGATAGAGGAGAACTTGGGTCCCTGATTTACCCCTGACAAGGCCTCCCACCAACTATTAGAAACATGTGCATTGAATTTCTTATGTGTAAGAAATTAACTGCTATGTGTTAAGTCACTGAGATTTGAAGTTTTCTTTGTTATAGCAGCTAGTAAATTTAATAAACACAGAGGGAGAAAGTTTGGCAATTATTAATACCAGGGAAAACAAAAAGTTGTACAAAAAGGATTCTAATCTTAAGTATATTATATGAGTAATAATATTTGTATAATTGTACTAAAGTAAATACATGTTATTGATTTAACCAAAATATATGCTATACTTTCTTAGAAAGATGAGGGGAAAGAGAAAAAGATGATAAAAGACAAAGAGATGGAGAAAGAGTATGTTTGTCAGGAAAAGATGGTATAAACAATGGGAATACTCATCTTTCTAGGTTGTAAATTTAAAATGGAAAATTCAGAAACAGTGTATTATTTAGAAATATGAAAACAAATATCGGAGCAAACACCAATGAGAGTGGGAAAGGGAATCAAGGGTAGAACTATTTGTGAATACCATGCATGACATAACTGATAAAAACCAACATGAAATAAAGGAAAAAACTGTAGAACCTGAAAAATGACTGTAAATTAAAAATTGTCAAAGTTGGAGAAAAGCTGTGGGCTGTGGTACTCTAGAAACCAAGAAGAGAACAAATGGTTAAAAATATAAAATGCTATTGAGATGTTTAAGCAAGAGAAAGAGTGAGAAGTATCCACTGAATTTAGAGTTATTTTTTTACAGAAATAAAAGGCATTTTTAATTGTTTAAATACAGTGGTCTCCATTTTCCTCCAATCACTCCCCCCACCCCACCCATTCCTATCTCCCACCCTTAATCCTATCCCCCTTTGGCTTTGTCCACATGTCCTTTATACATGTTCCTTGATGATTCTTCCCCATTTTTCTCCTGTTATCTCCTCCCACATCCCCTCTGGTTTCTGTCAGTTTGTTCTTTATTTCAATATCACTGGTTATATTTTGCTTGCTTGTTTGTTTTGTTGATTAGGTTCCACATATAGGTGAGATCATATGGTATTTGCCTTTCACCACCTGGCTTATTTCACTTAGCATAATCTTTCCAGCTGCATCCTTGCTGTCACGAAGGGTAAGAGTTCCTTTTTTCTTTCTGCTGTATAGTATTCCATTGTGTAAATGTACCATAGTTTTTTGATCCACTCATTTACTGATGGGTACTTAGGTTGTTTCTAACACTTGGATATTGTAAATAGTGCTGCCATGAACATCGGGGTACAGAGGTTCTTTTGAATTGGTGTTTCAGGATTCACCTCAAAGAAGTTATTGATGACCAGAGAGAAGTTTTAGCATACGACAGGTGGGAGCAAGAGGGAGGTAAAAAAAATGGGCGAGTACATTTGAAACTGCTTTAGGTAGGGTTAAGCACTATGTATTGTATATAACAGGATTTAGCTTATTTATTCTCTAAAATGCATGATTCATTGCTCCATATGAAGCTCACATCAATGTGTAAAAAGTAAAAGGAGATAAATGAGCTTACTTAACATTTACATGAATCTTCTGGCAAATGTCTGGAACACAGGCTCCAAGTAATTCGTGCAGGCCTGAATGCTTAACCAAGAAGTTTGAGGCCAAAACCACCTGGAAATCAGGTTTGAATGGTCACATGACACCTGGTATGATTCTTCACTAGGTGTTCTCAGCCAGTGATTATTTCTTTTATTTTCTATTTAAATGAAAGCAAGATTAAGTCACTTGGAATGCATCACTCTTCACAGATAAAATATGATTAGATACCAAAACACATCATCCATCTTCACAATAATTAGTCCTTATGTGTATTAGCTCTGATTGCTCTTTATAGTAAAGAAGACTTTCAAATCACTTTCTAAGTTTTACACACACATCAGGAGAACAGCATTTCGGGGAAATCCCTGCTTGACATGGATAAAGGAAATTTAAAAATTCAAAGGTGGGAAGAGGTTTTGTAAACTTTCATAGGGGGAAAATGTAGACCCCTAGTACTCTTACTACTGTTATAAAAAATGATGCTTTTTGTTTGTTTCTAACACAGACTTAAGGGGTATGATTTTTTTTCTATAAAATAGGGTTACTTCTCATTCTTAGGAATAGAAAAGTGCAAAGATTTTTTTAAAGAAAAATGAATACGTGTTTCAATTAAATGAAACTATGAAAATAATCTCTCTGAAAAAGAGAGAGCCTTATCAAAAGGAATTTGCAGAAGTAAGACAAGCTATTTTGAAAACATACCTGGGATAAATGTCTATCTCTCCAGGTGGTCTATTTCCTTAAAATAAATATTCTTGCTTTGGGTAACTTTACTTGGATACCCTGAGAATCACTTCCTCTTATTTACCTCTGGGAAAAGTCCTACATTAGATATACCCCTGGGATCACTTCCTCATAAATTCTAGTGAAGTGTTAGGAACAGTGAAAGGCACTTTACATATGTCTTCCCATTGAATTATCCCCACAACCTAATGAGATTGGTATTTGAGTACCATTGTGCTCATTTTTTGGTTAAGGAATGTAAAGCCAAAGAATTTACATTACTTTATTAAAGTCCAAATGTTGGTAAGTGGTAAAACCAGGATTCAAATCCAGCTTGAAAGCTCTAAAGCCCCATGTCCTCACTGCATTCACGGGGATCTTCACCTTGCTCCTGGACTATCCGACTCAGTGTCAACAATTGCCATTTAGGAAAACAGCAGCCACTGACCACCATGCTTCATCGCTTGTCCTCTTCTCTGTTCGACCACTTGTATCTATATCTTTAAACACTTTCTCCTGTGAAAAGCTTACCATTACTTTATATTCTCCCTTCAGACCCTGACTAATGGACTTTGAAGGTCCCGTGTTTTTCTGTAAACGTGATCTCTCCCATTTATGTATGTATGGTGGCCAGCTTTTGTTTATTGTTTTTGATTGAATTGTGTCTCCCCCCCAGAAATAAAACCCCTCATACGTTGAAACCCTAACCCCCAGTACCTCAAAAGGTGACCTTACATTGTGATAAAGTATTTACAGAGGTAATCAAGTTATAATAAAATGATTAGGGTGGGATCTAATCTGACTCATGTCCTTATAAAAAGGACATATTTGGATGCAAACATGTACACAAGGAGAATAACCCCATCTGAAGATGAAGGCTGAGATTCTCTACTAGCCAAGGAAGGTCAAAGATTGCCAGCAAACTACCAAAAGGTGGGAGAGAAGCATGAACAGATTTTCCTTCACAATTCTCAGAAGGAACCACCACCTCGACACCTTCATCTCAGAATTCTAGGACCCAGAAATCTGAGATAATACATTTCTGTTGTTAAAGCCATTCGATTTGTAGTAGTTTGTTAGGCAGCCTATCAAGCTAATATACCTGCCCATCATTGCTCCTTCAAGTCCCTGAATTTTTCCTCTAAGGAAAGGAGCCTCTAACTCTTTTTCCAAGAGGTCTCTCTGTTGGTCATGCTCTCTGCCTTTCCTCTTGCCTTCTCTTCCTCTGTGCTGTACCTCTAGATACAATGCACTCAAGACCTGGCTTGTCCCCTGGCTTGTCTTGCCCAGTGTCTATTTATGCAATGCTTGCCCTTTCTTCCCCAGAAATTTGGAGGGGTGCTAAATAGAAAATACCCAAATGTTCTCTGAAGTGCAGAGTAATAATTTTTACTTCATTACATTCTTTAATTTAATCAATGGGACTAGAGTTTGCTTTTGAGATATAGTCCCTAGTTTTCCTGGGGCTCTGACCACCAACCCCATCTTAATAGATCTACAGTATTTCTATTTCATCTTGGACTCAATTCCAGACCCTCAAGCCACCTATTGAGTCCTGCCTTATCTTTGATGAATTCTTCTTAAGCTAATGTGTTGTCACTCAACAGACTTTGATTTTCCCAATACATTGAGATTTACCCCCACCAGTAGATCAACCTCTTGGATATCAAAACAAGTTTGATTAATATTAACATTAATAGTTAATGTTTATTGAGCTTTTGTTCTAAGCATTTTATATCATCTATTATAGTATTGAATATGCATGTAACCCTATGTGGTAGGTGCTATTGTGATCTCATTTATTTCACATTTTCATAGTTATTATCCCAATATTTCATATTCATTCATTCAATCACTCAACAAACATTTACTGAGCACCTACTGTTCTAGAAATTGGGAAGACGGCAGTGAACAAACAAAGTCCTTGCTTTCATGCAGATTCCCATTCAGTAAGGGCATATAGACTGTTAGTGAATAATTATATACACATTCTGATAGAGTGCTAGGCAGTACAAGGAGAGAAGTTGGGGAGTGCTGAGGGAAGGGGTGATGTTTTATACAGAGATCTGGGGAAGTTTCTCTAATAAGGTGACATCTGAGTAGAACTTTGAAGGAAGGTAGAGGGATAGCTTTATAAATATCTAAAGAAAGAAAGTTCAAGACAGAGTAAATAGCTTACTTAGCTTGTTCTAGAAATTGCAAGTTGGTCAATGTGGCTGGAATAGAGTGAATAATGGGGAGAATGGTAGGATTTGAGGTTAAAGAAATAGTAGGAGTTCACCTGGGAGGATCTTGTAGGTTGTGGTGAAGATTTTAGATTTTACACTGGGATGAAAAGTCACTGAAGCTGTTTGAGCAGAGGTATGGCATATTATGACGTGGGCTTAAAAAGAATATTCAAGATGTTCTGAAGAGAAGAGGATGTTAGGGCACATGACTGGGAATCTAGAGACCATATTAGAGGTTATTTTAATAGGGAAGATGAGAGATGATGATGGACTAGGGTAGAAGAATTAGAGGTGGTGGGAATAGTCAGTTTGGAAATGTATTTCTAAGATTGAGCCAAGAGGATTTTGATGACATATTGAATGTGGGATAAGAGAGAAAGAGGAGAAAAGATGACTCCAAACTGCTTTTGAGAGAGGGAAGTTTCCTTTTATTGAGTTGTGGAAAACTATGGGAAGACCAACTTAGTGGGGATAGAAATGAAAAATTTGTTTTTGGATGTGTTAACTCTGATGTGTAAGTAAAGTTTTTGAGGGGGGAGGCTATATATACAAGTCTGGAACTGAAAAACAAAAAGGTTGATTAACCTACCCAATGTCTCATAGCTATAAGGGGGGACCCCCCAAAAATGGGAATTATCTTCTGAAGGGTGGGCCCCTTGTAGTACAGGCTTCCCACACTAGGGGAGTATTTTAGGAACCCATCTGTATCAGTGTACCAGCTGCCATTGTTGTGAGAGGCTGCTTTCAGTTTCAGTGAATTTTTTTTGAAGACTCTTTCAATGCATTTGCCCATTTCATGATAACATACCTGCTCACACCGTGCTGAGTGTGGTCAGCAGTTTTGACCAAAAATGGCATGACCTCCATGCCTGAACTATTCACCTGATCTCACCTTGAGCAACTTTTTGTTTGTTTCCTCCAGATGGAAAAGTCTTCAAAGAGAAATGTTTTGCCAATGTGGAAGAGGTGAAACAAAAAACAGCAGAAGCACTAAAAGGCATCAAAACTGGTGAGTTCAAAAACTGTTTTGAACAGTGGAAAAATATCTCAATAGGTGTACTGTATCATGGAGAGTACTTTGAATGTGACTGAAGTATAAACATGTAAGTATAAATACACCATTTTTTATAAATACACTCTGGGTTTTTTGGGTCTCCCCTCATGTTATTGGTGGGATGCTAGTGATGACATTTCAACTTAGGCAGTCTGGCTCCTGTCTTACTCCTAAATAACAAGCCACACCCTGAATCAGAATCCTACACCCTCTTTTATGCAATGTTTCTATGCTGATGGGTACATTTCTTATGGGCCAGACTATCTATCTACCCTATAAGTCTCCTATACTTCTAACTCCATTTCTGCAGTGTTGTCTCAGTGTTCTCCTTTCTCATTGCAGAATTATTTTTTAAGTCAGCTGATCTTCTATAAAGGAATATGATAACCAAATAATGGCTGTATTCTGTGCTGGTGTGCTGGAAAAGAAAATTATTACAGAAGAATAAAAATACCTCCTTCTTGTCTTGCCCTTGGCCATTGGATCCATTTAGTGTATGGACACTGAGTAGAATGAAGGAAACAGAAACAACAATGAGATGCCACGGTACACCTGTTAGAATGGCCCAAATTCAGAACACTGACTACATCAAGTAATGACAAGTATATGGAGCAACAGAAACTCATTTGTTGTTGGTGGGAATGCAAAAATGGTACAGCCACTTTGGGAAAAGTTTAATGGTTTCTTAAAAAACTAAATATACTTTTATTGAACAATTCAGCAGTCACAGTCATTGATATTTACCCAAATTAATTGAAAACTTATGTGTGCACAAAAACCTGCACATGGATTTAACGGCAGCTTTATTCATAATTACCAAAAACTTATAAGTAACACAATGTTCTTTAATAGATGAATGGAGTCCGGCCAAGATGGAGGCATAGGTAGACACACTGTGCCTCCTCGCACAACCAAGATAGGGACACCAACAATATAGAAACAAAATAACAAACAGAACTGGCAGAAAATTGAAGTGTATGGAAGTCGTACACCCAAGGAGTTAAATTAGACATGTTCATACAGACTGGTAGGAGGGACAGAGTCAGGCCGGGCAAGGGACGTGGAGCAGAGAGCTGAGCAACCGGGGTGGCACGCAAGTCTGCAGCAGGCAGGCCCTGGGCACACAAGCAGCGGTGGCTAGTGGGCCAGGCTGGGGGCTGGTGACCGGCAGACCCAGTGAGACAGCCATTGTGAAGCAAGGCACTGCACGCAACTCAGGGTCCCAGCACCGGGAAATAGAGCTTTGGGTCACTGACTGAAAAGGAAGGTCCCACAGGGTGCACAGGCCCACCCACACCAGAATTGGTGCCAGAGGGGCCCAGTTGGCTTGCGGAAAGTGGCGGCAGGGTCTGAGGTCCTACAGAGAGCAGAGCAAGCGCCACTGTTCCTTCTCAGACCCCGCCCCCACATATAACGTCACAACCCAGCAACTGGGGTGCCCCGCCCTGGTGAACACCTAAGGCCCCGCCCCTCACTACAGGTGCTCGACAAGACCAAAAAACCAGCAAAAAGATGGCTCAAACAGAAGAAGAATTGAAAGCCTCAGAACCCATCCTTTTAAGCGACCAAGAGATAACCAACCTATCAGATGCACAGTTCAAA
>CM052541.1:22881530-22893553 GCA_028533065.1 Trachops cirrhosus | reverse complement strand
AACTTATGACACATGGACATGAACTAAAGGGGGGGAATGTGGGTGGGAGAGGGTGTTCAGGGTGGAGGGGAATGAAGGGGGGATAATAGGACAACTGTAATAGCATAATCAATAAAATATATGTTAAAAAATAAATGAATGGATAAATAAACTGTGGCACTTACAAACAAAAGAATATTATGAAGTACTAAAAACAATGAAGGAACAGAAGAATTTCATTGACAACTTCCCTCTGGACTGTCCTAAAATCTTTGTACTTTTAGTTATTTAGGACTATTTCATTTTTGCTAAAAGTGTTACAGAAGACAATAGTATTCATAAGACATATTAAGAAGAGTGAAATACCTTGTTTTGGGGGACATCTTGAATTCCTGCTTTTATACCACATGTCCACTGAATAAAGAATAACACTGTGGATAGTACTGTTACTTGCATAAAACTATTCATATAGAAGATATTTAATGAACGAATATTTCTTATGCATTGCTATAACTGGATTGCTGAGACTGGATTTCTCTGGAACTATTTGCCACAGAACAAAATACCAGAGCTAGCAGGGAATTAGAGTTCTTCCAGGCCAGTCCACTCATATTATATGAGGTCTGTCCAGAAGGTATCCAACCACATGCAATGAAAAATGGAGACATTTATCGAAGAAGATACAAGATACAAGAAACATTGTATATAGGATAATGGTACCTTAGATATCTTCAAAGTAGGCACCTTGGGACTTCACACAGGTTTTCCAATCATTATCAGCTGCCTCATCATATTTTTTCCTGAATCTCATTGACAGTCTGAAATCTCTTCCTTTTCAAAGGTAATTTTAATTTGGGAAAAGCCAGAAGTTGCAGAGCACCAAATCTGTGCTATAGGGGGCCGAGTCACCTGGGTGATTTGAAGTTTCACCAAAAAATTCTGAAAGAGATGTGATGCATGAGCAAGCATGTTGTTGTGATGAAGCTGCCAATCACCAGTTGCTTATAGCTGTGGTCTTCTGAATTACCTGAATAGTTTCTGCAGAGGAGTGTTCAAATGTAAAGTAAAATTTGATGCAGATTTGTTTCTCTATTCACGCAGTCATTTTGAATGTGATAGCCACACAGTACATATGTTCACTCAGCAACATCTACCATTTCCACTGACTAGTACAATGAGTTGTCATTGTTCACAAATGCCCATTCCAGTCCACTCTCCATGGTTGTCAGGCTACATCGATGTCGTGCAAACTGTTCTTTTTATATTAACAATGGCTAGACTTTTCTGGATAGACCTCGTAGATGAGTGAACTAAGGGCAGATGATGGTAGGGTTGGAGGGAGTGTCCAGATTCTCTATGCCTTAGATAGCCCTACTGTGCTGTAGAGATTATGGACTGCCTTTTCACTAGAAGCTGGGCCTGCTGCTTATAGGGTCTTCATCCATTAATTCTCCATCTACTCCTTAATGGCATTTGAAATTATTATCACCACTTCCATGCTCCTGAAATCTTGTTGGTCTTACAAGTTGTGGCCCATGTTCTGAATAGGTACGTCATACTGAAAAATGCTACCTCCAAGTCACTTTGTACATTTTCTCTTACCCAATCACATGGACATCCCCCTTGAGTGTCCCAGTCACTGAAGTTTCAGATGGCCTGCTCCCCCAATCTATCCAGGTTATTATGACATAAATATTCAGAGGCTCAACTTCATTTCAGTCCATCAAGAGTTTATGTTCTATGAGACTTTGAGATCGTCTTCTTCCTTATTACACTTAATGTGAAAAAGTGCCAGTGGAAATAAAAAACCTCATACATCTAAATGATTTAAATTAAGTAAAATAAAATTTTCCACTCTTTTGAATTAGGCCATTAAAACTATAGCTTAGTCTAAGTACAGTATTAATGAGCAATATTGCAAGGAGAGTATTAATTTTGCATTTCCTGACATAAAAATTTAAAACATGCAATTTTAGCTTTGCTTTAGGTAATATTTTGTATTCCCTTGGCTTTAATTTAGGGACATCAGATATTAGGGTAAAAAATGGGATAAGTTCAAAATTGGATGCACTGAACCCTTATTTAGAGATAACCTTACCCTTTCGTCTAGATGGTATATTGTAGGCTTAAACCAGATTTAGGATTATGTGGCATTTCACACCATGGAAGCATTAGTGGTAAAAGTACAAATGAAACAGACCTTTTAGATATGTTGGCTTAATATTTTCAACATTTTTATATTGACTGAAGAATGGTTAAACAAAGATAGGCAAGGGCACAAAGATTGTAGTGTCATCCCCAAAACAATTGGGACCCCTAGTGGTTGGGTGGTTAGCTTATTCATATCCCAGTGCTAATAGAGTCAAAATGCTGGTGTAGTCTGGTGTCCCTGCACCAGGGCAGCTCCCATGATGCTGGAAAGTCATAAGCAAGACTCTGTATCTGGATTCTGCGAAGCTTTGCAGAATGAGACTGTGGGAAGACTGTCCTCACCAGTACAGGTGCTTTGAGAAGTCCCATGGCTTTCCCTTGGCTTTACATACCACTAATCACATCAAGTCAGAGGTGTTAGATTACACACCAGGGGCCTTTCAAGCCACCAGAAGATCCCAGTCCAGCCATTGCTATCTTGGAACAATGGTCATTTCCTTTAATCATGCAATCCAATTAGCCACACACAAATTAGGAAGTCGATGTACCTAAAGCAGTTTGTCTGCAAATAATTTAAAACCTCCCATATGAATTTGCAATCAAGGAAAGCCTTTTTTCTATTTCATTTTGTTGTTGTTGTTAAGCTGAAAGTTGGACACAGGACAGAATAAAGCAAACATTTCCAACTTTGAGTGTTGTCTAACAGATTCCCAAGTATCAGCCAACATTTTGTTTGAATAAGTTTTGAGTAAGAGAGAAACACAGAGGGTAAGATTGGTAGTTTAATTGCATCATGTTCTCTAACAAGAGATGGCAAATTTGTATTTGATAAAAAATAGAGGATGTCTTATTTCCATTGTTACCCAGTCTTGAAATGAAAGATTGCTTGTCATAGCCTACAGCACTGTCAGTGACATAAGAGCAAAGTTAACCCTTGTTTTCCTGATCTTTGTAGCACCCAGATTCTCTGAGCAAAAAATTAATTAGGAGCCTGCATGGCAGAACAACAATGCTCACTTATTTTTCTGTTCAGCCCATGCATTGTTCTTTACCATGCAAATCACCCTGGATTTAAAGATGTCCAAGAATTCTCTCATATCCAACTCTTCATCAGAAAGGAAATCCTACTGCCTCTCTTCCAGGGTTTCCCTATTTGGTTCATATAATTTTAGAGATGGAAGAGTTTTTAAAGTCAAATCCAAACTTCATTTTACAAACAAAGATTCTGTGGCCCAGGTGGTAAATGATGTATTCAAGATTACACAACTAGTTTTTACAAGACTAGGGATTAAGTTTCAGAGTGCCTAAACCCACAGCCTGTGCTTTATATAATACTACCATGAACCAAATTGAAATATTGGTCAGAGAGGAGGGCACAGCTTCCAGGAACAGTATTTATAGACATTTCTATAAAGTATAAGGAAGGATTTTTCCAGGTCCCATGCAAAATGGCATCATAGCCTCAGGGATGAGATCTTTGAACAGCAAAGATGTTGTTTTCTTTGCTGTTCTCTTTGAACAGCAAAGAGAAAAGTGGTTTCCTCATTCAGGTAATCCATGGAGAGCCTGAATGTGTACTCCAACAGGGGAGGGAGCCTGTTCAGGAAGAAGTGTCTGGCATGGGAAAAAAGGGTAAGAGTATATATGGCTCTGAGAACTCTCAAACCCATGTTAAACTTGGGCTGGAAGTGTGAGACTTGGAGTAGCCTCCATTGTCTTACAGGAATAAACCAGAACTAGTGAGCAGTGACTGGCTATCCCACAGCTCTGAGGCAAGCTGTAGGTTGTATAAAATATACATATACTAAACACCAAAAATTAAAAAAAAATAAACATTTTATCCTCTCTAGTTACGCTGTACTGAATTCTATCAACTTGACTAAGGCTCAGAACTATGTTTCTTAAAATTGCCTTGCCTATATTTTCAAGTTAGTGTTGATCAAAAGGGGAACTTGCGTGATAGGGCAGCAGGACTAAAGCAAGCAAATACTCCTGAAAGGTCATCATGGTCAGATACCGTGACCATCAGACAAAAGGTTCCCAGTGGGCTCAGCTTCTCCTCCTCAGCTTTGCGTATAGTTTGTGATCTGATTCCTGGCAATACTGACCAACAGTGGCCCAGGTCAGCCATCAGGAGCGTGACTGCAGATCCACATAGGTGACAGCTACACTGGGGCTACAGCCTCCCAGAAGTGGTAGTTGTCCTGGCCCTCTCCATGAACTCTTCTATCAAGTCTCATTCTGGTGACAATGCTACTAAACAAAGTGGGATTCGGCCTCCTGCTGCCATACACAGGCATTAAACAGAGACTGATGGGGAAGGAAAAATGTCTATTAAAATGTTGCCCAATTTAGGGGAGCTGGAGACTCCCACTTTCAGAACCAGAGTTCAGTGTCCAGAAACCTCTGCTTCATGCTTATCTGTCTTCCTGGGCCCTGAGGCTGTTATGTGAACTGGTCTCTGGCTTCAAGCTCTCTCTCCCTTAAGTGTGCAGTCATGGGGCTGGCGTTGCCATCTCCTTGCCATAGCTTCTTTCCCATCCTGCGACCCAGGGCCTGCTGTCAATTCATCGCAGCTGGTTGTGCAGGGGCTCAGTTTGTGGGGTCTCCCCAACACCTGAGGCTGCCTGCACCCTCAGGGCTGGTGGGTGTTCCAGTCCACATGTCTGTGCTCTGAGAAGGGGCACAGTCTGGGACCATCTGTGGGCAGAGTTGCAGCATCCCATGGGCCAGTGCCACCAAGGCATACAGCCCAGTGAGGGACTTGGCCTCCATGAGCTGGCTCCCAAATGGGTAAGCAAGGACAAGGAAAAAAACCCACAGGTCTCCGTGTGCCCTCCATTTAAAAGTCTGAGCCTCAAATCCTACGTGTGGCAGAAGAGTCCAAATTCCCAGCCAATGCAGGCTAGTGTCCACCAGCTCCTCAGTCTGCAGCGAGCCTCTGCCAGTCACTCCTGCCGCTATGATCTAGAAAGTGGGAAGGAGCGTTCCTAGCTACGTGCAGCATCAGGTGTGTGGCATAGGTTTGTTTACCCTTTATCTGGGGCTATGGAAATCTATCACAAGGTTTTGGTCTCACAGCCTCTGGCACTCCCCAACCCCTTCTCAGGGGACCCTCCCCTCTGCCCAGAGATCTGGCCAAATCTCTGTAACAGACTTACTTCATCTCCTCCACCTCCATTTCCTCCTCTCTGTTGCAGATGTTAATAGGGGCAACTTATTTAAAATTGTAACATAGAATAAAAAAGAAAATGAAAGTCAGGCAGAGATAATTTACTGTGAATATCTTGGGGGTATTTCCATCAAGTCTTTTTTTATGTGACACACACACACACACACACACACTTTTGTTGTTGTTTTCACTTTTTGCAAACTGGAGATAGACTGCGCATTCTTTTGTACATTCTTCCTTTTTCATTTAATACTCTGATGATTCTATTATACTTACACATACTTTAAAGCAGTGTTTGATTACATGGCAAGGCATAAATCACTTAAGCAACTCTCCGTTGTTGGATGTTTTGGCTACTTCCTTTATCCTTTTGCTATTATGATGTTTTAATAAGCATCCATTTCCATAAACATGTGTGTGTGTTCTTGTCATATTCTTGGGATAAGTCCTGGGAAATGGAATTTCTGAGGAAAGATACAACATTTTGAAGACTTCATTGTTGCCTTCCACAATGGTTGTATCCAGCTATACTTTCTTCAGCAGGGTATAGATGGGACTGCTCTTCACCAATTTTATTTTCAAAATTGCTGAACTGGAGAAATACATTTACCTTGGTTTTTCTCATGCTGGTAAAAACACAGGAAAAATAGAGCAAAATTTTTATTTCCCTAACTCTATAAGAAACAAGGGTTAGACTTACAATAATAATGGTCACTATTATTGTAACAATATTTTCATAAGGCTCCTTAAGTAGAGAATGCCATAGTAAGAAGATTGTTTATAACTTCAAAGGGTGGAGTTGAGAAGGGTGGGAAGGAAAGGGAGTTGTTGATGAGTGGTCAGAAAATCTAGAATATCACAAGCATCTCAGAGTTCACATTTCAGACAATAGAGGTGTCATGCTCAGGAATCACCATGTATATTAGACTGGGAAAGAGTGGCTGGGGCAGGGACATGATGTAGTCCTTAGGCCTCTGAAAGGGCATTCACAAGGCTGAGAGATTACAAGTGATTCTTGCCAGATTGCAGATCCAGGACATGTGGAGAAAGAGAAAGGAGGTAGATTGATTCAAACTTTGGAGATCCTTTTTTAAAAAGTAGAGCAATTTCTGAATGGAATGGACTTCCTGTGTGACTCAGAGGTTCCTATGAACAGAGGCTTAATATAGAGAACAGATGACTAAGGGGGCTCTGTTGGCATGAAGATTAGACTGGTTGACAAACTGGGTCTATTGGTTATCTTAGCTCAAGAGAGTTGGAACACTAGAAGAAAACCACAGCAGGTTCTTTAGGAAAATGAACTTTGTCTCAAAGCATTAAAAAGATGGATTATCTATACATATATGAGAAATCCTGAAACTAATAATATGAGCTGCCAATGAACATGATGACAACAGCCAGTATTTATTTCATGTTTATTACTTTTGAGACAATGATCTAAATTTACTATGAGCTTTGTCTCATTTTGTTCTCATAACAACCCTTGGGTAGTATAAATAGTAGGAGGAATAATGCACCCCTCTTCCAAAGATATTACTGGACCTATGACTATGCTAACTTACATGGCAAAAGAACTTTAGAGCTATGATTATTAAGTTAAGTATCTCACAGGGGGACATTAATCTGGACTATCTTAGTGAGCCCATGTAATCACCAGGGTCCTATAAATGAGAGAGGCAGGAGGGCTAGAGCAGATTAGAATATGTGACAACATAAGAAGAAGTTGGAGTGATGCGTTTCCTGGTTTTGGAGATGGAAGGAGGCCATGAATCAAAGCACTGGTCAACTTCTAGAACGGACAGTTAGGAAATGGATTCTCCTCTTTCGCGTCAGTAGATGTGCAGCCCTGCAGATACTTTGACTTTAGCTGAGTAAGACCAATTTTGATTTCTGACTTGGAGAATTGTAAGATGAGATGTACATTTGTGTTGTAATATTTAAGTTTGTGGTAGTTTGTTACGAGTAGCAATAGGAATCTAGTAGAGGTGGTTGCTATTATCTTCCCCATTTTTCAGATGAAAAAAATTGAAGCACAGTTAGGTAAAGGGATTTCCCTAGGACCTTACAACCAGTAATTAGCAGTAAACCATCTAGCTCTCAAAGCCCATGAATTGAGATAAAAACATTTCTATTTATGTTTTCCTTATGTGAGCATTCTCAGGGCCTCAGTAACAAAGTCCTTATGAAATCTCTTGAGTTCATTTTATAGTCTTAAAAACATAAATATAAGATTTTTTTATGGGTCAGACCCAGATTAATCAAGTCCAACTATTTCTCTTTCTCTGTCTGTCTCTCTCTCTGGAATATACTACAAATCTCTATAGTTCCTCTTAATTCATTTGTATTCAAAGATTAAAAAAAATTTACACTTACTGTATAAAATAGAGCTCTCTGTTCTTATATTTACCCCTTGAAAATTCAATGTGTGTCTCTGAGTACCTTAGTATTTCATGACCAAATCAGTGTTCAGTTTATCCATTGACATATTACAGCCTGAGGGTCCTAATATTTTTCTTTTTCTATATAGTGCCCTCCCATTGCCATGTCAGTTTGTTACTCTGATCTGTTTCTATTTTTTTCAAAGATCTGGGGGAAAAATTTAAACCAATTGAAATAATAACTTGCCTGTTATGCTGGAAGTCACTGGCAAAGCCAAGAACAAAGTCCAGGGTTTCTGATTCTTGGTTAATTTCCCAAATCATGGTCACAAGTGTTCTACTGTAAAAATGTTCTTTTGGTTTAATTGTTTGGCAATATGCTACAAGAGGAATCCAAAAAATCCCAATGTCAATAACCTCAGTATTCAATGGCAGAGCAACACCTTCTGAAATAAATAGAAATTCATGTTGGGATATGGTTGTAGAATATCAAAACATGATGAGGAGGGGAATGTTTCTGCTTGTGGAGAAAACCATGCAATCACTTGTTTGGCCAGGAAAATGCAAGGGAAGAGTGTGGATATTAAATAACTATTTTTCTATTGTTCAGGGAAGTGTCTATAGCATGCAATAACTGAGAGCCTCCAATCTTATATGAGAAAATATATTTTTCATTTCCCTCAGTGTCTTGGCATTGCTTCATCTTTTCTGCTGGCTAAGGAAGTTGGATATCCTACAAATGAAGTTTCAAGTGAAGATGAGAAAAAACAGTGTTGTTGCTGACAGGGACATTTAAAAATCAATACAGTTTTATAAGTATTTATTGAGTGCCCACTATGCGCCAGTAAACCAAGTTAGGTTCTGGGAAAGTAGAGTTAAAAAAACACAGATTTTGCCTGTGTTAGATAGGCTTTTTTGGTCACAAGTGATCAGCAATCCAACCCAAAATGTCTTGAGCAAAAACTTCATTTAGTGATTCACATAACATTTCCAGACACTTTTTGACCAGTGTTCGAGGGAGTCACTAGGTCCGAGCTCCTCTTTTTCATCTCTTAGCTCTGCTTTTTAGTATGCTAACTCTATATTTAAGGAAGGATCTTATAGTACAAGACAACTGCTGCTTATCCAGAACATCAAATGGGAAAGATGAAGAATTTTATGATATCAAATTGGCTATCATTGAGCCATATATCCATTCCTGGAGAATACAACACTTTGATTAGTTTAGTTTTAGTACCACCAAAGTAATGTGGACTTTACAGGAGGAAGTGGTTTCTTGGAGCGGAACTGGAATATTGTTACCACAGGATGAATGGGTATTGAACACAAGATTTCTGTTCTACTCTCCCTGAGGAGGGTACATTCTGCTAGACAGTTTCCTGTCATTTCCATTGCCCGTCTACAGTAAGACAACTGTAAAGCACACGAGAGAGCAAGAGAATAAAAGTATAGTGTTTAACAGAAGTTTAGAGATTTACCAGTGGATTGCCATTTGCTAATTGGAGACACCCCAAAATGAACACACAACAAGGATCATGATGATATTATAATTGTTTTAACCATCCCACCAAAATAGCATTGTGTCCACCAAGTAATTCTTATCTAGTCATATTTGTACAAATATCTCTTTGACTGCTATTGTCCACTTCTCTGACTTCTAAATTCTTTAAAAAATTCATATTTTGTACTTTCCCACATACTTCTGCCTCTCCCTCCCCTCCAGCTTTTAGCCATGCTGTATCCATATATTTTGTGGAGCAGAATTTTCAACAAATTAGAATGCATTTGCTCTCTTGTTTTAATTCTTGAGAACATTTTGGAAGACACGCTATACAAAAGATCTGATGTACCTCAAAGCTGTAATATATTATCAGGTTGAAATGCTAATAAGGGTCTATGGAAAGAATAGTTTAAAAAATAGTGAGGTTAAGTAGGGGGAAAAAAGCAAATTTTGAAGAGATGTGAAAGTTGGCCCAAAAAAATGGTTGCAGTTTAATAATACAGGGACAGTCCATTATGAAAAAGAAAGAAAAATGTGTTTAAGATTCAACTGGGACACTTGAGTCAACATTATTTTCTATAATCAAAAACCCCACAGGGATGTTAAACTAGGCTTGGAGAAAAGTGTTAGCGGCCTCAAAAATAATAGTAAGCACAAATGTGTGAAATGCATACACTACTCACCTCAATGAGGTATTCATTTCAAAGTGAAGAAGGAGACTGCAAACATTATTAAACATGTCAGGGTATAGATTGGATCTCATTTTAAGGTTAACATAAAATTTTTTGAACGCCTTACTATTGTTGAGCGTTTTATAGGTCTTGGCAGCAAGTTTCAACGTGTGGCTCATTAGAAGGAATGGAATGCTGGGATTTACTGGGTAATACTTGAGTGAAATCTCTCCTGGGGAAACTTTCTACTTTGCCCAGAAAGACAGTACCTTAATAAGAATAAAAATATTAACTTGTCCCAGCACCTTCCTTCATGACAATAATATTACCTTGATTTAAGTTGTGTCTATGTCTTTCTAGGAGCTCAAACTGAGTTTAATGTAGAACATTATTTTGTTTATCATCACAAACTCCCTTTGAGGAAAATAAGGGGTAGGAATTACTATTCCTATTTTAATATAAGCTCAGGGAATGACTTAAATAAATACCATGGCTTTAAGATGCAGGTGATAGCTTAATGCAAATCCAAACATCCTCATTAATCTAAAGAAGTTAAACCAGCCCCCAAAAGCAATGCAGTTATTCTTAAGAAATTGCCCTCTAAGTTTATAGAACTCAGAACCAGCTCTTGCTTTTGAGGCCAGGAAGGAGAACGCTATGCTATTATTTCTCGCAGCAGAATGTGCTGAGTTTGTGTGCAGTTTCCTAACTGCTTATTTATGATTAGGGTCTGATTTGAAAGTTGTTTCCTCCTTTTTGTCCAATTGGGAGCATGTATGCCAGTTTGAACTCTAACTCAGAACTCTAAACTCTTAGCTCCCTAATTTTTATGCTTTCTGAAATAACAGGCAGGCCTTGAGAAGCTGCTTGAGAAGGAGCAAGAGTTACCTCCTCCTCTTTGCCACCACCTTCTCTCAACTGTCACAGAACCTGTTGCCCTGCTCTGCGATGTTCCCTCCCAGTGAAAATTTACCATCTCCAGGTGGGGATCAAGTTGAAAACCATTGTTTCAGAATTCTCATACCCTATAGAGCCTGAGTCTTAGTACAATAGAATTACCCATGGGCCAACTCAGTAGTTGACAATCACAAATCAGCTAGTTCCAACTAGGTCTTAAGCCACAAGAGTCTGTATATCAGTGGTACTCAACCTTGGCTGTTCTTAAGAATCACTTTTGGAGCTTTAAAAACATATCAAGGCCTGGTTTAATTGGTCTAGTGGATGATCTAGGCCTCGGTATTTTTTATTTATTTTTATTTTTTATTAATTTTAATGAGCAGTTTTAGGTTCAAGGAAAAAATTGAGAGCAAAGTACAAAGATCTCTCATATACCCCCTGCCCATACACATATATGGTGTCCCCCATGCTCAATATTTTCCACCAGAGTGGTACATTTGTTAAAATCAATGAACCTAAATGGACACATCATAATCACCCAAAGTTCATAGTTAGGGTTCATTCTTGGTGTTGTACATTCTATGTCTTTGGACAAGAATGCAGTTCTGTATATCTATCATTGTAGTATCATACAGAGTATTTTCATTGCCCTAAAAATCCTCTGTACTCCACCTATTATCCTTCCCCTACTCCCAGCGCCTGGCAACCACTAATCTTAGTATTTTTTAAAACACTCCCCATATATGAGAACCACTGCTTTAAGTTCTGAATGTGAGAATGTGCATTTGTGCCATCATTAACTGTCACTTGTGCTCTGCAAGTGCAAGGGGTCATAGTAAAACTCTATAGTACCATAGACCTGGTTCTATGTTAAGCACTCTGCATGCAGTCTCTTATTGAATTGTTTAGAAAATTCCCTGGGAGAATTACT
This sequence comes from Trachops cirrhosus, assembly GCA_028533065.1. Lineage (NCBI taxonomy): Eukaryota > Metazoa > Chordata > Mammalia > Chiroptera > Phyllostomidae > Trachops > Trachops cirrhosus. The sequence continues at coordinate 22,881,873 of CM052541.1, read as the reverse complement.
ATTATTATTTTCATTTTAGAGATGAGAATACTGAAGCATAGGGAGGTTGAGCAAGTTGCCTGAAGTATCACACCTCTAGAAATGACTCTTTGGCTCCAAAACTGAGGCACATTGACCCTGTACTACAAAAATATTTGTAGCAGTGAAAGTTCTGTGCCTCTAAATGAAAACTTTTAAACTTTTGCTGCTGTTAGTATCCTCATCTCAGTGGTTGCAGACTCTCCAAGTCCAGATAGGAACATTGAGAAGATGCCAATCTAACACCTAGAAACTTAGGGAAAAGTTTTTATTATCTGCCACTATGGGAACAAAGCTATAGATGGTTCTAGCCTATCTCCAAAAA